>OZ022488.1:8108348-8845211 GCA_963989405.1 Trypoxylon attenuatum | reverse complement strand
GGCGGGCTTCTTTAGTAGACAACCGCCAAATTTGAATAGTATATTTCAGTAATTTGATAGCGCGTCGACACGGATGCGTGTTCACGCGAATCTTGGTAGCACCAAACAGGTATACCAATGTGCATCAAATTACTCAAATATACTATGCAAATTTGGCGGTCGTCTACTAAAGTCGCCCGCCGCCATATTGGGTGACGTCACGTTGGACGCCATGTTGGATTTCCACAGTGCGTGCCGCCAAGTTCGCGTGAGTACGTATCCGCATCGACACGCTATCAAATTTGGAATAAAAGTGTCAGAAAACAGTGTTGTGATCCGCGAATATGATTAGAAGTGACTTAAACATTTCGCGCATCCGGGAAATGTGAGGTAGTGGTCGGAAAATACGTGCGTTCATAATTATCGCCCGATTCTTACCCCGGCGTGGAACGCGCGGAGTTGCATCATCCATCCACACCGTTTGCCGGCACGATTTCTCCTGCATTTCGGATGCAATATTGTTCCTGGGGCAATGGTGAGACTCAAATTATTCATTTAACGGATTTATTTTTGTACGGGTGCTTCGCTTCGATTGCGATGCCATACTTTCGATCCATGTTCATTCGAGATCGTTCGTTGTCTGACAGGTGCTTGACGCACATTCGGGTCAGTGGCGCTGACATGAGTACAAGTTAAAGCAGATCGCTACGCTAAAGTATTCGCTACGGTCGAACAAAGGAGGAACCGCAGATTCGCAGATATTGAAGTCAGTGTTCGACCGCAGCATCGATTTAACCTCGCAGTGATCACAACAGTAATAGAGCCAAAGATGACTGACGGGATGAGAGCAATGGGACATAGTGTAAGTATTTTCACACATATGCAGTTTCCAAGATCCAGAGCTTTCTGTGCTAGGTGCAGAAATACCAATTTGTATTTTTTCTTTCTATTACAGGTGCAACTCTGATGAGTTATTAGAGACAGTGTTTGTTCGCGTAAATTGTAAACCTGGTGGAATGTATCCGAATAGTAGAGTCAGTGGGAAACAAACCAAGAGTGGTGAATTGGCGAAGCAGATTCGTCCCAAAGAGTCCATCGAAGGTGATCTGAGTTCCAGACCGGTGAGTCGCATGTTTAGAAGTTCCTCTGGTCTCTCAACCATCCATCTGGATATTTTGTCCAAGGTATGCGAGAGATTGGTTGTAATTATTATTGTAATTATTGTTTGAACTGTACTTATCGTAACCATGACCAGAGAAATCTGCTCGTCAATGCATTAATCGTATCTATGCGTATACTATCTTAGCTAGAACTGGGAGTTTGTTGTTTTCATACAATTGTATGTATTCTCGAATGCTAGTTAGCTAATTTATCTTTGTGCCACTGTTTTCTCAGTAATGCACATCCGCATATATATTCAATATTCTGATTATTGACTTGTGCGCTTTGCAAATCGCATCACTTTGTCATGCTTATGATTATTGTTTATTTCGCAGGGATGGACAGAAGCAAGTACTATTCGATATTAAGTAGAAGTACTTGCGCCCAAGTGCAAGTACTTTGACACAAGTGCTTTGGCATTTGTACAAAGTTGTACTTTGACCGATAGTACAAATACTTGACCCAAAGTACAAATACTTGTCCTAAAGTAAAAGTACTTGGTCCCGAGTACAAGTGCTTGGGCGCAAGTACTAAAAAAATAATAAGAGTCGTTTAATTATCTTAACAACTTATTTAATTATCTTAATAACTTTAATTATCTTAACATCTTAACAATTATTAATGAACGCATTTATATGTTGTAGAAAAAGTCACAAAGTTATAAGAATGGGATTCATTATATACATAATTTTTTTTTTAATTGAAATTGAAAAACAGTCAAAATGACTGCCTTCGGCAATCTAGTGTTAAAACGATATAATCTTCTCTTTCTCTTCCGATCATAGAAGGTCTTCCACGTTTTAAAAAGCAGTTCATAAATCTTGCGTAGTATACGATGTTGAACAATACTTTACAATTATCCATCGTCGAAAGGATCAAGTAAGAATGAAATAGGAGTAAAATAAAATGGCCTTAATAATTTGACAATATCCAATCGATCGGAATAGAGGCAACTCGTTCACTGACAAAGTACCAATAATTCAATCCGTGAACCGTTCGAACAAGTTGTCTGACAGTTTGCAATATTTCCCTTTTTCACTTATCTATTCATAGCATCGTTGAAATATTTCTCTCAGCAAGCAATACGTAGTTGAGACTGAAGGATTCAGTGGCACAAATACTTCCAAGAGCCCTTACTGTCCGCAGAATCACAGTGTCCTTTTTCATCCAGAAACGATATTATTTATCGCGCAAGTTACGTGGCAGTAAATTTGTGAAACAACCACTTGAAAGCGGTGCCCCTTTACATAATTCTGAGAAAAAAACAATCGAACGCGATCCGAGAATCCGAGGCGTTTGTTCCCGTAGAAAAATGCAAAAGAGTCGAGCACCGTGAGCGTGAGTTAAGAGAAACTCACTGATCGTAAATTACGGACACTCGTAGAAACTGTTTTCCCCGTGAAAATACGAGCCGTGCTCCAACTTCCACTATTTCCGTGCGATGAACACACTTATAACAAGCTCTCTATCCGTTTACCTTACGTCTTTTTCTTCCGAGACTTCTAATCGAAACACTTTTACCGGGGAATGGAGTCGAATTCTTGTCGTAAAATACTTAAGAATCAAAATTAGGTGTCTAATTATCTAAAAATCAATCAATTGACCCTGATAGTTGAAAAATAAAAATAGGCTAACAAGTATACTTGAATTAACATATCTTGAAATTATATACTGAAAATATTCGCTCTTGAATAGACTGCTGTATCTCAAATTTGATTTTATCATGAGAAATATATTAAGTATGCTTCCGCTAGGGTGTAGTTAGCACTTAGCGTTCAGTATGAATTTTAATCCTACGCTCATTAATAAGGCAAAGTGCGGTATAATTCACAGCTGGATTATAGATCTCGGTCCGAGGAAACACGAGACAGTGGTTCCGCGTGCAAGCAATTCAATTATGATACGATAAATCTAAACATACTATCTGCATGTATATATTTCTTTCTCGTTGTAGTAACAACACTCGCACTAGCTTCCCATCAAGATCCTCAGAGGATAGTTACTGATTTATTTACCGCAACAGAGCTTTTAAGATTATAATAAACCCCACATGAGAAAAGACGGATTTGACGTAAATCCGTAGCAACTGAGTCGAAAAAGCCATAGGTAAATCGATGCTTCTCCCTTTGTATCGCGGATTTATTATTAATGGTCTTTTTGAGTCCTTTTCGTCAGACGATCAAGGGACTTTCATATTCAATTTTACGGAAGCAGTATTACACAGGTCGGAAAAGAGAACACCATTAAAAAGAGACAACATCGTCACAGTTGTTCTTTCGAATATCATTAGAATTGCAGGTAGTAATGGATAAAATGGATTTAGGAAAGAAAAAATATCATTGGTAGAAAAATCACTCAAGTCACTATTTCCTAAAATTGCAAAGTACACTCAAACCGGAACATGCCTGACAATTCTGTATTCCGGTATTTAAACAGAAGTGATCGACGTGGCAGCGAAGCGACATTCGGTAGACTCCTATCTGCAGGATTCTCTCGAAGACAAGTCACCCGCGGAACCTCGCCAGCCGCGGTGAAATCCGCGAATTTATCCTTACAAAGAGGAAGAGAGAGAGAGAGAGAGAAAGAGAAAGCGGAAGGTATCAGCCAGAAGCGATGCTCGTGGGCGCGGCGAAGATGTCACTGTGAGGCGTCGCGTCGGGAAGCATCGACTGACAAACGATGCCGAAACTCGCATGTTACTTCCACTGGCTCATCTCATCGCTGCTGTTCTATTTGTCTCGTTCCTTTCCTATTCTTTCGTTTCTTCCTACTTTACATTGAACACTGTCTATTTGTTCTCAGCCTGTCTCGCGAAGACAGTGTATTTTTGAGATCGATGCACGGCGTCAACGGTAAATCTTACAAATAATTCTGTTATTTAAGTAATATTCGCGGAGCAATTCGATTCAACAAAAACCGATGAATAGGTTTAATTAACTAACACTATCCAAATTTATACTAGGAGAAATGTCTTAATGAATCGCCCTTCAGAATTTATTCAGTGCAATATCACCAGGAAATTCAATAAAACTACCACTGCGCCAAAAATAAAAAGCAACGAATTCCATTCCGCACCGTTCACACATTTATTTCCGGCGAGTAAAACCAATATCATGTGGATTTAAAAATATCGAAGAGTTCGATTCTCTCTCGGGGGGAAAGGAAAGTAGGCTACTTCCTTGAGGGTCGCGACCTCGAAGACCGAGAAACGAGAGGACGAAGAAGAAGCAAAGAAAAAAAAGGTACAGTAGGGTAGAAGGGAAGAAGCTCTGGGTTGGTATACGCTATACGAGGCGACGCGATGCGACCCTGGAAAGAAGTGGGAAGAGAGTACCATCGATCAAATTTTCTGGCGGCACCGTGCAACGCGTCTACGCGAACCCATTTCGCGACGCGACGTCCACGTAGGCGGGAGGACACTGCTTTCGTCCCCCGCCGAGTGTCACCGGCTAATGATAACTTATTTTTAAAAATGCTCCCACTTTCTGTCCCGTGAGCCGAGTCACGTTCTATCCGAGTAACTGATGGCGACTTGATGCTAACAAAAACTTCCGCGGCTAATTCTTTCTAGAAACTTTATACATTCGAACGTATTCCAGGTGGAAAATGCTCCCTAACGAAAAACGACATTTTTATAACAAATGTAAATAGTAGTAGAGAAATGAAGGCATCGAGCTCCTATATTTCTACGTGAATGAGCCTAATCGGTGAAAGAAACTAATTATATCAGTGGAGTGCAGGGTCGCAAAGACCCTGTTTTGTTCACTGTGAGTTTACATCGTTATCGCGAGGCAAACTGATCCAAAACTGAGAACTAAACTCCGGAGAAACAGTATTTGAGTTTGGTCCATAGAGAAGACCTACGAGTCAAGTATAAAATAATACTGTTCCCCAGCCTAGTTCCCGCATAATATCTGTTCCAGCAACTCTTGAACACAGCACATTTATAGGAAATAGCTTTCGAAAAGTAGAGGAAGCACTTTCACATGAAAGCACTGAGCGAATCAGCGTAGCTTGTATTCCGGATAATTCCCGAAACATTGCTACTTTCTCAACTCGCAGGATTCCGGATAGGAAACTGAATTCTAACACTTTCGAACGTCAGCAGAAATCAAAAGCGTTCCGATTCAAATCGATCGAACGAAAAAAAATAAAGAGAAGAAAATCGGTGGTAGTTAATTTCCCTAATTTATTGGAAAACTCTGTGTAGCGATCATTAGGCGATTGGAAAGTTCTCGTCAAAAGTGAAAAGTGCCCTTAAATACCAAGCTTACTGGAGGCAGCTGGAACAATTAGGACGAGCGATTAGTCTGCGAGGGCCTGGAAATCGCGAATCATAAGGAAGATAAGGAACAAATAACGGAAAAGAGAGTAGCGAGGGTAGGAAAAAGGGAAAGGGGAATTGGGAGAAAAAAAGTATTAAGTGGCAAAGGCAGCCTGGAGAATCGTCGCCAGAAATAATGGAGAAGACGAGAGAATCGTGAAGAGGGGATAGCGAGAGACGAAGGCAAGCCAGAGTGGTATCTTGGACGGATATCGGCTGACGGTAGATATCAAGCTGCCGGTGATTTAGTAGAGGGAGAATAAAAGCAAAATGAAGAGAATTGAAATAGCAGAGTTCAGACTGCGAGGGATGAGGAAGCAACGTCGAGGTGGCGATTGAACCCAAGTAGAAAGAGAAAAGAAAGAGTTACTCTAAACGAAGAGAGAATCAGAGAGAGAGAGTGAGAGAGAAACAAGGGAAGAGCCACGATTAAAGAGACCACGATTTCGGAAAGACCCGAACGCTGCGCACTCGTCGTACTTTCTTACTTTCCATTAAGTAGTGACTTTAGAACACCCTTTCTCTTTCTCTCTTCCTACTCCTTTGCTAGCTGGCCTCTCCAAGTTTCCACTTTCGGACTACTGATCCAGGAAAGCGATTTGTCCTCGGGAAAGGGTTTATATAAGCTGACGTTGGGAAAACAGTGCAGCGTTTAAACCCGAATTAAAAGGGAAAGAGTGGTAGTCAATAATGACTCATAGTTGCTAGAAAGAGTTTCGAAATACGTCTAGAAGAAAACGGTAGTCACAATACCATACCGAAGGGGGATGAAGAAAACGAAAGATTTTTTTTTTTTAAGTATTACGTACCTACAGGAATATGAAAAAGGGACTTTGTATTTTGGATGAACGAGTACGTATAAATATGGCCTGTTTCTGTTTAAAATCTCAATCATCGGATTTTACTGAAACAAAGGTTCAAGAATTTCCGAAGCTAATTTCCAGTCTGACGGAAACTTTTGATTGGATAAGAGAAAATGAAATTTTACCAGAAGTTAAACCGTTAAAACATCGTCTTCAAGCAGCAACAGTTGACAAGGACAAAGATAAAAAGTAGTGGCGTGTTAAAAATATTTAAAGTTTATTCCGAAAATGGATTTTCAAGAATCAATTCCTAACTTATATTTAACACTACAGATTTTTTGTATTCAGTTGCGTTGCAAATCCTTGCAAGAGAAGCTCTCCAAAGCTTAAGTAAAATTTAATGGTTTGGTAAATCTCTTTGTTGAAATTGCAATAGAAAAAAAACCTTAATTTGAATGAAACTTTAGAAAAAATGTTCCGAACCAAAGGTTTGTAATAAAGTTTGAGCTTTCATTTTAATAAAACATCAAGAATGCAACTTTTTAAAATATTGTGTTTTCTTTGGTCTCAAGATTTTATGTTTTTCAAATCTTTTTAATTAGATAAATATTACGTAATTATATGATCAGTTTAATAAAACGGCCTCAGGCAGATTTGAGTCTCGGGCTTCGATAGCTGTAGATCCGCCACTGGGTAGCCGCTAATCTAGAAAAGTGCAATGCTTTGCTTGGAGGGTCAGACTTAAGCCGTGTGTACAAATGGCGCGGATTTCTTTGGCTTTATCTCGGCCAAAAAGCTCGCAGTAAAGCCGAAGGATACTCCGCGTTGATCGGTTCAGTGAGCATTCGCCTGGGGAAAGATGGGTCGCAGCAGCCATTTTCGTATGGCTGACCATGTGTTAACAGATAACGCACCCGAGCAAGGGCTAGTGTCCGAAAGATTCGCTCTTCCGATTTGGCGATGATCATTCCACCAGTCATGAACCTATCTTTTCGATCTTCTTCTTTTTTCTACTTTTGCTTCTGCTTTTTCTTTCTTGTCGCGACCCTCTTTCGATCGGTCTTGGCTCCCTTTACTTTCTCCTAGACTTTTACCAGCTGCGCTTCAACTATCTCAAAGTTCATCGAAACTTTTCTCGCAACCTGGAAAACGTGGAAATCGCTGGAAACCTTTAGGTTTGTTGCGGCGATTGCCATCTTTTTACGCTGTGGCTAGTCGAATTTACGTACATGCACACGTTAAAGCTTTTATCGACACTTAACGCACCGAACGCTTCCCTTTCTGACATCCCTTGAGAGTAACTTTTCATGGAAATTCTGACGTGTACCTCTTCTTCCGGAGGGTTCAGTCTTGACGTTCGACTTCCCCTTGCGGTAAAATGCGACTGATAAGAATGTCAGAGGGTACCCAATGTTCCATTGTACTGGCTGAATTTTAAAATAACATCAAATTGAAAGTACCATTTGTTCGAAGATTACTTCATGTCAAAGAGAATGTTTCGAGGGTATGGAAAATAATCGAGACTTCCTAAGGGATACATTAATCCATACAAATTCGTATTGCTTCTAATATTGAAAAGAACTTTACCATACCGAAGAATAATAAATATGAATATCCTATGAATATTGATAAAATTCTCTATAAAAATTCTAAAAGAATTGTAAAGCAACCTAGCATTCATAGTGAACTCATAAATAGATCATTTCCGAACTTGAAGAAAATCATGTTTTCATAACACGTTAGGAGTCTGATTTAAAAAGCTTCGAGTCTTTTTAGCATCGTTACTCGAGGTCGCTCAGTAGATAGGTAATGATTGTTGATGAAACGAGTTTGGCGTCGCGAAAGTATCGTTGATAAGACGAAGTGAGCGTAAGATCAAACGAGTCGCGGCAAAGTCTCAGAGGACGAAGAGATCGCTATAAAACCGTGAGGAAACCCCGAGGAAACTTATGAGGAAAACCTCGCGAGGTTGGAAAGCTACGAAGCAAAGAGACGAAGCATATTCTCGTTTTACAGTAACTGTCCCGTGAAACTAGGTATAATTTCACTTTGCTCGCATCCTGGAAGACATTATTAAGACAACATCCCTGGAATATTACATCCAAGTGAGTTGAGACTGAAAGAGACTTTCCGCTGGAGGCATTTCGAACCCTCGCGTGCGACTTCGTATTACAGGGATGACAAAATTTGTTTGAAGTTGAAATCTGAATCGAAATCGAAACGAGGGTGCCAGCTACTGAATAAAGCGTCAAATTTTCTTTTTACCAAATACCCTAATCCCTTCTCTTCTCCAAGAACGATCTTTCAATTTCACTTTCGATTATCGTAATATAAATGTGCTTAATTTAATCCTGTGGATTTAGGTTTCTTCCGAATGAAAAATCTGTCTGGTAAATTGGACAGAAGCTTCGAAATTGTTAGCAACCACGATTTTAGGCAATAATATTCATCTGTATAATAATAACATACGCACCGTTCTTTGTGACCGCGATTTATTTGTGCGCATCGTTAAGGGATTAAATCAAATATAGAATTTTACTGTTAGCTTCTATAGTTTCTAGTTTTCAGCAAAGCGGATGCATATTAAATCCTGCGAATGCATCAATTTCCTTCTATGGGCTCAGATTCAACAAAGGAATCTGCTGGAAAAATTGAGGTCTTTGAACGACAAAAGAATAAAATTACTCTTTACCTCTAGTACAATTGTCCTTGTGTCTAAAAAAGAACTGAATCACATTGCGAAATGTAGATATGCGATTCAAAAGTTATAGAATCAATACACAACAACTCATTCTGTATTTTTTAGAGCTTTTTATTTCTTTAAAGCTGTATTTGTAGAGCTTTTCGTTTAAAGACGATACATTCGTTCTAAATTGGTTCTTACTCAAAGGAATCAAATATGCAACAATATTTTTAGTTCTCTTTCTGCGAAGTTCTTTTAATTAGTTATATTGTAATACGTTGTTAAAAGCAAATGCACATTAATGATTCGACAATCGCAATATTAATGAGAGTTAACACGTCCCGCTAATACTTATTATTCAAACCCATTACCCTCGAATTTCAGAAACATCAATTATAACATTACACGGGTTCTATTCAACGCGAAAATATGATAGAGCTGTTAGAATTATACGCAGTACGTTTTCACAAATGGATCACTAATAACCAACAGTCAGGTTGAAATACACTATTTCTAGCAACACGTATGTCCAGAGAGCTAATTAACGAGAGAAACACGTGTCCCAAAGCGGGGTTTCCCGTAAAATCCGTCACGCGATCCCCATAAATTGCTACGTTTAACGAGCCTCGAAAACCGCTGGCACAACAACCAGAGAGTCGAAGGTACGAAAAAATCGTAATTTCGCTACGAACATGTTGTTTGCCGACGTGGGCGCGTCGTTCTGGAATTAAAGGAGTCTGGTACCGAACCAACGAGGTAAGCACACTGACTGCTCATAAACTTTTTGCCATTTGGATAACATTCGAAAAATGCTTCATGATATTTAAATTAGTATTTCTAACGTTTGTTAGAAATAGAGAAATGTAGGTTCAGCTAATGCTCACGTGCCTCCTAATTTCGAGAATGAAACACGACATTCGTCACTAATTAGGAATAAAGACTGAACGTACAAGATGATGACAGACCAGTAAACTGTACAAGGTCCTTCATCAAGAGACATGTATGTAGAATGAACACACGAGCCAACGAGGACAACAAGTCGAATCCGAACAAACGAGGGCTGGATCTTTCGTGGGAAACCGAGTCACGTTGCTTGGAGTTCGTAAGTAGCATGGCTAAGGGTCCTAAACCTCTTAAGGTAGAGCTGGCCTCCAGCCATTACGCCACCCTATCCTCTGCCTCCGTTACCTTTGGAATTCGAATCTTCGATTCTCTTTATGGAGTCGAAGCGTTTAACTTTAACCGTGTATGTCAGGGTCGAAAGCTATTACTGCGTCCCTTGCAAAAAGCTCTCGAGACCTCTGTCTCTCTTTCCACCTCCTCGGTTCTCTCGCCGATTCAAGGGAGAAGACAAAGGTAGCTGAAGAAGGGAAGAAGGGTACACACCGAAGGAAAAAGAAGGATATTTGGATGCTTGGGAAAAACCTTCGCTCAGGATCGAAGCCGTAGAAAACGAAAGAAGAAGAAGAAGAAGAAGAAGAAGAAGAGGAAAAAGTCCATCAAGCAGAGCTTCTCTTTCGAGGTTCATCGCTCATGTAGTTGTCTCTATACTCTAGCTGTATCAACGATAAATACCGTAGTACCCCGTTAGTAGTCACTCGATTGAGTTTGGTTCACGACTACAAACTGCGAGATCTCAGAATCGCCTTCGCTTTACGAAGATCGAGCATGGCCTAAGTAGTACGAATAAACAATATAGTTACTTCTATGCCTATCATAAATCATACCATACGATAATAATCAGCTTCATTTTTATAAACTTACTTGAAATTTACTAAATTATTTCAAAATAAACTCACTGAGGTTGTTTATCACATTATAATTAAAAGTTGCAAAACGAATTCATCTCTTTGTTAACACTCGAGATATGGCTGAATCCTGGTAGACCTATACTACTCGTGTTGATTTCAACGTCGACTAGTCACACTGTTGTTTCGCATTTAGTCGAACACAGCGATAAAACAGGAGAAACGTGGCGTACACTCACCCTACAATGTTCTAGCTAAGACTGAATATGTATAAGAGCGTTATTAAAGATACCGTTGAAATACCGTGGCCCGGGAAGTCAGGAGTTTATAGTCGAAAGCCTCGGTTTCAGCCAAGAAGGTGCGTGAAGGAATCTCTAAATGATCTGGCCGCGTCGTGCCACGCTGTGACCCGATGATGTAAGTTCGCCACTGGCGTTCCTGCCACCGCTTATATTTTATCGCCTTCTCTTCCCTTCGCCTCGGAGAAAACTGTTCGCTGAATTAATAGTACGACGCTCTAATAACTGCCTAGCTCGCATACCTTCTCATTTATTTAAATTATCCCGTGAAGTCGCGAGGATAGTCGGTTTAGGTCGCGTACTATTAAACTCGGTATAATGTACGAAACGCTGGCAGTAACCGGGCGATTAATTTAACATTATTCGTTCATAAACCTCGAATGACCCAATAATACTATGCCCTGAATTTTATGATGGTTTTTCGTACACATTTAACGGTATAATTGAATTCAGAATCCTGTTGTATCTGGCATCTCGGTATTTTAATCGCATGAATCTTTGGGTTATTACAAATTATATCTTCAGGATTGTATTACTGGTTTGAATGCGATAGAAGTTCTTATTTCTGAAGTTAATTGAATTTTATCAATATATTTAAACTAGTTCTCTGACATAATTCACTGGTAGATTCAGAAAAGTAAAGAGTTCATTTTCACAATAGTTCAATTTGCATGCAAAATCTCCGTTAAATTAGAATTCTTTCAACTTGGCTATCAACGTGTTATCGTGCTAACAATATCGAGCAGTCGATTGAGATGTATTACAAGTCTGATAAAAATCTGCTGCAACCATTTTCCAGAGTACGACACTTAAGCCAAGAGATCAGAATCTTCTTCATAGAAGAAAAGAAAAGGTTTGAGAAGTTAGATCCGGGGATTCTGAGTACAGTGTTCCAAGACGTTCGTCGAGAAAACGATTATTCTCGACGAATGGCGTGTACGCGACCCGATGAAGGCTATACATTCAAAATGATCCTGTGGCGCGATGTCGCAAACGCTATCTCATCGGGGACTCGCCATCCGGCAGGAAACGAGAGATTCGCCTAATCAGATTTTCCTTGGGAAAAGAAAAAGGGAAATTCGGTTAGGCTTTCGGTAATACTGAGCTCCGGGAGGGTCTTTCGATGCAAATCGAGCCTGTTCCCTTCTTTTTACCCCGTCACACCGGAGACGCGGGGCTTTCCTCGCGGCTTCCGGTTCTAATCTCCATCTTTCATCCATCACCTATCATCCGTCATTTTCCGCCCTTCCCTCTTCTCTCGAAAAGCCTCAATTCGGCAGTCTACCTCCACTCTCGACTCCTGCCCTATCTCCTCGGTGTCTCTGTTGGCAGTGTCTTCTTTCTTTTACTTCTTTTCTCTCTCACTTGTCTTTCTCCATATTTTTTTTCCTGTTCTTATATCTTCTCTATCATTTTCCTGCCTCTGCAACCCTTTATTCTTATTTTATATACGTATATTATACAATATCGATCTCGTTCTCTCTCGTTCCTCTCTTCATGCGATATCCAATAAGGTCTTTTTGAGAAACTTTGCGTAGGACCGTCTACCAGCATATAAAACACCAGGAGAGCGAACTTTCCTCTTTTAATTCGCTAAACCTAGCGAGAGCCCTATAGCGGAAGAAAAGGAGGAGGGGGCAGGTTGGATCAAGGATTGAAGGCTGCTTGAAAGGGCCTCCTCCTCCTCCTTACTGAGTGGTATTTCGCCGTTGGTAGACGCGTATTTGAGGAATTCGCGCAGGTAAACTTTCGTCAAATGTAACCTGGCCGAGCGTAACGCGCTCGTAGAATCGAATAATAATTGCTTAATCGTCCATGACCCTACAAAGTTCGCTAATAGCCGAGAGTACGGCGCCGCGGTATTTGGCTCAACTACTACTTGACGGGTTCGCGTTCTCAGGCTCCAAGTGGATAAACTGCCGAAAAATCGTAGGAAAAGCAATCAGGAAACTCGAAGTTAAAGGACAGGGTACGATGAGAGATCTGAAAATCGTAAAGGTTCGCTGGTGCGGCAACTCACCATTCCCGTTAACGAATCGTGAATTATATTATGTACCCTTGTTATTCCGATCGGGAATTCCGCGAAATTCGTATTCTTCGGACCAGTGATTCCTCTCTACTCTCAAATCAGTCGAACCCCTCGCACGGATTATGCAACTCTGATTTCAAGACGAAATTATTACTGGACGAATAGAAAAGAAGCCCCCTTTTCCTCCACCTGGTGATATTGGTAACGCCGATGGTGGTGGTGGTGGCACCGTTAGAGCGAGAAAGCGCCTAGCAAGAGTTTCTTGGAGACTTCCTACGAATGCAATCGTAGCGCCAATGAGGAGAACCGAGAGAGCGTTAGGAGAGGACCGCGAGAGTACCGAGACGCTGCTTGGAATAAGAAGAAAAGAGGGGGGAAAAAAGGGAAACGACGGGGGCTGAAACTTTGCCGATAGTAATTCCTGACTCGACTGCACGCCAAGTTTTCGAGCTCCCGGAGTCCCAATTAACCCCGCATGGCCGCGCTGGGCCATAGCCCTCGCCTGCTGTCTTTACACTCCGAGGAATCACTAGCATTTTTCAAATATCCTATGCAATGGAACGCCATAAAAAGAGACTTAAGAAGCCCGCTTCCATAGACCGAACGGAAAGGGTATGATTTTTTCGAATTCATTCCAAGAGTCATAAGATTGTACGCAAGAACCGTTTAAATAATTAAAAACAAAAGCGACATGCTACCTGATGATTCGTACAAAAGCTCCCTGAATGAATTTTGATTATTCACTGTCTAGCGGAAAGTGATTTTAATATCGCGTGTCCATATATCTACGTTTTCTGTGGTTCTTTCCATTTTCGGACTATGAGCGGCAGCGAAAAAGGTGGTAACAAGCAGTAAATAATAACGAAGGGAAGAGGCTTTCAAATGGCACATCCCTCGTGAGATTCAATATTGACGAAACTTGGCTGCAATCGGTAGGTCGCGGTTACTTTCCGCGAATGTTATCACTGCTCTTCCTCTCGTATATCCGATAAAGAACGGAGAGTTCTGTATTATAATTATGAGAGTTTATCTGAATTTTAATTGTGTTTAAATAACCATTTTGTCTGACCATTTTCACCCATGTGGCTGTAATATCACATCGAATTATAATGGTACAACGATGATGATTCCTAAAAGCAATATTCATTCATATTTACGGTAAATATAAACTATTTTCTGGACGTCTATCGATAGAATTAATTTACAGCCATCGTCTGACTCGTTTCCACTGTCGCCAAAGTAGAAAACTGTCGAATACAGTGATTAGATAATAAAGAGTGTATAAGGGTAGCAAGCAGTTTATTTTGCGTGCGATGACGAAGCAGCCACAAAGGTTCGTAAATAATTAAGAAGAAGCATTATCGTGAAGTACTGCAGAGCGAGATGTCGGGACGGGCGGGGTACGAATTTATCACAGGGTTTCTTGCACCCTCCACACGAAGTAGAGCAGAATGGAGGATACCGTGAATCCAGAATCCTCCCTCTTTCTCTATATTCTCCTTCTCCCGACCGGCTGGGTCTTCTGGTACGGCTGCAGGGGTCTTCCCATATTTTACGTACCAGCCGGAATCTTTTGTCTTCATAATATTTATCCCACCACGAATGCCAAGAGTAATGGAGCGTGGCTCCCCAGAGAAGCGGAGGAATAAACGAACGAATGAGATCGAAACTGGAACCAAGGATATCCCCCATCTATTGGATTTAATGCGCGCTGACCGTTCGGAAGACCTTGAACCTTCTACAGTATAGCTTTCGGATTTATTTTTTTTCTTTTGTTCTATTGAAATATCAATGACATCCGATCCCCAGCTTTGTTAACATTTAATTAGGACAGAGTGCTCTCAGATCATGATCTGCGTAAACCAAAAGCTTAAAACAAATCATTCTGATCCGTTCACTAGTTTTAATCTAACTCGGTATTTATCTAGTTGGAAACTTGGAATGCGGAAACTTTTGGAGTTTTGCGAATTTGTGGTAAATGGAATGACAAATTCTCGAATCACTAAACTCCAGACTAGGAATAAAAATCGAAAACCTCTTGACCGAGTAAGAGGAATGGATGGAAGAAAGACTAAGGCAAAGGCGAGCTAACGTCGATAAGCAGCAACCCCTCTTCGTTCAGTTAGCTTCTTCTTTTTCTCTCGCTCCTCAGCGTGATCAGTCACGCGCAAACTACCCTCCGCCGCACGAACAAAAACCACCCCACTTTACCGGCATTGTGCGCGGGGAAACTTTCATTTTAACAAACGACGTAGAGCGCTGCTGAAAAATACATCCCGCTCTGTAGGTTGTTCCGGGCAAGTGGACGCGGCATGGCGCGACGCAGGAACAAAAGTGGAGGAAAAACAAGAGAAAAACGAAACCGACGCGACGGACAGTGTAATTTTGCTGGTCAGAGACCGGGAGAACGAGGGTCTCTACCGGAGAAATTATCCTACCGATGGCGAGAGATGGTAACGATCGATGGAACATGACAAACGGGACAAAAGTCGTGTTGGTCGTGAACAGGAGAATCATAACTACCATCATCCAGTGTCCAATATCGAGATCGATGAGAAAAAAGAGAAAAAGATGAAAAAACTGGCGAACTATCCTCTTTTCGTGGCGATGTAAATCGAAATTTTGAGCCAAAAGTGCCACGTCCTTTCCAGCCATTTAGCCTTTCATCGATTGCCACAGGAAAGAGAGCCGCTTTCCGCGAGAGATACCATCCATTTCAAAAATGATTTTCGAGCCCTCTTAGCCTCCCAACATCACCTTCTCTTTCGCCCTATTCTCCAGAGCATACGTGATCGCCCTGCTAAAGGAGGATGAAGAGAGGAAAAGAGAGATGTGTACTCGCTTGGTTCCACGCGAGACTACCAGAGCCGAGGTGAGAAGATAGAAACGGGCCAGGATAAAGGAGAACGAAATACCCGGATTCCCAGACAGCAATCGAGCCACATTGTAGCTCGCCAGTATGGTATCGATGGAAAACGTGTAAAGCAGTCCAACGGATATCCTCCTCTGGACTCAAGATTTTACGGCTGGGAGCAACATGATCGGCCGATAAATCTCGATTAACCAGTTAATCCGGGACGATTCGTATCGTTCCTTCCATCGAAAGGAAACCTTAAGCTTCGAGGGTAGATACCAAATCGCTCAATCGTTTTGTTCTGACTCCTTGTAACATATACAATAAATATACGTGTCCAATAGTAAGAAGGATATAATTTCGAAGATGAATTCAATAGCTCGCAACACTGATGAAACTTCGGATAACTATACGTTTCGCTTTAATAAGCTTCAATCAGTTTTAACAAGCTGTTAAATTTGTAGAGTTAAGATAGTCAAAGTCGCCACAAAGTGATTCTTTGGAGTAGAATGTGAAGTTATGGGAGACGATTTCTTCAACATCGACAAAGTAAATGATATCACGTGACCAAGACTGTCGATTCAATGTTGAAGCCAAGAGGAATGAGATGGAGAATCAAAGGAATGCGCCTTTCTTCCAGTGACCATGGAAACATCACAGCACGCTCGAGCGTCCAGCACCGTGAAAGAAGATTCTAAGAGGAGAACCGAGGTCAAATTCGGTTAAAAATATCCCGGCCCTTCGAATGGGCGGCTCTTACCTCTTGGCTGGGCTGTTCAGACAAATTGGCATAGGATTGGCATAGGTCGCTAGGTAAAACGACCCCTGGAACTCGCAGACCACCCTGGAATCTGATACTCCACAAGTGGAATGTAGCCACAGTATAAATCCCTTTGGGGAAAATGTCGGTGTGGGGCATGGTGCAGTTCGATCGAATGCACCGCAGTAGTAAGTACCGGTCAATGGTCAGACTGGTGGAAAAAACCCGGCAGAACTACTCGGTCAAAGGTAATTACCGTAGAATTACGTTTACCTGTGATACAGTTATATAAAACCGATCAATGCTTTGCCCATTTTTGACCTGGTATATCAAGATACCATTAAACTGTAATTTACCCTCGAGTAGTTCTCGAAATCTGAGTTCTTATTTAGTTACGACGTTATGCGACATTTCTCAGTACAGCCTTATTTCTACGAAAAGCCCTTGTGGAGCATAATTCGATCTTGCCGATTCCATAAGCACAATCTAAAATCTTTTACCTTCGAATTTTCTTTCTATCAGGGCTTAAGAAAAGTCGTGGGAACTGATACGAAAGCGATTTTCTTGTAGTTTTTCGAAAAGAAATTGTTCTTCCATTGTCGCCGTGGAGCGCTTATTCCCTTTGCATCTGGCTCGCAGTAAAGTTTTAGATCTCCGTTCCGCGTGGTGCCCAAGATTTTCACAGCGGCCACGTGAATTTCAGCTTGAAATAGAAAACTTAAATTTTCAGATCTGTCGTACCTTGCCGAGGCAGTTCCCAAGCGGACGACTGCGGCAAACGTGCAAAACGAAAGGGACTTTAACGCGGTATAGGGACAAGAATACCAACAATCTTCCTGGAATTCCAAATTACAAATATGTACTTGGTACTCTTCTCCGACAAAATCGACTCGTGCAGAATTATTCATAGGTCTGTACTTAAACAAACGTTTTGATCGTTGGACCGTTGCATTAGCGCACACATCCATACGTCGACAAACACCCACCTGTCGTTTACTTCGCGCGCAGTAGTTTACAAAACGACGGCAAACTCGGGAATGTGTTACTACTAGGGTATACGGAACTTATATCACACGGTGTCCTTAATCCCTTCATGCTCCGCAAATGCAAACTTAAGGGTAGCATTTTCCTCTCGAAGATAAACATATGATCCAACTTCTGCACTGTTAACTCCACGATCGTTTCAAACCTAGTTCACAGTTCTCTAGGCGATTCTCTATACCTTGAGTGCTTACGTACACGTAAGTAGTACCCTCAATTTGCACGTTGTCGATTTACGTAGTTTCTTTTCATTCTTATTTACCATAGGTCATTACTCGTCTCGGAAACAATGGTTTAAGTAAATAATTAGCAAAGTACCAGTAATTAACAATTACGATTTAGTTCTGGCAAATCTATCTTTTGCGAGAATATATCAAATATACCGTATTTTTTCTTAAATATCTTTTCATAGTGGTAAATCCGGTCTAAGCAGCATTGTGAAGTTTCTATCTGGATTTTTTTCCCGAAAAGAAGCTCACGAGGCTGTAGAAACGCACTCGGAACAGGAATGTAGCTATTCCGCGAAGTTGTCTATAGAAAAGTGCAACTCGAAGGGTTGGTTTTTCGCGGCACGTCACGTCTGGATGACAAATCCCTCTTACGGTTCTGCGAGCACGAATTTCTTTCTTTCTTTCCCTTTTCTTTTCATACTTTCGGTCTCTCTTGCTCTCCACTTAGACTTTTCTTTCTCGCTCCTTCTTACTCGAGAGCTTTTCTTTCTCGTTCTTATTCTCCGTTTTTTTTTCGCTTGCTTTTTTCCTTCGCCCCACCGAGTCTCTCGGGCTGGCCGGTCTTCCGCGTAACGAGCAGTCGCTCGGTTGAATTGGAATGCGATTATGATTAATGGATCCTCTATGTAGCCCCAGCCCTCAAGTAGGTGTGCCGTTACTTGCCTCTCGCGAAAGCCGAGTAAACAATATTAAGGATCGCAACGATCGCTCTTTCAAGACTTTCCCACCTTTTCCCGCGTCTCGTTTTCCATTTACTTGCCGCCTTTTCTCTCTCAGTTCCTTTCGTCAAACCTCCCCTTTCTGTACCATGTCTGGTCACTTATGCTAGAATGATGAACTGATGAATTAGGTCAGCTCTCTAAAAGAATCTGACGATACACCTGAGATACCTTTTCCAATACCTTCAGCGATTACAATAATTTTGAGCAGAGATGGAGGGATCTTGTGCTAATGAAAGCTCTAGATAATTGGGTCGATCAAACTGAATGAGGAGAGTATGATGGAGCACCCTAAGACACGAATAAATTTCAGTACGAGAAGGTAGAACACTCAGCCTAATGATTTATGTCGAGAGCAATTTTGAATAAAAGGAAACCCCATTCTATGATTAGTTCGATAAATAGAATTAATATTTCACGAAAGAGAATCATTGTTCAAACATAATTCCACAATTTGTGTAAGTGTATCGGAAGAAACGTTTTAGAAACGAAGACACGTCTTTGGTGATGTTTCTAATCAGCGATGACTGCTGACTGTATCGAGAAGAAAAGAAGAAAAAGGAAAAGAATTGGGAGTTATAAGGGAACACGATGAAATAAGAAAACGGGAGGAGACTGACTTCAAGCCGCGGCAAGGAGTTAATATTACCCGTGGGATATTTCCGAACTACTTCGCTCTGTATTTTCAACAAAACGAGAAGTTTTTGTGCCCTGGCCGTCCATTCGACACGGTATCAGCTGAAAGTTTGTCGTCGGGGACCGTCTCGGCCAAACTCCTAATATTTCGACTTCTGGGAACATTTTTAATTTACCTCGGCCGCCAGGCCTCGTTAACCCGAGTCATGAACATTCTACTAAAATTCCAAGCCGTAGTTTGGTTCTTTAGTTTTCCTTAGGTTTAAGGATACCCAAGATTACCTTCATCCCTTATTACGATCTTTCTGCCTCCCAATTGCGAGATTCACCGACCGTCTCGTGCTAGATGCCATTCTCCTAATATGTCCCACTTGCAAATGTTTGCATCATACCGTTAGTCTTACCGTAGGTAAAAAATGTCTTTGTTGCAAGATATACGATGGCCTTAATTCGCCTTAAACAAGAAGAAAGCAAGGAAGAAAGACGATATGACACTCGCGGTGGAGACAAAAATACTGGAGGCAATGCGTGGCTCGGTCAACAGAGATCGCGTATTACGTCGAGCAAGAAGTACGAATGATAAAGGGTTCTGCCCTAGGTTTTTACTTTCGTACTTCCTGCGAGCAATCTCGCAAGACCACGAACTTTCAGCTGGAGCCCATTGTCCGGGGGTGTTACGATGACCGCGCCGAAAGCCGCTTTACTTTCTTTATACTATTAGAGCTTAGCGAGTCTTCCTCGGCACCAGGCGCGAAAAGAAGGACGAGTACCAGCAGCTCAAAACTTTTTTCCGCAAATTTTTCATAGCTCCTGCTGCTGCTGTTGCTGCTGCTTCGGCTGCTAGTACTGCTGAGCTCCGTAAAAGCCCGCTGGCGTTTAGTTCGGGCCTGGAAACTGGCAGAAGAGGGGGAGTGGTCTCTTCCTCTCCCGGATCCTTCTCTTTACGATCGCGTGGCGTGTAGCCCGTGCCACGAGCGATCCTCCTCCTTCTACCCCTCGCGAAAGCACTACCAACCGTGCAGGGGGTAATTTTGCGAGGAGTAGAAAGACTTGAGAATATTGCAAAAGTTAAGAGGCAAACGCGCACGGGAACGTGCCTCTCCTTCGCGTCGAAGAACAGGATGCACATAGAGAACGTTAGCCATGCACGTCACCTTCGTGTCGACGACTCAAAGTCAATGGATACTGGTAGATGATTCTACGACAGGATGGAATGAGACGAAAACGAAAAAATGACCCATCTTTGTCGGGTTGAGCGCCGCTCTTTGCGCGAAGATGTTCTTTGAGATCTAGGAAAAATGACGTGTCGCGACAAACATAGTAAATCGTATGATAGAAGGAAGTATGAGAAAAAGAGACTATGGGCTCTCCATATTCCACTCACAAGCGTAATGTTACTCTGGGCACCCTTTCACCAAATTGAAGACAACTTTTTTCGAAAAGGGAAAAATGACTTTTACTTGGATGGAAAAAACGTTAGTGTGTATTTTCGTTTTGTTTGACCCACGCGACCGAGCACTCCTCCACTCTCACCTGAATCTAAAGATCCTGTACAATATTTCAAGGAGAATTTCTTTCGTTTCTCTCTCCTCTTTGCACTGTTCAAATATTCTCCAAGTCTTCTCGTATCTTTGCGTCCGATTGCAAGTGTTGAAACCACTCATATGCCTCGTCACTGTCTTTTTCCCCCTATTTCAACCCATTCTTTCTTTCTTCGTCGACTGTCTAGCGAGCTGCTAACGTATGCATGGAAAGCCACTCGACGAACTACCCCATAACAGTCGACCTAACGCGAGACTCCCTCTTTTTCTTTGTCTGTCGTTCTCTTTCTCGCTTTCAAGAAGAAAGGGGCTGGGCCTCGTTGCGTTGCACCGTTCGAGAAGTCACTTCGCGAATGAGTTATCGAGCGGCCAGTAATGGATCGCAAACGATATGCATTTTTCCATCCACTTTGCGCCTGGTGAAAGGGCGCGCGCTATGCCACGCCGTGCCGCAGTGACAAAACGGACGAAATTGAAGTGCATCGGGCGATTATGCTCGGATGGCACTTCAACCGGGTAGCCTTCAAAGTATGGCTAAACGAGCCACGGAGGCGTCAACATTGATGGACCTGGAGTATCGAAAATGAACGTCGAAAAATCGGCTAAAGATTTCATCGAGAAACAGAGATATAACTTTTCGTTTACTTGTAAAAACCGTGTCTGAGAAAAACGTCTACTGTAATAAATAATAACAAGAACGTAGAACGCTACGGAAACATTGAAAATTGCAAGTATTATGTGTTCAGGAATAATTTCAATTCTTACTATTCTCGATTGTAGAGAATAAAAACCATAGTATACATTTTTGTCTCTTGATTGATTCCCAAACCGGTCGGTCTGACGATATCTACCAATAGTGGTGGAAGGTCAACGAGACTGGACAGATCTCCCAGCTACCGTCCCGTAAGAGGCAATTTATCTGTATAGAAGACACCCCGCAACAATTTACGCAAGTTCTAAGCCACTAAGCGACCAATGGCTCAGAAACATTGAGAGGTGTAGTACTGCCGGTTGTTGTTGTTTACCTGGTTTCGGAATAGAGTTCTACACGCGGCCTAAGATCTATAATTTCAGTCTCAAACTACTGCTGTTAGAATGTCAGATACATAGAGTAAACTCTTCGTGTGAACTAAAATTCCGTATTTAAGTGCTTTAAGATTCCTTGATACTTTTTAACATTAAATAATCAATAATCAAGGAAATAATAATCATAAGGACATCAAAGAACAAAATACGGACATCTGACTAGTGTTAAGGTATTGCTGTTTTCAATTCTTTTATCTCGCTGGCTTTACATCAATTTAAATGAAATTAGAAGCTAAATCTGTCTATCCATCGTAGAAACTTCTTGTTGATTATTGTTCCTGAGTTTAACTAGGAACCCAACAACTTTATTAAGGAACGCGAAACAGCAACAAAAAGTTCTACCCTTGTTTCGCGAGTGAGTAAAAAGCTTAATAAAATCCGTGCTCCCAAAAGTTCTGAGAACTGTATCAAGGTATCAAGGGCTACGCAGGCCTAAGTTCGCCCTATGTTTTATCACAGAGGTATATATGGAGTTTAGGATGCCAATTAACGCTACAAACTCACGCTACTAACACCCAATCCGATACCACTAATCTAATGCTGATTCGATGTAGTAGTAGAAAAAAGTCGTTTGCAGTAGAGACAATAAAATATTATTTATTAAGAACCTCATTTAAGAACTCTGCTAATAAATTATAACAACTTACGATACGTTTACAATCCACTGAGATCCCATCACCAATAATGACCGATTCTCGCTGTCAGGCTTACCTGCAAAATAAAAGAATACTTGAGAATTTCTGCAAGTCAATGATAACCACATAAAGTTTAGGATTCAATGTCTGGGAGTAAGATATTCAGTGAGGATCTAAAATATCCAGGATCGTTATCTGTTTCCTCTATTCAGTCATCCCCTATCGAACTGTTAATTGTTTCTACGCGCAGTGGCCCTCGATCAGACTACACTATTGCCTGCGGTTTAGTGACTAGCACAATTTCATTGATTCAGCCAATACTACGAGTTGCTTTCGACTACTGTTGGCAGCTGAGAAGTTACCAATTGACTGTCAGAACGATACAGAGACAAGAGAGTCACTCCACTGGTCTCTCTGCCACTTGCGCGTTTCCTAACAGTAAATATGAACATTAGACCAATCACGGAAATGCATGCAAAATTCTACCAAAATGATATCGATTCGAACAATCAATTATACTATATTATCACCAATAACTCGCTTTAACGCGATGACTTAATTCATTAAGAAGAACAAATACATTTCGTGGAAAAATTAAATTTATTACTGTGGATAATTCAATTAAATAATAAATTCGTATAATGTGTTTACATATCGAAATAAACTCAACTGTAAGCTTGTTAGTATTATAAGTTTTCCGTTTTTTTGTGGTCACTGATTCGGTGGTCCGCGTTATCGACTCTTGCTTACAAAATATCACCGAGACAAGCTTTCTCGCCTCGGAAGCTCCACTGTCAAGGTAGCTCGATGGCTCGCTCTAATTCAAAGCGGCGCATTGTCAGGAGCGCACCTTTTTCCTTGGCGGCGCGGCGCGTCGCGACGCGCCATGCCACGAGAGGAAACTGGGAATCGAGCTGAAAGAAAACCTCCGGAGGGAGCGAGCTCCGGGCTTTTCAACAAAGTTTCCTGCTGAAAGTTTTTAAAGACCGTCACCCTGGGACGCCCAACACCGCCGCACCGAATACGGCCGCGTCGAGTCCGCGAACGATGCACGAGCACGAGTGCTCTATGGAAAACTGGAAGCTTCGCGCACCTGCCACCTACTTCTTCACTCCAGCCTCCGGTGGAGAGTTCGCGAAGAAAAGAGGAAACGGGCGAAAGGCCCCTGGAAACTGCCGAAAGTGGTGTATGAAATGTAGCGGCTGCTTCAGGAAGATTAACGCGTTGACTAATATCACGGACATTGGTCACCGTTACTGTTCTTCAATTATAGTTGTTATTAGTCTCTACAAATTTCTTTAGACTCTAACTTCGAATTAGACTCATTGTTAGACTTAGACTGAAACTTGGACTCGGACTTAAATTCAGACTTAGACTCAAACTTGAACCTATTGTTAGAAGTAGACTTAAGCTTATACTTAGACTTACAATGGAAGTTCCTGCCATACCGCACTAACAAGAATCCTAAAAGCTAAAGTTGTTTAACACGCTGTCTGCTAATATGGCAGGAAATATTTTGTATCGTGATCTATTGTATATTGAAATAAGATAAACGTAAGATTTTGGATAAAATAGAGAAAATAAAGAAATCAAATACAACGATAGAACATTAGATACTAATTGTCATGAGGAATTTCCTAGTGACACAATCAGTCCGAAACACGACTGTGCTATAGATTTCCATGAAGATCGGCAATTACGCGCACAGGGAAAATTAACCCGGAAGCTAGGAGTCCAAAAGCACGACAAAAACAGCGGTTGACCCCATTTATTGAATCGTCAGTGGAATTGGCGATTCCCGTTGGTGCATCGATAGTAAATCAAAATCGAATAACAGGAGGGACAGAAAGTCGGTGGAACGCGCCATTCCGGAAATGTTTCTCGTAAATTACCGAGCACCACTCCATTTTTTCATATATTGCCAGCCGATACACTAATTATCGCGGGAAACGTCAGTGCTCCGAATTATTGTGCTGCGAAAATTTGCATGATAATGCCCCTGGTTGTAAGTTGCAATTGAAGCAAGCATTATCGCGCTATAATGCATACGGATGTATCTATACATACCGATTCAACGCTGACCGAGGGATAATCTAGCTGAATTTATTGGATTATCTTTCGCAATAAGTTTCTCAGAATTGTTGTAAACAACTCTTCCAATGATCCTTTCTAAAAGATAGAAATTTAATTAAATATTTTGCAATTATTCAACGAAAAATGATGCGAATGATATGCAATATTTTTGCAGAAAGAAAATTAATTTAATTATTGTATTTCTTGGAACACGATAGTTAAAGGTTCCATTTAACTATGAGAGCAATTTAAATAAATTAGCATCCGTTATTTACGTGAAGAACACCAAACGACAGAAAACAAGATAAGGTCACGACATTCGACGTCTTTCCTCTGTCTCAAAGAGAAAATACAGTATAAACAATGAACGAAAGGTATGCTATTCACAGAGAAAATTCATCTGAGAACTGCACTCAATTTTCATTTATTCTGCCGTTTACAGTATTTCCTGAACGACACGTAATTCGACTCTTTAACGTAGTCTAAACGACATCTCGATTAATTGAATGAAAAAATGACACTGACGAAACGTATTCTTAAAGGTTGAGTGAGCGATGCTCCAAAATAGAAAGCCCAAACGATTGTATAACGAAGAACTATCCTATCGAAACTTGCCGAATAGCTGCGGTTACTGGTGAATTTCTATCGATTTCCGCACTTCCGACGTGACATAGTGTGATACGATGTGGTATAGCTATGCGGAAATTATACGCGCGTTACGCGCCAACAACAGGCCATACATTACTACTATGCTATGAAGGTGATTTTTATTATTGCACCGTCAGAAACCTGACACACTCGTCCCGCAGGATATTTTATTACCGTATAACGATGCAGCTGGGTACTTCTTTCCTCCTGCGATCTGTCGATATCCGAGCGCCACGAGGGAGGGGCATCGTGTCAATGAAACAATGCCAGCGAATATTCTGCACGATAGACTTCTCTTACGTTACCTCGTTTTGCACAATTTTTTCTCGCTGTTCATTATCCATTATTTTCTTCCCCGTTACTCGTTTTAAAAACGAGTAGCCTAACTGTTTGCCAGGAAAATATGAAAACTGGAGAAACGTGGATATACATAGGCGAAGAACAATTGGCAGTACGAATACAGTGTCGTAAACAAGCATCAGCTATTTTGTATTCTTCCCGATGCTGAAATTAGAATTTTAATGACAGTTTGAAAATTCTCCGAAAGAAAACGAAAGGAGAATCAACATCTCATTATGAATCGATCTTCGTCGGGTTTACGAATTCTTGGCCAAGTTCGAGTAACTCTACTACCTTGAGACATCGCCGATGCCGATTGTTGGTTCAAATTAAAATGTTCCGCGCACGGTGGCTATCGTGGCTGAGTTTTGGCCCCGCAACGACGAGGAGAAAACTTTCTAAGCCGTTGGTGTCTTTCCTTCTCTCCCTTTTCTCTCATCTCTCTTCGATGTACTTTCGCGCCTCTCCAGCAGACTGTTGGCATGCCTCCAGAATTTAAAGCGACCCGATCAGAGAGCACAATCTGACGCCGCTCGTGTTACCCTCACAGTTAGCCTCCGAACCTTACCCCAATAGCTCGCGAGACTCGCGCCTGTCTCAGATAATCGATGTACTATCAATGCCTCTCTATCGAACCACCTTCGACAGATAATATCCCTTCGCCGATATTCCTGATCAAAACTCAATGAGTCTTGGAGCTCAATTAGAATTTTCCTGATTCCTAATTTTAAATAATTGCCATTTCTAATTGTCGAACTTCAGCATGATTTCTGAATTTTGCTAAAACGTGTCATGGTTAAAAATTACAAGAAAGAATTTTTACCATAATTAATTGAAGCAGGAAAAAATTATAGAATGCTGTGTCAGCTGTCTTTTACTATTTCTAATAATTTCACTCGATGTTGAGTTTTATGTAACGCGAGGATCCTTAGTGTGGAAGATTAGGAGCGCGTATGAAAGTTTTCAGTCGCTCGCTGCCGCGCAGCGTATTCTGCGCTAAGCCGTATTAATAACGACAATAACGTTAATCGTCGCCGCAAGCGGTAATCGCGGGGGCCAAGCTTAACCGAGAACTATCAAGACGTAGGCGGAATATTCTCGTGGACGTGGCGAGCAAAGCCCATTGCCTTGGCTAAGTTCCGCTGCTAAGGTACGATTAAAGCCCGGAGACAGACTCAACCTTCCAGAAAATTATTGTCAAGATTAACAAATATTTGAATGGTACATGGATAACTCTGTTTATTCTCGAACAACATAAGATGGAAACCGGAAAGCAAATACCGGTTTTTAATATTTTAGTACCAGACAACGTAGTGATGTGTCTCCTTCCACGATAGAAGTTCAGTGACTTTAAAATCATACGAATTAATATACTGTACAATTTGTCTTAATATCTTAATCAATAGGATTTGTTAGGAAATCATTTTGCGGAATTGAAGTCCTAATAAAACGAACAGTTCGACGAAGGAATCTAAAATCGACGGAGAATTAATAGTAGTTTTTCTCTTAGCGTATGCCTAGACCATAAAAAGTCATCTGGTCGTCGATTGGATCGAAATCGAGCTTTCAAGTACCTCTTTGCTATGGTTCCATCTCCGTTACTCTTTACCACCCTTCAGCGATTGGAGAATTCCTCGTAGAAATCCCTTTAACCGTAAAACTCGTAATTCCAAATGAGAAAAAGTGAATTTTACTCAGTTGAAAAGCGAGCAATTGGAGAAAGTCGCTATATTTTCCTACATTAATTTTCTAACCGGTGGCGTAATTCCAATTCCTCTGAAAATCTGCTTTTCCTTCTTGTACACGCCTCCATTAAAATTCTAATGCCAAACATTTTATTTTTTCAAATGCATACAGTCATTCATTTTAAGCTTATAATTTCACAGACGGAACACATTCGCATCGAATACATTGAAAAACAAATATATACGTGAATAAAGTTATCTACTTAAGCTGGCCTTTCAATTAAACTAGTATTATACATATAAATTTCGTATATTCCAATCTAATGGCTGTTGAATACACCAAGAATGTAATAGTACCATATAGAGTGAACGAAGTAGGGCAATAATGCAGAGAAGCGCGAAACACCGAGGTATAGTATCAAACATCTCTCTACTTGGGTTATTATTATTCTAGCAGACGATAAAATCACTGTAGGAAGTACATGTGGGTCCACGGTGGGCCGATTCATAAATGCATACTAACAAGAGTTCCTAATCCGTGGGGACTAGAAAAAAAAACGCGTGGCATAAGACGGTGTTACTTATTTAGAGAAAAAAAATAGAAGATTTGGCGAGCAACAGCAGCGCCAGTTTCATTAATCGTTAAAAACCTAGCTGCAAAGAAGCACTTTTTCTAGCGATAACGCGTAAACGACGCGACGTAGAAACGAGTGAAAATTTAACAGAGGCCTCCCACGTATAAAACGTGGATTTAGTTGGCGAGCAGAAATAAAAAAAAAAAAAAAAAAGAAAAACCTGGTAGCCGGTTACCGCTTCATCAATTTCGGTTACCAGTCGCTTTACCAGCTATTTTCTGGCAGTGCTGTAATCAAATATCCTGCGTGGGAAGAACGCCGATGGTTGAACGCAACCGCTCAATTTATTATTTAAAACCCTATCGAAGAGGCGTTCCGTGCTCACAGAAAATACAACACACTCCACGCTCAGAAACCCCGTTCCAAGTACACATTCCTTCGATTTCTATGCTCTTCTTACTGGCACTCTCCGAGGGAAACCGTGTCCTAATCTAATTGATCATTTCTGAGGCATCAGAATGTAATTCTCATTTCCTTCTACTCTCTTTCATTCTGGTAATATCAAACAGCGTCCTGTTGTAGATCACTTCGATTCGTCTCGAATTTTCAATCGTCAAATCATAAAGAAACATACGTGTATTATTAAAAAAAATGTTATTTCCAAAATGTCTAGAAATCCTATATTTATTAATCCTTTGCTCTTGGAGAAATTCTTTATTAAATTACTTTATCTCGACTATTTTGAGAGATACAGTAACAAGTTTCCTAAGAAAATACGCGAAATTTTGAAGAGAGTAGCATCGAATCCTGCGCTTGTGATATAGATTCGAGTTGAAATAAAATATAGGATATATGAAACTTGGTCAAATGGATTTCTAACCGCAGAGATTGGCAAGCTGGCTTAGCAGTGTCGTGAGTCTCAAAAATCCTGATTCCATCGGTCGAACTGTTCTTGGACACGCCAGCTCACTTTGCCAACGACATCGTCACACCTCCGATCACTCGATCCCGACCCTGAAACGCGCACTTTGATCGACAACAATTAGAGGAACAGATAAGTACGACAGAAGAATCGATGAGAAAAAGGTGCACTAAAGCGATAAAGTGAGAAAATAAGAAAGAAGGAGAACACGTGAAAATAGCCAAGGAACTAAAGGAAAAATTCTGCTGACTTTACAACCTCGACGTTTCTAAGGATGTGTCAGTGGACTCGTAGATGTGTCCCTTTTCATAGAATCCGGAGACTAAGATGAGTAGCTCTACAGTCGAACTAAAAGTGCGAGCGGAGTACAGAGTTGCGAGTAGGAAAAGAGAACGAGGAAGGAAATGACAGAGAAAATCCGTCATCCTGTTTCCAGGTCGCATTAAGAAAGACTTAAATCCATAGGATTCTCCATTATCGGGCTACTGTGAGACTTCCGACTTAATTGAGTGGCCGGCAAGGCGAAAATAAGGGCCAGCAGCTGCGATTGACGTGTGAGACATCGATTTTACTACGAGAGAGCGAGTGGCTTGAATAAAATATCAATTCTATTTCTGATTCATTCGTCTCTGGATCGAACGTTAGTTAGAGTGATTTAGAATATAATCGATACCAGCAACGTTTAATATTCAATGATAGATTTGTCACTTTTCGACAACGAGAGTGGTCAGCCAAAGCAGATTGGTTTCCTCTGCGTGTCAGCGAGAAAAACGCAACTCACAAAGTGTTATCCCGCACCCAATTTACCCAGGCAACAGCCCAATCGAGAGAACGGTCGGACGACTCGAGGGGGATAAAACGCTCGAGATTTTACGAGGATAAAGAACTTTTGCGAATGAGACGGCAGAGATGGAGCAAATATAAACTGCTCGAAATAGGAGCGCAGCCGCGCCTTCGAAAAGTTTCTAGACGACCCGATTCTCGGGAGGGGGAGCTCAAACTCGAGCTGCAACTTAAAATGCACGGTGAACTGTAAACCTGCATAATCCCTAGAATCACCTCGCACGAGTTGGCCAACTTCGTTAGCGGCAGATACAATGATAAATTCTATCGAGTTTCTCGAAATCGGAAAAACGTCCTCTGCGAAACAACTATATGTATGTATGTATGTATGTACATACATACTGTGGGCACACAATTTCCTTTTTCTCATTCTCCCTTTCTCCCTTGTTTCGTCTTTCTCCTTCTTTCTCGTTTCATCCAATCGTGCGCCGCGATAATTAATAGAAGCGACGACGAATTTGACGCTAATAAATTGCGCGCGGCAATAACGATCTCTGCCTTTCGTCATAATTGGGAGGGAGGAATAAGCAAATCTGTCGAGCCGCTCAATTATTTACGTCGACCTCTATCGTCTCTTCCCACTTTCGCCGCCCAATCATCCAACTTCCGTTTCATCGGTCGACTATTCCTGAAATATCGGAAATAATTTAACCAGCCACTTCATCGAATTCGGGAGGAGTACGTATCTGGTCAAACAGCAATAATACGCTTTGTGTGCGCAGCACGTATTCGCGATTATACCAGGAATGCTATCAACGTAATATAGGAATGCGTTCGCGGTACCGCAACTAATATTCTCGGTGCCGGTACAGCTCGGTTCACGTATCATTTGTAAATTCAATCCGGAAGCTTGGACTCCCCCCTCCATGATTCGATGGTGGAAGCAGGAACGAGTGTAACCGAGCTCTCGTGGAATCCTGAAAATGCGAAACGGTTCATCGACGGTACGCTCGAAACTACTTCCCAAAACGCGCATCAGAAGGATATTATTGTACCGGGAGACACGAGCATTCGGTCGGTTTTATTGGACACCAGGGCTTTAGGGAAGCCTAGTGGTGAGATACGAGGGAGTATAAAGCGGCGAGGAACAAGACTGCGGTCTCGACATGCATCGCGTATGTACATACATACGTACATATCCAACATCTATGGATCTGGCGGACTGACACTCTCTCAATGCTCTCTTGTCTTACCGGATAGATATGTGTATGTACCAGAGGAAATTCTTCCACTCGTGTGACTTTACGATACCAATACATATCTCTGTCTTCTCTCCTTTTCTCTCTCTCTCTCTCTCTCTTATCCTGGGTTTCCTGTCGGCCCAGCTTCTCCGGTGTGACCGTCATACGTCATATAAGGAAAAGATAAGGATATAATACTCAGTAGATAGAAGAGATACAGTTTTCATCCCTCGTGTACCTTCTTCTACTTTCTCTCAACCGCGTTTACCATTTCTCTCTCTCTCTCTCTCTCTTTTTTTTTTCTCGACAAAGTCTTCGCGTAACTTTCAAATTACCGGTACTACCCTCCGAAACTCACCCACCGCTTTATATCCTCGCTGCCACCAAAGGCTTTTTCGTCTTCTCTCTGGGAAATACCTTCAACCCCTGGGGCTTCAGTCAACTTTGCGGCAGTTTATCCGATTGTTTCTTCCTTTTCTGTCGATGCTAATCGATTCGCAATGAGCTGCGAGGAGTGACTCGCATTTAGATAATGAAAAGGGAAAGGGGGTTTGTATAAGCCAAGGTTTTACTCAGAGAGACTGACAATGAGTACTGGGAGAGGAGGGGGGAAGTAGTTACGCTGACGACTGTCAGGTTAAAGTAGCATGCCGGACAATTAAGAGTTTTTACCCGTAGCACGTGTTACTCTTTTTACACTCACGAATGAATGATGTGCATTGTGTCGTCTTTTATTTCGTCTCTCGACTCCGTGGTAATCCCGAAAAGACTTTTAACGTGTCATGCTGTTCTTACAGGTGGTTCGTTGACGTTTCTACCCTCGTCACGGTAACTCACCCTCGCCCCCGCAGGAATGGTTTTTCACTCGAAGAATAGAACAAAAATACTACTCTCGACCGTTAGCAGAGTTGATAAATGAGGAATCCTTTGCGCTCTGGTCAACCTGCCCTCGTAATTAAGACAGCCCTGTAATAATCGAGCCACGTTTTCCTCTTCACGAGCATCCTCCCTCGGAACCCTCTGGCTGAAAATGATCTCCGAAACCGAAGCCGTTTGTGAGATCAGAGTCCCGAGTAATCGAGGGCCAGAATTCTAGCCCAATGAGGGACCGAGTGTCCGAGACTCGCCTCTTGAGAAAACACTAATTGTGACTTTGTCCACGAACGTGAAAGCACTCGCCAATTAAAACAGACATTTCGGACCTTGAAGAAATTGGAATCAGCAGTACTTTTTGCAATTGGGTTTACAGTCGACATTTACTCTCTCGAGCACTAGAGTAATTGGGAATATCTACAACGCAATACAGTCGTCTTCATTGATCGTAAGATAAATCAATGAATATATCTTGACTCGAAAAAAGAAAAAGAGTGGGTAGAAGATATTAATGAAAAAGGAAAGGATGTAAGTTCTTCGGGGAGCACGGAAAGATTCATCTGAAAGCAAGCTCCACGAATGACTGGTACTAATATGTAATCTAGTTCCAATATCCTGACCAATCTCTATCTGCCGTTCTGCTGTTCTTGCTATACCCGTCGCGAAAAGCTGAACCATGCCAAGAGGAAATCTTCTCTTTCATCCTGCTTACCGCGCGAATACACGCAGGAGCCTCTGGCAAGCTGGCACGTGTACCACATCTATAATTCAAATCGATTTTAGCACTGACCTCGGAAATTGGATTCTCCTAGTCTGTTTGGAAATTGCATACGGACGTTATGTCCGTGCGTGGAGGCTGATAGCGTAACGCACTACGATCCGAATTGTCAGACAGTAATTCGCGACACCGACCGATTCTCTTATTCTGACTCCACTGATCGGACCATGATACACGATGTAAACAGTAATAGAGAATTGTTAGCAACGCGATCCAACAACGCGAGCCCAATTTTTCGAATAGTTTTCCGAATAGCATTCCAAGTCGGAACGTATTACCAACCATTAGGTAAATTTTATAGGTGCCTGTTGTTTCGCCAACTATTTAGTAATTCACGCGAGAACGCTTATGCATGCACACACTTACACGAAAATAGACGTGAGTAAAATCCACATTTTTCCCTAGCACGCTATAGTGCTCGCTCTCCGTATAATTTAAGTCCGCTCGGGTACGGGATAAGCCAACCTGTTTTGCTTTCGTTATTGCATTTCGTATTCTCCCGAAATTGTTGGGCCAATGCGCACACTTTCCTTGATCCGGTGAATTCACTAGTTTGGATGCGTCTTTGGTCGCGACGCTGGTACGTGCGATACAGATAATGCTTTCCTGAATACGCGACCATTGGAAATTCTCCCCTGAAATTGACTTGAGCACTGGATTACCGGAATAGGAATATTTCCGCGACATTTGGATAAAACTCCTTATTCGCAAACCTTGCGTTTTGCATTATGCATAAAAGTCAATGCCGGCAAACACTGTGAAAAAGGTTTAGACGATCGAACATACCAGTTGAAAATATGCCAATGGACTTGAACGTGAAACTAAAAACTACAAAATAATTGCAGCAAACGCGAATACAAAAAATTCTAAGGTAGAATTATATAAATGGTGATTATTGGATTGAAATACAAGCCGCCTGAAATCGAATAAAACGATGAATCTCGCCAATTTTTCTACTGATACAAAATCGTTAGAGAGTTTATCTACGATAAAATTCATAATATCTCGGAGCAGCACGCCAGTTTAGGATTAAAACTCGAAATACAATAGACACAAAGAGGACAGTTAATAAACTTTCGTTATCAGAAGACAATGTTACCAGAAGATAGAAGAGGAAGCAAATGCCCGGATATATTGTACAAGATATCTCGCGAAACGCCCGACACGAAGCTTTTTGTATATCGAATCGCGTTGAGGAACTTGACAAAAGCTACAAATTAATGCAAGACGAAGAAGAGGCATCGTAGTTGAACGAGGGTTGACTGAGAAAGACAAAGGTTGGAAATACCTTGCGATCCGAAGCCCTGGATAAATAAGAGCACCCGCTGGAATTTCCTAATGGAAGGGAACCCAGGAAGATTGAGGGGAGGGGATAAGGGTGACCCTCAACGTTCTCGGCTTCTGTGGGTCGCGCTTTGGCTTCGTAATACGAACTGGATAAAGTGGATAAGCTGTCGGTTGGTTCGCCAATTTCAAGATCCCTACTGTCTTCCACTCTCCACTCGCCACCGATCCAACTTGATCTGACCTAATCACTTGCTGGCACGCGATTCTCCTACCACCTGCACCCTTCCGCTCCTTCCGCAACTTTGATACGCTGAGTGTCCTGATGTTTTTCTTATCGAATCACGAATACCAGTACCTTGTGTTTTCTTTAAAAAAAAAAAGTGTTAAACTGCCATAGTGAATTTCAAGGTAAGTTATTTTAGTTGAAATTCTTTCTAGCGATTAGACGGACGTCTTATATGTCATAGTATTTTCTAACTGCGATTAATTTATATATTTTTACGTTTCCTCGAATAGTCGGGAAGAGAGGGGAAAAGAGATAGGATGGAATAAGCGGACAGCGGTAAGGCGTTTGATCGCGGTAGACGTTGATAAGGAGCGGTGCTCGAAAGGAAGCTTGCGGCAAGCACACGAAGCCTATCCAGCTATCTTCTGCCTCTGACGGGAGAAAATTTTTTGCTAAATTTCCACAAGGGATTCGCAACTTCCAGTGAAGATTCGCATCGACCTGACAAATAGCTAAGTGAGGCCTCTCTCGAGTATATATCTTGTACGACTCCTGGCATGAAGCATCCCCTTTCTCCGCGGAACCAGCTTGCTACTCCTGTCTCACTTTCTCTCTCTCTCTCTCTCGGCTTCTCATCTCTTCTCTTCTATTCCCCACTCTCGAGCTCCTTCCCTCAGGTTACGTAGGTTCTCTCGAAAAGTTCGAGTTCATAACTTAGCTTTCCGGCAGTCAGATGCCTTGAGGCGACTCCATCGTGCAAAAGAGATTTATCTAAATTTTCCTGAGGATTATAATCAAGGAAATGGAGGCAAATCTTCATTTTTAATAATACGCTGGTCATAATTGAGCTCCGCTCGTTCTTTCTTTCATTAAGAGAAGTTGGTTTGATCCAATATTCACACTCGCGAATAGACAGACAGTCACTACTCACCAATGTTCATAAACACGTGAGATATTATACGTTGAACTGCAGAAAATATTATTTTACGACTAATCAGTAGGAATCAAAAATAAAAAGCCCAAAACAGTTAAGTTTTATCCAAAGCAATGACACAATGCAAACTGCCTTCTATTCAATGAATAATTGTGTCCCGAATGCATCTCGGAATTGTGGCATCTGCCAGGACTCCACGAACAATGCGTGTATTTACTCTCTTTTCGTCTTTCTCAGAGTTTCGTATCCGGTGCTCCTCCCACTTAGCGCACGCTTCGCCGTTCTACCGGTCTGCGAGCAACATTTATGAATGAAAAGTACATTTAATTAAAACTTGCCGTAATCAGGAAGGCTCGCACAAGCGTAACTAACGCGACGCGGCGCGGTGCAGCGCGGTAGCAGTTCGCCTTGACTCCCACTGTTCGCCAGCTCGGCGACTCAGAATTTCAATCCAAGTTCCACCTTCGGCGGTGTGGAGCACCGGAATTAAGAACGCCCACTGTTAAATTATAACTCCAGGAGACATGGGTCATTAGGATGCGCACACTTTAGTTGCGCGGGGGCAATTCCCGGTCGAGTCGATGCATTAGCGGAACACAATGAAATTTTGATTGTTCGGAGCTTCTTCTTCTTCTTCTTCTTTTGCTTCCTCCTGCGTCTCCACCCCTTTTCCGCACTTTCTCTCCAGCACGCACTTCGTCTGACAGTACAATACCGACAAAGAAGCTCACTAGCGCCGATAGAATTCAAGCAGCTGGACAGACGAAATTGCTTCATTGTTACCCGGCGAACTTCCTTTCTTTGAAAGGGAAGGCAACCCCCCTCCCCGGTGACTGCAACTGCACCAAAGTACATCTACTACGAAACTGGAGAATTATCCTGTTTACTTGGCGACACAACCCAGTACCATATGAAGTGTGCAATTCATCAAGAGGCAAGCTCTCGGCTTTTTAAGGAAAGGTAACTATACCGCGAATGGAATGAGCCAAGTTCGGCAAAGTTAACGCCCTCGCACAACCCCTTGAATTGCAGTTTTCGCGGCCGCGACGCGAAACAGGAACCTGCGAGGCAAAAGTGCCTCGTGGAATGAATCAAGCAGTCGCGGAAAGGCACGCGACGCTTTATGAGATATTTTACGAGCTTCCACTCCCTCCCCTCTTCTTCTCCCTCGCTCTTGCCGAATGGGAAATACAATTACCGTTGCAAGATTAGGCTCCAGCCTCTACTAAATCCTAGCATGCATAATACCGAAAGCACCATTGTTGTAAAATTCTTCTTTTTACGTGACTATTGTAGCTATTGAAATCTGTGATTTCATTAATAGAAGAAACGTACTTGAAACGCGTATACTAGGTACTTTGCGTAACTTTTTTAAAAAAATAATGACAATGCAAAGAACAAAAACAGACGAAGCATAGATTTATCAGTACTCAACTGATCCCTCTGATCCAGCGAATTTATGTCGATAAATTTTCCGAGAGATTACGTTATGCGTGATCTTACGGATCCTCATCAATCCGATTGCGAGTAAAGTTCTTCCTCATTGCAATGTCGTGGCATGGCCTGCTATGGTTTGGCATTGCGTGGTACGGCGTTATGTACCAGTAGAACGCGCCTCACAGCTTAGAGGAAGATTAGTCAACCCTCTCGCAACGATAGGATTTGACCATTGAAGGGAGATTACCGACGGCGGAAACCATTCGGTGTGGATCCCGCCTTAAGCGTGTTACAATTACCTTCGGGAATCCCTGTAACCGCAGGCCCCAGTTAGCAAAAGCTCGTCTCCGAATTTGAATGTTACTCTCGACGATCACTTCAGAATTTCGCATCATCTTCACCAATAATAATCGTAATAATTGTCAGAGTAAGATAGTGTAACAACTAAGTATTTATAGCCTAACGTAATTATGCTTATCCTTCGGTAATAAATAAAACGCTGTATAAATCTGAATTATTTCCGAGTCATGTATTATGTAAAGTACACAAATGAAAATTTAATAGGGAGATTTGATTGATTCACACGAAAGACGCCAGAGTTAGCTATGCAGCGTTCTACTAAATTATTACAACTTATGACACGTGCATAGCTGGGTTTGTATCGTCAATAATGACTGAGCCTCTCTGTCAAGCTTACCTGTACAAATGAAAGAATACATGACAGTCATCTCTTACTGAAATCACGCGGCAAAACGTAGCGCCAGCACGCGAGGCGTCAATCAGCGCATCTACAGTCTGATCGGTAGCTACATACTACCAGATACAGAAACGCAACGATTCTACTCGATACAATAAGTTGAAATTCTACAACGACAATTTTTCCACAAAGCTTCAATTTCGAATAAATTGATGCTGATTATTTGAGCTAATTCAAAGAACAGAACGTAATAACATTTTTCGATTATTTCGAGAACTTATAATTCTTTTATTTACGTAAAACCGCATAACAGTGATTAATGATTAATTCGGAAGGGCGAAGGAATAAAAACTGAAAAAACATCCGATATCAGCAAATATCCGCCAGTTGTATCACCAGTCATCGATCACTCTGTATAATACAATTCGCATTCCCAGCAAACGCCACTGTTACATCGCGATTTATTACATCATCGGTGAAGGGGAAATACCTGTCGCGAATAAGATTACAAAAGTATGTACGAAGGATCGCGATAGTGCAAACGTAGAGAAAGTCTCGGTTTCTGCTGAATCTCTTTCTCTCTCGCGATAGCAATCGCGATCTGGCACGTTTTATTGCAAAAGCCGATAAATTTATAAACTGGTGCGGCACCTTTTGCCTCTCGTCTCTTCCCAAGAGTCGTAACTACAAAGAGAAAGAGAGAGAGGGGGACACTGAATCGTGCGACGATTAAATTGAAATTAGTTGCAAAACTTTTTAATTGCAAATTCGATAACCCTACCAGCAAGTAGATGAAACCGTAGCTCAAGGGTGTAGCTACAATTTATACGGGCTATCCTTTCCTTTTTTCGTTTCCTTCCTTGTCTATCAATTTCACCTCACCGTTTCTACACTTCAGAGGATGGAATTTCAAAAGCCTCTCAAAATGCAGTTATGCATTTGTTACACACAGTTTTAACTTCTCTCATGCCTTGTATCATTTCTGAGGCAGAACTTGAAAAAAAAAAAAATAGGACGAAGATAATTGCGGAAACTGGATCTGTTAAGAAAAAAATTCCGCGAAATGAAATTTCTCGGGTAACAACAATAACGGAGAATCCGTGGAGCGAAGCATCGTCGGACTAATTAGGTAAGCGGTGTTGATGTACGAAGAAAGGTGGAATATACATATGTATGTATACATGCATGTAGTAGGAAATGCATTCGCCAAGCGACAGCGAGCATTGATTTAACTGTACGAAGTAAATACATGTAGAAGATGTTGACCTTTCATTCGCGCGAATAATACACCGCGAGTTGACAAAGTATTATGTTTCAAGCGACTTGCTCAACGAACGCGGCAAATAATAATGGTTGAGTGTAACACCTCTTGAATGGTGCTTAAACGAGAGGTGCGTCAGTGTGGTCTACTTACCGAATACTTGTGTTCCCCGCAGAAACCACTGACACGTATTTTCGAGTAATGAGACACGTCCAACGCACCAATTCGCATTCTAGAACCGCGAGACTCGTAAAACACAGACTCGGATTACAGATTGTAGTATACGCAAGAAAAAGAGTAATTTCGTAAGAAAATAATAGGAAAAAATTGAACTATTACGTTTTCTCAATTTCCTTTAGTATGCTCAATCAATTTTTTGTCTGTTTAAATTTCACTACGATCTGGATCCAGATTTTCACCGAATGAAGTAGTTCGATTGCCCTTAAATCACTAAGCTTCGTATTCGGCTACTTGCTCGCCCCCCCCCCGCTCTCTTTCCCTTTCTGTCCTAGAAATTTATCGGGCAATATCGTCGAGAGAAGAGGTGCGGGTGGGCCACCAGATCGAATGCAGATCGAACGAGTAGAAGTATCTTGGAAAACGCTTGGTCGCTAGCAATATCCGCGAGGCGAACACTTCGACATGGAAAACTGGGTCTCGCGAACGGGGTACGCTAGAGAAAAAGGCGAAGGGATCACCAGAAAAGAAGCAAGAAAGGAGAAAGAGCAAAACTGTAGTTTGAGTAACAATATAATCGTGGCAGACAAAAAAGTTAGAGCAACATCCCAGTGTGTATCAGTAATTTTCTGTCACACTATTTTACTATTAAAAATATATATTTCTCATGTTATACATGTATGTATAACATGTATGTGTACATATACATATGTAACTTATTTAAAATATACGAAATGCAGAACTCGAACGAGTATATATTTTCCAAGCAGCTTTCGAAATATCCTAAGGCTGTCAAAGGGTTGAGGTTACTCAGAGAAAGCCACCGTTACACAAAGGTAACCGAAGCGTATCAAGGACGTTTCCTTGGGTTACGGGATTCTGAAGTAAGGGTACGGCAGACCGCTCATGTTTGCTGGTACAGAATCGTCTTTCTCTTTCAATCCCTCTCACTCTCCTTCTCTTTTTCTCTATCCTTCTATTTCTCTCTGGTCCAGTCGAGCACCGACTACTCGTCGTATGGGGAGAGCAAGCCACCGATTATAGGTCAGATTGGTGCAGCTGCTCACAGCTACTTTTTCTGACTTGCTCGGGGAGTTTCGAAAGTAGAGTATAGGGTTGAACCCCTCCTTACACTTGCACTCAGACGCCGCTGCGGGAAAATACCTTAAAAGTTCCGTGAGAACGAGAATAGATCGATCGGATGTGAAAAGAAATGCGTGAGGGTTCATATACCCTTAGCTCAGGACCGCAGTCCTTCGAAGATCTCAATTGCAATGTGTCAAGTAAAAAAATAAACTCCACTCTCGATTTTCTTTCCTACTTAATGCTGACGATAAGTCAACGATTCTATCTAATGCGAAGAAAAATTTGTGCCTTTGATAGAAATTTTTCATCTTGCTATTGGAAATAGCGGTGAGGATCAATTGAGAAATGAGCGGATTTAAACCTCTCATCGCGATACAATAGGTCACTAGAGACCCATTTACCAGTAAAATTACCACTCGTTTCCTCTATATCTATACGCATAACGCACACGAAACTCACAATAAATTTTGCAAACTACGTTAACCCTCGGACATTTTGAATTAGTTGTCTTTTAATAAATTAAATCTATCGTAGATAGCGAGAATATTTCAAGTTCTGCCATTAGGCGACTCGACTTTTCGATCAGAGGTTAATTCGAGGAAGAACCGCGTGGCTCAAAGAAGAGTCTATTCGAGCGAGCAAATCAGTCGCACGCTGCAAGAGACGGGTATTGTACGGTTCTTAACGCGATTTTCAATTCATCGCAAGGCGACGTGGACCGCCGCACAAGTTATATCCAGAGAAAGAAAGACAGAAAGAGAGAAAGAACGAGTGAGAAACGCAGATTGCGCGCGGTTGTCCAACATGTTCTTGATAACAGAGATTTGTAAGGGCGCAAATTGAATCGCGAGGACGAAAAGCACGGGCGCTCGAGGCCGCGTAACAAAACTGTAACTGATTTGCCGCGATATAAGGTAACCAGTAAACGCAGTTACGTTAACTGAAAACGGAAATCTTCAGCGAGTCCACCGAGGAAAATTCAATCTCGTCGTGCCATAATCTGACGACGATGACGAAGAAAGGAGACGGAGAATGGATAGCGAAGGACGAAGTCTCATGCCAAGGCGACGCGGTCCGCTCAACTTTCTCATCGCCAAGACCAGATTTAATTCAACTCGCAAAGGGACATTCGACTCTGTTCAACCTCTGAATCGGCGTCACGCTAAGCCGAACACTTCATCGAGTTTACGCAAAGCCATGCTCGAAAACTGTTTTCCTTACCGTTTATTTCCCGATTAAGTATAATCAGTCATCCAGCATTGCGTTAAGATCGACTACGAAAATTCCTTTTTATACAGTTGGCTCTCGAAACGCTAAGAAAAGGATACGGATGATCGTTGGTGTATAAAGAGCGGCCGGGATTGGTAATCGCGAGAGTGAACTTTAAACGACTTTCAGATACAAGAATATCGAGGAAGTAAAAAGCTAGAGAGGCCTCTGCTTCTTCTCTTTTCGGACTCTTCGAGCTTCTCGGATTCTCGTGGGCGCTTTTCGAGCCGACAAAGCTGTTCAAAGCTCTTCCACGGCGATCGTCGTTGACTAAACTACTTCGAGAGATTCGTCCGTTCTCTCCCGGAAACTTCGATCTCCATGTATGCGCACCGATAAAAAACGATCGGCGATAAAGCGTACAGATATAAAGCAAGCGCCGTAAAAGTTTTCAGGCTCGGCACCGTCTACCTCTGTGACACCCTGCGTGAAAAATTGCTCGCGAGAAATAGCCGAGGACGCTCCCAAGTACGCAATTCGATTTACGGGGTCCACTCGAAGATATACTGGCACGAGCGGGATACCAATGAAACTTCTACCGTTAAGTTTTTATCATATTTCTGCCCATTGAAGTTCGACCGAAACTTTAAACGCAAAGACCAGTCGCCTTTTGCTTTTCTCGACCTTTCTTTCCTTCTCTTTATTTCTCTTTCGTCCTTTTCCATTCTCGACACGTCCGCCTATGGCGCATGACACTGATTCTTCCCTGATAAAGGCGAACAACACGGAAAAACTGTCGATGCCTCACGAAAAAGTATTCCACCCGGTCGATATAATTATATAAGGTTTTCTTCAACCTGACTTTCATTTCCGAGAAAGTAATAGCTAGGTGCGAAAATACGACTACTTTTATACATAAGTACCGAATTTCAAGTAGTTGAAAACTGTGTTTATTAACCACATTTAAATATATAAATTTTAATAGGGTACAAATGTGAAAGGAGCAAATTGACTTTTTTGGCATTGCTGATTCGTGAAATTTAAAATTCAAATAGACGTAAAAGAAAATTTGTTATTTACATTGCGTATTTCTCCCGGAAAAAATCATCATTTTAATTGTTGTCAAAAGCAATGAAGCCTCTGTGCATATTTTATTGGAACTCATTGTTGCTGCTCGATGTTCCATCCCTTCGAATATAAAAGAGACCTATTCGCAGTAAAAACTTATTGAGTCATGCATGCTGTAAGTATTTTACAGCCACGGTTAAAGTGGAAAAATCTGCGTGTGACGAGTAATAAACATTTGAATGTTAAAAGACACGCGCATAATTTCAAAATTACGTATGCATGAGTTCGCGAAAGAAATGGGCAGAAGGCCGTATAAAAAGATATTAATATAAATAATAAAAGAATTAAGCAAAAAAAAACCTAGTACGGATAAAGATTCGACAAGTTTGTTAAAAGATCAATTTTATAGACTTCTATTTTACATCAATGTATATTTTAATATTTATTCATAACGTTTTTTTAGAAGCTAATAAATAATTAAAGCCTGTTATTGTTTTAATAGCTGCCTAATCATGTGTATAGCACTAATACTGCTTTTTATATGAGAAAAGTGGACAAGTGTTTTCAAGCAACCAACCGCCGCAAATGGAGAACTTCGACTCCACTTCTTCTAGTTATTCTCTCCCGAAGAGTCACTCTAGTTTTCCACCGGTAGCAGGACTTTTCTTGCATCCTGTATACACAAAGGTTGTATTCGATTTCGCGCAGAACGTTTTATAAGGGAGTCAAGATAAACGGTTCGCCAACTCGCTTCCGAAGGGCAAAAGTAAGGGCTTGCTCCAACAAACGTTACGACGCGACGCAGGACGTGTGCCCAGTGGTATCGAGTATTTGTTTAGGCTCCGAGTGTTTATACAACTCGGAAGTGGACATGGGGGGGGGGGGGGGGGGGGGCAAGCCAAGAGGATTAGAATGCAGGCAAAGGTCCAAGTTGATCCACAGGCCCGAATGGTTCTAAGTAGATTCTATTGTAGCAAATCGAACGATAGACTTCAGTACGCTTCGACTGATGCATAAAAATAACTATTAATTCGTCTGACTGATTCTAATCAGCAAGATTAATTATATTAAGAATTCTTTCTTGTAACGAAGTTCCATGCAATTATTTTTCGCACCAATTTAACGCCGCCTATGATGATATCTATTCTTGAAAATAAATTTAATTGCTCGATTTATTACAATAGCGTTTGATGTTTCAGTTCAGAATCTTTCTCTTCTCTTCTCTTTTCTACTAATTTGTATTCCCAAATCACACAATTCTTCTTCTTTCTTTGTCTGCATTTTATGCTCTCAAAACTGGCAAATGAATCTTTAACTTTAAAAAGAAGAACAAGAATTCTATGACGTAGATCATCCTCTGTACATAGGAGATTCAAAGATGACTATTCAAGAATCCAACAAAAAAAAACGTGAGTAAATGAAGATTTCTGGATTAAGAAACTTCCTTTGTAAGATGAAATATAGCCCACAGTTCTCGATCCAATATTGTATGAGGTATATAGTAAGTCCATGCCCAGTGGAGCACCATTTACTCTTTCCATTATTGAACCCTTCAGGTCGAGGCACCCATTTGGATCTTAATCAAGCCGAAATGCCGTGGTGGGAATATTGCAGCCGCTAATAGCGGTGGCACGTGGCTTCTCCAACTATATTTCGAAATTGGAGGATTGGCGACAGTTCGGGATCCAATTCGTCGAGGGATCCTTTTCGTTCATTAGAGCGAAAGACCAAAGAAAAAGTATATATATACAGTATAGTTCGAGAGAAAATGTCGAAGGCGAGTGACCGCGAAAATATTCGGTTTTGGGTCGGAAAAAGGGTCGACCATATTCTCGTGGATAACATCGGAAACTGCGGTAAGAGAAGAGAAAGAGCAACGAAACCGCAGCTAGTCATAAATTTCTAACGCTTTAATATACTGAATCCGAAAGGTACTGTGAATTCTACTTTTCTTTTGATGTACTCTTTTCATATAGGCGTCGGGTAAAAGAGCGGAGCAGTCATGGATAGGATAAACCAGGAAGATCATGCCATAAGATGTGAACATCCTTCCTAGAGAATTTCATCCTCCTGGTTTTAACTCTGATTCATAACGCTAAAACGGATCACGTTCTCCTTGCTTTAAGAAAAAAACCCTGCTGAATGTAAATTTTTAACCGTAATTCGATATTCGATATTATTACGTATCCTATATATATTAAAATTTAATACTTATATTATCCGATAATTACATGTAATAATTTCAACGAAAATAGTTTATAATGAATTATCATGATTGTTATACAAGAAAAATAGAATTCGGTAACTTATTCCGCTGATAATTGCAGTTTCGCCAAATCTGACCAAATATGCAGACTGCCCCATTAACTGATATCTGCATTTGTAACAATTAACCCGAAGCACCAAGCGCGTTTAATAGCCGCGGTGAATACCAGCCGCTAAAAACCCCTAGAGTCTACCTGGAAAATCTGCAGTAACCGCGACATACTCGCAAATAACCGCACTCGAGGTTCTCGCGTCCAACACCGCACAGACCATGGGAAGTCGCGTAATCAGTGTGTGGCCCAGTAAATTTTATTCAATTTAATAAACAACTTTCCGAAAGTCCTCGACATGAAATGGAAAACACAAGGGATTCGCTTGTACGCTCTTCACACGAATATACATACAAAGTAGATCAATACGAATAATTTTACCAATGATACTGTTTTTGTACTAATTGCACGAGTTCGGTTTATTCGATTTATTAAAACTAAAAGAAAGTTTTTCGTGTCGAGAGACCGGATTTAATGGTCGTCCTGAAAGATAGTAAGACTTAGGAGTTGGCAGGTTCTAAGCTCGACATCCCTCTAACAATTGCAGAGCTCTAAGCTTCGGCGAGTATTAGACACAAGTGACTAAATAACTCTTGGAAGGATCAACCTACTTTTTGCCCAAGGGACAGAGTGATTCTCGACGACTGGACTTTAGTGTTGCTGAATTAGAACTGACTCTATATCTACTTTCAATATGATACTAAAACCGATAGCGTAAGAGTCGAAGTTCATTAAAGTTAAGTATCTCACTTGCGAAATTACATCTTGAGTTGATTCTCCGAATGAAGCTTCCCTTATGTCAAAGAAGCTCATTTCTTTTGCGTGCGTACGTTTTGAACTTCAGAAGAGGCATTGAATTTTTTAAATGACACAGCCTTTTTTATTAACTTATTGCGTTGTATTCTTAGCGAGAATAAAATGCGATGCCAAAGGAAATAGGCAGGAGAACAAATCTGAGTAATAGGGCAGTCGCACAGCGAATAAATTAAAAACTATTGACTGATACATGAATGTATGTATACACATTGAAATTAACTCATGTGTGATCGCATGTGCTGGCAGGTCTAAATGAGCCGCCAACGACGCCGCGAAAAAAGCAAATTTCCGCCGAATCTCAAAATTCGCCAAGCGTTATCGCGAAAACGAAGCACGCCAAAATCACGCTCCACCGTGAGTACAGAATATTAAATGGTAGAGAGGTGCTTCGTTGAGCGGAATACGCTGAAGGACGCTTCGGAATTTCGGGGCACACCAGAGGCTCGTGAGAAAAATTAGGGTGGTGCAGATCGTCGCATGTGTTTAAATGGATTATCTATCCGAGTCTCGTAGCTACGCAGGATAACCTACATATTTGAAATTTCGCATATAATTATTCTCGGATTTTATCGCTTATTTCGGAAAACTTTTTAAATGAAGCTTGTTTCGTTTCGCGAGGTGACTTCATGACTATTGTCTAACAAAAGAAATGTTCAACTGCAACAATTAGATGACCTTTTTGCTCTTTGAAAGAACGGTATATTACTGTTTCGCTGAAATTTCGATTATTCTGTATCTGTATAAATTTAATTTAAATTTGTGAACTCTAAAGTACTATATTTCACGTAACTGTAAGTGCGAATATTTTAAATATTTATACAGAGAAATTCGCAAATCACTACGCCTCGTGGAACCACGCCCAGTACTTAATTTCGATTTGAATGTGGTGACGTCGAGAACAGGATAGGATGGGATAGGATGGAACAGGATAGTCGAGGATAGAAGCAGCGAAAGGGGGTGGTTGGAGCCGACAGAGGCATAGTAATTTAATGAACGCATGCTCACAGGTTGGTATCACACCGATCCCGTGGGACCTAAAATCCCGCGCGACATACCTAAGTGTAAGTTATTCTCGCGCGAATTACTTTCTAATTTTCGATTCGGATTCGCGAACGGGACAATGTCGCTAATTATATTCATACGGTAGCTGTCGAATAGGCACTTTACGTTCGTTCGATTGACTGTATTTCTTAGCACTGGGTACCGGAAAAGGGACGTTATCGCACTACGAGAAACTATTCCAACTTACGACACATCCGCAACCTGCATCATCGATCACGACTAATTCTCATTGTCAGGCTTACCTGCAAAAAAGAACAAATATAATATGAGTTTTTCATACTAGAATCATAAAGTATACGTAGTGTGTTCATACATAAACAAGAATTTAATAATCAGATATTTGGCTGTTAACGGAGCTTTTGTTTATTCCTAATCTCTTCACAATGACAGCCAATCTCAAAATAAAATTATCTTGTTACTACAGTCTTGGATTTAACCATTAACTCAAGGGAACAAGAGAATAATGGTAATATAACGTTTTCGAAACATTTTGTTAGTTTCACAGTCATACAGATTATTCCAACCAATATTGAGTATTGTTATAAAACATTAACCACAGACCGAGGAAATTGGACCTCGGCACGCGAAAGTCCACCTACAAAATACACATAGGTACTAAAACCTGAACATTATGGAAATATTACGTAGTTATCTGTTTCCACAAATCAACTAGAGATATACATCACTGCAGTTACAGGAAATGGCCTTAGCAGTTTCCAGAGTGTAATAAAAAGAAAGAAAAGAAGGAATGAAAAAAAAAGAGACGAGTAAGAAGAAGAGCGGGTATAAACGGAACTTGAGTGTACAATAGGCATCGGTACCCTACGATTCAACGTCAAGACAAACCATGACCACATAATCGAGTGGCCAGCAAAAAATTGATCGCAATTCCGCATTCAACCCGGAGAATACTGCGAGCAGAAGGAAAAGTTAGAAGTGCTTATCACGCGGTAAAAGGGAAGAGTAGAGATTTAGAGAGATTTGGAAGCGCGAGAGGAAAACGGAGAGCTATTGCCGGGCACAGGGTTGCCAAGAGGACGTCGTTGCCTTTATAAGCGACAGGCAAGAGCGCAAGTGACAGAGCGAGAGAGAGATAGTGTGCTCGGACAGATCGAAGGTTGATTCAGCAACCGGTGCTACCTACAAGTCTGTTAAAGCGAGCGGACGCCTCCTGCTGGACCAATAATCGCCCCAATCTCCTACGGACAGTCTGACTACTAGCCAACCCTGGTAACTACTACGTGTTACCGCGACACCGACGCGACGCAACGCTGATTCCAACGGCGATTTCCACGTCGCGATAATCGTTCCCCCCTGATTACTGAAACCTTCCTAATTAGCACTCGTGATCCTCGACTGACACCAGCTTCCGTCAATTTTAGGACCTCAAAAGTTTTTGGATTGTAGCACCTTTTAGCCGACTATCAATGGTCATTTCTGAGGTAAAATGAGGTATTCGCAATTGATGCAACTAGAGATACCTTATGTTATAAAATATTTCGAGAAACAAAGAAATTTTATCTCTATCCTAGTAATTTGCTGAAACATATCTTCAGAGCAATTTAACTCGATGAATTTTTCGGAAATCCCTTCGGTTAGGATGCGCTGACAAAATCACCGATAGCCGGACATCGGATTCGACCGCGGTAACACGGGGTATCCTCATTTAGGAGATTCTCAGCATGCGAGCATTATCCGCAATCCAGGCGACACGGTTTTGTGTCAGCGCACGGATTACTCGCTAATGATCGCCGTTTCAAAGGGCACACGCTCGGCTTGAATGGGACTACTGGTCCGAATAGACAGTCTTGACTTGGCGCGAGTCGTGTGTCGTGACGGCAAAGGGCCTTCAGGGGAATGTACTCTGTCAGGATATCATGGAAACAAATGTTTAAGAGTGCATTTCTCTGATGACGAGACGTAGAATAACGCGTTGGGTGGTGCGCGCATGCGAATATACTGGTGTATTTAAACGGAGGAGAGTCGTCCGACAGTATACGGTAGAAGAGAACGAACCCCAAATGGACAAAAGAAGAAAAAGGAAAACGGAACGCAATAATATGTCCAGATTTAGAATCGCGAGCAACGACACTGCTACTGCAATTGTAATAATGAAAATGAACCGCGCGTGTGCCAGTTATATTCGTTGAGCGGTGTTCCAGTAACGCTGGACACAATCGCTGTATTCACGTTCAGTAAATAACCTGTCACTTTGTGCCTCGAGCTACCTTTGGATACTCCTTGTTTTGCGAAAAGCATCGAATTTCTACGCTCCCGATGTCTGGTTACAGAAGGGCATCTCCTCGTGAAAGAATAGTTCCTCTCAACGCGCCACGCGACCTGGAAACTCTTTTTCTTCCCTTCTGAAAATCTGCTACAGCTACACGATGCCTTATTAGAGATATTGGGAAAGTTTCGAATACACCAGAGAATAATTGCGTTTATTGCTACTGCTGTTGCTGTTGCTACTACTCGATTAGTTGGTGAACATTCTCTGCTTTTCTATTTGAGATACAAGCTATACGATATAGCGAGGAACAAAGAAAGTTTACATAATACAATAAAATCGGTTTTATGAAAGAAGACCTTTTTCTATTAAGCTAAAAAATATACCTATATTGAAGAGTAAAAGAATGTGTACACACTTGAGTATACGATCCGGGATAACTGACTTGTCATCAGAACAAGTTTACGCTCTAAATCTTGTACCATATTACAATCTTCGACAGTAGTAAACTTTTTACTACCACAACTTGTTACTGAACGATAAAATTCTAATAAATTGCGAGCCCTTATAAAAAAGAGCCAGTGGCAGATAAACTGCCAACTTGATGGAACTTGACATGTCACAGGAGTACGTTAAGATAAAATAACGCTATCGAGGAAAAGGGCGTGAAAACTGTTCAATTTGTACACAGTATTCATTGTCGGTTTCCCAAACAAATAGATGTCTTCATGGATTTTGGAAGTGATTTTAGCCTCGTGTGGAGCCACAGATTTTTCCAAAAATAGAAATGACAATCTAAAACTTGTTGAGAACTAGGAAACGAGAGCCACGATACTCAGCTACGAGTGATAGAAATTCTAGGGGCATGCGTGATTGCGAGCAATTCCGTTTTCAAGCGAAGGACACATGGTTATTTTACAAGAGCATTCTACCTCTCACGTGTAATTCTGACGAAGTAGTAGTCGCGAGAATAAGAGACCGACAGAGAACCTCGCAAAGAGTAGCTCAATAATTAGACTTCTAAATTCTTCGCTTTTAATTTTCTGCTAATAAACCACACAAATTTAACAAAATAATACCATTAAAGAAATGGTCTAGTTTTTTCATCGACCCCAAAAGCGATGAGCCTTATCGGATAGAATTTGGGTTCTAAACTCTCGGAAACATATTCTCGATACCATCTCAAAGCACGACTCTTCGATCAGTGTAGCCGGTCATAAATTTGCATACTATCACGATAGTCCGACAAAATGTAAATCTCAAAAGACACCGCAGAGAAATACTCCCTTAAATCTCCAGGATTTCTTTGTAAACTACTCTCTCAGATAAGACCTTGTATAATCGCTAAGTGACAGGAACCCAATCGTAGTGTGATATTCAAACACGCAAATGTTGTGTCCTAAATTTCGATCCTTCAATCACAACTCCAACTACATTTACCGTTAGCAAATCCATCGGCAGGGATCATCCGTACATCCTGATTCTCTGCCGAAAACAATTCCACTTCCTGCAATCGCGATCCAAATGGAATCTCTGGGGCTCGGAGAGAATTCTAAGGCTGCGAGACCGACTACGACACTTGGTTATCGATCACCCGAGCGACTCTAGTAATTTCCTCATTAGCGTACCGAGAAAGGATCGCGGATATCTAGTTTCCGAAGACAAGACTCCGCAATTATGGGCCAAGCAGATCCACGAGTTCACAACGACGAGCCTCGAAAGTGGCGTCTTTGGGAATCCGGAATGGAAATCCAACGTTGTGTTCGCGAACTACAATGATAACGGGTTCCCTGGCACAACATTGCACCAGACTACTGAAACTAGAATTCGCATTCTGAGAATGCGTTCGACCATTTTCCTAGGGTATCAATTATAATACGGTATCCAGTCTCTTGGTGGTAATTCAATCAGGTTGGACCTTGACGAAAGATCCTTACCCACTTGCAAATACCTTCACTGGATTTTCTTTCCAACTGAACACTTTCTGCTGTTACATCACCGCTATGAGATATTATCCAGGAAGCATAACAAGAATCTACGATCTCAATAAAAAAAAAAAAAGCAAGCTAGTGGTGTAAGTGAAACTTGCTACCGAGAATATTGCTATATTTTTGTATTTACTCCTTCATTATCCTAAGTATATTGCAATGAAATATATACATGATTATTATTCTATATGCTCGTTACGACATTTTTTAATTGCCCTGCGGGAACAGCGATAATTACAGAAGCTGAAGTGAAATATAAACGCCAATTAACATGTAGGTCTACGGTAAATACGGTAAATACCTGCCGATCGGTGCAGTACGATGTGGAATCCATAGCAGAAATTGTTTACCGGTAATTATTGGGAATTCTACTCGATTAAAATAAGGTTTTAGTGAAAAAAATTCCTACGAATAATTCCATTTTCTCTCATTGTTTTAATATTCGATTTCCGCAAAAACGGAACAAAAAAGTACAATGCACCGCGAACATTAAAATTCATTTGTGATAACGAGTGACCCAGTAATAGGACATGTACAAACAAATGCATCGTGCAACGGTACAATCTTATCTTGGAGCCCAATCGCGAAAGCTTCCCTCGCACGATAGTTCGAGCACGGTCTTCTGCACATGTAACTCCTAAACAGCCAAATCCAAATATATTCCGCATGGCTGATATGACCATCGCAGTTGAATTAAGGGTTTACTCCCCTTCGAGGAACTGGAAAATATCACAAATTTACATATTCTCTGCGTTACATTTCCCTCTTCATGAATTAAACAGTCCTGATTAAAAAGTTGATGAAAATCTTACATATTGGAAAACAAATGTATAAATTTCACATGAGTTTTTCGCGAATTTTCCAATTTCTTTTACACGAATCCTTTGTACCATTGATTCATATTCTCACCTCCATGAATTTTAGCACAATCATTTGATGAAAATTAAACAATAGGAATTATTAAATTCCAAAGCACCAGTAATTAAAATCCTGTCACCTACAATTGTGTATTATACTATCACGATTACACGCAGTCAGTGACAGATATAAAACGGGAAATACTGAAACTGAAACTGCAAGTATTAAAACTAGAATTAAGGAGATATTAATTATGAGCAATACTGAAATGAAAAGTTCGAAATCCTCCCAATTATCGGAAGATGTTAATCCCAACGGAATCGAATCGCACAAAGATGGGTTCACTTTTCTTCGCAAACCAGAGAATATAATCGGTGTATGGACCCCAGGGGTGGATGGTGCGTCGTTTACAATCATAACCGCGGCTCAATACTAAAGATGCAACGTGAGATTATACGCCAGGCACACGAACGAGGAGTACAGCCTCGTTTAGCCTTTAACTCGTTTATCCATAACCCGATTTAGTCTGATGAATATCAGCTGCAATAAGCACGTAAGTCGCCTGGTAACGAGACACAGTCTGACTTTAATTATGGCTTGGCAATCTCTCCCCACTCGCGTTTCTTTATCATCCATAAACCAATCAGTCTAAGCCCTGTCTCGAGAACCTGTACCAGAACAGTAATATAACGGTAAAGGACTTTCACAATTTTCTTCTTGTTTTTTATTTTTTTTTTTTTTTTTTATATCCTTTTCCTTCTCGACAGAGCACTTTTAGCGTCGTTAGACCACATGCAACGCGCTATCCTTCAAAACCATGAAATTTAATATGGGTGTTTAAGACCGTTGAGCATTAAAAACGACTATCCTTAGATCGCGGTAAATTCGCGTTTGCTTATTAGGAATGAAATCGATCTAGAAGAAGCTCAGGTAAATGTGAAAAGTTGGTCAGACTCCAAGAACGGGGGTTTATTTGGAGAGACCTACAGTAATTGGAGATAATGCGAGACATTATCGTCCAAGTTTTTCTTCGAGTTCTGGTATAAGCTTGGCAATGTGAGCAAGCGATACTCTAAATAAATATCAACCGAACCGCATCTCTACATTTTTCACGGTATTAAAAAAGATCCAAAATACGATATACGTTGTATAAGAAGAAAATCCTGAATTAGAATGGAATAATTATTGCAGCTTTGTAGAAAGATCGATTGAAGAAACTGAATGTACCTGCAGAGAAAGGGAACTGTTATAATCAAGAGTAAAAATAGATCTACAATTAATCGTCGGTAGTTCTAGCGATAAGATAAAATCCATCAGAGGTGAAAAACCTAATACCTATCCGAGAGAGGCAGAGAGTTTAAGCTGAACTAGCCAAAAGGTAAGTGACTTTACTTATTAGGAGGGCAATCGATCTAAGGGAAGCCCAGACGAACCCGAGCACTTGGTAGCAATCCAAAAGCAGGCTTAACCGGGAATCTCGCGTAATTGAAGCCAATGCGAGGCATTATCCATCAGAAAAGTTCGTCCAGCATCAGTATTATATCGAGGCGGATACGTGGCCCTAGTGCCAAGAGATTAGAACCGAGCGGCAGAGCTTGAGCCAACGGTTTACTCGTCAGCGACGACTCCACGACGCGTTTCATTTGCACTGAATGCCGTTTCGGCAAGACGACACGGTCCTCGAGGTGGATTATTCGACTTCACAAAAACTCATCTGCAAATTACTAAAGATCGAACATCTCGATAAAGATCAATATATCTAGAATCGCATTAATAATGGCGCTTATAGCTTAAGAAGCATTGTGCAACTTGTTTCTGTTGTACGAATACTGCTCTGATTTCGAACGCCGCCTTCTATTAAGCAACGAAAACCAGGGACAACAGCGCGAATCACTGTTAATCCTATTAGATTCAATAGCTGGTACCCGCAAGTTTTTGCCATGGTCGGATCGCTCGGATAATACCACCTTTGACTACGGGAGGCTTGCGTAATCGGGATAACGTTACCTTAAGATCGTCTGCTGTAATTATAGCTGAGGTGCTTCTAGGACACCTGTTGTTTCTCGTAGAAAAATCAACCAACACCCCTTTTGTTCTTTAAAATCTCAATGCTAATTCTTCCAAACTATTGACTCGCTTATAGTTTTGAAAATTCACATTTTTTTCCTGCCACCAACGGAAATTACTAGTCCGGTAGCTAAGCTATATTATAGACCGCGAACAGCAAGGAAGCAAAACGTGTTTTATCTGAGAAAATTGAATTTCAGTGTCGGTGTAACGAAACGACTAACGTCGGAGTCCTATTAATTTGCAGAATAATGTCAATCGATCATCATTACGACGTGTCGTTAGTGGCGGCGTTAAAAGCCATTCAAGGCGAGTCAACTCAAGAAGCTTTCTTCTCGGAAAACCGTTGGAAAAATGGATAGCAATACATCAAGACGGAATACTCATTTGTCGTCGCTCGGATAATAACGGCAATTATCCAAAGAGGCCACTGGAAGGCAAAGCATAACTGGAAAATAGAAATATTGCTCTACATTATTTTTCGCCAACTTAAACATTACCCAATTATATAGTATAACAATGCACATCCATCATTTCGATGAGCCATCATTATGGGCATTAAATGCTAAACTCTCGTTCATAAGTCTTGCAAACAGTCGTTCCACTGGGATAAAACTCGGCGCGAACAACTTACAAATTGATTTCAACTTTTAATTATAAATGCATCTATATAGAAATATTTCTATATTATAGTCACATTGTTATTGCGGAGTCTTTACGCGAAATGTGCATAGTCGACTGGCATTAATAAAGGATTTATCAGACGACAGAATTATTTTCAGGAGAGTACCGTTTAACATTATGTACATAAGTAGCGGCAAGAGCAAAGTGCATTTTGAGTTGGTATCAGTTAATAAGGATTAATTCAAGAGGAATGGCTGATACAGAGGCAGAAGGGAAGTCAAGTCGCAAAAGGACTCAGCCAAATATCATTTATCATAGCGTTAACTCTTGAGAAGGGTGAGAATCCTAGTGCATGTGTGTGAACCGGAAATTCACTTGTAACTTTAACTGTAAGTTTTGACGTCACCAACGGCGCATAAATAATCGCGATTCTCGTTGGGACCGGATGAAATTTTCAGCCCGTTTCCTCCGACGCGACGCACCGGTTTTACGCCTATGCTCTTCTGCCGCTGCACGTGGCTATGCGAAGAATTTATCGTGACGTGAGAGATAATGTCCACGTAATGCGTCCCGCCGTCTGTTTTCGAGCGATCGCTCTTTTACCCCTCTCTTTTCTACCCTCGACACTTCGAACCACGCAACTGGCAAACATAAGGAAAAACGATCGTGAATCTTGAAACGTTTCTTGGTCAACTCTTTTTATAAACTTTAAGTTTATGTGGGAAATCAAGTCTTTACGCCGAAACCATTTTTTCAACTAAAACTTAAGACAATTCCAACTTCTTTATTCGGTGGTTTTATATACCTCATTTGGGAAGCTCGAAATAAAGATGCAAAGACAGTAGTTTTTAATTCTGTTCCTGTGAACTGTTTTATGAATAGAAATTTTGATTTGTAATTCTTAAGAGCACAATCATTTTTAAAGAGAGTAATAGTACAATTGCATGATATTGTTGTACACGTATTTTTAGAATGATAAGAGGTCGACTATAGTTTATTAACCATGAGGATAATTTAAGTAAATTGTATGAAACCACGGGAACTACTTAATACGTGAACTCCTAATAATATGACTACTAAAGAAACGAAACGAATTAAAAAAGGCAGAAGTGAAAATACCTTCATAAAAAATTTAAAAAATCCAGTATTATTTCAGGATCTGGAATTTCAATCTAAAAAAGAAAAACTGATCCATGTAATAGATAGAACAAAACACCAATAGTTTCTGGAGCACGAGTTAACAGTGGTAATTTTAAAGGGTTCGTTTGGATCGGAATACGTTGAACAGGTAACAAGAAACAGTTGGATGCTCCACATTACGTATTTGGCCGGGTAAACATCCGCAGCAAAACGGGCCCGTAAACATGAAAAATGCAAGAATTTACGTGGAACTCGAGAAAAACACCTTCTCGAGGCTTAATGCCACACAACTAAATATTTACCCGTTAGCATAAAATATTCTGGTTTTTTTGTTTCTTTTTTAGAAGAGAGCACGCAAAACGCAGAACGTGGATGGTAGAAAGTAAAACACCAGAGCGGTAGGGCTCACCGGCAGTGTTACTGCTGGCAAAGGGCGCCGGTAATGAGAAAGAATACCGGTGAAAAAAACCACTGGAGCGAGAACATAAAGGCACTACACGCAACCTCGCGAAATGTATTCAGTTAAAATTTCCGGAATTAGAGTGCGCCTCGGAATTACAGATAGTACCTTTACTAGGGTGGAAAGTCGTATTGTAGATCAGGTAGCAGAGAGGACACGAACTTTGCTATTAGTGAAAGATCAATGGATTTGAAAGGTAAGACAGTTTTTCTAACGTCTGCGTGAAATGATTTATTGCCCCCTAAAGGGCTATCGGATGTCTGTTTAAAGAAAAAGAAACAAGGAATTCAAGAGAAACTAGAACCCTAATTACGTCTACTATATCTACAATATGTATATATGTAGTAGGATATTCGATGACGATTATTTAGAGAAATATATAACTAGCTTTAGTAAGTATATAGATAATTTAAAATCGATATACGTAAATGAAATCCATCAGAACAAAATGCTTATGGATTTCAAAAAGAGAATTATTGAAATCCATTGAAATTCTCTTCGAGGTACAAATTCTTGCCACAAAGAAACCAAACTGGTTGAATTAAGCTCCTCCTTTCGAAGCGAATTTTACTCGGTTTTCGATCCATGAGTAATTCTATGGCACAATTACATGTTTTATGAAATGAACTGTGCATTTTTCACTGCATTAACCAATGCAGTTTTTAATCCTCAGCGGGAAAAAAAACGTGTCGGAGCACTCAAGCTTAAAAACTACTAGATTATGCCGTAACGTAGGAGGTACTTTAATTTCGCGTTGCCCATTGTAAGCTTGAATGAAGATGCACATGAAAATAAAAAAAAAACTGGAGAGCGACATACTTCTAGATGCCTCGTGTTACTTAAAGAAAATTAAAATTGCGGAATAACGAGAAACAAACCTTTACGTGACTCTACAAGTGGGCTGGCGTTTTAACACGACACGTAAGTGAGAAACGTACATGTAGCTGAATCTCTATAAACGTAATTAATAAGTGCATTGTACAACTCATAACTAAAGTTTCATGGTAGAGTAGCAACTGCAGGAAATAACTTTACATCATTAATTTGATGTGGTAAAAAACCCGAGTTTGGACAATTTTTTATTCACCCCAGTAATTCAAATTTAACACGTTGGCGGCTAACAGACCATTGAGGGTGTTGAAGGAAATTCGCTTTAATTCAAACCAGAGCTTTAGCATTTAATTTGCACTATTGTTGCCATTAATTAGCTATGTAACCATTACAGGTGTTTTTTTTTTTCATTTTTTTAATCTATGAACCCACCATATTAATCAGTTTCCAAAGATTTGCAGCTGGTCATCTAACGATCAGACATGCAAATCAGACAGCAGAAACAAATATCCAAACCAATATATGGGTAATAAGGTGCATTTAGGAGCGTTGAAAAATTTCCTACTTGGCAATTCCCATTAACACTAGCGATTGAGTTCTCTACAAGGATTTCATCCAACTGTCTGATCTCCTCCTTTCCCTCGGATCACTGCTTTCCCAGTTACGTGAAACTTAAGTATTGCGCGCTTTCCAAGTGAGACTTTGCAGGAGAGTCTTTATGTGTCAGAGTTTCATTGGAGTATGAATCGCTGAGCTGCAAGAAACGCTGCACCGTACTGCCGTTAACTCGTTTCGAGCGACTGGGAAGGATGTTAAAGTAAGTCAAGAGTGCTCTGGTACATTGGCTTAGGAAGAGAAGCGTTGAGAAAAGTCGATAAGAGATGTTTAAATGCGGCTTGTCACCCTGTCGAGATTTCGACTCTAGCTTAGGACCACCACTTTCACTCAGGATAAGTGGGTCGATAAAATTTTTTTTCTTCCTAAGAATATTACAACTGCGCTGGAATATAAAGAGTATCTTGACCTCTTGGTATCTATACACAGTGAAGTGATTTACCACGCCACGTTAAATTATTAGAATAACTCGAACTAGAATTTAATTTGTAAGTGTGTCTTTATAGTCCCCAAATGTTTTTGTGAAAAATTGAAATCAGATCTCTCGTAATTTTCCTTTTTGTAACGTCATTATACGTAATTCCTCGAATCGCAGCTTTCATTTATCGTGAGGTGGGTAAAAATAGGGGGAGGGAAAAAATGTTGAGCCGGGTGCAAAAGCCCGAATGTAGAAGCAGAGTACAGGGTCGAAGGGCTAAAGAGGAGGGTAGCTGGGCGGTGTTACGCGTTTCAGGCATCGCGCGGAAATGAAAAAGAATGTCCGTGCACTAGTGAACAAATGGTGGTGGAGGCCTCTTTGTCCTGATACAATTAAACGGAGACGGCGGGCTCAACTTTATTACGGGGCAGACGGAAGGGTTTAGGGACCAGGCGGAAAATGGTCGAAAAAAAGGAAGCACTCTACTTAGCGCTGCAGTGAATCACTGAGGCGCGAGGCTTCCGCGGCAAACTTTTCCAAAGAATAGAGTTACGCTGGAGGCTTAATTTCTTTCTCTTTCTATCTTTCTTTTGGCGAAATACAACAACGAGTTGCTAGGACACAATTAGAAAGAAGACACAGTTGAAAGAGAAGCCGAGTAAAAGATGAACTAGACAAATAAGAGTAATAGCCCAAAACTGCAGTGTTTAAACCAGTAAATTCTCGATTCCTACCAACCACTGTAATTAACGCGATAAATCCCTAAGGCTAGTATTAGGAAAAACTCTGTGTTATCTGGTGCAATCTCTGCGAAAAAAAGCTTCCGTTTTCCTTGCAGTTCGCGAATTCTACAATTAAATCGAAATGAACTCTCTCGTAGACCGATCAATATAGAAATCAAGAATAACTATACCGTTGGTGATCAAAATTATTTTATTATCTAAGAATGGTTACAATAATACTACGACAATTGAACGTATGAATTAATTGCAGAAAAAATGATATTTAATGATTTCTGGAAAACTTTAAGTTCGAGAAATTAAATCAGAATTTTATTAATTGTACCGATAATCAATGTTCGGTGACTCGAGGAAAAGTAGAAGAAAAATCTTTTTACTGTCAGTAAAAATGAAATACTCGATGCCGGTATGCAAGACTGTATATCTCTACTGGACGACCTCGGTATACCTTAATAGTCTCCCTTAAGCGTTGCTTTAAAGCCGCACCTTAAATTTCAGCACACGTATATCAGAACAGTTTCAGCGGCACGACGCGGCTGGAACGTGGCTGTTAATGAATTCACTTAGGTCACCGTGCGACCGCGTAGCATCCTCTCTGTCTCCTCTCTCTCTCTCTCTTCCTCTCGTCAGCTTGTTTATTTTTGACCAATGAAGAGTACACGCGTTGGAGAAAGCACATCTGACGCACGGCAAGGGAATACAAAGCGTAACCGCAACACCCTGACATTTTTCTCTCCAACGTCCCGTTTCGAGAATGAATCAAGCGACTACTGCAATTAAAATTCTAAAATAGACTTCGATAAAGAAATCCGAGCGTTAATTCATCCTATCCTGGATTCTAATATTCAATTATCCCGACTAACATTAAAAATTACTTTAATAAAGTATTTTCCACTGAAAAGTAACGCTTCCATTACTCTAACCAATCAAAGCTGAAAATATGAGTTAGCATTGCGTCGTAAAATGATTTTACAGTGGATGAAAGTAAGGTAAACGCGGCAGAACTCTGCAAAGATAGTTCGAGACCCAGTAATACTGCTGCCTAGGGAACCGGCTATCCGTGGAACCTGATTAGACGTGATACATGGCACGATTCAGCTATCTCGTATTTTGGTGTGAACGAATCTTAATACGACCCCTGCGACTGCGGGTTATAACGTCTGACTGGGAGTAACTTGGTTTATCTACTCTGGCGTTACGCCCCTTCCTGCAGCGCAGTTCACCGCGAATGTTACGAGTACACCCCGCACTATCTCTTCCACGATATCATAATTATCCCAACGAATGAATGCGCCACTGAACGCGAGCGATTCGCCCTCGAGCCCGCAACTTCCCAAATATATCTATGTTTGCCATTCGGTGGCTTTACTTTCGTGGATTGTCGCATCGTAAGACGAAACCCTCACGCGCTGAATTAACTTTGTAAGTTTGAGTCTTTCGAGAAAGGAATTCTCAGAAAAGAAGGTTCGAGAATATATTGCGAAAATTCGATATCTCGAAGTGAACAGAAGTAGCAAACAACGAGGATATTGAGACTGATGTAGTATCACAGAAAAGAAATCGCCTTGCATCGCGTCGAGGCTGATTGAGTTTCCGCGAATGAACGTGAATGAATTCGTGAATATATCATATTTTAGGAAAATTCAGTTGTTCAGCCAAATACACCGAGGATTATCTTGCGGCAACGTTGTGGATAAGTTAAATAAATAAACAGTTATATATATAGATAATTTGGAATATATTAACACAAATAACGTAAACAGATAACAGCAATCAAATAGTTGAAAACAATAAACGATCGCAAACAGAGAATTGTAGAAGCAAATAAATAAACGGCACAGGAAACGTTCGTATGATTATTTAATATTATCCATGATCCATACTCCGTAAATGTATCACAATTGGTCAACCAAATTATTTTATACGTGTATGTAATCATACTGCATTATGCTTTTAGCCTTATAATAATCTTGACGGCTTTAAATCCTCCTGACCAGTTATTCGGGTCATAACTGCTCCCTATAAAAGTTATCCGAAGCACTTCAGTCATAAGCCTGCAAGAAACAAAAGATTTCACAGTATGTATTAACCAAATACGAATAGCGAAGGATGAGAAGGAGAAGGAGAAAAGGTAGAAGAAAGAGGATCCACGAGCAAATGGAAAAGGTACGAGGTTCCGAACGAAGAAAAATAGGCCACCAGGAAAAGCGGTTGAAAAGGAAAAGAGCATCACAGTTAAAACGCGAAAGAAACAGACGGAAGTACGGTACCGGATACGGTGGGAATTCTCTATCTCCAACGTTGGAACGCACTGGAATTTCCCCTACGTGTTTTCCACTCTCTGGTGGTCTACAAGTCTACATGCACCCTCCTCTTCCTAACGGCGAAATAGACATCATCGCGCTACCTTGCTTTTGCCTCACAATTATGCGAACTACGAACTTGGGATTCGTTTAGCGAAAGATTCCTCGTTTTTACTGCATCTTCTCTTTAACGATCAGTCTCTCTGCAAGCCATCAATGGATCGCGAGGATTCATCTGAACATATTGCCTCGCCGTAAGTCAAATGAAAATGAGGAAAAAAGGGAAATGTAATCTTCTGGGAATGTCAATTGAAAGAGTACTGCGGCTTTTGTCTGCACTCATGTATTCTCTCGGATAAACAGCTTTTAGTGTTCCTAACTAGAATTATGTACTATGCGTAACGAGAACGACATCCTTTTCGAGTTTGTGCAATGTGAAAAACTCATGTTCTTCGTATTTGTTACTTGTACGCAAAATGCATCGTGTAAGAGAAAAGTGTATCGATCAGGAAAGTATTAAACGTAGTGAATGTCAATCAGATTAACAGAACTATTAAAGTGGTGAGCATTGCAATGTAAAAAGACGTAAATAAAATAAGATGATGTATCGCTTGAAATATTCGACAATTTATGCTAATTTCTACTATCACAGATCTGAAACTGTCCATAAAAGCATCTCGCGCAAGCCTTCAAGCACAGAACCATTATAAAGCTTTAATTACAGTTGCAAGCAGCAAAAAAAAAGGTAAAAGTAGTAGCTTACAAGAAGCCCTACCAACCTAGTCTAGTACTCTTCATGCGTCATTCTACTTTCAAAGTTGATCTCCTTCAAAATGAAGCCTCATACAAAAAACCAGCGCCACACTTTCAACTTATTTTCTCAAGAGGAATTCATCAGCCTCTCATGCTTGGCCGACAAATTATAATGTACTCTCGAAAGCCTCTGCTGTTTTTCAACTACTCCCAGTTCGCCACAAATATCAGTCCAAGAGCTTTTATCGCAACGCAAAAAACTCCTAATTAAATAACAATGTATGAACAAAGTAATATACGACTGTGAAAGCAATATAATGCATCCCTCTAAATAAAATCCATTTACATTCCTAGCATTTGACCCGTCAAAACTTTACCAACGTACTTACGGATATTTTACAATCTCCAGTATCGAAATAATCGCAAAATAAGCGACTAAAGATTCATTTCGATTTTCTTGAGATACTATTAGCGTCTGCACACTCTAACGTAGTTATAAGATGAATTTCTTAACCAACGGTGCCTCGGGTACCCAGCAAGAAGTAGTTGACCATTTGATCATCGACAAGTTAGTGGCAAAGTGTAATACCAATACGAAGGGACGCTTCCTAAGGTGGTGTAGAACCGAGAAAAAATGTAGTGTCAGTCCCACCAAAGATGTGCTGGACACCGGCCAAAAAGAGGATGAAGCAAGGGGCACGTGAAGGATTTTCTTTATTAACGAAGACCAGAACAGATTAGTTGCTTGCGAGCAAGCGAAAATATCAGCAGACTGCAGAAACTTCTTAGAAGCTCTAGCTGATTGGAATGCAGCCAGAGAAAAAAATTCCTTGATACTGTTTCGTCGTTTATTTCGCTAACAATTTGCGCAGTCCCGCAACGAACATACTCCTCTCCCATTCGTTAAAAGATTCCAATTGCATGCGGAAAAAAACCACGCGAGAATACTTTTAATTCTGCATGAATTATGCTGTTACTCGCCGAAACAATACCGAATCACCGCATTCCTCGGAGGACAACTCTCCTATGGATAAGCGCGATTCCTAAAATTTGCTCACGAGTATTTGCCACTTTGTAAACGAGGACAAGGGAGTAAGAATTTCTCCGATTCGTGTAGAATAAACGGGTAAAAGCTTCCCGCCAAAAACTTTCGACGATAAGACAAATCAGATTTAGCAAGTTGTGGATAAAACTCGGCGTGTACCGGCTAACAGACTGTAATTGATAAAGCAAGGGAGAGTAGATACAATAATGACCTGTTAGTAGTTGCTTCGTTAAGTATGTTTCGCAACTACAAATGACTACAAGCCGTGTGTTTCCCGAAATTCGCTTACTCTGTGGTAGCAAATTCTAATTGACCCGTACGAAACTTTTGCATCGAATAAATTTAATATCCATTCATTTGTGTAAACAGAAACATTCTCTTTTCGGATTAAAAAAAAAAACTATCGATCTCTTGAGGAACGTATCGCTGCTGTACGTTCTTGCCAGGAGAATTACTCAGTGCAATTGATCGAAAACAATTATAGCGTGAGTAAAAACAAAGCGATTCCAAGCAATTGCTTATTCGAGCGAAAGGGTTGAATATCTCTCTACGACGACGGGTCACTGAGAATCGAGTATCTAGTAGATACTAACACACTCTATCATCGGAAAACAACGCACTCACGAAGCAGCAAGGATACCAGTCGCAGTGGCAGTAGGACTCCTGTAAAGATCGACGTCGATTGGTTCTCAAATATAGGCATCAGTTGAATCAACACGTCTAGACGAGTCTCTAGACGGCCGCAGGTACAAGGTTGTGCAAATAGGATAACACAGTAGGGTGACTGGGATCCCGGAATCGAACAGGAGACAGGCTTGAAACGTAGGTAGGTTAGATAGGTGGGTAGGTAGATGCGCTTTGGTCACAAACTCCCAGGCAGAAGCAGAGTGCGGAATAGACAGGGATAGGTCCTCGAGGTCACGAGCAGTCTGATGTCGATCCGTTAAACTCCGTCAGAATGCCCGGAGGCTAAGCTTCGATCTCTCAGGCCTGATCTCTTCAGGTAGTACGGTTGCAACAGTTGCCGTTGAGCATCATCAATTACAGGAAGTATTCCACCGTCCATCAAGCCCAGTGCTCAGAACCATCTTACACCCCCGGGGGTCAGGGCTTTCGACTCTGCCCTCTCCCAACCTCTCTCTCTCTCTCTATCACTGTGTTTGCATCCCTCATACTTCCTCTCAAATACATCTGTTATTCCCGTGGTTCCTATATTCATGTTCACAGTCAGTCTTTCCAATTTTCAGGATTTCCAAAAACAGTTGTGATTCAGCATGTTTTGGGAGAAAGTTATCCTTTCGATTGTCCTAGTGGGACCCTCAATTGATCTTGTAATATGTAATTACAAGATTTTTTTAACTAGACCAAAATATTTCAATTTGATGATTTATTTATTCAATATCGTTGCGGAGATGTTGAAGCCAGTACCAATCTTCCCGGGTGAAACAGTAAACAAGGGTATCACGAAGGAAGATATCCCTAAGAAACTTAACCCGAAATAAGCACATGCCCCGAGACCGAAGGAACGTCCTTACCAGCCGAAACATATCTAACAGTAATCCCAAAGTCGTCTGAGCAAATCCTAGAAGCACGCCTATCCCCGAGAAACTACCCTAATCAAATAACTCAATAGCAAAGATAGCAGAAGGAGCTGGATTGCGCGAGCGCACGGCTAATATGCATAATTAATACGAGAGGGTGGTGCAAGGATAGAGGAGAGGTAGACGTGGAGAAATCATGAGACAAAGTTGATGAAGTTCCTAACAGTTCCGGGGTCAGTCTCTTGATAGCAGAGCTTAGTTAGTGATGCCAGGGATAGCAGAGATACAGAGGGGTGAGCGTCTTGGCGGGAAGAGAGAAGTGAGAAGGAACGCGACACGGGATACAGGTGAGGCGAACAGGAGGTGGAAGCTGTCATAGCCGAAAGTTACCCCAATCCTCGGTAAACTCCTCTCGCAAACCCTTAGACTAAGAGCTAGCAGGGCCTTGCCCGAGAGTAGGGTTCTACGTCTACTCCCGAACGGTGGGGTAGCTCAAGTTCCTAACGAGACACGCTGTGCTCACCCATGAAACGAACTCAACCAACCCTCGAACCATCGCCACCTCCCTTCCTTCCCCACTGCGAAATAGGAGTATGAACAATCTCGACATTATAGGTCCAACCACGTTGTGACTAATTATATCGCTCGTGTGATTACTTCAATTTTTTCCCCCTCTCTCTCCCCCCACTGGGACGATTTTCCTTTTTCAGTGCAGGCCATACTGACAATATAGTTACGTAGACCTGTATGACTGGTAAGTGTATGATACCTGGATGGGTGTGTCTTGAGGAAATAGGATTGTAAGATGTAGATCTGCCTTTAGGGACACGGAACCTCAATTTGTTCGCAATAACCTAAAGACACCTGGATATTTTAAGGGTTTCCTTCCTCGATCTATATTTATACGGGTATTGGGTCGCTTTAAATTTTGAATGAATCGCGAAATTGTTCTTGGTACCGCGGACGCAAACCACCGTCGATGAATACCGGACGATAACATCATGGAATAAATACATTGTATATTGGCTCGCTTCGTAAATAAGTTGAAAGTTATTGATTATTGATTGATCAGTATGAAAGTTTTAAAAAAGGCAGAAAAACGAAGTTACGGTGCACTAAATGTGAGCAGATGTTTCTGAAGTGGATGAAAAACAAAAACCCCCCAGAGACATTTATTAAAGTGTAACGGATAAATTTCTTTTTCGCGCAACACGAGGGGAATCTCTGCCAGGAAGAGGCTCTCAATGAAAAAAGTGGGCGACTTGAAATTAGCGACTAATAAATGAGTAATTAAAGTGTATCCTCATCGAAGCTTTTCAGGACGGATCATTATTCACGGCATACAATGGCTCGAACGAACTTCAATCAACTTTTCTAAAGGCTTGTCTATCCTACTTCCAACAATACACCCGGTAGCCATGTCCGCCGTAATAAAGCGTTTTTCTCGAAGCTCACTTGGAAGATAATTTTCACGGAGAACCGCGACTCTTTGTCGCCTTCCAAGCAATATACCTTATTGTATTAACACGTTCGCCACAACGTCCGCCTGATGGGATTTTATTCGCGCAATTAAACTTTTGAAAATTGATAAAACAAATTTAACGGTAGAATAAGCATTCGATGAAAAAACTACAAGAAATTGAGCCCATTTAATTATTCCTATTAGTAAAAAATTTTCCAATTCGAAATTCGAGGTTTGACAAATACGTATCAAAGAAAGCCATTATCTCGAGAAGGAAACTTGGAAGAATTCATCTAAAGAAAACTGCCTTATTCGTTTCATTGTCTGCTCATTGTGAACAGTGAAGGTGTTAATCAAGTGGCAGAGCGAATTAAGACGACGAGTCGCAAGGTAATCAAGGATCAAGATTACCACACTTCTCCATTGTGTTAGACACATATGTTTTAAATTTGGGCAAACCTAGGCAGCTCCTTTCCATTTTACAGCCCATTTCCTTCGCACAGCCATCGTGCGCTAGCAGTGCTCTAGCAGCTAGAGCAGTAGCAATGCCAATGGTAGAGAGGCAGAAGCAGCCGCGGTAGCAGCAGACAACGACTCTGAATGGGTCCGCTAATTGCCAGCGGGTCGCGTCACAATGCACGGCCCCGATTTCTCAGTTCGAATACCTTCCCCCTTTTCGCCAGCGCCTACATACCAACTGTGCTTTCTTGGCAGCAAGTTCCTTCTCGAGTGAAAGAGCCTCTGGAACTCTGGAGGTGGAGGTAGAGCCACAGTAGAATCTCTGCCAGTGGGTTCGAGCTTCGTCGCCGTCGCCGTCGTCTTGCATCACCTTGCCTCGCATCGCTGCAACGACGGCGACGAAGACTGGCAAGCCTCTAGGGCCTAGCGTGAGATTACCACGATTCTGCATTAAAGTCGATTCAAATCCTCAGAAAATATTTTCTTTATCGGACCCGCCCTGAAAACGTATTGCATTGGGGTATTCCACGAGCGCACCTCGACGTATTCGCAAACCCCTTCTCTATTTATCCAAGATCTTCCGCCGACTGCGCTTATAATGGAATATTATCGTTGCGAAATCATCCTGACTATTATAGTAGTAGAGGCTCCCATTGCGACAGGGAGCTTCTCGAATGGATTTCCTGTGGAATGAGCATTTGCACGCTTCGGTAACGACCTTGCGTGTTAATTAGGCCGGCAAGTGCGATGCGCAATAGGGGATAGGGGTAACGAGATGCGTTGGCATGCGATCGGTGACCGCACACTCATTTCCAACCTACTGCGACAAGTCGACAGGTATGACCAAGAGTCCTTTAAAAAAAACACCCTGTGCAGATACAATCATTCCACTGTTTAGAATAGTTTTTTTAATTTGTCATTTAAATAATTGAAAAGCTCTAAATTAAGCTTTATGCGTGGTCGTGGATTGAGTACAGCGAACGTTCGGTGGAAGAACAGTTCGTTGGATATGGCATGATCATTGGTTGGATGAATTCTCAGTAAAGAGCATCTAGGAAGATTTTCGCTATCTCCAATAGGATCCCTAACTCTCTGCGAATGCTTTCAAGGAGGCTCTTGGTGCCAGTCTACCATGGAATTCGACGACTTCTCGCCATTAAAGCACCACCATTCCATGGTTCATTGTGCTTTCGCACCCATCGCGTGCTACCACATCTGCTGGCGCACCACCCTGCAACCCGACCCTCGAGCCAAGGCCTCGAACCTTAAACCCTTCGCATAACCTTAGACTATCTACGGAAGACTAGACTGTGGAAGCTCGCACACATGAAACCTCACACAACTGTTCGTACAACTTGGAAGAACTTGCGTTGGATATTCATAAGTTTCTGCTAAAGGATAGCTCCAGAATTCAGGAATAGTCCCTTACGGCCATTTGATGACCCAGGGACACGTGCAAGCAAGCTATTGAAGAAAGTACAAACAGTGTGGCAGTGTGCTCTAACAGTGTGTAAGTATTCCAAATCCCATTAGATGATTAACAACTTTCAACTAACAATTGGAGTTTCTTTGACAGTTCACTCCTAACGACATTGGATTTTATAAATGTGCAAGGTGTTGCGAATGATGCTAATGAAAAAATTGAAATTGATGATGATAGTAAAAGTTGAGAGATTGAGTTATAAAATTGCTTTCTGCTAGAAATTCATCATAATTCGTCATAATGCTGTACGCATACAGGAGTTGTAACGTCATTGCAAATGAATGAAGTAAACAAAAATGGATCAAATAAGCACTCGGACGAATCTCCGCGTAAGTAAGGACTTACTTATATGTATACGGTAGAGAGAAAGTGAAACGCTCGTCTACTTGTTACGCCTAGAGCAGAAAACTGGACAAAGAAGAAAAAGCGAGGCTTGTCCGACGCAAAAGATAAAAACTTGCATAAAGCAGGTGTGGAGTGAAAAGTGTCGAGAGCAGCCCTTTAAGGCGAGTGCCGTATCTCACTGCTCTTCAACATTCGCAGAAAACGTCTTCCGCAATGCCAGCCCAACAATTTTCGCGTCAGAGCAAATAAAATAATTCCTTTAACTTTCCGACAACAGAATCCACTTGGAGCATAATACTAGGAAAAATAACTAGTGTGTGAGAAAGCCACAAGAAGAGTAGAAAAGACGAGAGATCTCAATTGATCTTGAAGGAAAAGCTTGAACATCCACGAGAGTGCGAGCAGTTTGTCCAATCTCTCAAACCATTTTCCCTCGTTGGGCTATCGAAGCTTTACCACCGTATCGCGCAATGGTGTAACTCTTACCACGAATAGAAGTAAAAAGGAAGAAACAATGGAAGAAAAAAAGACAGAAAGAAGAATGGGCTAGAAAAAAGGGTCGAGCAAAAATGGAGAGAGGAAGAGTAGCCCATGGGAGTTTTAACGTGCGGTCACCTTTCTGGGGTGCGAAACCACAGCCTCCTAAGCTAGATTCGGTTCGCTCCATCAAGGAGTACCGCACTCATCCAGCTGGTCCTTGTCTCCGTGAGCGAGTCGATCAAGTCGCGGGAAACTTGTATCTCCTCGCGGCTTCCGGAATCACCCTTCTCTACCACCACTACCACTACCACCATCGCCATCATCTAACTCACGATCTCAAGAGAGTCAGCCGCGAGAAACGATGCCCAGGATAAATCCCAAAGGGGACACTCACTGGAGATACTCGATGGATATTGCCGCACGTGTGCCAATACGGAAGCAGTAAGCAACTCAAACAGCCCACATGCAGCCCTCTCACGGTAAACAGAGCCAGTTGAGGAAAACGTCTTTTAAGAAAATACACCACCAAGATCCTTGCTTGAGTATACAACGTGAAACTACCCAACGTGATCAGGTTAGATTATGTTATTCATTGGGTGAATGAGTGTCAATTAAAAGGACGATTTCCTACCTTTATACAGCTTTATACAGCAAATTCAATATTATAAAATAAAACGAATCTCTAAAAAAGACTCGATTAAAAATTACACCACGATGAATGGTCCACTAATAACAGAATAATCCGATATGATTACGTTAGACGATTTACCCCACACTACGTACTACACTAATTGTAAATCTCTGGAGAATCGCGAGGACGAAGCGACTACTGTTCCCTCGGCTGTTAATAATTACATGAATCAAGTTAATGTTGGCACTGACTTTGCGAGTGAACTCTCTCCATGTGGCACGCAGGAAAGAGAAGAGGGAAGGAAGGTTCCCGTACACACCGATAGATAGGAACTCTGGCTCTAAAGGCGCCGGAGCATTTAAGGATGCAAAAACCCAGGGCGAGCAGACGTGATCTCACTGGCATGCCGGTGGGATTTCTGCGGAGCAACGCGTAGCACAGCGCACCACTGCATAAGCTTATTGACAGAGGCAGTAGCTAGGCGCTAGGTAGTCGCGAGCGACACGGCAAATGCGGCTCTGGATGTTTCGTATCAGCACGAGCAAGGGTCTCGAGTTATGTAAAAGCGGCGTCAGGCACATTCGAGCTGCATCTCTACTCGAAGGAGAGAAGAGAAGAGTAAGCGAGTGAGCAGTACTGTTCGCGTTTCAGGATTGTTGGTTGGAACGTTGCACTAGGGAACGAGAAAAGAGCCTCCAACTCCGAGGACTCTGATGCGAAAAGCAATCGTAAAGATTAAGTGCCGAGGAGCCGTAAACTCACCCGATAAACGGATTGCATGTGGACCTCTAACGGTTCATGGCCCAAGCGAGACAGAAAGATGAGGGTTACGAATACTCGCAGGGACACCGATTGGCTGCAAAGTGCCCTGACGCGTTACAATCTTATTACAGTTATGACTATACTAAAAATTTATACGCCTGCACCTTTGTCTGGGTGAACGTGACGCGATTTTGGATTTACGGTGATTATCGAACACTACATCATACTTCGTAAACCCATGGAATAGTGGTGCAATAGGGTTTCCATATTAATACCCCTCTTACTTTAGAACTTTCCTCCGAAACGATGCCCTTGTTTATTTTGATCGCTTTTCGTTGTGAGAGTACGTGTATCTTGCGCGTTAACAGACACCAAGTATTGGATGATTGTACTCATTGTCCGACTAAAAGCGATCTAATACTAGATAAAACGTCATGCTCCGTAGCTGCTCTCAGCCTCGACAGGAATAACTGTTTGAATTATGTTCTTAAACTTCCATGGGGTCAAGTTGTCATTACGACCGGTAACTTCTGACCCATTAAAACGACTCTTTGCGAAATTGGAACGAATGCGGTCATTAACATTCATCAGGAGTATGAGGAGTAATCGTAAAGTTCAAACAGTGCAGCGTGACGTGCTTGGCGACGTGCTCATCCCGGAAGATGCGAACTGCTAACGTTATTCAATGTACACTCAACTACCGAAATATTCGCGTACTCGCGACTTTTGCGAAACGAGGCACTAACTAAACACTTGCACTACCACAATATTTCACCAAACAAGTCAGACATAATTCAATAAAATAATATTAAGGAAGATTGACGTTAATACAGAGAGGACTATTTTCCCAACATAAATCAAATCCTAACTATATAAGTGTGTACCGAATCGGTAGCTAAATCTAACTGAATCACGGTTGACTAAAAGGAGGATATTGTGCGTTAGTCTCGGCGCATCTCTCGCGCGTACACCAGCGTAACCATTACATACCACTATACGAAAATCCACTTGCATGATATAGTTGGCCATAACGGTGCCCTCTGGAAACGTACTTTCCCTCTTTCTATCGCGCCACTACCACGGGGTAGAGAGGATTGCGCGATGCTGTTAGTTATCAGTTTCGCAGCCGGGAAAAAGATAGGGAAAGAAGGGAAAAAACGAGAGGAGAAAAAGATAGAAGAAAAAGAGAGGAAAGTAGAAGAGAGAAGATACATACAACGCCGTCGCTACCACCTCAACCACTTGAAAAATGTGAGCACTAAACGCAAGACGTGCGAGCAATTTCACTGCCTTCGGTTAAGCTGTAATCGCTGGTGTAAGGAACTTGCGCTTAAGACGACCATTTATGATGGGACGACGATGCTTTCTCAAGTGCCTTCGCTATCGCTATCTTCGCGAAGCAGTTCGCCTTACAACTACGATTTTTACTCGATTGAAAATTGGAAGATATTGCGCGAATATTTAATTCAAACAGACATGTTTTTTATTTTGCAAACAGTTGTACTATCAATACGTAAGAAACATCCGGGTCAACAGTTCATTTATTTTTAGTTATTATACAAATACTAAGCAAAAAACTATAGATTGTATCCTTCGTCAGGTTTCGAGCTTTCAGTAAATCTAGATGCTTCGTTTGAAAGAAATATGAGACTATAATTTGATAATCATGATACGTTTCTCCTAGAAACTCCTAATAAACTATAAACTTCGAATTATTGATATCCGATTTGGCAGTATATGTACAGGGATACCTCCCATTATCTTCTCGAAATTGCAGTTTATCTCCCTAACGTGCGAGATAAGACTGAATAAATAATCTGAGGTTCGCGGCAAGCCACGAAGCAGGTGCGATCGAAAATCGAGCGGATGAGCGAAAGTAGTTTTCTCCATAAATAAGCAAATTTGATAAGATGTCGGGTCATCCATTCGGGGCATACTTTCCAGGTACAGCTCCAGAGCTCGTAAAAGGTGAGCCGCGAGGCACGTAGACGAGTCGTTAATTTCGTATTGCTCGTAAAAACGGAAGTGCGCTCGCTGAGAGATGAGGCGAAGAAGGAGTCGGCAAAAGAGACGTGCGCTTCTACATTTGCTCCGCTACATCACGATCGCTCGACTCTTGGAAATTCTGTATCTGTGATAAGATTTCCAGCTAAATTATAGTGCAGTCGAACGTAGTGTAAAAGTTACAATTAATGGAGCATGAGAATTTAATATATCTAATGGTATAGAGTTTATTTAAATTTATTTAATGAGAAGCTCAAACTAATTGTAATTGTAAGTTGTTGTGAAATATTACAATTAATAACAATAATTCAATATACTTCTATAGCAATTTCAAATAAACTTTTGAGACAGAAGTTTAGAACCATTATAAACGCAAGCATCCCGAAAAATCTGTCTCTGAAATCAAGCACCGTCCACGCGAAAGGTAAAAAAAAGATGTTGCTCGTTGGCCGCGTTAAACCACGACTCGACTGGATTGCCATTAATCGGAAAGTGGAAAGTGCATGTACGTGAAAAACAGCAATCGATTTTCTAGTGCTCGTATTCCGCTGTAAAGCCAGCAAACGCAAGGAGTGGCCAAAAATCGCCGACTATTAGTCACGGAATCACACTGTCGTCTGGTGGAAGACAAGGTCGCTTGCGATAATGCGTCAAGAAGAATCACTACTGCACCTGATCAGCTTCGCGTTAAGAGATTTATTTCATTGGATAAGAAAAATTAAACAGTAAAATCAAACACACTATGTGGATACCTATGTATTTCGTCTGATGTAGGAAAAAAAGAAAAGGAGAAAGTACACGGGACAGCCAAAGTTTAGATACACGCATAAAGCATGAAATTCACCGCCCGTCCAACAATTGCTGCTATAGGCCGTGAAATTAAAGCGCGATATTTATCGTGAGCAGTCAAAGCAGCTGACTAATGTCTGCATCGTTGAATGAATGGCCAAATTAGCCAACGTTGCTCTCACGACGATCTCCTCCGTTATTAACTCAACTCGACTATACTCGCCTCGATGCCACTGCACGTCACATACGTAGAGAGGATCCACAAACCTCCTGTCTCGGTCCTCTTTTTCAGCTGTCTCTGCGAAAACCGGAGAACTGGGGTAATATTTGTCGTGCTTGCCGGGAGAAAAGCAAACGGGTGAAATTGGTGCCCTCCCCCCGGTACATGTGTATACTGTCGATTTCGGCTGTCGCTGAAGAGCGATGACTAGGTCGTTCGGCTATTTGTCTCGCGATGAGGAGAGAACCGAGCAGAAGGATCCTGAAAAGGCGCACCGAAAAACCTTGTTCTACCAGAACGTGATTTTGAAAGGAATATGTATCGCGAGTGTTGACGAACTAACTCACTTTTTTCCGGATTGACTCTGCTCGTTGTCGATTAAAGAATTGGATCTCGCCAATTTGATTAAAGTCCGAAAGAACATAGAGAAATGACATTGAACAAAAGAGAGTCTAGATCTAGAAGAAGTAAATAATAATAATTTGTAAACACGCTGAATCCAATATCCAAAGCTGGAGCCGAAACCCAAGTGAACAGTAAGCGATTACGATGTGAAAGAGCATAGAGTCCAAAGAGCGAAGGGTGTCTTATCGCGTGATCTACCAACAGCGATGCTTCAAAACCCCAAAAAAGTGTCGAATGCTCCCCTCAAAAAGACAAACTGCTCGCACAGAGGAGATACGAAAAATTGTGAACCACTTTTGCGAAGGCGCGAACAGCCGGGAGATTTATAAAGGAAGCAAAAAGGAAGGCGGAAGGAAGGAAGCTTGGCTGGGAATAAGGTCTCGTAGCGACAAGTACCGGGAAATTATTGATAAACGGGACATAATGAAACGCTATCAGAAGATCGAAAGGGTAAAAAGATGAGGGAAGGCGCGAGCTTTGTATAGAGCGGTGAACTATGTTTGCGAAGGGGTTGCCCGAGAGGAGTGAGCCTCCGAGACTAGAGGGGTAATAACTCATACTGGTCCGTACACAATACCATTGTGCTCGTTCTACGGTCTCTACAGCGAACAGAACTCCATATACATAGACGTATATACATACACATATGTATACATACAATACATCGTATGTATATGTAAAGGGTGTTTCAGAAACAAATGACCAAACTTTGTTCCCATTTTCCGTCGCCCCTTAAATGAAAAAAGTTACATAAACGTTCGTTCGGAGATTTAAACTCTATCAGATGTAAATATATATTTCGCTTATGACGAAGTATTGTGCAGGGAAGTTAAAGTTAGTTAAAGAAATTCCTGAGAGTAATTTACTTTAGCGTTAACATTCTAGAAATCAGATATTGGAGATTCCTTGGGCAAAATCAAGCCCGAGAGTTGATTTAAAATTCTAATTTCGTCCAACTGTGTCGATTGCAAAAATATTTAAAACTCCAATGAAATCAATTCAATGGAGTAACCGGCGCGACTAAAAACTCGAACGAAAATGCTAATTCAATACCACGAATATTCTTTACGGTTTCTTGAGAAATCCCTAAAAAATTGTTAATAATATTTCTAGTACTATTATTCTGAATGAAAAGTTTGCGAAATTCTGGCCAAGCAAAGGTATTATTTAAACGCACAAGGTTATAAAGGTTCAATCACAATATCAAGAAGCGTCAGTTGCAGAAGTGAAATGGTTGAAAATCCGCGGAGATTTCGAGAAGCCAATTCGACAGGGAATCTGGAAGGAAGACCACTCATTCATAAACATCAGACGGCCTTCCGTTTCAGGGCGTAAGTTGCCTCGGAAAAAGAGGCACGAGGGGCTAGCCAGAGACGAATATTCAGGTTGACGCAGTTCAAGAGAGAAGGAGAGAGAGATGGGACCCTGGAAAACAGAAGGAAGGGGCAGTGTCTGCAACGGAGTAGAGGGAAAAGTGTTGGATGAACGAGGACATCAAAGAACGAAAACGAAAGAGAACGACGCGAGCGCGACTCGTCGCACCGACAGCTACCCTAGGACAAACAATTTTCACTCTCTGCCACCGCACTAGCGAGTGTAGCGAAACTCGCTATGTATTCGCTACTCTCCGTGCAGCCTCTATCCATCCTATGGTCGGTGACTGGCTCATGTCCTTTTCCTACCTCCTATCTAACTCTATGTATGTATTCGTTTGCCACACGAATCCTCTCACTATCTCCTCCTGATATCTCTTACCGAATAAACCGCGTCGCTCGGTCAGATCGCTAAAGGCTTCCATCCAGATTTATTTTCGCGAAAGCCAATCTTCGTATCTCACTTCTCGCACGTTGAGGAACGAGAATATTCGGCTAACACAGGACACATCTGAATTTATTTTCCTATATTTATCTCGGCATTGAAAGACAATTATTTAAATGTAAAGAAGAAGAATTCTTTCTCACTGTCATACGCTATTTGTTATAGTTATTAAATATTAAATTTAATTGGATATAAACTAACGTTCGAGTTTAAACTAATTTTCCATTTATAAAAATTATTATAAAGAAATACTTCATTTTGGATTTATTCGATTAACAAATACTACTCTTATGTGTAATTAGATCCATAAATTAAAATTACTTTGTATTTCGGTTGGAAGAATCTCTTTTTAACATGTACTGGCAATATAGTCGTCCAAGAATAAGACTATCCTCTTTTACGATCGTCCCATTTACGATATTCTTATGCTCCAGAATCCAGAAATAGAATTAACTTCTATCACTCTAGTTCAGCTGGGTCTTTAAACGATTAAACAAATCTCTCATCGAGTTTGTCGAGCTTCGAAGTGAAAAAGGGTAGCTGTCAACCTCAATACACGATTCAAACAAGTCTATTTGCGTCTAACGGATCCATTTCGAACAACAGTAACAATAAAAGAGCCAAAGTTCGAATTCTTCCCTGTTCGAAAAGCCGAGAGATAAGATAACGTCAAAGGATAAAGTAAAGATAAAGGAATTTTCATCTAGCTTTAAAACTTGGCAAACGAAGGCAGGATGAGGAGAAATGGTAGGGCGGAAGCTGGAGGTTGGTCTGATAGTGATCAAGACAACAACAGGCTGCAGCGAGGGATACACGAAAGAGGTGGGTCGCGGGGAAGGTAGGGTGTGATGAAGAGGCTCTCGGAGGGTCCGGTATCGTCTCCTTGTTCCAGGCTTTCGTGCATGTAAAAGGAAGCTTAATCCCGTGCACCGCAGAACTATGATTTGCTTTGAATAATAACTCAAAGGACTAGGAGGACATACGTACGACTAAGAACTAACTCACACGTCCAACGTCGACTATCCACATATCTTATACGACCCGTACATACCTAGAACGCGCTTATGCTTTCATACATATTTCAGTAATCCCCCTGAATCATACTTGGTAATTTTATTCGGCCTGTTTCGTCGGATACGAACCACCCCCAAGATCTCTTCGTTTCGTCATCTTTTCTGCTGATTGCGAATTAATCAAAAGCCTCTGGCCAACGGTCTTACTCGCAATGGTTTTTGCTGCTGACGTAGTTGGACGTTGAAAAGAAGAAAGGCATACGCAAGTGAAAAGTGGTATTGGCATATTCCCTAAGAGGGTTTTTGACTTCCAACCAACTAGTCCAGGTAAACTTAGTTTCTTGCGATTAGGAGAACGTTCCGCGGTCTAGTTCCTTCGAGCCATTTCTCAGTGTAACGCGGAGAAAGAAGCGAGAGGAGAATAGCGAAATGACAGAATCCCAATACAGTCTGCTGGACGAAAAATAATGCACTTGGTGCAAATAAAAAGTAGAACTCTTAAGAAGATTCTGGATAAGAAAGTAAGAAGGAAACGTTTTCTTTCCGCGGGCACAACGTTGGAAACTATATTCTCAATAGTAATTGAAAAGGATATTAGAAACTTTTAAAACCTCAAAGAACTGCTTTGAAAAATAATCTTCATAAATTCGTTATAACGCTCGTAACAAAGTCTCCTATACGAAATTAATTAAAGATAAATTCGTATTATTTCGCAGCATCCTCATTAAAAGCACTATACTATACGGTTAACAGCGGATTTCTTAATTATAAAAGTCAAAGTCTCATAGAGCTAAAGCACCAGATACAAGTCAAAGGAAGTCAAAGAAGATGGAGTAACGTTCTTCAGGAAGTGTTATACACCAAATAAAGGAAAGCAGGGTGAAACTTTGCCGGGTGAGCTAGCCGGAAGTGACAGGGTGCCACGAAAGCGGAAATTAGCTAGAGGCCAGAAAACAATGGGGTGAATGGCAGCGTCAAGGGTTTAGACTAGTTTAGAGGGTGTAGTAGGTTCGAAGGAACGGGACAAGCAGGGCGTACAAGCGCGCCAAGTGCAATTGTTGTGTCTGGTGTCCTATTATAAGAGGTTTAGCCTTCGGCTATTGGGTCCTTGGAAGCACGAACGTTAAAGGGTGAGAGAGACACGTACACGATGATGCTCTAATTTCAAGTGCGTCACGGCGAACCCTAGGGTCGAGAGAGTGCATCAAAAAGGGGGGTTTGGCACAAGTGAGAAGCGGCTCGAAGGTGGCTCTCTACACCGTATTACCTTTGACAAGCTTCTGGTTGCCAGAATTTTCAGCGTTCCTCGCGCCCAACTGACCCGAAACAAAGGCTAATCGACGTGCTACTAAACTAGCTACGAGCCTTTATCGAATAAGGGCTGCCCACACACTCGCATCATCCTCTCTCTCTCTCTCTCTCTGTAGGAAACCTACCGCGTGTGAACCATGTCTACATTCACCTACATTCTATGTACTAACTTACACGCGTTTCCTTGATGCCTCGAAAATGCTTTTCGATAGCAGTGAACCTGCTGCTTCTTGCCGACAGTTACTGGTTTATTGGGCAACTTGTAGTGCTAAACCATTTTTCAGAATAATATATTGGAAAAAAGTATACATGATACATGTGTAACGATAAAGCAGGTTGATGTTTTATGCATTGGATTAGACTTGAATTTCTTCAAACCACAGGTTTTAAAAGCGAAAGGTTCAAATACTGTGGGATATTCAAGAATATTTTTTAATAATAAATATACGTATATGTATATTTATATGTATGTTGTTGATGAATTTCGACAGAATAAAATTGATGAATGGTACTATATCACGCGGTATGACTCATTTTCAGTGAAATAGTAATTACAACCTCAGTGATAATGCAGTAAAAAATCCGTGCGAACATTACTTACTCTACTATGGACTGTTAAAAATGACAGGCTGCGAGAAAATACCAGGAACAAAGGGCCGCTCTTTATGAACGACTGGCATCTGTTCCATAGAAAAGCTTAATAAGACGTGGAAAGATAACTCGATTAAGGAAAGGTATATTATGCACCGCGTGTGTGACAGGCCTACAAAAGCATGACTCTTTTATACTTTATGACGAAAGTTGATGAAACTAGAAACGCGTTAAAAAGTGATCTAACTGATTTCCAGCATCCAAAAATTTAATTTTAGTAAAAGACAATATTACTGTGAATTTGATAATCGGCGGACTTAAAAAATATTAATTAAAAGCTGAGAACTACTAAAAATAAACGCATGAGATAGTTTTAGATATAATGAGAGAAGTCCAGTACTAATGATTATTTCATGATTAAGAATGAGTAGGAAAATCTAATATAATGATTGTAAAAGTTACTGTAAAAACAAAAAAAATTCAGGATACAGAAGATTAAAAGGCGAGATAAAAATCATGACGGCCAGAAAAATAGTGAAAAAATCCTGATGAATCAAAGCAGCCAAAAGATGAATAGTGAAAGAATCAAGCAGAAGCGACAAGAATGAAGATAAGGTGAGAAGAGAAGAATGGATACATGATCCGAGATGAGAGCCGGCTCAGAATTGCACTTAGGAATAGTAATTTGTAACCGGAATGAAGTCCGCTTTGTCCCATAAGCCACAGACCAGACGTACACCTCATTTCCATCTGTGAGCCAAACCGCTTCCACTTCCTCGAAAACTCTTAATTTTTCCCCATTAGTCGCGTTAATCGACGTTACGCTACGTTCGCAATCAACCTACCCACGAGAGACAGTCCACTGCTAACGAGTGCAATAACCCAGACCCTCGTAAGTTCATAAGTTCTGTGGAATGTGAGGATTACCGCAAGCAAAGGTCGCGATCTACTTGTTACGTAAGCCTATGTGGCATAGTCGAAAACCAGGAGCTCAAAGAGGAGAGCGTTAATGGGAAGACACCGAAAGACAGAGAGAAGGATTACTCGGTCTACTTAACGCGTTTTCTGCTGACGTATCCGAGAAAACGCCTTTTCCTTGTTGTCACTCGCTTTACGATTTGGATGAAACATTCAACCATTTACAGTAGAATGTTCTTTACGAAGAGAAACGAAAAAGTAGCTCTTTGATTCCTAGTGACAGAAAAAAAAACCGAATCACTACTGAACGTAGCAGACTCCAGTAGCATTTGATCCGGTTTCAGTGGCTTTGCTTTCGCACACGCCTCACTTGCTAAGGTATGCTTGCTCGCATGCATATGCATAAAGAAGTGGACGGAAAGAAATTGGCGAACTTACGTTGGCAAGCGAAGTACTATACAGTTGAATCGAGTACATCCCACGAAGAATCCGCGGCAGGTTTCCCTTTATGGCGAGGCATACCCGAGAATTTCTATTCAAGATATTCTTCGACTTAAGGAAATCCTGTCCCAAGGGATATGAACGCGATCGCGATTCACTGAGCAGTGTGCTCGTGTGTACGAACAGTAACGCGAAAGTACAAATGATATGATTTTTTGTCTGCTTCACACGGTGCATTTTCTTTTGTACTGAGCCGAAAAAAATGAGACAAATATAGGTAAACCGATAGATCGATAAATAGACAAATGTGTAGAAAGATAGATGACCAGATAGCTAAACAGATAAATTAATATACTAATAGATCAATAGAACGAGGAAAGAAAGAAAAAAAAAGAGAAGTTGGAAAGAAATCCGTAGCGAACGAGGAAGCTTCGAGCAGAATAAAGAGCGAAACGAAGGGCGCGGATAGCGAACAAATGACAATGAATGGCATGACGCGACTCTGAAGGCGGTTCCAATTTATTCCCACGAGAGTACCGCTCGCGACACCCGGACCGTAGCTCTCGACAATGTCAGCCATCCTTTGGCACCCGGTGTGACATAAAATATATCGAAAACAGCCCAGAATGCCACAAGAGAAATCAGCCCATTAGAGGACACCAGTCCACGGGGATGGCAGCCTTTCTACAAGTATACGAGCGAGATAATGATCAAGCTGAAAGAGAGTTCCCGCTCCCTAGACATTTTTCCTAATTGCAAGACGTTATGAGCATTACGAATCCTCTCGAAAATCGCAACCAAACCTATCTTCGCATAAATTAAACCCCATAAATCCCTTTGACGAGGCTGACTCGGCTTGTTCTGGCCATCCGCAGATTTATTTGTGCACCGGCTGCACTGTGAGCTGCAGGGTAAGCTACCCTAGAACTGGACGTCCCGTCCCGTCGCGGAGGTATTCGGTGTATCGATCCTGACAGGCACAATTGCGAGCTCATTAATTATACGCGCCCTAGCAAGACGCCAGTACCGCTCTATTACGGCAATCGTGCGGTTCCAGGTCTCCAGAGATGTCACCCCTAGTCAAATAAAAAGCGAATGACCCTCGCCAATGCCGCTAATAACTGCTACTTGAATACTACCTAACACGCGATATCCATTCCCTTTTCCTCGATGCCTTTATTTCTCCATACCCGATGTGGATCCGACTATTCCCATAAAACCTTCTACAAGAAGCTTAACACATTAGTTTAATTAATTTTTATTATGTTAACGAGTGACTTTCTAATCATCAACGCGACATAATTCAATGGAAATGATCCTTATAATGGTATTTATAAACGTTAGTATTGTGTATATGTACATTGAAATAAAAAGCAATATCTGTTTGGAATTCATCATATTGTTTGTGTAAAGAGGAAATAATATAAGGAGAGTGTTGTGAGATATACATCTCAAAAGACCCTCTGTATCTATTCGCATAAGCTTCCACGATTCGATGTCAGAAAGGAGAATTCTGAGATACGATGATCCCCTAAAAAGCCATAAAAGTTTCTTCTCGAGTATTAAACCTCAAATTCTCGAGCAAGATCCACGCGAATCACCCCGTAGATGCGCGGACACGCGAGCAATACGCAATAACTCTACGAAATTCCGACTAGGTCCGCCCCCAAGCGCGAGTTCTCGTGCGAGCTATCGTCCGATCTTATGCAATTCCAACGGCGAAAATGTGGAGCGAACTGCCGGCCAGTGATATTACCCGGCGATAAGGCGATAGAGTGTACTAACTATGGTGAGACGAAGAAGGGAGAGTAGAGGGATACGGGTGTGAGACCGTGAGCGCTAGGGAATTCGAAGAAGGTGGGGATCAGTGTCAGAAAGTGGAAATGAGGGATGGCAGGCCAAGACTCCGCGCACATTACTCGCGTTGCCAGGGACGATTCGAATTGGAAAATGAGCCGCGTTTCTCCGGAAAATAGCCTCTTCTCTGATTTATGCACCGCCACTGAACACCTCGCGGAAAGGTGCCGGATATCGCGGATACTATCCCACTTACGACGACCATCCTCGAGTATTATATGCCCAAAAGATAAATGGCGCGTGAGCTGAAATCGCTTCGACATCCACTGCTTCCGAAATTTCTCATGGCCGATACGTCAGGATTATGGTAAGTTCTCGTATAATAAGACAATATAATGCGAACTAAAAATTGAGTTACTGCCTTTGAATATCGCGGTTCAAAAATTGTTCGAAAAGACTCGATCATAAAGTACTCAAGTCGACATCAAAACAATTGCTATTGTTGCATATTTGAAATACAGTAAGCGTGAGTTGAAATTTATTCTTGATTATGTCACGAAAGTGTTAAATGCACTTTGGCAGGTGAATTACACAAGAAGTGACACAAATGTTTCCAAGTTTCATCAGCTGTGGCAAGCTCTGTTGGTGAGAAAGACTCCTCCGCATGCAATACCACCACCGATTTCACATTACAATAATACGGATTATCAATTTTACCAGATGCTGCGATGGCAACCGGCAATCCGAAGACTGACGGGATTGAATGCGCGAACGATATGGGCTCGTGGTCCATTAATCAATATCATAAAGGGACATGATGATAATTATATCGGCAATCGAGACGCAGGCATCAACATGATCATCCACATCGTTACGGCCTATTGATCCGATGATTAATGTATAGCGAAATACACAGAGGAATGCGTAATTAATCAGGATTGAGAATTATTCTGATATTGGAGAAAGGACATCCTGGAATGCAGTTAGAATCCACCTACGTACAATATTAATACTCTTAGATCGATATGTCTAATGTTCGATTAGCTCAGAAATCTCTAAGCTAATTGCTTATGCAAGAAGTTACACCGTTGAACACTGTGAATGTAACAATATAAACTGACGTTGTAACTAAAGAAATAAAACAAAAAGAAGAAGAGTAAGAAGCAACAGGAAGTAAAAAATAAAGCAATTGAAGTAATCCTCTCTAGTACCAAAAATGTAAGGTCTGACTGTAGGACAAAATTTTCCAATCGCTTAAAAACTTTGCAAACCTTTCAATCTTGCAACTCGAAACTTCCCACCGGAAGCAACGTATAATCGTAACTTGCGACCAAGTCAGATCACGTTAGACAGCTAGTTTAAAAGTCAATCGCGTCCCGTTCTCACTTATTCGCAAGGAAAGACATAGACACGCGTGGGCGCACGGCCCGAAGTTGGTTCTATCCAACAAACGACCCAGTTAGTGAGATACCCAGTTAGTGATTACTTGGCGCGCAAGAAGAAAGGAATTCCGGTACGTCGGGAAGGAGGAACCCAGTGAGCCAAAGGCTCGCGAGGAATCCACGGAAGAAAAGAAACAATCTCAAGCGGGACAGGAAGAAGGCAGACAAGCGAGTAAGTAAGAGTACTTACACACACAGCCACAGTGCCCTGCAGCAAGGAAATAAGCAGATAAACGGTACAGTCGAGGGCGCTAAGTGCAATCATGATCGCATTATTACGTCGAGTGAATTTCGGAAGTTTTACGAGAAGCCTTCGCTGAAAAGTTTAACCGGAAACAGAGGGGAGAGACAGAGGAGGACCGGCGGGATTGGAGGAACTGGAAGAGACACGATGGGCGCGTATTACAATGCGGAGATAGAAGATCTCCGGGCTATACATCACGTATCGTGACAAGAGGGCCGCTCGAGAGACAGGAGCGAACGTGAGGAATATGTATAGAGGGAACCACCCACCGTAGAAGTGGCAGGGCCGTCTCGCCTTCTCACAGATCCCGAAACTTTGTCAGAGTAATTACAAAAACGCGATATCTTCCGGGGTACGGTGAACCCCGGTAACCACAAGCAATTACGTATTGCGGTGTAGTGAGCAATTACGCGCGAGTTGAGCGCAGTTGCTATTGACCGATCGTAGTCAGGCCACGTTTCGTCCGCTTGTTGGTAGTGATAAGCGCTATCGATGCATGAACCCTGGTACCTCACTGCCCACCGAACTGGCAGTGCCATTTTTCGCAACGTGTGGTTCGAGGAAAAAGGTCGTCAGTCTCTAATAATTGCTATCCTCGCTGTTCTCGGCGGCACTGTTACGCCACTGATTATCTGCATTATCGATCCTAGCCACCAAGGCGGCTTGACTTGAATTTCAGATGACCGAATAGTTGGCACATATGTAAATTCAGCCGGTGAATTAGTAGAATTTCAAGCATCCGCGATGATACATTGCAATTGTTGGTAATGCACGCCGGAAGTGCCGGCTGCGAGACGCAGGGAACCCTCGTGCTCTCTTCGTTGGACGGTAGGTTCAATTTATTTTGGCGCAGCGCAAAACCACGTTGGATCGCGTGAGACTCTCTCTCTCGCTCTCTCTCTCTCTCTTTCTCCTGCCCGATATAATATCGTGGCTCTCGACAAAATTACACGGTAAGCGCACCGTGTTGTATTGGCGCGCCACGATGCAAGTCCACCGAAATTTCACGGCAGCAACCGCACCGACTGCTCGGTTGCGCCGAAGAATTGGGGCAGACCGGATAGGTATGCGGTAAAACGAGGAAATGCGCAAGTAAATTGAGAAAAGCAAAAGTTTCAAGAAAAACGACTAACATAGAGGAAATGGTCTGCGAAACGCAGAAGGACACCGACAGAGAGCAAATAGAAGCCGAAAAATAAATAAAGAGACCGACGGTGAAAAATAGGTAGATCGGTAGACATGTACACATAAAATAACAGACAGAAGGACAAACGACAGGTAAATAAAAGGGTACTAAGAGAGATCGACAGAAGGATTCGAATACAACAAGACGAATACACAAATAGTGGCAAAGGGATGGAAAGAGACAGGTAGATAAACAGACATACAGAGAGACAGAGCAAACAATACGACAATAGACATAAAGTGACAACGGAGAAGCAGGCAGACAGCCATAGCAAGACGGTTACACAAGCATAAAGGGTCAGATGGACAGACACACACACATACACACAGATTTAAGGACAGCTGGACACATGCAGTCAGATATAAATACATGCAGCCAGAGAGACGCAAGAGAACAGATTAACAATCATAGACAGAGGCATAAGCTCAGATAAACATAGAAATAGAGAGACACTCGGACGGATGATTCACCAGACAGACATAGCGAGACAGTTAAGTAAGCCGAAGTAAAGAACACAAAACACAAAACATGAAGCAGGAAGAAAAAGAGGGGAGAACGTCGAAACAAAACGTCATTCTAAATCTGCCTTTCATAGCCAAGTAAAAAAATCTTCCTCATTTTGAGAGAAACGACAACCGAGCTACACAACTCGCCTCGAAAGCGAGTAGTCGGTTGAAATAATAAGGGTGATTCTCCAATACCGCGTGAAACATGTCAAGTAACTACAGTATACGTTGCCGTGACCTAAGCCAATGTAACTGAAGTATCGCGCGCACCCGTGCGCCAAGGACAAATAAAGAAATACCACGAGGGGAAAAAAAGAGAAAGGCGCGATGTGGTGAAAGAGTGAAAGCTGCCTGGAGAAGGAGCAGCAGAGACAGTCAGGACTAGTAGCAATAGTAGTCATATGTAGTATGTAGCACTAACAGCAGCAGCGTTTGCGTAAAAGCCGTACTTTTCTGCGAGCGCGTTTGCCAAGCGCGTCTGGTTCTACTGGCGATCGTCTGGTTGCGACTCTTCCCTGTTTGTCTCTTGACTGTCGCCGAGAAAATTACAAGCACGAGACGGGAGCGGAAGGAAGGAAAGCTGCTCCAGGAAGGGAAAGGGAAAGGTGAGGGAACGACTAACACAACTGTCTCTCCTCGTGCGAGTACCGCGTAAATCATGACGAAGTACCGCAAGAGACGAAATGAAAGGCACGCGAAATAGCGTACGATGTGAGAGCGAGGTACATACATACAGGGTGAGTCAGTGACCTTGCACCAAACTGAAACCACGTATTTTGGGGGTCAATAGAAGCCTAAAAGTCCCGGAACACAAAGTTGAAATCTCAACCCTTTCGGAATTACAGGGGGTTGAAATTTTAAGTTTTAAAAAATCATATCTTCCGACAGGAAAATTCTAGAGTCACGGGTCTTTTTCTAGAATGTGTGGGAGGGCCCGAGGTACCTGGAAAAAAATATAAACGACGTGAAAATTATTATTAAGCCACATTATTATTGATTTTCTCTAAACGGGCAAATTTCACGTTCATAGAAGAACTACAAGAAAATCAATAATAATGTGGCTTAATAATAATTTTCACATCGTTTCTATTTTTTCCAGGTACCCTGGGCCCTCCCACACATTCTAGAAAAAGACTCGTGACTCTAGTATTATCCTGTCGGAAGATATGATTTTTTAAAACTTAAAATTTCAACCCCCTGTAATTCCGAAAGGGTTGAGATTTCAACTTTGTGTTCCGGGACTTTTAGGCTTCTATTGACCCCCAAAATACGTGGTTTCAGTTTGGTGCAAGGTCACTGACTCACCCTGTATATGTACATGTGTATACGTAAGTGTACACGTGAAGAGACCGCGAAGCGAAGACGAACCGCTCAAGCTCGTGTCTTGCCTCGGATCGAGCGTGTTCAAGTGTCGCTTGCGCGCATTTTTAGACCGCGGGTCCGAGCATCGCTGCAGAACAAGTGTGACACGATCATTAATAATTACGAGGGTTTTAAGATTATTATTAGTTCGGTTAGTAAGCAGTTATAAGAACTAGGAACTGTACGTGGAACAAGTTCAACAGACATTAATCCTTGTTGCTCATCGAAACACTGATGTTGAGACAAAGAGAAGGAGAGGATAGGGAAGAGTACTAGTTTCATGACTGTCCTGGTATTTCATGTTTGCGTTGATGCATCAACCGCCAACCATAGATTGTACCAATTAAAATATTAATTGGCCGCGGCGCGGTACTCGGCGTGACCCGCGAAACTCTATTCTTGATACGTACCCGCTCGGTTTAAACGTATGGCCACGGCTTAATTTGGAGCAAGGTCAAATTTGCATGTTCGTATGCGCGGAAAACTAAATGAAAGCGTAAAGCTACTTCCGTCGAGTGCTTTTACCTAATTAAAATGGAAGAGTGGTATGATTCTCCTCGTCAATGTTCCCATGGAAAACAATTCCTATGTGGATCGGATAATGAAAAACATGGGGAGTAACTTACTTTTGCGTGTACAATTCGAACAAAGAAAATGGAAATAATTAGCTGGTGAGATTTTTCAAAATCACTTAATTATAGTGAAGTACAATTAGGCTTCTGTTGAAGAGAGGATGTCGCAATGCGGCTTCGGGGGGGGGAGGAGTAAAAATAAGTTAATACGTGCTTCATTTACGGTACAAAGGAATACCGATGACATCGGCCGTGTCCAAGGGAGAGCATGCCACTCAAAGATGAAAGGAAACTCCCGTGAAAAATAAACAAACAAACCTCCTCCGGCACACAAAAGCGCGCCAGAAAAAGGAGGCTAGAAGGCCCGCGGAGAAAAAGAGTCGAAAGACAAAAGAGAAATACGTTGTACTTCCTCGGAATGAAGAACCGAGAGAAGTCACAATCGGGGATTTACTGGTCTGACGAGAAATTATCTTTCTGGAAATAGGCTACGAAGTTCTGCTTCTCTGATTCTATCTCCCGTACAGGGAGGAACCTGTATTGTACAACCTACCGTACGTCGCCGGTTTATTTCCTGCGAGACAACTCCGTGTTAGCACATAATTTGCAATATATACCATTGTCAATATACGATAAACTTCAGTCACTAAAAATTTTCTAAACTTTTGTTTCATTGTTACTCAATCACCTAAGCAAGCCTAATTTTTGTCAGTTTTACAACTTCAATCAATAATAACAATAATTAACCTATACAAATGTTTAAGCTCATTTTTCTTGCACCAGCCTCTGTTTTCCCTTCATTATGTATAACACGTTGTTTCATTATTAGTTATATTCCCGTATACCACTAATGAGTTGATTAGGTTAATTAAAGCCTCGTCCACCTTTATTCGAGGTTTCGGTCATCCGATGTTACGAGTTGCCGCGATACGTACTGCCAAGGCACAATACGAGCGCTCACCGCCAATCTGTATTGTTTGGTCGGGCGCGCGTAAGGCCGGCGCGACCGATAGGATTAAAGGAAGGAAGTGGGAGAGGATTAGCGAGGACAGCTTACCGGAGAGCACATTCACCATGTGAGCCGCGTAACGCACCTACGGGAATAGGTGACGAAACCTCGTGGCATTGATTCTTTCAATTTTATCGAACACACAGAAACATTAACGATGAATAAACTGATGCGAATCGCTCGGAGAGAGTCGCGATCGGTAGAAGTATTAAATATCGATTTGTTTCAATATTTATACTGACATACAATTTTTTTTCCAAATGTTACAAGTTTTAATTATCTATCTAATGTATGCTGAAATGAATATATTCAACTCGGGCAGTGTTGAGCTTCTCAATATGTAAAATGAAAGATCAAATTGATTACTGTAGAAAGGTCTATCTTATCACGAAGGCAATAGAGTCACATAATTGGAAAGCTAATATCAAGAAAAATAAATTTGAAATCCAGATTTGAAGCACCCTTGCAATCAACGCTAAAGAGTAGACTAGCTAATTATCGTGATGAAGTATAAAACAGTGACTCTGTTAAATTCCATCCGCTGTTAATTGGTTTCTAGTGGTGTGTAATTATTTCAATTTTGCTAATCAGCATCGGGTTTGCAGAGACTATTTTCACGCCGCTTTTATCTTATTAGTGTTGGATCAACTAAACGGGTCAATGAAAACCAGATTTACAGCGCACACAGGCAGATGCACTGGGTTTGCAATCCCAGCATTCTCTAACTAATTTGATTCTCGAAATGAACTTAGCTCTTTCTATGGTTCGACGGAAATAACCAATCGTTAAATCGAAGCCCTGACCATTTAATTCATTCATTCCATTTTTCAATTCTTTTGATAAGACTCTTGAATGAAATTCAATAAGAAGTTAGAAAAATAAGCTTCTTCCATTGCATTGTAATAGATTCCTATTGCTGCACTAATTATTTCAAGTGAAACGATTAGGTACTGCAGTCCAAGAGGGTAAAAAATATTACAAGCAAGTATGTAGTGAAATTTTAACAATCTGAATAAATTTTAATATAATCAAGAAGGATCAAATTGTATTCCTGGGGTCACATAAAGATAATAACTTTTTCCATCGTTATATAGTTTAACAGAAAGTCAAACAATATTTGTTATTCGGCAAAGAAATGTAGCGGAATAACTTATTTGAAAAATGGTTGAATCTAAGAAGTTACAAGCGGTAAAATATTCCCTTTTCGTCAGTTTATTCCAAGAACAGGTACTTTTTATAATGAAAATAGCTAGCGTACTACTCGTTATTTCATTTGACAAGGAAATTTAATGACACCGTAATACACCTTTCCTTGGTAAAGTTCCCAGAAAGAAGAAACTGGTGAATCATCGAGTAAGCGGACAGAGACAATAAGGTTGACGAGACGTCGAGAACCGGAACCGGAAGCTAGAAAGGGAACGGCAGAAGGAAGACGAAGGATTTGTCTGGGGCGTTCAGCAAGCTGAAAGGAATTCCAGGTCACGAGATCACGATTTAAGACGCAATTTCCCTGACGACATCTCGCGTCATTCGTCATCCAGCACACCGAGAGAAGGAACAATGGTGGGTGAAAATTACGCATTCCAATTAGAAATACGCGTAGGTGAATACCGCAGACGTTTTGTCCGGAAGTCTCCCGTGTCCTCGTTCATCCGAGAAACACGACCGATCTCGCGCATCACGAGGTCTTGACAAAAATTACCCACTAGTACTTGATCACTCTCGTTGGACATTAATGAGAATCCCAAACCCTGGCTCGTCGTCTTACTGGAAATCTATAATTACTACTGAATTAATTACGACAGCGTCGACGACACCGTGACGGTAGTGGCCGATGATATGAATAATTTAATACGGTGAAGATTAAAGTCGGTATCGGGTGAATAATGAGAGACGTCAGATAAAGCTAAATTACTTTGCAAACTTTCGCCTGCGGCGATATCGTGTATCAGTGGCGCGCCAACAGATGCTCAACTTGCGCCAGGTGTACGCATGTATGTGTGAAAGTATGTAATCCGGTATAAAAACTCTGTTGCTACCGTATAACACTATAACGCAATGCTAAAGTAACACTGGCCACTCGCAACAATCGTGTCCTATCCGTAGACTGGACGATCCGTAATCAGAGACACGCGATACGTACTACTTCACCAGGAGAATTCTCGAGATCCGTCGCATAGATTGTTGCACGCGCCCGTAATGCTCTACCGATAGATAACCGTGGAGAAAAGTCACGCGAGCCCCGACCACACCGCGCGCAACGTTGGATTTTGATGAGGAGAGGAAAACCGCGCAGTGCAAATTTTTCACCGTCCTCTTTTAATGAATATTTATTGCGCGACGGTGCTCGATATGCGCGTGCCGGAATAATGATCCGGCAGCTTTCGAATTGAATCACGAGCCAGAGGCGAATACTGGCGGAAAGTCAGCTTGGCAAAATAAAGAGAGAAGATGGGGAAGAGGGAACGAGACAGGACGAGAGGACAGACGGAAGAGATGGATGAAAAACCAAAGACACAGAAACACGGAAAAATACAGGCCAATGGAGAAGGAGAAAAATAGGTTAATAGAAACGAACAGATAAATAGAAAAACATAGATAGGGAAGAAGTACGGAATGACCGACAAAGAGAAAATCAGAGAGAAAGATACAAAGAGGAAAGGCCTCGGGACATAATAAATTTAACTTCGTTTATCACGGAGTAACTCTTACGCAAGTTTCCTCGATCAAATCCCCTCAAGAAGTTAAGCAGATTAATCGCAACATTGGGGCTGCAGTTTACTCCAGACGCGACGAGCACCATTAAATATTCCCTGCGTGTGCACGATACACCTTCTTGCAATCTGCCGCCGGTCTCCTTTGCTCTCTTTCTCTCTTGCGTTCTTCACTTTAGCAGTAGAGACGATAGAAAACATGAATATATGAATCTCGAGAAGCCGCGAGTGAAAGAAATGGCGAGTCCGAGTTCGTTTATCAAAGACCAGCTACCCCGTACAATTTCTTTCGCGAAAGCCGTTGCAGGAGAACTCCAGACTGACGGATCCAACTTGACTGCAATTTCGTCGGTAAAACCGGAAGTTTTCCCTGGAATCTCGCTTAAGCGGATGCAAGGTGGGCCGCGCGAGCTTGCGATGGGGGTTACGAGAGTTCAGTCTCGATGAAAATCCGGGGATAATGTATTCCGGAACACTCCTGCGCTCTCGCTCCCTTTCGTCCCGTTTTCGTAGCCCTTTTCTCGCGGGGTCAACTGCTAACCTATCCTACGCTTCTCTCGTCTCTTCTCTCGTCTCTTCCTTCGCCTCTTGCTACGGCTTATCGCGCCGCGAACGCCCACGCCTGAGAGTTCTCCTTTTTGCATCTCACGTTCGTGCGGACGTAAAGTGCCGAGTATCGCATTCCGCGTATCATCCACGTGAAACTACTACACGCAACGGAGAAAGAGAACGAGTTAAGCGGAATGACAAGGTAAGGGAGAATGTGACAGCCAATGCTAGACCTCGGAGAGAATGGAGTGACAACCGTGTGTATACGCTCGCACGTGCGCGAATGCAACGTGTCCTGAGAAATATGTCTGGTACAACCTTCCAAAAGCAGCTAAATACAAGAAAAAGTCCCAGGAAAGTGGGGAAACTTTACGACCTTGAGTCAAGCCGAAGGAGATTAGTTACAGAAGAGTAGACAGATATCTTTATTCGATACGAAGCTTCCTGTTAACTTAATCAATGATTTCGCCAGATTATTATTCAAGAAACTACCCCGAACTATTTGTAAAGGTCAATTAATTGAATCACTGATTAAATCATTGATCGAATCAACAATGGATGCTATTCTTCTAAAGAACCCTTTATTTTAAGATAACCTCACAACGCTCTCCTGCTCGCGGCAATAACTAGAAAAGACTCGAAAATAGGTTTATAAGAAGCATCGAACCCAGAAGAAGTAGCAAAGAATTCACAGCGACTTGCATTCTTTGAATTTCATTCAAACGACAAAGCGTATCCCAATCTCAGGGAACGAAGCAAATCCGAATAGCTCAATAACTGACACCCTCCTCACGTTTTCGGCACGAGCTTTTCACCCGCGAGAAAATAACGTTGCAGGTGGGCGAGTTCATCGTCGTCGCCGCCGTGGCAATGCCACCGGCACGGCACGGCGCGCGGCGCGGCGCGGTAGCATACAATCGCGCGCGGCAGAAAATCGGACTTCGGGGTTGAAAGCATTGCAACGGTGTGTATGCAGCACCGGCGGCACCCATACACGGTGGAATCGCGAGTCGGGAATGTTAAATGCAAAGTGCAACGGCGCGCTACCGACCATAGGCAAGAGGACACAGCGAGTGTGTCGCGCATCACTGGGCAAGGCTCTATGTCACTGCAGCAGAAGACTCATACGAGAAACAAACGATAGCCGCTGACAAAGCAGGTAAAATAAAGGCGTAGATAGAGAGGCAGAAGGAGAAATACTGCGGAAAAGTGGGATGGGAAGTGAGTGGGTGGTTGGTTAGGTCGGAGCAGCGGTGTTTAGCGCTCGGAGCGATATATATGTACATATACGCGCAAGCTGCGCGTCTCTCGCGACCTTTCACCCTCTCGGTCCTTTCAGACTGACACTTTTGATAATGCCACATCTCGAGGCGGCTGGTGATGATGCGACGGAAACTGCCGACTCGCAGATTTTTACCGTGCAACTTCCGCGAAAAGGTGACCTACCCGTCGAGAAAAGAATCCTTGGCTGTACATATTTCGCATCCCGCCTATCCTGACAATATACATATTTCGAGTGTCTGACAGTTGAGCTGAGAGTTGTATTAACTCCTTGACAGTGCACGTGGTGCGTTAAATCACCCACCAATAAGGTCTAATATGACTGTCTTGAATTCAACGTCATATTGACTCGTAAAGAATATCCGTTGTTTTCCTATCAATTTTCAAAGTAGAAAGATTCGAATAAGAATTAAATAAGAATCGAATTCAGGTCAAAAGTCAGTAATCGACGAAACGGTTTCAAGATGCCATGTCTTCCTTTAGGATGAACTGATGATGAAGAGTTAATTCGACTAAATCTAATGTCCTTGCTCGCAACAACCTTCATCCGTACGTTTTTACCATGCCGCAGCGTTTCCGCGCCAATTCGCACGCATACTTCTGAGAGACCGGACTGACTGCGGCTCATTCAAACGGGCCGCGAGCTCAAAGACGAGTGAAATTCGATATTAAAACGGACCGTCTGCCACCGGGAATCTCAGCATCAGAACTTAATGCGCTCGGCACTCCAAACTAATTGGAGCGAAAACCTCGTTAATGTCCCCCGAACCAGCGCAGCTCGTCTCCTAGCGGTTCCTAGTACGAGGACGAGTACACTTGCCGTTTCTCGCTAGAGGTTTCAGCATTTCAGTCAGCGCGCAGTGCACCATTAAACGAGTCTGCGTTTGCTTTTACCGGAATCGAAACTTCGACTTGACTGCACGCTCTAATTTTCAAGACGCAGCGTCTATTAGTTACCTTTGGATTAGAGCTCAAAGCGCGTGCATCACTCGCGTGCCATCGTTCGACGACTTTCAACGCCAACCTTGGCTTTTTCATGGGAAATAGAAACGGCAAGAGGAAATCGCGAATTTCCAAAATTCATGTGTACTTTAACCGAAGAGGATTACTGGCTTCGTTGAGCCCTCGACATCCTTTAGCGAGTCATTGACAAGAGAGAAGAATTAATAGAGATTTAATAAGTAAGTTTGAACCAGTTCGAATCAAACGTTTCACGGTCACCAATGCGAAGAAACAATCGTCAGACAAGAGTAAAAACCATACCGGTTAGTCTACATGGCGCTTAAAAAGGAGACAAGAAACATTCTTTGCGGTACTCACCTTCAAGCTCGACGACCTTGCCAGCCCTCTTGAGAGCCTTAACTGCTTCGTCGTGGGTTGCCTCGCGCAGATCCTCCCCGTTCACCGCAAGAATAGCATCTCCCACGTACAATTGCTCGGTAGCATCAGCAGCCATCCCCTTGAAGATCTTCGAAATCAAGATCGGCATTTTGTTCTCCTTTCCACCTTTGATGGAAATTCCCAAACCGTTATTGTCGCTTTTGACGACTCGGACGATTCGCTTCTGATTGGCTACCGAGTCTGGCACGTCCGGATCATTGAGACTATCCGCATTGTTGTTGTTAATATTGCCATTATTCAGAGCATTGTTGCCAGTTTCACAGCTCTCGTCGAGCGAGATACTTAGGTAGTCATCCTCGAGGGATACGAAGACACGATACCACTGGCCGCGGACTTGTGTCTCGAGAATGCCAGCGCGACCCGAAGCCGCGGAAGATGCGCCGGTTGTCGTCGTTGAAGACGAAGATGACGATGTCGCCGCTGACATCACCACTGAACCAATTATTCCCATGGCTGAAGTTGGTTGCCCACTTCCGCAAAGTTCGACCATTTCAATTTCCTCACAGGCTGGACGCTAAAAACACCGTGCATAATTCATTTATGCGAATTATGTTTATAAAGCAATTATCGTTATAAAAACTTCATATAAACAGGAAGAATTTAATCGTTCGCTTCTACAGAAACTTTATCGGTGTATAGCTTAATGGTAAAGACATAGTTGAATTGAAATTCTCAATTCCGATAATTCAATAAAACACAAACTCTGTCTTATGTATTTTCTTTAAAGGTCTCTATTTATGACTCAACACGTCGTCGTTACTGTAATCTAATTAAATTGATTACTAATCAATAAATCACATAAAGATCCATCCAAACTTAGTGCTCCACCGTTTTATATCACAGATATATATTTTTTATTAGTGTCACGGAAATAGCGGCAGCTCTCAACGGTACTTCGCGTAATAAGCTACGGTTACAACATCGTAAAACATTATTAACACTGTGCCAAGAAGCATTAGATAACAGATAAATCCGCCATTTTCCCGGACAAACCAATTAAAATCTGAGTAGCGATATACGAAAGGTATGTACATATTAATCGCGAATAGCAACGTATTGCAAGTTACGGTAAGGTGTGTATCTATGTCACAGTTGCAAAACCGACCGATCCCAGAACGAAAAAATGAGCGGTGAATGGCACGCGTAGGTTGCATGGAATGATCAGTGGGACAATACGAGTGACTTCTGTCGACACTTGTCGACGTAGATAAATGAATCACCTCTGCGTTCCGTCGAAATTCATAATTTGAAAATAATTGATAGCCGGTATCAGTGAGGCGCACCGAACCTTTCCTATCATCTGGTCGCATCCATCGCTCCCATCAATCTATCCTGACTGAACAATATCCGTGGCATTTGCAAAACTGTGCAAAACTTCACAACTCGATCGCTCAACGGTTTTACCTCAAGCCTCAGACACATGCTTTAACTATTGTTGGTTCAGTGAATATCATCGTAAAAGACTCCCGTTTTTTGTTGTTTTATTTTTCTTCCTTTTTTTATTGTGTTATGTGAACTAATGTAAAATTGGACTGATCGGTCAAAGAACGAAATATGAATTTAGAAGCAAAAAATATTTTATCGCGAGACGTAGCGAGCAGGTCCATAAAATCGTAACATATTCTTATCTATTTATCTAAGTCTTAGTAGCAAACAATCCTTCTGTTTTGAACCTTGGTAAGTGTATTCCGTGGCTTATAACTGTGCAAATATTAGGACAGTTTCTCTCGTAGAAGCGAAAAAAAAAAAAACTTTCCCTCACCACTGTATTTTTGCTAGCATGTTATCACACGCGAGCGGGTCTCTGGAGACTGAAAGGGAGCCCTGCAGCACGCCATATTTAACCGGCGTATCACGCTATAGCGAATTTTTCGTCAGGTTCCCGAGGCATAAATAATTTTATACGAGCAGCGCGTAACCCAGAAAACGAGATATTTTATCAGCGATGCAGTCGGAATTGTATTGTTACGCAGTAATCCGGAAAGAAGATGAAAATCATCGGGATGCATCAAGCGAATAATACTGAAATATACAATAAACTACATTTTACTCAATCGTATCCCATGCCACTATAGCTCTGCAACATTTCGAAATTCGCAATCGGCCTTGTTAAAATAATTCTACGTCGTTTGCATCAAGCTATATTCACTTGTTTCATAAATACTATTGCACTTCAACGTCAGCATAATTTGGCTCTATTTTCGATTTTCAATTCATTGCTTTCCTATTAATAAATCAATTACTGTTAAATTTAATTCAGTAAAATTATACCCACGATATCTAAATTGTTCTCGATTTCAATTGATAAGTATTTTTAGTTTTGTTTTATAGTATTATATTAGGAACTCGGAATGGCAATAAATGTGATGTTTAATGTTTTGCGATGGGATCAATTATCGTACGAGCTTAAAAATATATTTCGTATAACCAAGTACGTACACTCTTTGGCGGGTGTTAAAAAGTTTAAAACATCGACGGAATATAGAATGGTTCTTACACGCGAATCCAACGTTTAATTTAGTAACATAACAATGGAAAATTTAATCGTGATTTTAGATTGATCATCGAAGCATGTCTCTCTGTGTATTATTATTCCAGAATCAGGTTAATCGATAGCTAATTATTTCATCGGGAAAATTCTGCGTTAACGCGTCAATGGGTGAACGACGTTGGACAAAACTAGTGCATAATTTAGAATCTGTCGCAGCGGACTACACATTAAATCACAAAGGTATAAAATTATAACGAAAGCTGACATTTTACACCCGGATACATATTTATTTACAGGATCCTCGTTAATTAGCTACCAAATTGCTTCATCGTATTATTAATTAGGAATTATTAGTTGCCACATTGGAACAAGGGGCGCGAAAAATAGGAAATTCTATTACAAAGCGTTAATTATAATTAATACAGGAAAACCTATAAGTAAAGTATTATCAACTCAGATTATTTGCTCAATGACACTATTATTGAGTTTTCCATTGTGTGTGTCGCCCAATCCCATGTGTACTATTAGATATCGAAAATCCCATATAATGGTTCACATGGGTCTTATCGTATTGCACTAATACGTACTCGACAGCCCTAAAAACGGTCGAATCGGCATACTATTGCTATACTGTGGTCAGACAGCGAGTGGTAACTTAGGGGGCCATAACATTCGTCTGGAGCCCTATGTAAATTCCTATTTTACGATGGAGGCTTTCAGACGCGCAGCATAGAATTTTATAATCTCGTGGACCGCAGAGAAGCGAAACAGCCGCAACGCGATGCATTGAAATCCAAGAACGAGGCAACACTCGCTCGCTCGCACTTTGTCTAAACCAATGAGCTCGCATAAATCCTCGATTTAATATGAATGCGTAATGGCCGGCAGGAGGGATCTGCGCCCTCCGCGGCACAGGAAAGAGAGGAAAGAGAGAAACGAGAGACCGTATCGTATAGGCGGTGTTAATATCAACCGCAGTATAACGCCGTAATGGGGGGTAGATAGCCGTGGAACGAATTTCAGGGAAGAAGAGACCCCTCCCCCCGAAAACACTGTAGAGAGACCGCGACAGTCGTAAAACCATAGTAGAATAAAAGGAGACTCGCGAAGAGTGATGACGGATAATAAAACAGCAGGGTGAAATGGGGAAGAGTGGAAGGATACGCCTGGGATAGGGTTAAAAAGAATAAAAAAAAAGGCACGGATAAAACAAAAAATTAGCTCAAACGAAATGTATTCAGTATTTGGAGGTTAACAGGCTACTCACATTCTTTTAGATGTTTGAGAAATCAAATGAAATAAGAAAAATTCGGGGAATGTAAACGTGCGCTTGGGCCTATCTTCGAAGGTAAACGTCGGTAAAGCTTAAAGAGGAACCTCCCTTATTCATGCAGATAAAATAAGTCAATATACTAAAAGAGGAAAGATTTTCAATCTTTTTATCTATTTTTATCCAAATCTATGAGAAATACATATAAGTGTCTTAAATGTTGAAAAGTTTATTTAAATAAAACTATTTGAAGGTTTCCCCAAATCGCGATGTTGCAAAGGAAGATAAACACAGTACAAAAATCCTACCGAGCTCCGACTGAAAAATCACTCAAAAAGAGATTTGTCAAAAACCCCACAGATAACTCTGTGAGCCTCTCTAACTAACCGAACAAAAGATGATCAAAAAGCGATAACAACAGAAAACGGGATACATACTACGTCAAAAACAGAACAGTGAATTGAAATGGTGAGCTCGACACGGATGGGTTCGTTGGAAGCCACGAAAAGCCAAGTACAACTGCGTGCATGCGTGAGGAGTGAATTTCCAAGCGACGCAAGGGGGGCCAATTGGAAAACGCATTACACGTGCACACGTGCAGCCATGCACAAGCCCGAACGCGAGTATACCATCAGGAAGACTACCGCGAAAATAAACCGCAACGCCAAAAACAGCGTGCGTCCTCGCACGATGAAAATTAAGAGGGAAAACGCGGAATTCGATACAGAGGCGCGCGTGAAAGAGGGATGACCGAGGCAGAGAGACACTGGCTGCCACGGGACGAATTGGCAGAAGAGAGGAGAGGGAAACGCGACGGTTCAGAGGTGCGCAATGGGGTTGGCCGGTGAACCGGTGCGTGAAATTGGGTAAAAATGAATCGACGGCAGGACGCCTGGCACAGCCATTATTCCCAAAACTCGGATCAGAACGTATAGGTACACTATGTAGGTATACTCGCGCTACATAGGTGACACGTAGGGTATGGTATATCGGCCGCAGCAGCCTGCAGACGGGTGTATACTAGCGCAGTGATTTTTTTCGCCTCCTGGATGCGTGCGTCTGGGATCCAATAGAAAAATGGTCTGCATCAAGAACGATGAAAAATTTCACCGGCTGGAAGCGCAACTGTCTATCTGTGAGGCTGATGAAACCCGTACGATGGTGGCCCGTATGCAGTGATATAATTAAATCAACTGTCTGACGAACATGTAAAACCAGCCAGTCTGCTCGGGCCACTTCATTTGCTGTCTGCAATGACCTGCACCGATCCCAACCGGATATCCCCGAATCCGAACGGATCGATTCACGCTATTGCTGCCCATATTCGCGGGTAAAAAGACCATCCTGCGTGTTCCTACTCTATGTACATACATGTATGTAGTATTCCCAACATTGCCAACTTTCAAATGTTCCCTTTCCGATTGTGAGTGGTATACTCTAACCAGAAACATTCAGCTTATGCTGTACAAATCAAACGGAAAATCATACTTTTAAGTGCTACCTTGCCCTACCGCGAATTGCTTTGTTCGTCTTCTTTTTGACGCGCTCAATCAATAGCAAAGTGACGGCTCACTTTATATCTGCCAACAATGCGTGTCGACACTCACGTGACAATCGCTGCGGCTTATCGAAATCACATTGTTATTCTTGATTCAATATTTGAAGCTGAATATTGCGTTCGATAACAAATAATACACGAAGGATCGCGTAAATTTAGGGAATCCCCTACGCGTAAATCGAGGGATAAGTATACATACACACCATTGGCAGTTAAAAGGTTAAATACGATTATCCGCATGAAGAGATCTGACTACTGCCGCCACTGGAGGTGCGGCTTCGCTTCTCGACTTTAATCTACCCGCACGTGAATGCTCACCGATCAATCTCAACAAATCCCTAGCAAAACTCCTCCCGCATTGTCAATACGATACTTGTTGATTCCCAGCGATACGTGCGACACAGTCATCTCAGACAGTATCGAATGAACAAATTAAACAATGTCTACCAAAAGAGTGTATCGTACATGTATGTATCGTGTATGTACTTGCTTTGGGAATAATGAATACTAAAAGGTCAACAAAGGACCAGTCTGCTTTATCAACACATTCACAGAAAAAATCACCCAAATCGAAAAAGAACTACATACTCCTAGAAAAACTGCAAGACAATAGGAATAAAATCCATCGAAGAACTTATCGACAACTGATCTACAGATTATGTATTCAGTAGTTGGATACGTAATACATACTCTGTACTAGAAGCTATTCGATACACCGAACCGACTCATGTAGTGCGCAATATTTTTACCAGATTGAAACTCTATTATCCAAATGATTCCAATGCTATTTCTATCGTGGTACTTTGTCGGGCATCCGTGTTTAGATTGCAACACGAATCGTTGCGAATTATGTATGTATGCTGAATAGTACTCACTGTCCAGTGAACACAGCCCGCGGGATCGTGGTTCTGACTGCAAGTGGTAAAGGAACGCTAGCCATGTTGGAACCGTTACCGCTATGATTGCGATTCCTATTTTCTTAGTTTATACGAACAGTACACAATCTCCAGCCACGATTCTCCTCAGGCACACTTTTAGAGTACTTAGGCACACGCAAAACTAGCACATAACACCGACATCGCGAATAATACCGTCAAGTTCCGGAAAATTCGAAGGACGCGACGACCGAACACGAGTTTCCTTCGAATAGCGAACAAAGACTGACAATGAGATAGAGGGCGCACGGGGGGTGGAGGAGGGGGGGGGGGGGGGGGCAGTACACCGGCTGTGATGTACTTGCCCATAGCGCATCGCTCTAACCTTCTCTACTCATTTTCGTAAACACTAATTCAAAATTCCATTTCATTTCACTTTTTGCTTTATTGAGTAAATTATCATAATACTATTTTGTAATAGTAAAGTCTGATTTTCCGTGAGGATTTCGCGATTTTACGTAATTCTGAAGAATAAATATTTTTTCGTATCGGAATATGTACCGCTCCGAAAACATCGATCTTTTGTATGTATGTACATACTTCTCTAAAAGCTACGTTTGCTTTCAGCTGGAATATCTATTGCGAATTAATTGAAATTACGTATATCGTACTGATTTGTATAATGGAGTGTACGGCGCTACCAGATATTATTTGTTTTGTTAATTAAACAAATTTTATTACGCGTATTACCGATCCAATAATCAACTCGTGAAATAAAATCACTGAATATAGAAATCAAATAACAACGAAATACAAGAAATGCATTATATTACGGTACAAATCCAGCGAAACGTATAACGTTGACTATAGTCTAATTCTCATCAATAGATCAATAAGTTATCAATACTAGATTTACAGTGCTAGTAAACTTGCATCAGATAAGTCCTACCCTGCCGATCAGTCAATGTTAATGATTGCGTTATTAGAGTCCGTAGGACGAAGATAGTACCAAGTCGATCGTCTAATCTTGCCCTAACAAATACCTTTGAACACGCTGATCGTCAGTTCTCTCCCAGATGTCGAATAGTTCGCGTAGGAGTAGGAGGATCTCGATTGACCTCGCGCAGCATTACAAGGAACGATGTACCAACCACAATAGTACGGGAGTTGTTCGAAGGTCGCGCACCAACACGCGATACCGTCTTTACACAGGGGCGTAATAGCAACAAAACAGATGACACAGTAACACGCTAAAACTCGCTTTCAGTTTAAGATACTCTGCGAACACAAGGCGGAAACGGCACCCGCTGTGCCTTACGTAGTTTCGTTCGTACTACGTCCAAAAGACAAAGCGATCCTTGTATGTTTCTTTAACCACTCAAAACTTCATTTTGCATTATACAAAAACTATTCGCATAATTGCTGGAATATTTTATTTATAGGTCTACCGCTACAAGTTTTATTAGAAGAAAGAATAGCGTCTGTTATTTATTTAACGTTATAATTCTTTCAGTGTCAGATTTTTTACTGTCGATTGCCCCGACTCAGTCTTTTGTCTTTTCATCGATCATTCAAAATTGCGATACATAGAGAAACGTAAAATCTATAAGAGAATCTAAAAAAGAAAAAGTAATTTTTTGAAAGTGTCATACTATCGGAAGCCCTTAAGTAACTGTATTGCACCTGACACGTCTCTACCGTACCACCAATCATTCAAAATTTCCCTACATTTATAGAAATTCGTAAAATCTCGGGAGAAGAATAAAATCTATGGTAGTAGAATGTAAAACAAAAAGTAATTTTTCGAAAGTGTCATACTAGCGGAAGCTCTTAAGCCAGTGTATTACCCGGCACGCGTTGGGAACGTTCTCCTCTGATACCACGGTAGCGCGGAAGGGCGCTAGGTTAATCCCGTGAGCGCTTACGCGGAAAGTGTCCCGGAAAAGCGGAAGGCTACGTTATCGCGCGTAAAATATCTGCCCGTCGAAGGCAGGGCTTATCTGGCTGGCCTCGTGTCCCATCGATCCTGCGTCCTCTTTCCAGGTTACAGGAGGCGCGTGCACGTTATAACAATGATCGAGCAATAGCGCCATTACCAACGGCATTGCCGCGTTTAATAAAAGCCGGGATACCACAATCCCGTGGAAAGGTTATAATTAAAGTGTTTGTCTCCGGGAATTAGTCCTGTGCGAATGCTGCTACCTTCTGCGCTAACATACACGGTGATTCGCGAATACGTGTCGACGCTCCAAACAACAAAATCGCAGTGCAAAGTTAGCAAAACACATAGCATTTCATTGTTCAAATATTATTTGAGTTGTCATAATTGAAACTTTTACACAAATTACTAAATTAACGGAAATTCTAATTGCAAACGAGTTTTTTAACAACTTGAATAAATTGTTTTTGACTAAAGTTATCTCGATATTTGAAAATGGTTTTTATGCATAAAGTGCTTGCTAATATGATTTAATCTAATATGTCAGCGTAGATTATTATTCATATTTAAGTTTCACTTTGATCTATACTTTATTTTTACAAGGCTGATATTCCTCGCTCTGAATAAAGAATACTGTTAACACCAGGCGCTAAAAATTATTATCTTTATTCACTTATCCCGAGATATATTCCTATTCGTCCGACTACATTTTAATGTACAGATTTGATCTCTGATGAATTGACTTGTGTTTATAAAGCACCCTGTATATAGTGTACGTACATGGTGCGTACACCGGTGATATGCGTGAATGTGTGTCTGGATTACGTGGGAGTCGTGTACGGATAACACACCTTGTCAAGCCTACGGTACACCAACGCGTATTAATTAAGCATATTCCAAGGTCTCGTCCAGTTTTCCAATGCATACTATAAACTCCTACGTTTTTAAGTCTGAAATTACCAGCACCGACCGTGTACTTGTTTTCGCTGATGTATAATATAACAATTTTTAAATATCTATATTTACAATATCCTTGTTTGATTTGTGCTAAAAAAAAACTGCCTCTTGAATCCAGCATACAATCAATGTAACTACTTACATTAATAATACAGTATAATAGTACTAAAAACCAGCATAAACAAATATTCATTTTGAAACATCGAGCTCTGAAAACGACAAGTGCGCATGCATAATTGGAAACAATTCACAGAAATGTAAGTCGTATAACATTGGACTATAGAAAGAGAACTCAATTACATTAAACTCTATCGTGTGTCTTTGACGTAGAGCATTGGCGAGCAATCGCGCCACAGAAAGCATCAAAACAGAGAGAATGAAGTGTCGTAGAAAAAGAGTAAAAGATAAGCAATAAAAAAAAAAAAATGGACGAAAAGAGGAGATCGTACGAGGTGAGGTCTCAGGGATGCGTGTATACGGTACTGGCGTGCCCCTCGCGAAAACCAATAACCTCGGCAAACGTCGAGCACCGGTTGTTTATGGCCGAAAAGGGGGTAAAAGGCAAAACGGCGCGGGTGAAGAGAAAGCGCGAGGAAGATGAGAATGGGAAACGAGAAAAAGAACGTGGTCTAGGTTCGAGGAACAAAAGGCGGCAAGGATACATCGCTTAAACTTTGGAATCGTTTTCGTAGCTGTATCCGCAATGATACACAATACCTATGTATCGCAAAGCTCGTGACTCTGAAACGGCATTCTTTTTAAATACCTAGTTAAAGGAATGAGAGCATCGTAAGAGGAAACGAGAAGATGCTTGACACACATAAATACTCGCTTAAGTGACGTTTCTCTTGAGTACTTAGGCATGTTCAGCCTTCGTAGATTGCTAATAAATTCGCTATTCGCACGTTGAATAATTTCGAAACTGAACATAGTTATTCGTAGAACAAGGATGCTCAAAGCACGTAACGTTATACATAGAGGTATTTAAGGCGGCATAAACGAAAGTGCACCAACATTTGATAACAACGCGCTTGTTTCATAAAATAACGTACTCACAAGTCGAGTGACGGTAGTTAGAAGACATTTAATTTCCGGTATCTACAATTAATGTTCATAGTTGAATCCTCTAGAATTCTCTTTAACGTAGTAATATACATACACTTATCCCGCTAATCAGTATAGACATGATTGTATGTATTTTTCTTATCGAGTTTTAATGTAGATTACAAGTTGGAAAAATGGGGTGGAAATATTCCGAAAATGTTAGAGATTTTTAATTCTGTCTGGTTTTGTAATTCGCGATATCCTCTTATTTTATTCTATATCTTGGTAGCTTGTATATTTACGCGAATTTCACGGGGAAATGGCATGGCACAAGAAGGGAGCAGTAAGAGGAAACTGAGGGAGAACAGGCCAGGTAGATTCGTGCCTGCTTCTCGAGGATCAACTGTTCGGGAAGCTGTCGTAGGGAGGCCACACTCGAAATTGGGGCTGCAAGAATTCCGGGAATGCAACAGATCCGTGAATTTCAAGCAGCTGCTGAAAGCCGTTGAAATTGAAGATCGCGAACGAGAAGCTTACAGTTTCAGAATCACAGAGAAAACAGAAGACCGAAATGAAAATTTTTTTATTCCCCCACGCCAAATATTCCAAACACCCGAGGTTTTTTTTGATAACCTGTTGAGTTTGTGGACGTGCGCGAGAAAAGCATCCTTAAAACTGTTCTGGGTACATAATCACCACAGGCTACATCAGGCCAAGCACATCAGTGTGCCACATGCACCAAGTATGCGCGCTACGTCAAAAAATGTTGGGAAAGGTCAAGCAGCTGTTTACATTTCATTAGAGACGCTCACTGCACGGCTCAGTAAACCGTGCGATCTCACAACAGTACGACAAACTCTCTGGTATGTCGTCCCACACAAGACCCTCTGGCAACTGGCTAAAAACGAACTTTAACCCAATGGTACGATAACCCAGCGAAGACTCGAGTGAATCCTCAAATGTAAACATACCGAACTGCGAAGCCCGAGAGACACTCGGATAAGACGACGTATACAGACATCCTATACCACTATTTTTTTGTCCTATTTTGTATCTTTATGCAGTAAAGTAAACTCTTCCTGTTTATGTTATATTTCATCGAGACAGTTCTATGGAACTTTGAAATTAGTAAAATTGCTAACTCGGTACATACCAAATTTAACGATCAGTCAAATAAATACACGTACAACATGATATAGAAACACAGTAAGATCTTGTTGATTCTACCACGTTGGACTACTGTATAATGCTTGCTTAGTTATTGCAGCTATTTAATACATCGAATGATTCCCACGTCTCTAATTGTAAGAATTGATAACCGGTAACTTCTCTCACACTCAATATGTCAATTAGGTAGTACCAAACTAGCGTATACAGTACGATGAGAAATACACGTTAAAGTAATGAAATATTGAAGATTATCACCCAAAAATCGTACTTAATAAGAAAATAATCAAACGAAAAAGAACGAAACATACCTTAAAGACGATGAAAATCAAGTTGAAGAAAACCAAGGAAAACGAAACTTAGGCCGAGTGGGTGCTCGTGCGCGCGTAGTATTCCGATAAAGTATCTATGCAGGCAAGAGCCGGTGGCCTCTACGATGAATTACCGTTTTCCGCGCGTGTATGGGCATAAGACTTCCTGTAGACAGTGGGAGGCACGACGATGCTTGGCCTGCTTTTCTCTCTTTGGTTAGATCGGATGATTGCTCCTCAATGAGAAAGTTAGCTAGCGCTCCTTCGCAGCCAATTCTTTCTTCGTTCAGACTGCCAAAGTCTTCATCAGCTGCTCCGTTAGTGCGCCCCGCGATCCGTCTCACTATCAGTGACATAACCGGTGTTAGGCTTGCTTTTCAGCAGCCTCCACATCTTCCATTGGCCTTCTCTCGTCCTCGATTTTCCCGTCCTCCCGCTTTCTTTGTCCTTCCTTCTATCTCCCTTTTTTTTCGCTCGCACACCAGTGAACTCAACTCGCGTACTTCCTACCACGGTTCCACTTTACTGTCTTCTTCTTTCTCTTTTTCTCACTGGCATGCGTTCCGCCGTCACTCGCTTTCGCCCGCGCCACTCCGAAACGCGAACGCTAAACCGCCGAACGCGGCACACACTGTCAGCGCGACGCTTCCCTTCGCACCCACAGTTCCCAATACTTTAAGCGTGACGCGTCCTTCTCTCTCAAGGAAGTCGAAAAAAGAAGATGGCGACCTTCACCTGGCGATTGTCAATCGCAGATACGAACGGGTATGCGGAGATGTTGGTGGATATGTTTTTGCTTCGAAGATGTTTCGGCCTGCTATACACAGGCTGGATCACTTATAACATCGCGCGTCGACGAATGCCATTCCGACCGTGGTTGGAAAAGTTTCTCTCCAGCACTTGGACCGGCTTTGTAAAAGGTCACTCGAAATGCGTGATACACACGACCGATACACGGAGCCTTTGAGTCGCAGACTACAGATCGTAATCCTGTTTCGCAGTGCGTCGTCACGCTGGCAAGATTCTTGCAACGACATCGACGAGTTTCAGGGCCCGCTTGCGTGCAGCCGGCAGTAGTGAATATTCGACGAACCGTGTGATTGCGGGCCACGCTGACGGACTGCAATTCTGCGGTAACCTGTGACAGACAGCGGCGGATCAACCAAATACAGAATCCTCTGTCAATGCCGTTGTCTCTTTATCGTTGCTCCATTCATGCGAAATCAAGGATTTCCTCAATCAATTAGAAGTCACAGAAGATTTTCGGAATGTAATTACGCGTACGCGAAGTGCACGTCACTATAACAAGTGGTCACATCTCCGGTGAGACGCCGCGACAGACACCGAGCAAACACTAGACACTAGCGCGACGTCACGAGCCGTACTGACTCGACTGGCGGCTTGCTTGAACCGTTGAACCTAGCGCAGGTAGCGTAGTAGGGCGCAGGACGCGAGAGGAAGGGGATGCTGCGCGATGCGACAGTGACGCCACCACCTCATACGGTGAAACACTATATTCTCCTGGAGCTGGAGTCACGTCCCGCTTTATCGACGTATTGCTCTCTAGGAATTTAACCCTTTGACAGTCTGATCAAATTACGAATTGCAGGTTGGAAAATTGTGCATTTCTTCTAGGCTTATGATATTCGGATTCCCTGTGAAGAACACAAGGAACAAGTTTCGATGGACCTTTGTCAATGATTGCATTATGCATGACAAATATTGATGCATCCGACTGCGTAATCCCATATCGCACCATTGGAACTATTAGAACTGTGAGTAATCATCGATAATTCATCAGTATCTATTTGGACACTGAACCTATCACTTTGTTCTCGCGTAACAATGGCAGTTTAAGAGATTTAGTGCTATTGTTTTGAAAGTCAACGGCACATTGTTTTCCTTCGAGTCTTAGATAGAACTAAATTTTGCATGTAATATTAAAATACATGTACGTACATCGAGCGAATCAAATGATCGTTTTTGGTGCACGTAGAAAAAAAGTAAACTAGTAAATTTATTTCTTTCATTTAACTTTCAGCTGTACAAAAAGCGTGACTTACTAAATACGGTCGCAGAACCGCAAAAACATTATTGGCTTCGAAACAGTATCGTAAAAACCCGAATTAACCGAAAGACAATTATTCTACATTTTCTTTCTGCGTTTCACATTTACTCCATTAACATTGAACATTCTTCTGAATACTTGTATCCACTCCTGCCGCAGCCGCAAAAATAACTGAATTTTTAGTTTGGAAAGATATTTACAGTGAAAGTAACCAGTCTCCTCCTAAATTCTATAATTACGTTTATTGAAAATTCACAGCAAATTGAAATACTCGTAAAACATATATTTTCGAAACGCGAAATTCTCGATCCATCCATTTTAGCACTGCAATAACGCGAATGCTAAAGTGTCGTACTTCTTTGGAAACACAGACGAACAAGGCCACCAAGGTACAAGAAACAGGAAAAGATCGCTTTAGACAGCAAGAAAGTATTATCCGACATTCTAGTAATACCAATGATTGATGCCCCAATGCTTTTCTATCCCGTCTCGAGGATATATGGCCACCGAACTGCATCTACTTGTATTTTCTTCAAACCCATCCCGAACGTGCGCGGAGTGTATCCCTGTCGAATCGTAATGCGGCGACTTCCTAAACGTTCGGAAAATATACCGTTTAAGAAAATGTCATATCTTTTCTCACCATGGATTCACAGCTTTGAATTCAATTTCTTTTTATTCTTACTAACAAGTTCAATTACTTCGTAGGATTCGGTAGATTATATTTTATTCTTGAAACTTAATCCCTTTTCGAAGAAACATGGATTTCCATATTGCAGATACACGAAATAATGACGAATAAATAAAAGCGGCTTAAGTGCAAAGATAGCTGACAAAGCGGAACATAATAAGCAGTGCCAATTACTGTCTGACTTTTGTTCCTAATGAACTGAAAGAGGAAAATTGTGAAATATTCTATGGTTCTCATTATTCATTTCTCTTGTTTCTTAAAGTATTAAAAGGAAGTAATGAAAAAATGTACTCTGTTTCACTCACAATTAGTTTACCTTAGCAAGCTCATTGCAAAAGGATTAGCTTTTACTTAAAAACTGACAAAAGTCCATCCCTACACAATGAATTAACAAGTGATAATTTCGATAACAGAAAATGTGAGTAAATTAACTCATACAATAGGTTTCTTCTCATATTTTATCACATTATATAAACAAAATATTGGTACATACATTGGCCGCAGTAGTTGCTTTCTGTACAATAATGGCAAGACGACTTTTTACAAATGTAAATACATACATCCGAGCTTGCGTGTATGTATCATTGCGCATGCATTCTTATGGGATAAAGAGAGGCTGACGAGAAGATATAACGTTCATTCGAACCGGTGAATTCGTGGCGGTGAGAACGAGTTGGGCGAGACTTGGAATCTCAAATGGAAATTCAACAATGATGGTTCACCGTAGGATTTTTCCAATCACGTCGCGACGGGATCGCAAAGATTGATACGAAAGGAAGAGCGCCACGGTGGAAATGGCAAGGGCAGAAGACAAGCTGCAGTATGGTCCTCAGTAGTGGAGATTTATCGAAGCCGAACACCGATGCATTAACGATGGAAGAGGTCGGAAACGAGATGAGGGTAACGAAGCGAGGAAGGAAAATCGACGAGGGTGCTAGAGAGGAGAAGAAGTAGAAGATGAAGAAGAGAAAGAAGAAAAAGAAGAAGAAGAAAATGAAGAGGAAGAAGAAGAAGAAGAGAAAGAAAAAGAAGCATGCATCGACCGACCCTCTGTCCTTTAGCCACTCCCCTTCTTAAAGCTAAGAAGCCTCCTTTAAGACGCGTAACGAATCAATTCAGATCAGCAGTACGGGAAGGATCAGAGTCTCGAAATCGACAAAGTCCGTTAAAGAATCGTATTCGATCGTTAACACTGTCATGGGAACATAATTAAGAGAATGGGTGCTCGGGATACGCTTCGATGAATAGGACGTTGATTCATGAATAAACTCCATCGGTGACAACCTTGAATACTGTTTTAATTTTATCTCATTTATCCAATGCCTATTGCCGATTTTACAACGTCAGCTTAATAACGAAAACAGAATTCTACGGTAGTCCTAACCGGCGCTTTCTTGTTCAAGCTCTAATGGTGATGAGGTACTGGCGTCAATTTGCTAAGCGACTCTCGATGAGAGTGTCACAATCAGTGCTCTTACCACCCAGAAAATACTCTGGATATAAACGTCGAATTTACGGAAATTAGAGTCGCGTGTTGAAGAGAAAAATGCAGCGGCACTCATGCGTTAAATTAAATATCGTCGCTGTTAAAGCATCCCAGCTGTGATAAAAGCTTATCTCGAATTGCATGACCAAAAACCTTATCTACAAATATATCGGGATATTTTGTTTGATTTTTTGCCCGCACCACCCAAGCACCAATACGCGCAAAGCACATCGCACTCTTCAGATACAACTATTTGTTTCTCGAAACTCTGGATGATAGTGCATACCATTCACGGCGCATAATCCATGAAAATTTCGCGATCCAGTTGTGGAAAAGTCAAGTTGCATTTTTCATAAGCGCGAACCGTAGATGAAAATGATGGCTCGTAATGCGAAAAAGTCCGTGTGTTGCGGAACGATACGCAACATACAACGCTTCCAAACTATAAAGAGACAATGGGTCGATAAAACGCGGAAATCAGTGATTGACGATCTCGAATCATTTTCCCGTTTCGAGACTAGGTAAGTCCTTAAGTCTCGTAACCATACGAGAAACAAATTCTCGGAGTAATGGTTGCCTCGCCTTTCCGACATCCATAACTTCTTCGTGATTCGCTTCACAGTGATCTTCGTAATCCGTGATGCATGAATTGGTGATTAAACTAAAAGCGAAGACTGTCAAGTCGCAGTGTCGTGCTGTAATTACTTCGTGTACCGTCGACATTCCTAAAATACACACCAAGTTTGAAATCAATTGTAACGCTGATATAGCAGGGATACTTGTAATTAAAATAATAGAAGTACAATATTTATACTGACCTACAGCGTCGACACCGACCATCCTCAACATTTTCAATTCCGCTACAGTTTCGAAATTCGGCCCACCAAGACAAGTGTAGACACCTTTGTGAACGACATCGGTGATGTTCATGTCCTCCGCTACTTGGTCGGCAATCTCCATGAGCTTCGAGTCGTAAGCCTTGTTCATCGGTGGGAATCTTGGTCCGAATCTTCAACAAAAGGAAGCAACAATCTCTATAGTCCATAAGAGACGGAAAATGGATCAATATTGTCTGGAGGAGTGATAGAAGTGGAAACAAGGCTGTGGATCATGCGGAAAGAGGCAAACTAACGTGTAAGCAAGATTTGGTTAATTCTAGTCATATCGTGAGAGACTAACAAAAAAGTGCAAAGATAAAACAAAACAGAAGTAATTGGATCCATAGAAGAATCTAAAAGGATGGTTTCAATGGAAAGGGATGATTTGAGAACACGTAAGAAAAAGAAGAAAAACCGCGAGCAGCGGTAGACGAGAAGTTCCTTAAGTAAATACGTCAATCAGCTTCTTTATGTCGCCGAGCAAATAGTTGATCAATCCGATTCAAGAAGTTATTCCGTTGAAATAAATTAATTCTATTCTTTCTACAATCCTAACAATCTCACACTGCCACTCCGCACCCTTAGGGTCGCTTCGAATCTTCTTTCTTTTATTCTTTTTCGCACACCCTTCCATCTGAAATCCACAAGTCTCGACGAAGACTTTACTTCCGGAAACGAAGCTAAAAGCTTCCGTTGACTAGAAGCGGATTCGAATTCATTCGCGAATTTCACCTCTTTGCTTTTGTAACTTCTGTTACGTGCCTCTTGATTCTACTTTTCCACAACTAGTAACCTTACAGTTCTTTCGATCTTATCATTTTTCCTGCCGTATATATTTCTACATTTATTTTCCAATGAATTTGTACAGATTTTCCGCAGATACTGTCGTTTGCAAATAAAATAAAACATATGTCTCGATATCGGTGGATGCAATTTATCAGACTAGTTCGATCATTACCAGAATTTAATCACCGTATATTAGGAATATTGTAAGTGTAATGTTAGAAATAGTTTAAGAAAGCAGCTCTTAGAAAAAACCAGAAACCGGGAAACGTACCTGTCATCGTTGGGTCCCTGAAGGGGGTTATTTCCGGCGAAGCCCATCATGTTCACGTGATCCTTCACCAGCATAATATCCCCTACCTTGTAGGTAGGATTTAGACCTCCCGCAGCGTTCGTCGCAATCAGGTGCGTCACTCCAACGAGCTTCATAACCCTTACTGGCATGGCACACTAAACATAACAAGTCGACAATGACTAGCGTATCATCCAGTACTTACCCAAGTGTACATACATTCCTTACAATAAAGTTTTGGCAATCAGATAATGATAAGGGTTTACAGTTTGCTTCGCAATTTACTGTTCAAAGCGGCTACTCTCACTTAAATCGTCGAGAAGAACTTCACTGGATTAACTGTTTGAACTTGAAGCGATATGCGTGAGCGGCATGCGGCCCGCAATAGCGATCGCTAGGGACAGACTACTTTTTCGCGGAGTATGGATCTTTGGAGCTATCGCCAAGCGCACATTTGCGCCCATAGTCTACAGCGATAGCTTTCGCCTGGACGCGTATATGCGTCGATAGGAGTGAAAGGGTTTTAAATTACCCGTTTATAGGTCATATTACTAATTTATAGTCAAAGCGCTTACTGGGGCATATCCTATCGTAGAGTTACACGTATGTAAAAGGTCCTACCTTCCAGAGAGGATAGCCCTCGTAGTAGTGAAATCTGCCCTGCATGCACATGACCGGTACGTCATTCAAGTAACCAAAGACCATCTGGCCGTGGTGTCCTTTCACAGTGGAAACCGGAAAATGTGGTATTTCTTCGTACCGGAAGCACTGCTTGTCCACAAGGGAGTCCGCGATCGAACCTGGACACAACTCGTTTTGCTGACATGATCCTGTTTGGAAATAGACAAAACAATGACAGGGAAAACACACTAGCAGCCCCAACAATACCCTACGTGGCAGGTAGAAACAATTGCGGTTGGTGAATGGAGATACTGGAGATATAAAGGACCCACATACACACACAGATACATACACATACCATGAAAATGATACACAGAATAATTGGCATATATAGATATATGTATATACACCAGACAAAGAAAATACTAACCCATTCCAGAACCACATATTATTCCGATCTTCGGCCTGAGTTTAATGCGGTCCAGGAGGTACTGGGCAGACTCTTGCAATGCCTCGAACGTGTACCTAAAACAAACACCGTAGTACCTAATGTTACAATTGCAATTACGTAAATTGTCGATTATATATGCGCCCTTAAACTCAATTGGCAGCCCAAGACGGTAACAGACTCATCTTGGGGCTCAGCAGGCAGTCTGCATCCGCCTTCTCTATTGACTTACACAGGTAATGAGACCGTGCTGTCATAGTTCAGTCGAGTTATGTTAATGACGGAGGAACTAGTCATTCCAGCCGCGTAATCAGCCAACATAATTTCTCAGTGAAACTACCACAAAACGGTGCAGTTACCTGTTAAACTGCTAACGGACTCAAATAGTGCTGGATTTAAGCTGAATGTAGGCTTCGGGGTATTACAAATCATGCATCGAAATACGTAGGGACGAGCGCTCGCTACAGTGTTTATGAGTATATGTATATGCGTCCTGTGCACAACTCATCTACCATATACGCACTCGCGCGTTCACGAATACAGAATGCACTCGCAGATCGGTTCTATGCACAGATGCACACGCAGAATTTCCGTGCATTCAAGTGAATAAGCGTGAACCAGGCGTAATCGTGCCAATAGCGTAATCTAGTTTTGCCTATTCTGCCATTCTGCTCGTTCTCTTCTGCCGAGTTTGGTCTTGAAACACGAATAGGAAAAATCATGCGTAATTCAATGTCGTGATTCAATTTCGTATAAATGTACCGAGACAAAAAGATTCGTCTTTTTGGTTCTCCATTCATACCTTTGATTATATTAATCTGAAAGCGTGAGTATGTATTAGTGTTTCAGGATTATAGAACGGATTAATATAATTAATTGTCTGTGTCGTTCAATATCAACCATTGACAAAGTAAATTGCGTAATTGAGTAGTTTCCGGAATCATGGATTTGTGGGGAGTGTTAAGGTGATACAAATTAACGGTTTCGCTTTATAAGCGACAGAAAGGAAATTACTCTGTCCTAATATCCGTATAAGAATCGAATTTAGCGCGATTTAGACATATCGTGTAATCAAATTTCCAACAGACTGAATAAAGGTACAATCAATTAAGTAGTTTAATAGATGAAACTAACCATCAATGTAAGACTTATTGAGAAACCGCCAATTAGATTTTTCAATATTAAAACAGTGAGAACCGTATTGATAACTGTGCAATTTTTAAAAGATACTCTAATCCAAAATTGAGTAAAACTTGAGAGAAGCAATAATTAGGAAAATTGACCAGAGAAGGTACATATTGAGTATCAACAGTGATCTAGAGTGTTCGTGTGTCCATCTCTTCGTTGCAGTTGCGTGAATAGAGTTAGTGTATGCGATACAAGCACTCGATAAATATCGTATTCCTGTCTATCCAATTAATCAATGAGTGATTAGGGGTAATTAACGTGGGACAGCACTTCACGATCGGATTCGTAAATAGTCAAATATTGCCAATGATTCGAGTGGTCAAGTAAAGCCGTCGGAAAATCAATCAAACACTTATTGTTCACGCTAGTTGAACACTATTAAAAGAATATTGAAAATTGACTCAATTACAACACGAAACGGTTGATGACGCGAAAATTCAAATTGTTAAATAACTCATCGAGTGTTTGTGCCACTGTGATATGCAGCACGCATGAAACAGGTGCTATAAAGAAACACATCCAATTATTCAAATGTTAATTAATAGACGCGTGTCTAATGTACATGTCAATTAAGGAATTTTAATACCGCGAAGAATGCATACCGAACAGCTGTCCGTTATCCATTTCAATTACGAAGTACCTGCCAAACAAGAAGCTTGAGACGAAAATAAAATTTTAAGCAGTGACCAAAGTAAAATCAGACGAGTCAACTCTACGGAACACGTGACATGCGCACCGAATTCACCCCTAGTTAAATATTGTATCACGTTAAGCGAAGTCATCCGAGAAAGTAATTCAATAATAAGCCATTAACTTTAGTAATTAGATACGAGCTCGATTATACATTATAAATGATGATTCCATGAGTGGAGGGCAAAGGGATAACTTTGCTAGAGCAGCAAAAGGGATAATCAGGACGACGAATAGTTCCGATGAAATTAATTATGTTTGGAGATTTCACATGTAATAGCGATCTTAATTTTAAATTGTATCCCTTTGAGGCATTAATAAATTCAACCATCAGTTAAAGCGACAATGATTGGTCAGTGTATCGTTCCTCGGATCAAATGAAACATATTGACGATCGCCTTGACCCGTATCATCATATATTAAAACGTACAATTTTGGCTCGACTGATTAGGAGAGATTAATTTCTGGTGACATTGATGTCACATCTTAGCATATGTGTCAACTGTTACTTCATGTGCTACCACAATGAAACACGAGGTGGCCCCAACACTGCTGTCCCATCTTATCTACATATATGTTTGGTCGTGTTCACATATCGCGGAAAATTTGTGGCGTTTCAAGTATGACGTAGACGAAGTGTAGAAGGTCTGCGTAAGATCAACCAACTCGTAATCGAACAGGCAAACTATGTATAGTGGAATATAAAGCTGCTGTGTAAGACTACATCTTTCACAATAAATTTGCGAAATCTTAGAAATGTATATCGACTTACGTGGGAGTTCCGATACACAAAATGCAATTTAATTACATAACTAAACTCTGAGAGATACGACTAATGAACTGGAAATGATTTATTGTATTAGAAATCGTTATTTCAACATACACCCACCTCGAACATTATTTTCTTAATATTTTATATCGTTATATCAAAAAATATCATACTTTCCTACTTTTAGTTTTACGAGCAGTTTAATGTATACTTCTGAATGTCGGATTTCTGTAAACGAACACTAAACTGTATACGTTACAGAGATGCCGATAAAACATTTAGTCGACCAGAGAGAAAATTTTCCAGAACAAACACGACCATGTATGTCTGTACTATTTTTATCAAATCCAAAAATTATAATCCTAACTTTAATATAATTCCATTACATAAGACCTGAATCGCTAAGAAAAACCTAAGGAACAGTGGAGTCTGATAAGAACCGATAACAACGCTGTACCAAATCCCTCGCGAAAACCAGTTAATGCAATGTCTTTTACGCAAGCCCTACTGGATATTATGTTAAAGTCTTTCAGCGTTTACATTAAGGTAGTACGAGGGAATACGAGATAACGTCCACTATGAATTTCTCATTCAGGTCAATAACACTTGAAAAACTTACATTGAATAGTGGCACTATGCACGCGAGTACAACCACCCACAGGCAAGTTAAATGAACCAATCACCACACACTCACTTCTCCTCACGATAGAATCATTACGTTCACTCGCATTTTTCCAGTGATAACTTACGTGCTGGTGCGCGTGTGCTTGACTGCCGTGTGAAGGAACTCGTTTTCGTTGGGTCGCTTAAGTGGACCGAAATGATCATGGTTGTTCATCACCTCCGGGAAGGGCATCTTTCCTTGTGAATTCCACTCGAATCAAGGCAAGCAGAAGAGGAAGACGGAGAGGAAAGAAGGAAAACAGGATGTGTGCACGTTACGAGGTCGTAGAACGGTCGAAAAATGCAACGGACCGAAGTATGTACGTGGGCCGATAATGCGTGTCGCGGGTTTACGAAGCTCTGACAAGTGGCTGGCGCAACACGAATCGCTGCTGTTTTATACGGAAACTTGCGAGCGATGAAAAAAAATTCAGGCTGCAACGAACTAGCCAATCGTCTTATACGCTTACTCAAGCTACCGCCAATCCTCGTGAAGATTGAGACGGTCAGACAGCGACAAGGGGGTAGGGGCACATAATGATAACCCACTACGGAGTAAATGTTCCAATTGCCACCGCTAGCCCTGCACTTATTATTTGTTGCGTGCAAACCGCGACGTCGAGGTTGACCGCTGTAAAATCTTCTTTAGGTCCTGTACCATGCATCAAGACCAGAATAATACCTATATGTAATTACATATGTATAATCTTGCGATTATGTTTAGCAGACACTCTTGACAAGTATTACGAACCATTTTGTACTTAAGAGTATCTTATCATTTTGAGAGAACCGACCGGTTCCTTGTATCGCATTGATCCCCGAATCCAACGGAATTTGTTGATGATTGATTATACCGGTCTCAGCCGTGTCCGCTTGTGATACCATTAGCGCGAACTCTCATACAAGTGATCTTGTTCTTAGGTCACGTTCGTGTAGAGTTCTTTATTCGTTACTAACAAACAAGGCCACGATAGATTCTAACTGCTCAAGGTTTGGCGAATTCTTTCTTGGAATGCGTTACGCATTGAATTCCACACTCCACTCAAATCGCTACCTTTTCCTCGTACTTACGAACGCTGGACTCATTAATACCGAAGTCTCACCGAACTGGTTCGTTGCCGAAAATCAACCGACCTTGCTGTACGAAGAGTATTTTTCCCACCGCGGGAGTGGGTCCCATATCCAACTAGATAGGAAAGAAATTTCGAAAGCAAGCGGGGAAGATAGGAGGAGCAACGGAAAGACAAAGATGCGGGATATTTGATTCGCAAACAAATAAATAAGTTTCGAATTGAAATACTGCGATAACAAGGGAGCGACTAGTAATGGCTTTCATTGAGCCGTGTCGAGCACTGATAGGGACTTCAAATGAAATTGCGCAAACTCTTTCTCACGAGATGCTGTCACGAAGCAGCAGACTCGGAACGTGCTGTATTCATCTAGAATGATACCACTGGGAATCCTCTGACTCGCATGATTTTCGTAAATTCAAATTGAAACGCCTCATTGGCTCTTAGGAGGAGGCTCGTCTCACGCTTCTCTTTTATCATAATTAGCCCTCCCCCACCCTACCTTCACTCTCACATTCCCGCTCTATGCTCGCGTGCTTGTGGAGACGCGGATATTTTGCCGAAACACATTATTCATGAACGCAAATTCTACACTGGCGAGCATTGCCGAGGATCGGTGACACTTTCACGATTCTACGTAATACGATAGGCTTGCAGACACGAACAGAATTACATATCGCTATAAAAAGCGACACATCCGATATCGCATGACGGGCGCAACAGATTATGAAAAGTGGATGCGAGAGAAAAATTAATTTCTCGACACAAAATGCATTGTAACTTTCGATTATTTCCTAGTTTGCGTTGAATGCTATCGAAGTGGTGACTTTAAGCCAGCCGCGTTTGATCGTATTTCCCACTTGAATACACCGTATCGGGAAATCCCGTGGCAGATTTACGTCCCTGCGATGACACGTGCACCAATTTGCGAGGATACGAATTTGGCCGGCTCCTACTATCCCGTGTAATGAGCCAATTATGGCTAGTTAGCACGGGCCACGTGTGGACGGACCAGAATTTAACGTCGTTACCAAAATATCGAGCAAACAAATTTCCTTGGAAAATATGTCTGATTTTGGAAATTTCATAAATCACATAGCCAAATATATCTAATCGATCGGTCTTCCTGTTATTAGAACTGCCGACGATCAATGTGGAACTATTACTGCCATTAATTACAATGATATCGACTTTCTTTATAAGTATTCACAATAGAAGTCGAACATTGACTGACAAGTTAAAATAAGCTAAAAGACTTATCCGCACTAAGCCTGACGAATAAAAAAAAAAAACTGTCGATATATCATTTTAACTGCTTTGGTAGTTCTGATATTAAGTCTTTACGATAGCGTGAGCAAACTTACTTTTCTGATTTGCTGCGGTTGATAATCTCAACCTTTGCTGCATCCTCCATTGAAGACATTTTCGGACTTTCTGGACTAGTACTTGGACCTCACGCAGCCTGACTGACTGCATTTACATTCGCTGCCGGTTTTTTAAGGATTCCTGTTATCGACGGTTCTTTTAGATTATCGTTATATAACGACAGGTGTTTGATCGGTCAGTGAGATTACAGTGTGACGTGGTGGGCTCGTATTTTGATAGGTGTCGATTAACACGCATCGACTTTGGCCAACGTACAATATCGACCCAATATCTAGCACGTTCTATGTACTAGTGTTCCGACAAACAGGAACCTCTACCTCATACCGATCTTAATCGATTTCTTTCCTCACTATAGCTCTATTCTTACAAGGAATTTAGTCACGTTTCACACGTGATTAAACGAAACCCCGTAAAAGTACAGGTAGCTGTCCAATGCTGAATTTAATTACACGACTAGAAAACGAACGATTAGTGAAACTCATGAAAGAACATGTCGAAGCAAAATGATTCATGTTCGAATAAGTGCAGTAGACCTTCCATTATCCGATTATCCGTTATCGTTATTCGCACTTGCCACGTATAACTAAATTCCTGCTTCATTTTTTAACTTATTAAACAATATTAGAGAAAAAAAAAACTAATTTTACTTTATGAGCTTTAAGAGTACAATATCAAAAACGCATTATTCCGTTATAAAGAAATAGAGTTATATTTACCCCTTCCTACTATCTGGCCTGATAACAGAAATTCTGTATATTAGGTATATTGAACACTGCGAAGTTAAAGTAAGCAAATCATCGTAACACTTTATGAATTTTTATTGTTATCCTCAACCCTGTACGTTTGTAATCACTTAGAGCACATTTAAAATTGTTTCACCGATTCGATCGAACGTTTCATTCCAACACTTTGGCGAGTATTAGTTCCGAAGGGTGGAAAATGTCACCGCTTAATTGTCTCCAACCCTTCAATTGGTATCAATGTTCTCTGTTAGTTCTGTACAGCGAACAGAGTCACCGTAGGTTGATGGAAGCCCTTTTAACTCTCCTCGTGACAGTTATTCATCGAGAATTTCCGCTGTACATATCTCTGAATGCTCCCCCGCTGTGCGAACATTCGCGAGTCGATGATAACAATATGATTCCATATCTGATATCGGTGGAACGGTGTATCTTTCAAAAGGATCAATCGGATTTAATCGCGGGGGAGATTGACTTGCTGAACACACGGGGGTCACATTAATTGGAGTCAGCACAGAATACTGATACCGTGGTGTGACGTAACGCTGAGCGTAAAATACTACTTATAATAAACATCGGTTACGCTTGGATGACCCCAACATTTCCGGAAATTGCCGCAACGATATCGATAACACTGCGTGTACGCTGTTGCATTATAGTTCGCATATTAATACAAAATAGTTTGCTCGTGCGAATCATCGCAATAATAGTTGAGAGAATACAAAAAGAAAATGTAAAAACCCGTCGAAACATCTGGTGATATTTACAGCCGAGCGATACCACGATGTACATTTTTGAATAATACAGAATTTGAAGATCTTTAAAGCAACTTTAGGGTAAACAGTATATGTATATGTAATTTAATTAATTGATCACTCTTGAATCGATATGTGATACTTTTAAACATTGACGCAGAGACTAATGTACACTTTAGCTGACCATTAACGGTTAATATTTACGCCACCAGTCACCCAAATTTATTTAAAGAAAAATGATTGCCGTAATCGTTCTATTTTTACTTAAATCACATTAAGATACGTATATCAGTAATTTTAGTGTGAAATTGTGTACATATCGCGGTAATAAGTAATTGACATTGAGAATTTCCAGTGGATCGGTATAGATCAATCCATTAGGGAATCTGAAGTGAATCAAAATTAGTATAAAATCATATTTATCGCGTGATCGACTTGTCGACTGCAGTTATCGCACCAACTCAAGAGACAAATCAATTAATGCAAAGAATCAGTTTGCAAACGTAAACTCAGCAATGGAAGGAGAGATCAATAAAACTATCAATTAAGATTGCAAATGTCAATGAACGCGACGATCGTTCTGGAAACCATTCAGTATATTAAGCCGCAAGAAGCCTTCATCAGAAACGATATGCCTTTCGGTTAACTGTGTGCCAATAGCAAGCAAGTGCCTATGATTACAACCAGAATCATAAAGGATAAATATCATACATAATCCACAACTTGTTTTCGATTCTTCTGCGAGCTACGCGTTCTCTGTTGATTGTTTTCCAATAGCGTAATCCACGCAAGGGAAAAAAAAATGAAAAAGCTATTCGATTAAAGTTCCCGCGTCAAAATTATTCGGATAAAAAATGCGAAAATATATTCGAATTATCGTTCACCTTACTCAATTGATTATATGTAAAATTTTGATAGAAATTTAGGGAATGTTGCGTTATCCCCGATAAGCAACGCTTATTATCTGTCAGCAATTTAATTCTTTCTCATCATAGTAAAATGGAAAGATATTGCAACTGCCAGATGGAATATTCGAGAGTCGAATATCAATTCTAACAGGAATAGATCGCGAACGTTAGAACGCGAAAACATTACTATCTCTTAGGAAATTGCTGGAAAAAACCATCTACAACATGAAAACAAATTTCTAAGCATTTGATTATTGACCTTATCACGCGTATTAAATTTGTTTAGTTCTAGTCGAATTTCAAATATAGGAATCAAAGAAATCGCCCACATAGTGATAATGCTAATATTACTATATAACATTACAATAGAACTTGTTGTAAACTCTCCTGAACCTAGTTTGTTAAAACCGTATCTTTTTTCATCCGAATATCAAGTAGAGACAGAATACCAAAGCAGCAGGGAAAAAAAGAAACTCCGAATGAAGGTAACAGTGGAATTTAAAACAATAGGAAAGTTTTCGTTTCCCGTAGCAAACAAAATGAGCGGTGGATAAAGTCGAATTCCGGTAGAAGATTTATTCTTGCATTAATCAGTTCGAAGATAAGTAAAATAGGCGCCGTTACGAAACAGCATGTACGCAAGCATCGCAGCCGACCCTTGTGGGCTCTAATCACGCATGATCTGCTGGGGTTCTTATTTATCAGTGACCCTCAATAAATTATCTGACATAAGAGCAAACATAGAGCGAGAGCACTGTAAATACCGCAAACCATACTCTCATTGTCAGTTGCATTGTAATCGACTCCTCGATCATAATAAGGACACATATACAATAGTATACACATGTATGTATACTGTCACTGCTCTACTATTCATACATTTAGTTTTGGTAAATTCGATATAATCATTTCAAAAAGATAGTGAACCAAAGAACTATCGATTTGAGAGTCACGTGTTGACCGTGATAAGATACACATGTAAACAGAATTGCCACTATAGAAGCACGAGAGTACGGATAGAATCTCTATCAACGCAACTGCTATGACATCGGCTGAGAATTTAAATCGCCCACAGTAAACTTAACGAAAGTATGCAACTTCCTTGAAAAATAGCGATTATTGAAATCGTACGAATGTTTTTCAATCAAGAATTGCAATTCATGTGGAACTGGCTACGCAGTTTCGTTTGATTACCAAGAACCTTTGTATCCAAACTGTTGTTGTTTGTTTTTAAGCAAACTGTACTATCGAATAAAATTTCGATAATAAATCAATTTCTAACACAAGTTTCCATTAAGTAACGGAACAAAATTTTGCTTCTCTGTCTATAATATATCTGTTTATTCATTTTATCAAGTACATCCCTTCGAAACACGATAATTGTAAAGTACTATTTTTGTTGTGGTAAAGTCTTTTGAGAATGTATAAGATCATAATGAACAGCTGAAGATATAAATTAGTACGGGTCAATATGTTGAACATCATATAGAAACTTTAAAAGTCTAACAGTAATTATATCAACTGTAAATTATTGTTCAATCGTTTGTAAAATACTTAGAAAAGCCCGGTACTTGCACGTGAATAATATTCGAAATATTAAGTATATTGCCATCTCGCGAATGTAAGAGGAGGATACGAAACATCTTCGACAACTCTACCGAAAAATTTGTGTCGGTATGTAAGGGAATCCTAAATACTGTTGTATCTACAATGCTTCCTGCATTATTGGAAGAGTAATATTGACGTCTTCACGAAACTGTCACGCATTCGAAGCAAACTTACAAAACACAAATAACGCAACTACCTTACGAACAATTTTATACGCGCTCTTTGCAAAGTGGCTTTCTAACTTAAATAGTAATAACAAACAACCGACAACCATCCGTCGTTGAGTTTTTTAATCGATAGCGTAAATAATTTCAGGTAGCATTAATTGCAAAGGGCTACCATAATCTAATAAAGAACTACATCAACTATGCTGTAGCGTGAGTGTAAATAATTTGCTACTATTAACGTTTTCAACAGGTATACATAATCCTCCAGACCAGTTAATTATCCGATTACTAATCATTATTGGTAAACCAATTTAAGATCTAGAGTGCTATGAAAGACATGTATTAAGGTATGCTCATAAATTGTTCGTGTAGATCTATCGCATGCAGATGATGCGTATATAGTAAGATATATTCCGCTAACTTTGGAGAGTATAGTATTTTCAATATGTCAACTTTGGAAGACAAAATTCTTGGCGAGAAGCTACATTACTACTGTAGCTCCAGCGAAGATGAAGAAAACAATTCCGGTGACTCCGATAAGGAGTCAGAGGAGGGAAAAGGTATCGGAGGAGAACCAGAAGTATCTGAACCATCGTTTTCACAATGGGATGGTACTGCGAGTAATACAGGACCAAAGGGTGTCATAAGGGTATATAACGCTTTCAAATTCTAAGGAATAATGTATTTACATTGTTATTATTTGTCGTATTATTATTATTATTATTATTTGTCTTTCAAGGATTGGCAAAGATACAAACAATTACAAGCGGAGAAGAGAGTGGAGCAAGAAAAAGAGAGGCTTGAATTAATAAAAAAATTGAGCATAACCTGCCGTAGTTCTTTAGACGACGAGAAAGACAAGTTAACGGAAACTGATCCAGAACTAGCAGAGTTATTGGCAGATGAATTCCTTCTAGAATACCAACGACAAAGAATGAAGGAAATGTTAGCGAAAGCAGAAAAGCTTCGCTTTGGCAAAGTGATCAATTTAGACTCAGCGGAACAATTCTTGGAAGCAATAGATAACGAAGACAAATCTGTAACCGTGATTGTTCACATTTATGAACCAAGTATCCCAGGCTGCGAGGCGATGAATGGATCTCTAATATCATTAGCGAAAGACTATTCTCACGTAAAGTTCTGCAAAATATTAGGTAAGCGAATGGCAATTGTGTTAAACGATGTTGTTCGTATCCTTAATTGGGTCTCTGTTTCAGGATCAGTAGCAGGCCTTAGTAGACATTTTAAACGTGACGGAGTTCCTGCACTCTTAATCTATAAGGGAGGTCAAATTGTAGGAAATTTTGTTCATGTAACCGATCACCTGGGAGAAGACTTCTTTCAACCAGATGTAGAAGCATTTTTAATCGAACATGGAATGTTAAACGATAAAAGCTGTGTGCCAGCCATCATCAGAGGAAATGATAATAGATCAGATAGCGACTAAAACAAGGCAGTAGGATTTTTTTTATAGAAAAATTGTCTGTACAATGTTTTATAATACTGTAACAGCCTCGACTTCAATGTTTTTTTATCCTTTTTATCGTATCGTAATTGCACTTTAATCACCACGGTAGATATTATTCTAAAAACCGCGTTCCGTAATTTGCATACACGTTGTATGCAAGTATTCTGTACTGATCTCTCAAATATGCCTATAACGATGTTATACATTAAATGCATGAGATTAACTGCAATTTACCCAATAGAACAGGTTTGGAAAATGTAAAATTGTATCCCTCGTTCAATCAAGTTGGCATTAAAACGAATCTTTACAGTTTTGTATTTACGACAATAATTTACTTATAATACAAATAGAAGAAACACATGTAAACGTACACAACAATTTATCAACAATCGAGATTATTCATAAATTCTGTAATATTTATTTTTTCTTATTTATTGATTTCCATATATCGAGATAAGCCTTCAGAACGTCGTGATATATTCATAAATTTTGTAATATTTGTTTTTTCTTATTAATTGATTTTCGTACATCGAGATAAGCCTTCAGAACATCATCATATTCTGTATTTTGCAAATTATCATACTGTTTTTTTAAAACCTCTTTCTCCCTGATTTCTTGGACGATTGCGTGTAATTTATCACTTAATGTAGCGTTCAATGTTTTAAACGCAGCAGTAGTGATTGGTGTCTCGTTAAACAGTCTAGCCATACAGGATAGCTTTGTGATTTTTGCTTGTATCGATGCAACTTGCGCTTGCAATAGCAGATATTCAGCCCTTTGTACATTAATATTTTTCAAATCCTTGTATTTTAATTTGTTCCAGTCGTTCATTAATGCTTTAAATCTTGTAAGATCAACCTTGTATCTTGAACAAAGATCTTCTATTTTATCTCTATACTGAAGTTTGGGCAACTCAGCCGTCACGGATAACTTCTTTTTAATATTTAATTCTGCTAGTCTTGCAACTTCCTTAAAGCTTCCAAACGAATTCTCATACCTGTAAATTTAATGGGTTAGAAAAAATTCATGATCTTTTAACATTTACATGATCCTAGCTTGGTACGTACCTTGATACAAAATTATGAATTCTTTCACGTAATATATTCTCAACGCAACACTTGACGTCTAATTTCTCTGTGTAACTCAACTCGTGTTTGGGTAAATCAGTAATTCCCAAAACAGTTGATTCTTCTGGCGCTTGAGTGCCTGTCGAAGGCAGATGCATATACTTGTTCAATTCAAAAATTAAGAGTATTCCTTTTAATTTCTCAATGACATCGTTAGGCAATGTTTTCTTTGTGTTTTGCGATGCTTCTTCGATACACTGAAGAACTATTCTATTCTTAATGAAGTCACTCAAACTGTTTTCGTAAACCCCGAAAGACTGTAATGTTTTCTCTGAACAATTTGTTCCTTGATTTGAGGACACTGTGCTTCTACTGGCATTATAAGGGGTACTCAGAGCACAATATTGCTGTTCCAATAAACTCTGTACGGAGTCTGCACGAGCAACTATTCTGCTGTTGCTAGACCGAGATGTTCGGGACATACTGTGTATATCTAAAAAAAAAAACAGAGAAGAGATTTTTCAATAACAAAATCACTGTTATATTTCTGTCACAATAACATACATTATTATACGAGACCCATTAAACAATTGAAGTTGAGCGTGTTCAACATCCCATTTCTACGTACCCGATATTTGACTAATATCCCAGAAACTGTTCATATTAATTAATGCAACTAATCATATACGGAACTTAGAAGTAGGCGAAGAAAAACAATAAACTGTACTGTTTTCTTTAACCCATTTGAAATTTAAACCGTCAAAGAGATATTTTGTCTAACATGAAAAACATTTGGCGGTAAAACATTCCTATATAGATATTTGAATATTAACAAACATAGGTAATAATATTGTAAGTGTTTTTAATAAATGTCTAAAGTGCTTTTTAAATGAAGTATTTTGCAAATTTTATAATTCTAATGTATTCTGATACATAATACTGATAAATATAAAATATAGTGATTTAAAAAATAACTTGAGGATAAGTTGTTACACGTGGTTTCTGAGTCGTGATGCGTTGCCGCGTTCTATCGCTTGTTGGTGTAGTGGTGTAGCTCGGCTGTGTCGGATCGCCAGTCGCTGTGTTAAGTGTAGTTAACCTGAAAAATGGCGGCCAATATCAACGGTGTGTTCAATGAGAATTTGCAAGATGCTATACTCCACAGTAAAGTACTTATTGTCGGTGCCGGTGGGATCGGATGTGAAATTTTAAAGAATCTTGTTATGACTGGTTTCGCCGATATTGAAATCGTATGTACAATTTTCTACATTGATTCAAACTTAACCTGTGTTTGGAGTGGCTTTGTGTTTCATCAAGGACAGAATTCTTTTCTCAAATTTTTACTTAATACGCTGCACATATACTTTATTTGACACAACGAGTTTTCATTTCTTAGTCTCATTACTCGCAAATCTATGGAAATATTTCATTTTTCCATTAAAATATTAATATATAAACATTAATAACTGGAAATCGCGCGCATTTATACCCCTTAAAACCGGGAATTTCTATTTTCAGATTGATTTAGATACGATCGATGTTAGCAATCTCAATAGACAATTTTTATTTCAAAAGAAACATGTTGGCAAGTCGAAAGCCGAAGTAGCAAAAGAAACAGCATTAACGTTTAATCCAAACGCGAAAATAAATCACTATCACGACAGTATTACATCGTAAGTAATTAAAGATTTATAAATCAGACGTATTATTTTTACTTCCTTTATCTATGGTATGATATTTTTTTTATAGATCCGAGTACGGGGTATCGTTTTTCAAAAAATTTAGATTAGTATTGAATGCTCTCGATAACAGAGCAGCGAGAAATCATGTAAATAGAATGTGTTTAGCTGCAGATATACCGTTAGTTGAATCAGGTACTGCAGGCTACGAAGGGCAAGTGGAGCTCATAAAGAAAGGTTTAAGCCAGTGTTACGAGTGCACGCCAAAAGCTGCACAAAAAACATATCCTGGTTGTACAATTCGTAATACACCCAGCGAACCCATTCATTGTATAGTATGGGCAAAACACCTATTCAAGTATATTATTTCTCACATTTTTTTTTATATCATAATCTTTGTAAGCTCAATGAATATAGTTGTATAATAACTTGTAGTCAGTTGTTCGGGGAAGAAGATCCAGACCAAGATGTCTCACCAGATACGGCTGATCCCGAAGCAGCAGGTAATATAAGTAAAATCTTAGGAATGTCCAAATTGAATAAACACGAATTTGCTAAATTTAAATTATGAATTCCAGACAAAGCAGGCGAAGGTGCCTTAAGCTCAGAATCAAACAGCAAGGGAAATATAGACAGAGTATCGACGAGGGCATGGGCACAATCGTGTGATTATGATCCACAGAAGCTGTTTACAAAGTTGTTCCATGATGATATTAAGTATCTACTCAGTATGGATAATCTTTGGAAGAAAAGGCGACCTCCTACTCCGTTAGATTGGGCAAAACTGCCAGATGGAGGTTCGTATAAAGCAGAACAAATTTAGGAAATACTCACATACACCCAAGCGAATACATGCTCTATTCTTTTTTTTTTTTTTTTTCAGTACCAGGATGCAGTAGAGAAATTAACGAACCAGGATTAAAAGATCAACAACGCTGGAGTATTTCTAAGTGTGGCACAGTATTTGCAGATGCATTAAAAAGTTTAAGTGCCACTTTCAAAACTTGTCGGGAGAAATCACCGGATAATCATCTGGTGTGGGACAAAGATGATCAAAATGCTATGGACTTTGTTGCAGCTTGCGCGAATATCAGATCTTACATCTTTGGAATACCCCAGAAAACGAGATTCGATATTAAGTGTGAGTACCTCATCGTTGGTCTTGTTCTAATCCTATTTATGTTAAAAACCATTTTTCTATTTAATTCTATATCTGATTGCAGCCATGGCAGGAAACATAATCCCGGCGATTGCAACAACCAATGCCATAGTAGCTGGATTAGTTGTCTTGCACGCATTTCGTATTTTACAAGAGAATTTAAAAGCGTGTCAATCAGTGTATTTACGTTCAAAACTCAATCATCGTAATCAATTATTAGTGCCAGAAAAGAATGTAAATCCACCGAATCCAAAGTGTTACGTTTGTGCGCCAACACCACAAGCTGTGCTCGCGGTTGATACAGGAAAAATGACAATCAAAGAATTGGATGAGACAGTTCTAAAGAATAGGTTGAATATGATTGCTCCGGATGTTATGATAGATGGTACAAGTACAATAGTTATCAGCAGTGAAGAAGGAGAAACTGAAGATAACAATGAGAAGCACTTGGAAGAGCTTGGAATTAAAGATGGAACGATTTTGAAAGTTGATGATTTTCATCAAAATTATACATTAACAATAACGATTGTATACAGAGAACGACCAACTGGAAAAAGCGATGATCCCGATTTCCTTATATTGGCAAATGAAAATGACCTTAAACCTAAGGAAGACGAAAGTAATTTGGATAAACCATCAACATCGAATGGCCAGGTAATTCCATATAGAAATGTATTTGTGTACTTTGCAAATTTGTTAATACATCGAATATGAATTTATATCATGGAAAAATTTCAATAGGCGGTGCATACGGTGGAGGATCCAGTGGTCGTGACTATGGATGAACCAACTGTAGTATCCGAAGAGAAAGCGAAGAAACGCAAGACAGAAATACCCGAGGGAGAGACTTTACAGAAAAAGCGAAAGTTGGAAATTAACAGCGAAGATGACGATATTACTATTATTGAAGATAATCCTGAAAATGTTAATGCTGATTCTCAAAATAAGAAAAGTATTACGTCAACATCAAAGACGAATAAGCAGCAGTTGGATAACAGTGATGATGACGATTGTTTAATAGTGTACGATGATAATACAGAAACACCAGTAGCTGCACAGTGAAAAAGTAGGTACTCACTTTTTTGTGTCATTTAAGAGATAAAACATCGTCAGTCAGTTTCATTTTAATGAAAAATTGTTAGTTGGAGGACTATAGTATGTTTGTGCAAAGGTTTTACGCAGCATGTCTACATACATGCTGATGCCGATCGATTATGGGTATAACTTATTCTTTTTGTTTACAATGATCTTGGTACTCAACTATGTACAATGGTAACTACCGGATTACATACTTCATTTTTAAGGTAGTTATCTCTGATACACTTGTAGGAACTCGTGATATTAAACGGAACTACTTCTGGCGCAAGTGTAACGATACATTTTTGTATAAAAATGAAAAAAAAAAAATAAATCACTTTTTCTACGTAACATCGTCGAATTATCTAAATACTTAGTAGTTTCTTAGTGTTTAAATTTTATTTATCTTTATGTGCGCAAAACATGTACTTCTTCAAATCATAATTATACATTTCAAAATCAATTCTGTATCTTTCGTATAACTTTTTCACCATGTCTTGCGTTAAGTTACGAAAATATTTGCAAGCTGTGTGGAAATCTGTGTTTCCGCCCCGAGTTTCTTGCAATTTTGACAAATAAACAGTGTTTTGGTATAAACCAAACTTCGCGAATATGTAACTGATTTCTTCAGTTGTATAATCGTCCAATTTCAATATGTAATCGTAACTTATATTACACACAGCACAGTGTGAATAATAGTGATTCCAGTGAACGTCATCTTCCTCGGTACTTTGCAAAAGCCATTCGGAAAATTCACGAAAAGTTGGCACTATTTTGAGCCTTCGGATACAATTAAAAAGAAGCGAATTATTTTCAGTACTAAATACTAACAAAAATTGAAAGAAAATACTTTCAAGTGTTTTACCTTCTGTCAGGAGTAAATGCTCTGTTTAAGAAGTTGCCTGTAGTCACATTTGAACGGAATAACTCAGGTCTCGTAACATGGAATATTTTCTTAGCATAAATCCATGCCTGAGCAGTATGTTTCATATTGTCTTCTATGCGATCTCTGCAGCAAGAATGTCAAATATCGATATGTTTTCTTTCTTTCTGAACAATTCTAAAGATTACCTGTAGGATGACACGAGTCTTTGAAATGGGTGACGTACAATTAAAAGTTTAAAAACACGCATATTGTTTAAAAGATATTTCATCTGTTCAAAATTCTTTGGCGCCAGAAAATCTACCGCTCTGTAAATATTGTAAAATTCAAAATCAATAAGTGATTATAATATATTGAAAGTAACATATTAAAATATATGCGTCACCTGTAATAATTCGATGTAATTGCATAATTATTCATGTCTAGAAATAGTTTTGTAAACGTCGTTGAAGCAACTTTTCGTATCCAACAATATAACGAACTAAATCGAGGACTGTACAAAAAATGTTTTATTACAACTTCATTTTTTAAATCATTTTTATTACAGATACTAGAAATCCTTTGTTGTATTATTGCATTTTCCTGCAATACAAAATACTATTTTTTACGACTTCCAGCAAAAGATTTTCTACCATCTTTAAATAGAGATAGTTGCCTCCAAGTCAAACGCTTTTCGGTTTAATTCATTGCGTTTTGATAACTTTGATTCTTCATTCACGGATTTTCTTGCATCTGGTATGCTTGATGGGTAACTCTCTTTTACGGTATAATTCGTTATAGAAATTGGTTGATTGGATTGTTGAATTATATAAAAATTAGATTTCAATTTCAACAAGAGGAAGCACACTATTAAATACAATAGGACACATAGAATGCACTTGATGAACTGTTCTCTCGGAGACATTATAATTAACACTTGTGACATTTCAAATAAACGCTTCACACTGAAATCAAACGCATCCGTTTCTAAAGTAAATGCGGGGGTGGTTCTGAAGATAAAACCTATCTCATCCTTCCGTGTAATCAAATCATCACGCCGTACGCCCGAAATATTTTTTTTAACGTTCGTATAATAATATTCCAAGATGTAGAGATTATTGCAAAATTGCTCCCATGGAATAAAGATCGGGCTTTTAATATGCCACGGTAAAAAGCAAAGGATTCCTATTATATGAAAAGGTGGAATAAAAGTCCTGGATTCATTTTGAATGTTATTTACTATGAAATAGTGCCAAAGATCGCTCTATGTGAAACAGTTATTGCTATAATATCTATAAATGTCCATATTAAGTAATTTTACGAGCTACATGACAATTTTTTTTTGTATATGTATTCAATCTTTCGTTCGATGCACAATATAGTATGTACGATGATTTATCTATAAGCAAACAGATGCTTCGAAGTTATAAAAATTTTAATTACAACTTAGGAATCGAAAACTTGTGACAGTGATGTGTTGAAAAATTATTAAATAAATAACCATCATTGTTTTCGACAGCTTATATTGCATTATTTACCTACGGCAGTGAGCTGTGTTTGAATTACCAACAGTTCTCGGATGATCAAGAACATAATTTAAAAAAAAAACAGTAAATAACTAAATTCCTTCAAAAAGCAAAAAGAGCTTTGATAATAAAATAAGTTATCCACGTGAAGATCAACGCATTTCAGTGAAGATATATAAATATTCAATACCTTCAAATGTGTTATCATTACTGATGTCATTCATATAAATGTTTGAGCCAATTCCGGACCCATTAGATTTTAAATAATTGATTCAGTTTTTAAATGTAAAGTTACAACTTCGTGTTTTTTTCCTCTTTTTTTTTAATCCAAACTAAATCATCAAAGTTTATGTATAGCGAAGCTGTGTCAGTCCTCTCAATTATTTCTTTCCACATAATATCTACTACAAGTATGTTTGTATATAACATAGTCGAGTAAAAATCTCTGTCAGAATCATGATTAAAAATCGTATTACATTAAAACTGTAATTGCCGCTGTGAAATTCTCACAGTTATATTGCATATTCGGTTTGAAGTAAGGAAAAAGTATTTTTTTTTTCCTCTCATAATACATTATACTGTCAGCAAAACTTAATACGACGCGACACGTTATAAACCCATGTAACATACCCATGAATAGTTCATGACGATATACCAATTAATAATATAGTACAAAATAATCTTTATCTTCGATCCCTGTATCGCTGATGGTGATCCCGTGAAGATCGATGGTCACTGTGTCTACTATGCCGGCTAGCAGTTCGCCAAAGGAATTCGTCTACACTTCTTTCGTAGCTGCGTTTTTCAATTGCATTTGTAGCGACTGTGTAATCAGGAGGCAATGGTAAGCCATCGTAATATCGAGGTGGTGGTGGTGGTGGAGGTAAAGTGTCGTAAGGATGACCAGCACCGTAAGGGGGTAACGGTGGTAACTGATGTTGCATTGTACGCATATAATCCGCGACATAAGCTTCAGCTGCTGCGGCTACACCTAAGCCACTGCTACTATATCCTCTGTAAAGGAGAATATTTCAATCTTTTGTTTAACCGAATACCGAATGTACGTGTAACACAACACAGTTTTAGGATTTGTGACATACTTTGAATATGGCGAATCGCCACGCGTAAACCAACTAGGATACCGATGGTGATGATCCCTTGAATTTCTGTGATCATTGTTGCCTAAATGTGTGCCTCTCGCTATTGAAGCTAAACGAGATCTTGAAGTAAGAAATAGCCGACGACCTCTGCCACCTCGGGATCTTAAAAATCTAGAACTATTATTAACGGGTCGGCTATCTCGATGTGAACGAGACGCTTTAGTAACATGTTTCGCAGCTTCCTTCGACTTCTTTAAAATAGGGGTCATTTCAATTCCTAGAGCATGTATAATTGATTATTATAGTTCTAAAAATATTATGGTGTTAACGCATTCGTTTGAAATATTAACCATCATCCTCAGGAAAAAGACGACACAGTTCCTCCGCTACTCTTGGTTCTATTTCCTGACCGTCTCTACCAATTTTTACTTGTTTACCATCGTTCCATGGATTATAAAGATGTAGGGTTGCTGTAAATGGTAATTCTTTCCTACATATCCAGTCTACTTTGAATACTCCGCCTAATGCCTTTGCGGATAACCCTGGGGGTAAAACCTGGAATATACGTATTCCCTCAATTATAATTTGCGTATAATATATTACGTTGTTACAACATTATACACGCAATGAAATATACGTACCCAAGAAATAGGTGCACCATCTCTTCTAGACTCTGCGCTTAGTCTCGCAAAGCCAGCAAATTTCCCTGATTCCTTTACGGAAAACAATAGTAAAACATTCCTGGATTCCCGATAAGCTTGATTCAAATTGGCTTCATTTTGAGGCAATGTGCTCCATACCCCTTTGGCTTTCGATAGAGTGACATTCTCAGCATTGTTTGACTTGATGATGAAAAATCTGATAAAAAAGACTTTAAAACATGTTCTTGATGCTTATATTATTCGTCTTATCTAACTTTAATATATACTGTTCTACTTTTTCTATATTAGATCGTTCGTATCGATACAACAGAAGCAAGCATCAAAGTAAAACATAGTCTAGTGAAATATCTATCGTATTTATAATTGCTTATATTTTAGAACACTGCCAACCTTGCATCCCTGAACAGGTAATTTAATTTTGTTGCATAATCATAGTTTTTGCTGGTGCTTTTGCTTTCCTTTGACCTAGCACGTTTGGTTTCAGGACTCGAAGACTTGGAATCTCTCGATCTGGCACGCTTTCCTCTACTTTTTCTGCTTCGCTTGTTGTCGCCACGGGAAGACTTTGTGGAAACCGAACTAATACTCGGTTGACTAGAATCGGAATTTGAACTACTGGACGAAACTTCACTGCGTGTATCATAAGTCTCGTCAGCTGCAATCTTCAGCTCGTCTATATCGTTCTCCCCACTGCTCAAATTTAAATTATCTCCATCGGCGGTACTGTCCATACTGTCACTCGTGTATTAACAATTCACTTCACTATACTCGAGATGTATCTTCCTAACTATCCCGTCATCCAGGTTTTATGTCACTGGATTTATCGGGTTTTCTTGTGCGCAGACAGTGTAATTCTGGACCCTTTAAACCTTTTCTGAAACGCAAATATGAAAAAAGTCTTACTAGATGGATATCCTGCGTGTGGCCGTACTTGTCCAAGAGTAATATCATCTTTGAAATAATGCCGTACATGTTACGAAAACTACGCGGTAGAAAATAATTCTGTAGCATTTTTAGTATGGAGGGAGGAAAGTTCAGAAGGTGGCACATTAAATCCAATTTACGTTCACTGTAACAGGGTATTAGAAAGTCCACTGGCCGAAAAACTTTTAATATATATAAACTCATGTTAATACAGTCCGTAGTCGTTTTAAAAGAACTGTTCGTATTTCGGTCTCTTCCAAGTACTATAAACTGTTACTGCTAGGGTAATGCTAGTTCTTGCTGAGAGCAGGCATATAACGAGTCTAGACCAGTTAGAGGTGCATTTCTTAACGGTAGAACGATTTATAGAGAATATAAGTTCTTTGATTCACGAGAAGTTTTGTAAATGTCCTCATTCGATATAATCATTACGCGACCCATTCGAAAACAGTGTAACTTCTCCTTTCAACGGAATAATACACAATTGTCGGTGTTTTACATAACACGAATATATTTTTTTTGTCGACGATCCTAGGTAAAAGTTTGTCATCAAGTTTTTCTTATCGCGATCGGATGCGATTATCTTGCTAACTTTGCTCGGGCCTATTAGCATAGTATTACGAGAAGTCCTTATGATTTTTCTTTCCTTCGGTTCGTATATTACACATAGCGTAGCATAATGATTTTCATGTTCTACGTGCAGTCCTTGAATTGGAGCTAGAAATTATGATCCCGATGACAGCAGCACAAAACATTCTTAAAACCATCATTAACAGCCTCAATTTTTGGAAAAGAAGTTCGTGCTTCGTAAACTTAAGTCTTTGTCGTTACAAGCTTCTCTGAGGCAGCTTGTACACACTTACGTGCACACTCGTGCTTCACTAACACTTCGCACCTCACGCAAGAATCCTAAATAATTGTCATAAATATTCGGCAAAATTTTCTATTCTTCTCCCCACGAGATTCACGGCTGCCACAAAATCGTGCTCTTTACTTGCAAGCCTTGCAAGAAACACAAGTAAACAATTATGTCTTCACGAAACCGTAAACGCCGTAAACCCCGCAAACCACGGCGTCCATCATGTGACGTGTTGGCGATCGATAGATGCGATCACGATCGTGCACAATGAAAATCCCAACAGAAAACTAACTTTGTAGCGGTTGATTCGGCTTTTTCATTATTTCCGGCCCTTAAACGAAAAACACACATGTATCAAAGGAAATATTTGCGTGATAAAAGGATTAATAACGTGCAATCGGATAAATGAATAATATAAATACTTCTGGTAACAAAATGCAATTCACCACGGTCAATGTTTACTACGGGTATTCGCTAACCTATTAAGTGAATTTTAGATTAGTGAATCAATGGAAGATTGTGCTAATCTTATTTTTTACACTCCTAAAGGGGAAAGTGATTTAACGATAGCAAAAAAGAAGATTGTCTTTTTGAATAAATATAATAATACAATGTTGTACGCGATATAGTGTAATTTTGGAGTGTAATTCGTTGCTAAATTCCCTAGAATTACTCGCAGGAGTCGCCATCTTCAAAAAAGGATGACGACCATCTTGGACCATTTTTCACGGGTTGTTGACACGGGCAGATCACAGCCGGTTGTGAAAGTGTTTCGCGATGTAAAATGGAATCGTAATTAAGTTGAAAATAAGTTGTAGTCATTTAGAGATCAGTGCAGAAAAAAGTACCGGTTAAAGTCTCTCGGGTTAGGATGGAAGCGTTGCTGTACGTAGTGTAAAAAAATTCGCGGAAACAAGCGTCTGTCACGAATTTTAAGGAACGATCCTGACAGAGCCGACAAGCAAATTCCTCCTTATTTGCTTAGAAGTACGTGAAAGAGAGTTTCGTTGAGCGGTATTCATCGATGCAAGACGGAAGGGTACTTGCTGAGAACGTGAGCGGAATATAAAAGCATTGAAAACTACATCGCAAAGGAAGAAAATGGTTTCGTGCACATGGTGACACCCCTGGTTAGTTTATGTCTTTTCTAAACAATCTGACATACGTTAATTTCAAGTAGTTTTCGTAATATTCTCGTTATACGTTCAGTATGCACCCCGTAAGCGAGAGACGTTTAACAATACCAACTAGAGTACGTCCAGCAGCGGATCTTGCCGCGAATTTTTTGCAGACCCCTAATTCAATGGTTAGAGACTTGTAATGGCGATTAAAGTACAATGTACGGTTGTACTGTTGATAGCATACCCCTTCAAATTCGTCTTTAGTAATAAAGTATGAATGTCTTTGATTTAAATGAAGATACTTTTACAATTACTTCACTGTAATTCAGTTCTTTCGACTTAACGAACTTTTGCCTTTTAAGTCCCATGTGTCTATTTGCGAAGATTCACTGACATCCCGTTCGATTATTACTGTTTCTTTATAATTTATTGCGGGGTGGCCAGTTTGTCGTAACGAGACAGAAATTAGTTTCTTTTTTTCTGAACAAAAAGCCTTTTGATTCCCAATCTGTCAGTAGTTAACAGAAGAAATAGTACTGGCATTCTTATCACTTTTTTTTACAAATTAATAACGAACTGTGTTACTTAGTATTGTATTTAGTGTAAATACAATCAAAAAACACAACATATTTAAAAAGAAAAATCTCTGGCACAGAATTTACACAGCATGTTGGATAAGATGAAACAACAGTTTTTTTACATTTCCTGTTACAGTTTACTATTACACATATGATTCTTAAAAATCCAATTTTACCCGTATTACAAGTATATTTTACTGTAAACTCACAAACTTGATCCTTGACGTGTGCAAATAAAAAATGACTACAAAAAATCAATTGTTAATCAGTTCATTTTTATCAATGATAAGTTTTGCATTGAATCATTCTTCTCAGTATCAATTCAGCTTTATTGTAGAATATGTACATAAAATATTATGTAAAAATGTGATATATACAAGGTCTAGTATAAATACAATGTAGAACTCTCTGATCAATATAATAATTATATACGACCTGCCAGCACTCATTGTTTACTTTCAGGTCATGATGCCACTTAACTTTTTTTAATTAATTCGTTACACAAAGTTCACAACACTGTAACACTTTTCCAATCAGCAGCTAAACATCCAAATTTTTGAAAATTTTACTTTTTATATGCAATTATAATTTACAACATTCTCCCTATTGTAATTAATGAGTATATTATGTTCACACGTGATTGTTCAACAAAATACTAAATAGAGTATAACAGATATACAGTATTTAATCTGATTGTTTTAGACATTTCACTCATCTATTAACTTACAATTGCATATAGAATTATAATTGTCACTAAGTATGAATATAATTGCAAGGTTTAGATATATTTAAGCTATGAAATATAATATGCACTTACACTTACAAGAAAGAGTAAACTCCATGATTTTTTGAGTTTATCTTATGTGGCAGTTAAATTTAGCTGTATACTGCATGAGATAATCTATAATGGACTTGCTATATGATGTAAAATTATAGCATGGGCATGCTTCCACTTTTCATACTTCAACTACAGAGAAAGGATTCAAGTATTGATTGCAGGAACATGGTGTGCTGTGGCAATGGGAGGAGGGTGAAGCCCAGACAAGACCCCACCTCTATATGCCATGTCTTCTATTTAACTCTAACTTAAATCATTTCAGACAATCATAGTGGCATATACCTTATGTGTACAGTAGTAAAATACATAGCTTGTGTATTAATATCTCTAATAGGCATTGAATAGCATACATGCAATCATTTTTTATTCAACAGTCAATAGTAGATATAACATAGAATCCTATAGGTGCTGTTCTTTATTTTTACTTAAGATTTGTTGTACAATTGAAATTTGCATAGTACAGAATTAGCGTGATTCTGAAATTCACAATAAGATATCAATGTTATAAATGAATTACATTGATGTTAGAGAAGATTGTGGATGTAGATCAGTTTTCATTCTCATTTACAATTGGTTGTTTTAGGCATTCGTATGTAAATGTCAGATGACTATAAGCACACTAACGTCTGTTCATATTCAACACTATATTAAATATTATTATGCATATTTCCAGGTTACTGAGAAGATGCTGTATATAAAAATTACATGAATTACAATGGGCTGAAACATTGCAGCATTAGTAATTTTTTCAATATCCCGTGCACACAAGAATATTTAAGGTATCTAAAATCATTTGCGATGGGTTTCTTGAAAATATCCTTTAGCTTTATATTTAATTGCCGAAATTTCTATTCGACGATAGCCTTAAATTATCCCTTATAAAATTATGTACGTAGTAGTTTGACTACATTCCATTGTGTTATAAAAATTGTACAGAAATGGCAACAGTAGAAGAAAAGAAAAGAGTTGGTGGCTCAAAAGTTTCAGCCATTGCAAATATCTTCCAATCAAAGCCACAACTGGAAAATCTGAGCCATAGAACAAATAACATTCTCTCAGATGGTTTCAAAGAACCAGCTGTGCCTTTAAAAGAGTCTCCCACCCAAGTCACAGTCGTGAGAACAGAGAGTCACGTGGCACGCTTTAACAATGCACGAGCACTTTTTGAAAAGCTTGGAGAAGAAAACAAACCAAATAAACCGTAAGCACCGTTGCGTCTGCAACAAAATCATATTAATACCTCGAATGAGGTTCGCCTGGTCTTTAATTCTGGATTATGCGTACTAACAACAATAGGCTACACTGGAAAAGTGGCTCAGAGTCTCTTGTTTTTATCATAATGAGTATTGTTATGCTTTGCTTGCAGTGTGGATCGCGTTACAAAGCCCACCAACTTACACGGATTAAGATCACGTTCAAGTTCAGCGAATTCTGGATCGGGTTGTACATCACCGGCTAGGTCGCCCCGTCCCCGCTCTCCTTCTCCTCCAGGAACGAGAGACCATTTAAGTAATTGGAGCGCAAGTGTACCCGCATTAAATGCGGAGAGGCACTTTGAAAATGGACACAACCATGGGTTAGACGTGTCCGATAAACATAAGTCACGCGTAGGTTTTGGAAAATTTGAAAAGAACTATGGCAAAGAAAATCGCTTAGACGATCGCCCGGAGAAACCGGAAAAGCCGGAAAGGAAGTTAAACTCGAAAGAACTTATAGAGAAACAGAAAAATTGGACAAGCCATTTTTCAAAGACAAGACCAAGTCGATACAACTCTGATCCTAATAGGTCCGTAGTGCAAAGTTCATTGAATCAAAATGCTACAAAATTGAATGTCGAAGCCAGTCCGGCTGGTCATGCACAAACTGCCGCAAGTGGTGAAAATGACACGAAGAAGGCAACAGATACTTCTGCAAATCCTGCCACAAGATCGGCGAGCTTTTGTTCCGCCAGATCTTCTACGATATCTCCACCGCCGCCACCACCGCCGACCAGAAATTCGTCCACCGTAGCCTCGAGGAAAGAAAGACCAGCAAGTATTGCAACCGCAACTCCTGCCGATATTCCAAGCAGTCCGGAGTATGCCACGATAAACAAACATTTCGATATGTCTCCGTCTATACCGGAATATGCAGTCGTTCAAAAGAACAAAAACGTACAGAATAAGAATTCGAAGCCAGTGACCAATTCAACAGGAGAGAATACTCCAGAATCTACTTTTCCCGAGTACGCAGTGGTACAAAAAAACACTGGAGCAAAAGCGTTTTCCCGAAATTTCAATGCGAAACATTCAAATGTTATTGAAAATTCAGGATTAACACCAAAAAATACTCTCGCAAGCTCAAGCATTGATCTTTCGACACAAGCAAAGTCACATGCTTCCTCGTATGAGCATAATTCTGATTTATCTAGTCCGACTCGAAGCATTTCTATAGAAAATATTACTAGCGCTATGTATGAGCAGAGAATGAAAAGAGACAACGAGTTGCTCGAAACACCTGAATATTTAAATTTTCATCCGAATCTTACACGATCGCCACCGAAAACGTCAGAATGGAAAAATGAATGGTTGGCCAAGAATGATGAACTATTGAAGAAGGCAGCTGATTTAAAATGTTCCAGAGAAGCTTTAGATAGTGATGGAAAACCCGAAATGGTTAGAACCGATCCAAGACCAGATTGGGCAAGACCCTGTACTGGCACACCGAAAAAGAAAGATAGTCTACCGGAAGAAAAGAGAATAGAGCTTTCAAGGTCACCCGATACAGAGTTAAGACCACCTTCCGGTGGTACCGACAGTGCATCTTCCAGCATGAGTTCTCCTAGTTCTCCTTCCAAGGATAGTAAGGAAGAGAAAGCTGACAAGGAAATTTCCGAAAAGTTTCAAACAAGTAAGCTATTTTATCTTAATGAATTATTCGTGTTTTTTTTTGTCTTAAATTATATATGTATTTGCATGATGTATTTATAATTTTACCACTTGGCAGACACGTAATATAGTATTATTAAGAAATTCCGCGCGTGGTTAACATTTTTGTTTCCATTTTACTGAAATCTATAGATTTTGATACCTGGGTATGGCACTATGCCAAAACACCAAAAAATATGAGTACACCAGGGAGCTCACTCCCTCTTCTCTTTTTCCCACCTTCTCTGAGTCTTAGTTCCTCCTACTGCTCCAACAGTATTATTTATAGAAATCACTGTGTACTCTGTTCAGCCTCAGACTGGTTGTACTTTACTGCATTTACTTGAGAAAAGTATTTCACAAATATCAGTGATTTTCTTGAGGTCTTTGTTAGAACAGAAAGTGCTTCTTAAGAACCAGTTAATTTTTAAGTTGAAAGATTGCATATATTAATCTAGCTGTGATGAAATTTTTGGAAGTTTCTCAGAGCTTTTAGTGGATAACAAGAGTGAGGCCTAACACACTGTAGATACAGGAACCTAAAAACCAGTGTCCAAAAATTCGGTGCTTCATTTGCAAAAAATTTATGACTAAATTCACGACTTTTGTTGCTCGTTGTATATTCTGATTTCCACCGATATTCTATAGATGCGTTTAATTTGGGAATTACGAAAAAAGATCAAAGTACAATAAATGAATTATCGTTTTGCAAAGTAGGCCTCAATTTTTCTATATTAAACAAAAAGATATTACGAAAGTTTTACGTAATATTCACGCAAAGTATCTCCTACAAAGTGCAATATTTCGAGAAAACAAAACAAGAAACAGTGGAATTATGTATTTGTTTGGATATTGACAAACTTTATAAAATTCGTAAATTATTCCAGTACGCATGAAATAGAATAAACATATAACATGTGCCTTCGTCTACTTTGTATCGATTGTCGAGGTATTTGAATAATTGATTAGTAGTCTATTAAAATTTCTTAAATACATATTTGTTTGAATTTAAAAAGAAAAATGCATAACATTCTTATGTCTGATTTTGTGTATTCGAAGGTCGTAACAGCTATGACTTGGAACCCGAGGAACATGATAAACCTGCAACCTATACCGAAACCATATGTGAAAAGGAGATTGCTATTGAGAAAGAATCCAGATTTAGCGAAACAGATACTACAACGGTTATTCGGCGTTCTCATGTTCGTGTTGATTTACAAGCGGCTGGTCTGGGACAAAGGCCACCATCGGTTGTCAGTTCGGATCAAGAATATCCAGCTTTAGAACATAAGGACATACCGGTACCCTCGCCCTACGCAAAGAAAATGCAACAAAATCAAGAAAGTATCGAGCAAGAGAAACCTCAAGCGAGAATCAATATTGAAGAGAATATTCCAAAAACTGATTCGGCAAAGGTTTGCCAAAATAAAGTATTTCAAGAGAGTAATCCGGACCAGGCGCGGGCGAATTTGATCGTTCCAGAGAGCCACGTTGCCTTAGACAATAAGACAAAATCTAATATTGCCAATGAAAGACAAGCTTTCAACGAAAGCATATGCCAAAAAACCGTATCAAACGCAAAAAATGATCAAATTAAAATTTCAGCACGTGAGAAATTGGCAAAGAACAAAGAAGAAGTATCTGGTAAACGTGCCAGTTTCGCTGAAGTCGATAACAGATCGGATCAAATAGATAAGGCTGTTTTTACCCCAACGCAATGCTCAAATGTCCCGAATAGCTCTAGCACTGAAAATTTGTTAGATGCGTCGGGAATAAAAGATACCGAATTAGAAGAAGCGGCTGCCGTTACAGACGCGTCGAAAGTTATATCTAAAAGTCCTGCTAAAAAAGATTACGTTACGTTAACGGGAGAACCAGTACCAGTATCTAAGTGTAGTGTTCAGATTAACAATATTTTAAGCAAAAGTGTCGAAGAAATTATTCAACCACAGACCACATGGGAACAAGAAAGACAAAAGGCTGAGCTGGCAAAAATGCGAATGTCGGATAACAGTTCAGCAAATTCAACTCAACAGGTCAATACGTCATCGAGCCCACAATCATCCACGAGCATGCAAAAGCATGGGGAAAAGAAACAAGCTTGTGTCAATATGCCTGATGTTACTCATCACGATGACAGCGATTCGAGTGATACAAAAACTATTACGAGCATCGAACCCATACCTCCCGGAGATGTAAAAAGCACAAATGAACCAATCAATTACAAAGATGTAATTGAACCTTCAAGTAAAATTCAAATTGGTCAAACAGTTCCTGTTACGCCAGATACTATGACCGCGGATGAGGCAGAAAATTTGTTAAGCTCTCGGTGAGTTAATATAATTAAAATCCATATCAATTAGAATATTATCATAACTTTTATGATATGAGAAATCTCGTAAAACAGTTTATCACAATTAGAACATTGTTGCACCATAGAATTCTACATTCATAGATCTATGTATGCTACAAACACCTATTGTATAGCGATTTGCTGAAAGCTTGATAATTTTAATTTTCTTATTTTCAATTTTCATATTTCTCTCATTTACATTTATTTGATTCTATCGCTCGAAATAAACTCGAAATACCTACCTGGAACCATGCAGTATACTCGAGAAGAAGATAAGGTGAGTGTTTCTTTACACGGAATTCTATAGATAATTTTGTTTCATTAGCGTACTATATTAAAAAGCAATACGTTCTGCATCATAAATTAGACAAGGATCCGCTTTGTTGTCGGACGAGGAAGCACAAGAAATAGCGAGACTTTTATCTCCGAGTGCACCGACAGATGCAATAGGTGAAGAAAGTTCTATTGATAAAAGTAGGGAAATGGATAAAGACAAGGATAGAGAAGAGCAGGATAATACACCTGATTGGCTTTCTGATGTCCTGTCTGCCCCTGATACCAGTCTTATTAATAGCGCCACTAACGATTATAGGTGAATCAGTTTGTTCTCTTATGTTGCTTACGTTAAACTGTGATGTTTTGCAGCTTGCGCTACACTTTTCTTTCGATTAATTTAACTGATCGTATATACACGTGATTGTGATTGTGATTTTATCGCATAATGTGACTTTTCCGAATTTGTCACTTCAACGATGGAAGATAAAACTTGTACCATTTCTAGTTTGTCTCAGAGATCCCGAAGTGACTTAACTATAGATTCATTAACCGAAAGTCAAATTGGTTCTGTGACTGGCAGTGAAAGTGGATTGCTTGGATCGGTTAGCAGTTTAAATGATACTCATGAAACGAACGATGATACGGAAACTGAACATCTCGACGATATTACTCCAACACCAGGAAGAATAGTATGTGTTTCGTGTGATAAAGTGTGACAATAGTTAGAAAATATTCAGTGAGACTTTTTTTTCATTTATGGAATTTATTCCTGACAGGTGCTCATTGAAAATGGTGTGCATTATTTCGAAGATGGTCATTTTTGGATGGAAGTAGCCGGAATACCGGATTTGGACGACGATCAGGATGATTATCAACCACCTTTACCTCTTAAAAAAACTACGAAAGTCACGTTCGACACGAAACCCATACGAGTGTATTCGACACATTCCGTTAACGAATATGATCGTCGTAACGAAGATGTTGATCCAGTGGCTTCCAGTGCAGAATACGAACTTGAAAAAAGAGTTGAAAAAATGGAGGTGAATATCAAAGATCATTGCGAGTGAAAAATTATATCGTACGATGAACACGCGAAATTCAGATAATAATTCGAACAACGTTTACTAGGTTTTTCCTGTCGAATTGATGAAAGGACCAGAAGGTCTTGGATTGAGCATAATTGGTATGGGCGTTGGAGCAGATACGGGCTTGGAAAAGCTCGGAATTTTCGTCAAAACAATTACCGAAAAAGGCGCAGCTGCTCGAGAGGGTAGAATACAAGTCAACGATCAGATCGTTGAAGTCGATGGGAAATCTTTGGTTGGTGTTACCCAGGCGTACGCTGCTAGTGTACTTCGCAACACATCAGGATTGGTGCGCTTTGTGATTGGTCGAGAGCGGGATCCAAATTCGGAAGTAGCAATGTTAATTCGTCAAAGTCTTCAAGCGGATAAAGAGCGAGAACAAGCAAATGCTGCAAGGTAATATTATTAATTGTCAGTTATTTTTTGATAGTACAACTTAAAAAGAAAACTTCCAATGATGGTTTATCCTTGCTCGCTAATGTCTATGCCGACAACCAATGGCCACTTCAACGATTGCCTGAGGCTCGTTGGGGTACTGAGGAAGTGCAATAGAAACACTATAAATCTAACTTATGGGTTCGAAATTCTCGTTTTAATACGTATTTCGATTTTTACAGGAAACTCAATTTTTCGGATGCTTCTCCAGATGGTCAGCGTGGTCACGAGGATATGTGTATAGGAGGCACAGGTGGAATTCCGGGTTCACCTGCAATGTCTTCGTGCTCCGAAGGTGAACCTCCGCACAGTCCAGTCGAAAGTTATCTGTCTCCCACTGGTGGAAGCAGATCTCCCATTATTAGTTCATCGATACAATATACGTCTGCGACTACTCAAAGTGACGTCGATAGTCTACGACTGCTGTTACAAGAGGTATTGTATTTTATTTTACTACGAACATGAGTAACAGTCTTGATACAGGTTGCGATATTCTTCTCTAGTGTTACGATTTTCTCATAGCATGTTCATCACATATTTCCATATAATGAGAAATATTCACTGTGGGCTCATTACACACAAGATTGTGCACTAAAACATTAGAAGCACATTTATTCTCTTCCACATGTTGCAGTAGCATAGTGTTGTACAGATGTCCCCTTTTGTATTATACATTAGTTGTATACTATTACGCATTTTGCCAGTACATCCGCGAAAGATAAGCAGTGATGCACAATTTCTTTTATTCGTTTATTTATGTGTGTATACATTTATCGAATTCTTTTATTATACTCTGAGCACTTTTGCACTTATTATACTTTCTAGCACAAAATTCTAGGTTTCTAATTGTGGATGTGTTTTTGGTTTTGCTTATGCATTGTGTTTGTTATTCACTGCTTGCAGAGTCAATATAAACTAGCATTAGCAGATGGAGAGGTGGAAAAACTCAAAGCTAAGGTAATTACGTGGAAGATATATGTTTTATATTTTATACACTTTTGCTATGTAAATTCGTCTTGCTTGGCTTCTGAGGTTTTGGTAAATCGCGGCAAAACACGCATATAGGAATGTTCATACCCAATTTACGATTATTTCCTTGTACATATACATTTTACTTCGTAAATTGAAGATCACTACATTCACTCGCATATAATGTTTTCATACAACATTCTTCATTTCTTATCCCAAGCCTGTGAATATTGTACAATAAAGAATGCAATCTAATGTCTAATATCCATGTGGTTACTATTTATACTTCAATATTGATATAGTTGATCTATTACGTAATATACGTAAAACGATAAAAGAATTAATCAATTGACAGAAATGTATCATTCTTTGTTTCATTAGTTGTTGGACTTAGAAAACAGTGGAGCCGGCAGTGAGGAATATGCCGCGAAACTTCGTGAATCGGGATTACGATTACACGAATCCGAAAGAGCGTTAACTGCCACCAGACAAGATTTAACGACGGCAAGAGAAATGCTAACACAGGCTACAGCGCAAAATGGAGCATTACAACAGAAATATGCACGCGCAAGGCGTGCCGCACGTGAATTACGAACAGATATTGCAGCGCGCGACGAATTTTACCAGCAGTTATTGCAAGAAAAGGATACGGAATACAATGCACTAGTTAAAAGTTTAAAGGACAGGGTATGCGTTCTAGCTAGAAACATGTGCAAGTTGTAGTGTGTGCTTAATTTGTAGAATTACTACTTATATGTTAAATAATTATATAGGTAATTAAGTTGGAGGTTGAACTAACAGAGACACAAAGAAGATTTGGATTACCATTATTGTTGCCTTATGATGGTACAACTGCTAGAATAGTGACCCCGCAATTAAGTCGTCGCCAACTACCTCCTCCTCCTTCGTCAACGAGCTGTCAGTTGTCTGATACAGAGACATCGGATCTCAGTAGCCCTGACGATGGAGACAAAACTGCGACAGTCGAAAGGAAACTACCTCTTCCGCTACCAGTTAAAGAGGAATTAGATCGGGCTGTACCTGCACATCGACTTCTTGACAATTCCGCTGGTAAAAGTAAAGCTGAACTGGCTAGTAGAGGAGGACTGGCTAATCGGCAACTTCCTAAGAGATCTGGTGGCCTTAGCAACAGTAGCTCTGTACGTATAATACACATTAGTCCTATAATCGATAATCCTAAAATTCGAGTTTTACCCAATTTTTTTCTCTTTTTTTATTCTTTATAGGATTATGGTTTAGATGAATCAGGTGATAATACTGATGATGACTCATCATCAAAGGTCCTATCTCAAGATACAAGCAGCAGGTCTCAAAATGATTTGACGTCGAAGCAATCGAATTTGAGTTCCTATTCCAGTAGCTCGTCTATCAGTTCCCTAAAAGGTAAACATTTGGAGTCTTCCCATCCAACAACAATTCGGCAACATAGTACAATTAGCTCGCAAGTAAGAGCTATGACCGAACAAAGTTGGCCACAAACCACAAAAGGTATTATTAATTTGTGTACAATTGGTTTACCGAAGGATTTCGGTAAACACTTCTATGTAAGTCGATTAACAAAACTCAAATAGGTTTGACTGGTCCCCCAGCATCATTAGCCGAACAACTCAAGCAAGTTTTGGCTGAACGCGAAAGGCGACTCGGTAGTAGCGATATGCCATCTTCGAGGGAAAGCTCAGGTGATTTCAGTGATTTGAATAATCCGCACAACAGCGATCCAACGTTAGTCACTCATCATTTGGTAGAAGAAATACGACAAGCAGTGAGCGAAGCCAATCAAAGAGGTAAATAGATATCGTTGAAAGCTCGTTGAAAATTAGATTTTTGCATGGTAATGAATTTAACGAAATGCAACGTTATTTTTAGTTAAAAAAGTTACTATCCCTTCGTCAAATATGATGGGAGGTGGGGGAACACCGTGGCATCATCCGGGTAGTTCACCATCGAGTTTATCATCGGGTGGTTCAGTGAGTCCACCGGCTGTTGATCCTAGTCCATCCAAAGCTGGAAGTGCAGGTACTTGAACGATCATTTTTCTCTGCGAACCTCGACAATGATTTTCCTCCTTTAGCGTTATTTTCATTATTTCATTATTTTTTACTATTATTTCTATTTGATTTTCTTTATTATTACCCTATCCCTTCGTCGGTTAAACAACGCGATGAATCTAGATTCAAGTGAAGTTTGGTTGCCTCCTCATCCAAGCGACTTTGGTTTAGGTGACAAGAAATCTCACTTTTGGCAGAACGCGCCGATCACAGATTGGTCTAAAGAACAAGTAAGTGAACTTGTATTGAATTACCTTCCTCGATAATATATATTTCTTTATCTTATGTAATTGGAAAAAATGTTCACAGGTGTGTCAATGGTTGACGGGGATCGGTTTAGAACGATATGCACCACGATTCTTGGAAACTGGAATCAATGGTGGGAATCTATTACGACTAGAGTCTCGAGAGTTGAAGGCCTTCGGTATTTATGGAGAAGAGAAATCACATTTGAAGAGAAAACTAAAAGAACTCAGAGCACAAGCGGATCGCGAGCGAAAGGAACGCAAGGAAATCGAACGTATGCGACGAAAAGCGGAGAAAGCAGCACGAAAGAAGTAGTTTGTATACTTATGTACTTATTTTCCATATGAAATGCAATAAGGTCACATAGTAAGCTAATAAGTTGGTGATATACCGAAGTCTGATGATTGAATTTATAATGCTGTCCGTAATTGCACTATTCAACTTCTCCTGTCTTGTTAATTTATCAGGATACAAATACATCTCACATTACAGTCCTCTGATATCTTCAACGTCGGAGCATAACAAACCGAAGCCTCTCTAGCTTCAGGTTATTTATCCTCAGTCGTAATAAGAATTTTGATCTTTAGATCAATTTGCATTTATTTATAACAACAACCGTGTTCGTCTGATTCAGTTATAAAATATTCAAATAGTATTTGCATTAGGTATTAATATTATACTTTGAAACTGGCGATGAATACGGTTCAAAAGAAAAGCGTATGAATGTATCGCGCAAAAACATGCCTATATACTATGATTGTTGTATGCATGTGACACAAGAATGTATAAAATTCGAACGAACCATTTAGGTAAATTGTAATAAAACTCCTATTATCTAAACTTTTTTATAATTGTAAGTATATCTTTCGTAGTGACATAAGTTTAATGTTACTAGAATACATTGTTTCTGTATTTATTTTTACTATCAATCGTATTATGGAATAACAAGTTTTCATAAGAATTAATAGAAATGCCGATAAGATAGACGTATTAGTATAACTGCAAGTATTAGTGGAAAATATCGCTATAATACGCGATTGCCCTTTCACTATGTATATCGTAAAGCAGACTCATAAACTATCAACGAATTTGTGACTGTCAATAGAATATATGTTATAGATTCGGCTGCAAATGCGACCAAAACTACAAATTAACTATCTACTCGTAATCTATTTATTCCATCTAAATTTTGCTCAGAATATATATTTCGCACGAATAGCGCAATTGTTTCGATTAGGTACGAAAGTTAAATTTTTCAATGCTATAATAGCTTTTTATTTTATTTTATTTTTGTTTGTTTAAATTTTGATTCTTCTTACGTCGTCATTTTACAATTTTATTCGAGAGTAACAACTTATATTGAGTAACGGCAATCCGCACACTACCGAGTTTAGTATGGCAATGATACAATATGACTATGTTAATGTGATCAATTTCTGTAGCGATTTGTATATTATACTTTTAACATTCCACACGCGTTTAGAATTTTATCTTACACACACATACACACACACGAGTAGAAAGGATGTTACGAAGGCTTTTGCGCTTCGATTGAACTATCTTTAAATGTGGATGGGTATTTTATAGATACGTTGCGTATCAATCCTACGTTGATACGAGACTAGTAACCAAACGAGAAGACGTATACGATGTTTTAATGGACACAAAACGCAACTCGCTTGGCTACAAAATTATAGACAAACGTACCTTTAATGTGCGTGTACTTATTTATAATAGTATTAAAGTTTATGTGCGAAAGCTAAGTAATGTGTTCTCTCCCGTTGTATTGGTTCATGGTATTAAAAAAAATTTTCTCATACCAAATAAACCTTTTTTTGTACGTAAAACAATTGGAGGAACAAATTACTTACTGTTGATACATATTGTACATATAACACGACGAATGATCATTAAACATTGTAATCTTGTGAAAGCGACTACGACTTAAAACGTGTAAGAGGCATAACAATAGTGTCATAATATCTTTAGAGGAAATAGTTTTTAACTGCTACACTTAAGCGTTTATCAAAAGTCCTCCATTTTGTATCGAAGCCACGCATCTCTCCCTCCCTCCCCCTCCTCCCTATATCTTAAAAGTAATTGATTTCTGTTATCTTTGTTGTTATGCTTACAACGAACTGTGGGAACGGATCGATTAAATTGGAGACGATTTTACGTGAGGATCTACGCCAATGTTTTTATATATATATATATATGTGTTTTGAATTAAAGTTTGAGTCTTAGTATTGCGTCCTGCATTTCGTTCACTTCTAAATAGTATTACGATTTAATAGGAGTGAACATTCGATAAAAACTGACTGATTTATAATAAGTTTTTATAGCCCATTTTCAATCGATGGCATAAATATGTACTTTTGATCAAATATGTGTCCAAAACTATGTAAATCTAACTGGAAAAACCTCACCTAAATACCTGTATACCGGAAAGTAGCATGATATCAGATTCTTTTCATTCGATGTTTCTTACATTTTCAATTACTGTCCATACTTAAACTCGCAAGAAATTCATAGTTCCAACAAAGACAGAAAATACACAGTTATAACAATGGCAGCTTTTTAATCATGTTTACGAAAAAGTATTGTCAGCAAATACTCTTAAACGTTTTAATTAAAAGTAATTCATATATTACAGTTGTGCATTGTTTTTGTACCCTGAAAATTCATTGAATTAATATTAGTAGGAGTCAGACACGTGACGTATTTATGTGCGTCAATATCAGTAGCACTGATATCTACGCGAATACAGAAAATACAATTTTCGATTGTTTGATCGATACTTTAGAAAGCGCGACTTCTATATCGCGAGGGTGTAACGTTAAGATTAGTTATCTTTAGTATTTCAAGATCTGCACAGTGCACGATTTATATTGTACTTTCATAATTTATAAATATTTCCTTAATCCAGATTTGCAAAATGCCAGCAATAATTATAAAAGATTATACTTGGCGGCAAACGGAAGAATATGTGACATTAAACGTAACGCTTTCTGGTCACCCGAAAAAGGTTGATTTATTTGCTATAGACAATTATGTAAAGGTAAACACGTGATTTACACTATAATTAAGTCCTGCACAGATTTATTATAAAATAATTAGTCTGAACTTAGAAAGAACGGGACACTTAAGAAGAATAAAATTCATTTATAAACAAGGTCAAATCAGTCATTTTGATCTCTTCGATAGTTGTAATTGTTAATAGAATGCAAATGAATCTTATTGCGAAATGTGTTGTGTTCTCAGGCCAGTTTTCCACCATTTATCTTTGAACTATTTCTATGGGATAACATCGTTGAAGAAAAAAGTACTTGCGTTCTTACTGATCGAGAAATAATACTCTCACTTCGAAAAGAAAAGGCAGGTGTACATTGGCCAAGAATCGATCTGCAAGATATTGGTAATGAAATTAAAAACGAGTATCGAAATCGAGCACGCGAACGTTTTCAAGCTATCAGCGAAGAGCGTTCGAAAGTCAAAGCAGGTGCGATGTAGTTCCGTGTTACGTTCAAGATTTAACATAACATTAAAGGCGTTTCAAACACTTGTAGAAAAACGTCAGATACTTCAAAAAGCAGCTGTGAAGGCGCAAATTAATATCGATACTGCTACATTAAATAGAATTGATTTGATGCGAGACACACATAGGAAAGAAGCTATGAAGGAATTCGAAGATTGGCGAGCAACCGCTGAGCTGCCGTTTTTGTCTAACGCTGAAAGCGAGTTGCAAGAAAATAGAAAAGCATATAGGTACTTCGCGAATACTGATTTTTTACTACTAGATAGTAAATCTTAAAACGTGGACATTTTTTTAAGGCCACCCTTGAAGTGGTTTAAGGACGAGACTGACACAGTTCAAGTCAAAGAATTAACGAGCGAAGAGATAATGACCAAAGGTATGAACATAACGGAAGTAGGAACAGGTGAACCGAGGAAATCGGATGATCAAGAAACGCAAGCTCAAAAATTATTGTCGAATACCGCGACAAATAATGAAACAGTATCATCAGGAACAGAAAGCAACACTAAAGTATCGGATGCACCCATTACAACTGAATTAACACAAGAGGGAAGTTCATCCGAAGATTCAGAGTCTGACTATGAATATTCAGAGAATCGTAAAATCATAAAATTCTATAACGAGAATAAGAAAACACAGCCTGGTCAGAAATTAGTACAAAAGATTCTTACTGGCCAAATCGTAAAGAAACGAAGTATATTTGGGGAACCTACAAAGTCGATACCTTTACCGAGAAGAAGCGGTAAAATTGGCGTCCACTTTTCAGAACGTGCATTTCCAACCCCAGCCAGGGAAAGCTCGCATCTCGAAGAACAGGAAGTATGTCTTAAGCAATACTTTTCTTTGACCAGTGGTTTAAATATTTCGATTTAAAATGCGAGCACGTAATTTCGATCCACCATTAAATTAATTTCAGTGGTTGCTGAAGCAGGCGGAAGCCAAACGTAAAACTGGTTTCGCTGCGGAAGATCTTCGACCAGAAGAGCGAGATCCACAATGGTTAAAAAATAAAGGAGAGTACGTATTCCCAACTTATATCCAGATTATTTTACAAAAGTCTTCGTAATCAATAAAAAAAAATTGTAATCAAACTTTTTTTCTTTTTAGTGAATTTTACAAAATTGGAAACCATTTGGCTGCTATCAGCGCATATACTCTCGGTATTAAAATTAGTGATAAAATGGCATCGCTCTACGTAAATAGATCCGCGGCGCAATATGCGCTGGGAAACTATTTCCGGTGTGCCGATGACTGCACCAAGGTAAGCAAACGATTTGTATACTAACAATACGCAATTTACTTCTAATGGAGAAAGTCGAAGTACAAGGAGCTTTTATTGTTTGTTTTATACTTAGGCGCTTGAATTGATGGAACCAAAATGTGAAGCAAATCGTTTGTCGAGAGCTAGGTGTCACGCGCGACGAGGCGCAGCACTTTGTAAATTATCCGCTCCTCAGCATGGTATTCCCGAGCTGGAAGCCGCACTTAAATTGGAGCCACAGAATGAAAGCGTCAAGCATGACTTACTTGCGGCGAAACAATACTTTGAGATAAGAGAGTGATAACACTTGAATTTTATCACAGCCAAAGCAAATGATACGTATTACATTCAAGGACAGAAGAGTATATTAACATATTTAGTTTTAGTATTATATATTAAAAACTCTTACAATTCGATTTTATTAAAGACAGTAAGAATTATAATTTGGTTTATTGTCATATCAGTATATCACAGACAGAGGTACAAGCTAAAAAATCAGTCTAGAACGTATTGCGTTCTATGTGTACTACGTCCTAAAAGCTTAGAAAGAACTTATAACGTATGTGAAAATTATAGCGAAGATGAAGTGCAATTTCTGCTTATTTGGAAACATTTAACTTGCATAACTACTCGCAATGTTTCGTTGAACTTGCGAGGGTGATAACGGCAGTTAAATATTTAAGTGATAATATCATTGATATTAATTGGAGTCTATCAGATTTTGGTCCACACATTCGCATTTCGTGTGCTCTAACGCGTGTATGACTTCGTGATGCCTGTCACGCTGCCGATCGATCCTATGCTTCACCATGAAAACGAGGCTGACGTTTTTAGTCTCAATAGGTGCACAAATCTGTTTGGCATCTGGACAGCATCCCGCCCCATTGCAACGTGCCAAAACGGTAGAAGCAGGGTAGAAGATCTCATCCGAACTGGGGCCAATTGTTAAAAGCTCCGATACAGGCACTGCTCGTCGTTGTGGCACGGAGCACCGAAATTCATGCACGAGTTGCACATGATTCAAAAATCCGCTATCTCTACAACGTGCAATCAGCTGTAAGAGAGAAATTACGAATCGGTCGAAAATATCGAATGACCATTAATTTTACCTGTGATGTCTTATTCCAGTAGAAACAGCAAGTTGAACGGCGATTAAGAGCAGAAGACAGATTTGAATAGTAAATTTCACGTGTCGTTTCATTTTTTAAAATAGAAGTGAACTTTGAATAGTTGATTTCACTATACTCAATGGGATTCACTGGTCGATTTAATTTTAAGATCGTACGAGCGGGCCGAAGGCAACGTGACTTCTGCCTTCTGTGATCTGAATTCTTTTATATATGTAACTTTCATCCTCGGTGTCCCCTCTATTCCCCCCTTCTTTCTGATTTCAATGGCACTCTCTTCGCTGATCGGCCTCTCCCCATGGCTTGTCGTTTCGTTTCTACGGTAGATTTTGCCCTCTCCCTCTTGCTTCTCAGTAAACGAACAGGAGGAGCTGAAGCAAAGCGTTCTAAGAACATCGCAAGATGATAACTATAATTATATCTACTGGGTCCGGCCTCTTGTTCGGACGGACCCACATTACGTCAGGTGATTCGCCATCCTTTCTTCGTCAAAATCATCTCTTCTTTCACCGCGGTTCTTCTTTCACTTCTTATGCATTTTGACGAATCGCACTCCTCAAAAATCCTCCTACTTTCTAAAAGAAAAAACTGATGCAAGGATTCATTTTATTTCATTTTACTTATTTAATCATATCATTTCGACTAGAACTTTTAAAATAATCTTATTTTAAAAAAATTGGAAAGAAATTGGGGCGAAAGGAACTAGTGCGTAATTGATCCGTTAGTATTTGCCACTCTTCCATTTGTATCTCTTCCACGCATACCTTTAACTCAGGTTGTGAAATCACCGAAAATAGAATGGTACAAGAATGTATAAGAAATTCAGTTGATATGTATCCGCATTTAGACAAGTAGTATATCCGATGCGACAGGTTGCAGTGATTCACCGTGTTGCACCGCATCGTCTCCGGTGTGTCTGCACCCACAGAATGTGATACATTCATAGCGTAGTCTTCTTTTTGCAAGAGACCGTGAATTTCGCAGGTCTGAATAATCCAACCTGCTGAATTCTTCACGCGAACGTGAGACCGGTCATCGATTGCTCAAATAGCGGACCCACTTGCATGAATATCCGTTTACGCCGATTCACGGAACTGACTCATCGGCATGGTGTGTGCGTGTGTATACGCAATATCATACGAAATCACGGATCTAACGTAAGTGAAGGAAGCATTCGTGAAATTTGGTCCTCAGGTGGGTTGAGAATCTCACAGAAATCATCCTACGCGTTACAATATTCGATATGTATAATAAATGCGATTAATAGTTACCAATACGATCAAAGCATTTTATTTAATATTTTTTATTCAAATTAGCTTGAATGATAAAAAAGAAATTTTGAATTATTCGAATAAGAGAATGCGCGCCAATTGTTGATCCAGATGTTGAATTGTCATTGTATCGTAACATAATTCGTATTGGCATAACTTCTAACCGTAGTATGTTACATTATCAATGGTAACAAAAATAGGAACTATAAGCGTGTTTATTAATAGTATTCGTATATTTAGAAAGCGCGCGATTATGACGCCTTCGTTTATAAAAGAAGATTGTGTGTGGCAGGGCAGTAATAAAACGAAGCTAGAATAGTAAATGAGTATGATTAAGTAGTTCGCCCGCAGGGATATCCCAATTACGTCAACTGAGACGCCAAGTACTTCGAGTAATTGTGTCGCACATGCATTTCGTGTCATTCAATACTTCGTGATAGAGTAGTATGTACTTACTCACTGCGTTTATATGGAATAACGTGAACTCATATAAATATAGATTCTCTCGATTAATTTTGTTTCGCATCATTTCTAGGATTAGCTCGCAAATACAATAACAATTACATGTAGTGATTTCAAAGGAGATTGGATTAATGAACGATACATGCTGATAAAATTAATAGACTAGCTGTAAATCCCCAGCAATTATTAGGAAGACACACGCGAAAACGTGAGAGGAAAATATTAATTAATTTGTCATCTTTGCGCGGGTATTCATTATCGAGCTCAAGGAAAATGAGTTGATGATTCACATAAACTGGCTTTCGAAAGTCAATAGCCTACCATTTGCTTCGAATACCAATATAGGTATTTTTAGCACAGTGGGATATCCCAATTTCTTGATCAATCAAATTATTTGAAAATCGAATTGCAGCCTCACACTAATTTAATTTGCAACGTTTGATGCATACCACTCCATACAAATATCTATAAAATATCTATAAAGTTAAGTTTCCCATGAATTGTTTCTTGGTAGCGTTTTAAATTTCCTTGTTGTATCTAAATATAGGGAAATTAGTAATAACATCAAGTAATACGTCAGTAGGAAAAGTTTGTCACCGGGGTCCCATGGCATGTGATCTATACTCAGTATCGTAATATATTTTCCTTTGAATCTAACGTACGCATATGCATGGTGACGAGAACGCGATGACCAAGAAAAATCTCCGGGGAAACGAAGACAGGAAATGAGTATAGTTTAGGATGCATCTTAGCTACCTATCTGTATTCCAATGTACACGAAAATGTGCAACTGGAGTTTCTTGTAAATCTTTAACCAGTCAGTAGAAACAGCACACCATGCAGCACCTGAGAATGACTGTCTCTTTTTCTCTCTTCGAAGAACTCTTTAAATTGGCCGAATATTAGAGGAGTTTGACTTATTGGTCGCTACGGTCAATTTAACGCAGCTGAGGAGGACCTACATTTCGCAGGAATCATTGTGAGAAACTAATTTCTCTGGCTTCGTTCCTTCAACAGAAGCAATTGCACGCGAGAGAAATTGTTGAGAAAGTTATTGTCGCTTGAAAATTTCGCGATGAATAATAAAGAATCTTTTGTAGAGATATGAAACTATATATTGTTATGTTAAATATATTGCAATGGTAATAGTAGATAATAAAGTGCGAATATTAAATGAGCCTTCGGATGCGTGTATTCGCGAGTATGAGTCACGCAGTATGATAAATCAAATATGACTTCCTAAGAGAGGGATGAAACTATTTCATACTTGAAAAAAAGGACAAAGTTAAAGAAATCCTTGCCGAATAATAAATTTCATTTTTATTGACATTTGTTATAGGTATTGTACGTGATTGACACTTCACTAAACTATAATTATTGACAGTTAGTATTACGTACACTTAGGCAGCGAAAGTTTTACATATAAATAGCATACGATTTTATTTACCTTACGTATCGGTGTGAGAAATGTCGAAGTTCGCCTTTGATAGATAGATGTTTCCGAGCACCGCTTATCATCAGTGTGCTTGATCCGCTCACATAAGCAGGAGATCATGTAATCTTTGAGACACGGTACCCCGAGAAAGATCAAAAGTATTCTTAACATACTGCATATATCACCTTATAAATATAAGTTTATCCTTTTATCTCGATGTCGTTTATTATAATATACAAGAACAGGTAAACGGTAGGAAATCGCAGGCAAACATAATGGCTAAGTGTATCTCAATAAGTGCAACAACTTCTATAAGTAGAATTAACAACACGTTACAAGTGAAACGCCCATAGCAAGGATTAGTGGAATGTTATTTAACTTTTTCCTGTCGTAGAAGAAGCTAAATAGATGGGAATTCCCTTTGAAAAAAAGGGTGATACCTTTGGCGACACGAAGATTATATAACCGATTAATTATTACTGCAAAAGCATTGAAGAATCAGAGTTCACACGTGCATCAAGATGGACCATCGACACGCATGTATACTACATATGTATGTACCAACGCATGGAGCATGTGTGCAAGCTCTTCAACGTATAAATACTCCTCTGGCAGCAGGAAAGTCTCAGTCGGTCTGTTCTTGGTTTGACTACTTTGTACATATCGGTGGTACTAGCAAGTGGTGTAGAAAACGCGTGGACCAAAAGTTAGTGGCGCAAATTGAACGCGCCAAAGTTTTGCACGTGTATGCGCAACAGTTCGCGCGCTAAACGAACTTTGGTAAAACAGTTTTAATGGTCAGTGTAATTATCATCTACAAGGCATGAGAAGAAAATCTTGGTGTCCTTCTCTTTTGAGGTGGACAATTTTAATTTTGTCAACTTTGGATCATGTCACGCTCCTCGTGACAGCAGGAACCACCGGTGGACAACACCGGTCATCACGAAGAATACATCTGCATCGTGCTATCGAAATCTCTAGCAATTTTAAATGCAGAGAACCACAACCACGAACTTATAACTTAAAGGATTTAATACAAAATCATTTTCAAAACACCGGCGAAAGTGTCAACCAACCGACTTATATAGTCTTAAAGCGCTGTGATAGTCATTCCGGATGTTGTATGGGTCTGGATATGACTTGCACGCCCGTAGGATCAGCGATCTATCGTGAAGAAATCGAAATCGAGATCTGGAGTCTAGAAACAAACGATACTAGAAGGCAATGGATAGAAGTGGAACAGCATGGACGTTGTGCTTGTGAAGTTACCACGTTCGACGAGCGGTACACATTGACGAATCAACAACCAAGTGTGATTTTGCTTTAGTCAAAATTCCATTTCTTTAATCTCTGCGGAAGTTTGATCTCGACAAGTTTCTCTAGTCTCCAACAGCGCTAAGGAAGATATCTCAGGAATTGTTAGGATTGTACAATTCTGAGAAAACGTAGTTTTGTGATATTAATATTTGCTGACCACGAGACAGATACTTTCCATTATACATCAGTATTGATGAAGTCAATTCCACGAGATCAGGCAATGAGAATTGCTGAAATAAACATTTTCAGAGCAGTCACTGTGCTCATTGGTTTAATCGCAAAGTATTCTTGCCCATTCAATCGAATGGACTGTCGGCTAACTAATACTCAAAGGTGTTCAATGCGAGCAACCGGAATGCGGCGGGCAAAGAGAGTTGGCTTTGTGCCTAACAACGTGATGATTGTTTCAGCGAAGCCAAAATACTCAAGTAACAGTGATAGACACCTGTTGTAGTTTTTCACGCTTCTGAAAGAAAAAAACGGTAGGCTGCGTACAACACTCATTGTGTGCATAAGGTTGAAAGGTAGTTCCTGTTACAGTACTACTGTTAAATGACATTTACGATATACCTCAATTAAAATGTTATACGAAGTTGTAATTATTATCGAAGCATCGAATTAATTGAGCACGACTATGAAAAAGACATTTAGGAATATACTATAATAGTTATATGAGTTTATAACAGAACTACAAGTTTTCAGTATTGATGTATTAACTAGTAGAACATTTTTAAAATCATAATAGTATAATATAATTAGATCGAAAATTTACCAATTACGACACTTTTGATTATATCGGAATATATAGTGGAAATGTCGCTTTTTGTTTTAATAGTAGAGCGCAAAGCGAAGGAACAAAGTATTAATCTGAAATATCGTCTAGGTGACGATTACCGATATCGATATTCAAGCTTGGATTGACTGAAACCTTTAAGTCTCAGCTATTTTTTTATACATGACTGTGTTTAGTATATAAGATTATTTATTTTAATGTCAAATGAGGCATGGAAAAGTGTTAATCAAAAATGCGAAGCTTTACAGTATTTATTACTATTTATTCATAATTTGTCAGACTCATTATGTATGTATGCTTAATACAATTATTGTATGACTGATGGAACATTCAATATAGCTTTGCCTATGTTCTAAATGTAAAAAGGCTGACGGAAATTACCACGCCTTCAAGGATAAGCTTTGTTTACACTCGAATCACAAATCTTTCTTTCTTTTTTTTTTATAAATGGTCCTGGAATATACACTGTCTTTCATATACGTAAATGTATGTAAGAATATCTTATACATATAAACATTTGAAACAGTAAAGGTATACGGCTTCAAAAATGTGACGACTTTATCACACAGATTTTCTAGTAATGCTTTTGAGGCATATGGTAATTATACAGATCAGAGAAATAACAAAATAACTGTAGGAATGTTACTTAAATTCTTTCTTGATAAATGTATAAAAAAGAAAATCACACAATACTAACTGCGTATCACCAATTGTCAATGATACATCATGGTGCAGCCCGTTATTCGTTTATAATATTCAATAATACCTACTCTTCCAGAAACAGATGTTAATTAGTGATTACAGAATCGAATTCCCAAAATAAGAAATATCAAGGAACACATACGACGATTAGTCTGTACAATTGGTAGTGATTTTAAGTAAATATAAACTTTACACCAAATTATAATCGAAACGATAGTTAATGCTTCTGAGGCAAGTATTCAGTACCAGAAATTATTAGTACACTCTTTTTGAATAGCAGTATATGCCATATTAACATTGGTAGCGCGGATAAGGAAATTTCGAACGCATACGACGACCTCTAGTTCCACGACCTCTTCCGGTCTCACTGTTTGCTCCTCTTGTACCGTGGCTACCTCTTAGTACATTTTGTCCTTTAAAAAAAAACAATTCGCGACAGTCCATTAATTTAAGAATTTTTAAGCAGCTATATATTTTTATTAAAATTTAAGTTACCCCTTCCAGGTTGATTTTCCCATACAATTGGTGTTGGTCTTGCTCGCGTAGCTCTGAATGGTGATCGTGATGATCTTCGTGCTGTACCGCCTCTGTTTCCAATCGCAGCAGCGGCAGCTGCAGCTGCGGCTGCCATAGCTCTTTGACGCGTGTTACTCGACGGACAAGCTTCAGCCTCGCGACTTTCCTCTTCCCCATCATCCTCCACTATATCGCTTCCTGGTTCCTCAGTTACTTCGCCCGTATCTACTGCATCGTCATCTCCAGAAGCTAAAGGTCCAGTTTCCTCTGTCCGTTTTTCGCCTTCGGAACTCATTCCTATAATACAAGTTGCATAGTTTTTCAATTGACAATTGGTAAATTGTCACAGTTTACAAAAGCAATTTGTGTATAGACAATACTTGATCTCATACCTTCGGTAGGCGTTGTGCTAATCGATTCTGTAATAATTTCTGCCTGATTATCTTGCTGATCATCCGCACTAACCACGCGAATAGTTGGTATTGTCGTTTCCTCGCTAGTACCAGCGGCACTGGTGCCTGTCACTGACACAGGAGTTACCGAGACAGGGGTCTCCTGTTCTTCCGTTGGTCCACTACTTGTCTAAAGAAGAGAATCAAAAAGTTATAGAAAATATTATTCTCGATTGAATATAAAACTACATACCGAAGGCGGTAAATCTGCGGCTGGAGAAACTTGCAATGGTGTAGTAGGGACACTACGACCTGTTCCACCATCTTCCAATTGTGCAAGATCCATCCGAGTATCATCTATACTTTCTTGAACGACTTGTGCCACGATTGATACCGAGGAGCCAAATATCGTTCGTGTCGCTGATCCGGAAGGTGTGTTGAGAGAAGGCGTAGAAGACGCTGTCGTAGGAGCAGATGGATCTCCAAACGTAAAACGTCCTTGAGGAACTTGAGGAGAACTGACAGCTTCGCCAAAGCCATCTCCTCTCCGTGGGACAAATAAGGTAGGAGTACTTGGTACTATACTATCGTCTCCGCCATCTTCGTATCCCTGTTGCGGCTAGAGAAGTCAGTTTCTGATGGTATTTAAACTGGTACACAGATTGGGTGCATCATCATTGATTTCAAGATACTTACCAAAAGAAGATGTTGTTGTTGCTGTTGCCGTGGCATTGGTGCAACTCCGCGTGATGATCTACCAGCGAATGAGGTAGCTTGTTCACCTGTTGCGCCCGCACTACTAATGGCTTCTGATTGTTGTTGCTGTTGATTAGTAGGTATCGCTGGCTGACCTTGTCGAGGGACTTCAACACTGGTAGAATCTTCGCCCATAATTATTTCCACTTCGTTATTGTCCCTTTCTACTTCTACTTCTTCATACGGTATTTCTTCTTCTTCTTCCATTTCCTCATACGGATCATTGTCGAATTCCTCTTCTTCTTGCGCTTGATGATTTCCACCGCCTTCTCCTTCGTCACAATCTACTACGACAACGCAACCTTCTTCTACCTCTTCGTCTTGATCTCTTTGACTCGACGTAGGTACCTAAAAATTTTACTTTTATATAAGGGAAATCTATGCGGCACATTTTCTAGATTACTTATCGGTTGATATTGTTTACCTGGTACTCGACCTCTGATGCACTTGCGCTCGCCGTAGATGCCGGTTCGTGTTGTCTGCTTCGTTTAGCTTTTGGACTAAGTGCTTGTTCTTGTCTACTGTGATCTGCACCTTCCACGATTCCTGATCCTGAAGCTGTAGAGTCGAGGGCTCTCGGGCGCTTATGCCCCGTGGAAGCTTGCGACGTACTAACCGACTGTGTGGAACTACTGGCTACTGTTTGTTGCTGGTCACTAACTGCTGCTTGTTGTTGTTGCTGCTGTTGTTGCTCCACTCTAGGACTAACCAATGCCACTGTTTGCTGCTGCTGTTGCTGTTGCTGCTGTTGTTGGCACTGCTGTTGCTGTACGTTTAGTGTCTCAACGCTCTCGGCATCTTCGCGCTGTGTTGATTCTGCTGATTCGCTTAATTGTGGTTGTACAACTAATTGGCGTAGAGTGCTAGGGGCAGTTTGCGACGAACTACTGGTACTTGCTGGCTGAAAGTCAGTTAAACTGCTGGTCGGTGAACTTGTTTCCGTTGTATGTACCACTTGTTGTTGTGGTTGCTGTTGTTGATGAGGCGCAACTATAACTGGTGCAGTGGCAGTTGTTGGTAGAACTGCTGCTGTTCTTGATTGAACCACTACACTCATGGGTCGTATACTGGCTAAAGGCGTTTCAGCACGTGCGGACATAGGTTTGATGTTTGCGGTAGGTGGTTCGGTCGTTGCACTAACTCCACTAACTCCTGCTAACTGTCGTTGCAACTGCGTTACTCTCTGCGAAAGAGCTTCCTTCTCAGCTTGTATTTCAGTTTTCTCATGTTCGAGTCGCGAAATTCTTCCCTCCATTTGAGACTTTAATGCGACAAGCCTTGCATCGTGCTCGGATGCGTCGGTCTCACTACTTCCAGCTTCTATCTTCGCTTTTAAGTCGAGCAGCTCCTTCTCACAAATCTTTTTCGACTCGGTTAATTGCATGATTTTGGTTCTTGCACCTTTCAATACTTGCTTTGCACGCTCTTCTTTTTCGACACTCGTTTTATTCATATTATCGATCTCTTTCTTAAGCGAATCGGCTTCACTTTGCACAACTACCATTTGGCGAGACAGTTCGTCAACCTTCGACGTTAACTCCAAGTTGGCTTGCCTCAATTCTTGTCGTCCCTCTTCTCTTAATTGATCTTCTCGTTCTTGTGTTACTTGCATTGTTTCTTCGCTCGCAGAAGTGCCTGCTGGCATTCGCGATTCATCCGATTTATTCTTTTCTTCTTCTACCGTTTTCGCAAGTTCTTCAAATTGTGTCTTATACTTCTTTGCGATTTTTCTTATTTGAATTTCTTTCACCTTTATATCATTCAATACAGCTTCTTTCTCACCAAGTTCTTTCTTCAATGTAGCAAGATCTTTGGCTTTGGAAGATGAATCTGCAATTGCTTCCGTTAAGTCTTGGTTCAGCTTTCGAGCCTCCTCAGCAGATTTGGCAACCTGTTCCCCTTGAATCTGTAATTGTTTCTGAAGTTGTGTAATCTGTTCTTCCAATCTGCTCTTTTCCAGTTTCAGTTGATTGAACTCCTCTGCACGTTTAGCGTATGTCTCACGTTCGGAAGTTAACAGTTTGCTCAGATTTTCACGTTCCGTTTGTAATCGGCGCCAATCCTCAGGACTCGTTTTATTAGCTCTTTCTACTAGAGTATTGGCTCGCTGTCTCCACCGTGTGGCTTCAGCCTTCAAACTTGAATTTTCTTGCAGCAAGGCTTCGGTCTGCGCAGTTAGGTCTCTCGACGTATCGCGAAGTGGAATTACTTCTTCGGACAGCGCGGTCACTTTTCCTGTAAGTTCCGCCACTTTTGCGCTCAAATGGTCTCTTTCCTCTCTCAATACCCGATTAGAATCAGTAATAGCATTCAGTGTTTCCACTTTCCGTAGTAGTTCGGCGTGTTTCGATGTTGTGACCACATCAATCTCAGATTTTTCCCTTTCCGAGTTCAGAACCGTTTCAGTTTCCTTTAATCTCTTCTCGAGCAATTCGGTTTGTGATTTCAATCGTAAGTTTTCTGCTCTTAACACATCAAACTTCGTTACAGCTAAATCTTTCTCTCGACGTAGATATTTCATGACTCTTAATAATTGTTCGGCAGATTTTGAATCATCATCGATACCACTGAAACTTCGATTCATTGCTTCCAAACTGGTATCTGGGCTCTCCGAACCAGGCATCCTTGATTGTTGGCTTTGTATAATGGCGGATCGATCACTTAACTCTTGGATCTGACTGTGTAAAATTGCATTCTGGGAATCCAAGTCTTCTAATCTCTTTTGTAACTCTTGAACTTCCGAAAGCATCCTTTGCTCCCTTTCTTGACACGCTGTTCTTTCGAGTTCTAATGCTTCAACTGCTGCATTTCTTTCCTGCGTTGCATTAGCAATTCTCTGTTCTACGACCTGTGCCTCTTCTTTTAATTTAGCCAAAGCCTGTAAGCGAAACAATGCTCCTCAGTATGAATTTACTTAAACAATAATTATATAGAAAACGTATACTGTTTGGATATAATATCTAATTGGGCCTATTAATATAATAAAACACTTTTGCATACCTGTAAATCTGCTGAGTGCAATACCATCTCTCTAGCATATTTCTCTTCAGCTTCTTTCGCTGCCATTGAGGCACTTTGCAAATCACTTTTTACAAGTTCCAATTCTCCTTTCACTTCTTCTAGCTCTTCAAACTTTTTCTCTGCTTCTTTCAACTTTTCTCTCAGCTCTGAATCAGTCTCCTGCCTACCGCTTGATATTTTTGCCAGTTCTTCCATTAATTCCTGAACTCTCTTTTGAAGGGATATCACTTCCACGCGTGCTTCTTTCAAAGCGGTCTCTAATTCTTCTTTGCACTTTGCATGCTGTGTGGTAAGTTCGCGTAATTGCGCCTCAGTACTTTCTGCTATATCGCAATATTGCTGACTTTGTTGGCGTGCAGTTTTTAATTGCTCGGCTAACGATTTAGCTTCTGCCTGAGTCGTGGCTAGCTGCATCTCGACATCTTTCAATCTCTTTACGAGATTTTCGTCACCTGTAAATTGTTTAAATAGATTCAGAATTGTACAAAAAAATTTATACTCAAAAGAAGAAAGACAAGAAAGGAAAAAATCAGTGTATACGTACCAGTAAATGGCTTCGATATGGAGTGACTAACTGCTTGCCGCAGCTTGTTATTAAGCTCTTCTATGCGCTGTATATTTTGCGCATCTGCCTGACGTGCTTGTTCCAAATCAGCTCGAATTTGTTCGGTAACAGCACGTTCTTCCGTCAATCGTTCTTGGGCTGTAGCTAGCTGCCTTTCCAAATGGGTCGACAATTCTCTAAATCGATCTTGTTCTTCTTGCAAACGTCTTCTTAGAGCAGCGCATTCCCTTGTTGCATCGTCAAGACGTTGTTCGGCACGTAGCTGACCCTCAGCCCGCACACGCTCCAAACTAGCTTTAATAGATTCAACGTCTGCTTTGAGCAAAGCTTGCGTCTGTCGTTCCCTTTGATACACTTCGCGTTCCTTTAGAAGCCGACCCTCAGCATCGCGTAACAGTTGTCTATCTCGCCGCAAATTTTCCAATTCTACTTCAGCTCGGGAGAGTCGAGTTTGACCAGACAAAGCCTCATCTTTCAAGATCATAATACTGTGTTCGTGTTTACCTAGAAAAATCATGTTACGGTTAGTTATTATTATAGTGAATTTAAGATTAGTATGAATAATATAGTACATTATTACCGATTGTAATAGAGTAATTAGCGCATTTCTCTTCCAAAGCCTTTATTTGCGTCTTATAAGAGCTAACATTCGCTTGCAAGAGATTGAACCTCTCAGTAGCAGAGTCGAGCTGAGCCTTCAGCTTACAACAGTGTCCCGAACTTGCTTCAGCTTCTTTTCGAAGTCTTTCTACTTCTTCACCCAACATTCTCTCATGTGCAATCTTTTCTTTCCGGTATGTTTCAAATTCATGCGTAACTTGTTTCACTTTTGCTTCGCTTTCTGCCAACTTTCTTTCGAGTTCTTTCTCTTTATCGGTGTCCCTTTGCGTAGCTTTAGTGCTCTCGTCAGAGTCAGGCTTTTTATCTGATTTTTCTTTATCTTCCTCAGCTTCTGCTGGAAGTTCCTTACTTTCACCTGCATTTGTTTGCTTCAAACATTGTTGGTACATATTTTTGTACATATCCCTTTGTCTTAAAAGACCATCCAACATCTTAGCTTGTCTATCTTGTGCAGCTTGCATATCAGCTAATTGTTCCAAGTATCTATCAAGCTTCTCTTTCATTTCTCCAGAATTGATTTCATCCGTTGCTCTTTCTATCTCCTCTTGCCTAGATGATAATGTACGAACGATGGACAATAATTTCTGATTATTTTCCTGCAGCTCTTCGATATCCTTGAATGTTACGAGTTTTTTACTAATAATCTGAGAAGAAGCAAGATCATCCGTTTCCATTGATGCTGATAAGTCACTCGTATTAGCACTAGCAGTACCACTTCGGCTTTCCTGAACTTCCTTTAGAAGGAAGCATACCTAATACCAGAAATAACAATGTACATTGTATTTTTTGATTACACGTAACAAAATGATTTTCACGTGCAATGAGAATTAATATAGTTCCTTATAGAATTACCTGTCTAGCTAAATCAGCTAGCTGTGTCTTTAATCTTTGGTTTTCCTTCGTATGATGTTTGGACATGCGGTTTGCTTCGTCTGTTGATTCTTGAAGTCTATGGTTTTCTGCAAGCAATTCGTCTACTCTCGTAGTAAGAGTTGCCACATTGGTCATAGCTGCTTCATAGTCTTCCCGTTGCTGTTGTACAATCGGTGCTTTCTCTTCAAGTTCACGTAAAATTACATCCATTTGGGATTTGAGTCGTTCGTTCTCTTCTCGCTCCGACGTTAATTCGTTGGTCACGTCAACCAATTGCGTATAAATTTGCGTGAGACTAAGACCCTTCCTCAGTACACGGCTCGCAATTGCAGCTGTCGGAGCTAGTTGTTCAACAGCTTGATCTAATCGCTCTATGGAACAAACGATTTCATTTGGTATAAAAGTATAAAACAAATAATACAAATCATTTATCCAATGACGATATTTAGTGCGTACCTTGCTTGATACTCTTTAATAATTCATTCGCGTGATCTAATTCTTTCAGAAGTTCACTTATCTTCTGTTCCTTTTCGTCTAGATCTTGTTTATGTTGCAATTGTAACTGATTGTACTTAGTTTCAAGGTCTCCGTATTGTTCCGTAGCATGCTCCAATAGTTCCTGAAGCTCTTTAACCGCGTTAGTAAACTCTTCAGCTTTCGCATTAGCTTCATCCGCAACGCCCTTATACAAATCTGCTAATTTTGTTTGTGCGCTTATCTCCTCCCTGTACGATGCATGGATTGACATTTCATGAGTGCGTTGATCTTCCAATTTTTGTGTCAGTTCTTCGGCCCGTCTTTGAAGAGACATATGTGATTCTTTCATTTGTGCAATTGTGTCATTGGCAATTCGAAGCTCTTCGTCACGTTGTGCCAGTCGTGTATCGGTTAAAAGTGCCCGAGCGGAAGCTTCCGATCTTGTTGCTTGCAGTTCTGTCATTCTCTTTCCTAATTCCTCTTCGAGATTTGCCATTTGTTGTGAAATCAGTGTTCGTTCTTGTTCCAAACGTTTTTCCCTGAAAAATGTGTGAATACCACAAACGTAAAACGATTGATATCAAAATATTAACAATGCGGGTAATAACTTTGAATTTCTTAAGAACATACTTGAAATCTAATGTCATTTCGCGACTTCGAATCTCCTCTGTTTCTGCCAAAGCTTGACATTTGGCAGCAACGGCAGTTTGTAATTGAGCACCAAGAGCAGACATTTCCGTATGCATCCTTTCGATTTCTGTATCTCGTCGTTCGACTTGCAGTTGTAGTGCATCCCTCTCGTCCACAATAATATCCCTTTGTTTCCGTAACTCTGCATTTTCCTTCTCTAACCTGAGTTAATAGAATTAAACATTAAATTTCTCTTGAAATTTAGCATTAAACTTAAATTGAATTTACCTTTTCACAGTCTCTTGTAACTTATGAATCTCAGTTTTCGCTTCATCCAGATTACACTGTAACTCAATGGTATATTTGTCCGCAAGTTCTAATTTTTGTTTACATTCTATTAAGTCCGATGTTTCCTTTGCCAAATCTTTCTGTAATTTTTCCTCAATTTGCTCTACAAAATATTAGAATTACACTTCATAACGTAAGATTGTGTAACACAATGTAAATTTTTCAAGAATTAGGAACGCAAATTGTTCATATGCTATACATAAACCTTGGCTGTTATTAATTCTGTAAACTGCAGCCAATTTGCGGTACTAGCCTTTGTTGAGTTAAAAACGTAAAACAAAAACAATTACTCATTATGGTTTGTTTTATTAAATCAAAAGAAAAGAAATATAACAAAATGAATAATATATTTCGTTAACGTGGATAATTGAACAATAGCTGTACTAACAACAGTACAACCGTCGCTATACTCACCGAAACTTTTTTTGTTTGTTTCAAACACTGCCTTCGCGGTAATATAACTCTCGAACTTGTCGTTGAAAAATCCATTTATTTTCTTGCCGATGGATTCGGGAATTTGTGCCAATTCTTCTTCGCTTAAAATTTCTCCCAATGGATTGGTATCGCATCCCTCACCTTTTTCCATTTCGTCCGTTAAAGTTTTGATTGTGGCACAGGCGGATTTATTTCAGTAGTAACGTTTTATGTTCTTGTTGGTTCTTCTCGATAAGCTTGTAGGATCAAACATTTGATGCGGCATCCGAATTTCGCTATTTCTCTTCCGGTTTTCTACAATATTTCCCACTGTCCACTAATAAAAATCACTGAAATTCAACCAACACGGGGACGTCCATCAAATGCGGGAAGCTTATGCGGCTTCGGCTCATTCTCTCCATTCGCACATTTCGTCGTGCTACGCCGGCGGCAGCCTCAGTTTTCGGCCATTGAATAATTGTATCTAAGGGGTTTGTATTAGCTGGTGTTCTTGAGGGACGGAAATATTAGTTCTTATTCATGTCCGTTGAGGGAGCGGCTGTTCCCGTAGCGCGAAAATTAACTAGGAGCTATCCTTATACCTCGCCTGTGATCTGTGGTATAACGATAGAAGTCCGATTTTATCAAAATTTTTTTCTTGTTGAGCATGTTGAGTACTCAACTATTCGCTTGTATGGTTCATGCAATCGTATGTAGAGCAGAGTGGAGTACAGTGAGTACGCTACACAGCTGGATGGAGATTGATGTAGGTATTAGGCCTGTTACGCGGATCATCTGACACACGAGACAAGAGGCATGTATCATTTTGAAAAATTCAGAGTCGCAATTTGCCGGTAAGAAAGAAAAACATACAGATCCGATGTTTTACGTCGATTGTCAGGCAATTTTATCCCATGAATTCTGTCGGATTAATAGTTATATACCGATTTTACAGGAACAGATTGTACTCTAGCGCTAGAGTAACGCACGATGCATTACAGACTGAAGGCAAGAGGATAGACAAGGTGACTACCAGCGATATTTTAGATTAATAGAAAAATCAATAACAATTGATTTCAGCAAAATTCTTTCAGATTTTGATAGCAAATCGAGGCGAAATAGCATGCCGCGTGTCACGAACCGCCAAGCGGCTCGGCGTAAAGACCGTCGCTGTGTACAGCGATGCCGATCGAGATGCAATGCACGTTCATCAGGCGGATGAAGCTTATCATATTGGACCAGCATCCTCCGCTCAAAGTTATCTGCGTCAAGATAAGATCATTGCAGTGGCGAAAAAGGCAAAATGTCAAGCGATACATCCTGGCTATGGATTCCTCTCGGAAAATGCAGAATTCGCTGATCTCTGTCTTAGAGAGAAACTCATTTTTATTGGCCCTCCAGCAAGTGCGATACGAGACATGGGAATAAAAAATACCTCCAAAAATATAATGATCAAGGCTGGTGTTCCAGTTATAGGAGGTAGCTAACTTTGATTTAAAGTGTCATATTTAATTTCGAGAGGATGGAATAATAGAAGAATTATTTTAATAAATAATATTTTTCTAGGATATCACGGAGAGGATCAGAAGAACGAAACACTATTAACAGAAGCAAAAAAGATTGGCTTTCCCCTAATGATAAAAGCTGTACGCGGTGGAGGTGGTAAAGGAATGAGAATAGCCCAAAAGGAGTCAGAATTCATGGAGGCGCTAGAATCCGCGAGAACAGAGTCGCAAAAAGCATTCGGAGATTCTGCTGTTTTATTAGAAAAATACATCTTTGAACCGAGACACGTGGAAGTACAAGTATTTGCAGATAAGCATGGCAATGCTGTTTATTTATTTGAGCGAGATTGCTCTGTTCAGCGGCGTCATCAGAAAATTATAGAGGAGGCCCCTGCTGTAAGTACAATAACAGAGTATAGCATCAGTTCAATTTCGAATTCATTAATTTTATTATATTCGACAGCCCGGAGTTTCGGATGAGTTGCGACTCGAATTAGGCACCGCGGCAGTTCGCGCAGCAAAAGCAGTTGGATATGTCGGTGCTGGTACAGTCGAGTTCATAATGGACCGCAAGGACCTAAGTTTCCATTTCATGGAAATGAATACGAGGTTGCAAGTGGAACATCCTGTCACAGAAGCTATCACAGGACTCGACCTGGTTGAATGGCAATTACGGGTGGCTGCTGGCGAGGAGCTTCCATTGAAGCAACATGAAATTAATCATCACGGTCATGCCTTCGAAGCTAGAATTTATGCTGAGGTATATTTGCTTATTACTCTAAGCGTAGCGTATTCAACGCGTATTCACCAAATATATAATTGACTACATGATGCAGAACCCAAGGGATGGTTTTCTACCAGGAGCCGGTCGACTATCATACTTGCGAACGCCAGAACCTTCTAGCACAGTCAGAGTAGAAACAGGAGTTCGTCAGAACGACGAAGTGTCGGTACATTATGACCCGATGATAGCGAAATTGGTTGTATGGGGAAAGGACAGATCCGAGGCTCTTACAATACTTCGTTCAAAATTAAGTGAATACAATGTGAGTACTTAGAACACTGGATCTGCTTTCAAGATTAAGTTTACCGTAAATCCTGAAATGTGTTAATGTTTTTAGATTGCAGGATTAGATACCAATATCGAGTTTCTTAAAGATCTCGCTAATCATCCTCGCTTCCGCGAGGCTGAAGTTCATACAGGGTTTATAGAGGAGCATTTTCCTGAATTGTTTCCTGAATTACATGTTTCAAACGAGGTGGCTGCTCAAGCTACTCTAATGTCGATTCTTTATGATGAAATGGATACTTTAAGGTCTTCCTTCTATACGGAGACTCCTTTCAGTCCTTTCGCTACTGAAACGGGATTACGAGTAAATCATACTTTAGTCCGTAACTTTAGTTTTATTGTTCTGGGGAAATCGTACGAAGTTGACGTGAAATATCTTGAAAATGATACGTACAGCATGAGATTTAACAAACTGGGCCCTTGGAGAACTGTAAGAGGATCTCTGACTAAACTATCGGATAATTCGCTCGAGTTGCGTACAGAAATCGACGGATTTCAAACAAAAGCGAAAGTGACGAAAGTTCAAAATAAATTATGCATATTTACGAACGTAAGTAGAATTTCGACAGTTGGTTCAATACCAATTCGTGATAGACTAGGAATATTTGTAAGATATACATTCCACAAATAGTAAGCCTTCAAACTTTTTTTACAGGATCACGAATGGCAATTTGACGTACCACCGCCTAAATATATGTCAGAACTGAAAAAGAGTTTAGAGAAATGTGCAGGTGCGGCGCGGAGCCCGATGCCTGGTTTAGTAGAAAAAATTTTAATCAACAAAGGGGATATCGTGAAACCTGGCGATTCTCTAATAGTTATTAACGCAATGAAAATGGAAGTGAGTGTTTCTTCTCCGTAGTATTGACGACAAATACATCGTTTTCGTGATATCTGATTCATTCGATCGATTCCTTTTCAGCATATTATCAAAGCATCCGTGGATGGAACGGTCGAAGAAATTTTATGTGCAATTGGCGATAATGTGCCAAAGGACAAACTTCTGGTTAAATTAGCAGAAGCTAGTACTTAAGTACTATCAGAGTTTTTAAGGATGTTTCGCGAACATTCCACGCTCAATTTGTCCAAAATGCTCTTACGAGCGGTACCAAAGTGTTTCAGCCATTTTTATAATCTTTGTTATTTTTATTACAATTTTATTACTGTTAAAGTGTATTTTTGCAAATAAATTGAACTGTTTACAAAAATGGAGTGATGCGTTTAGTTGCGTTTGAAGATATCGTAATTGAACAGTTGAGGATCTCCATCCTACATTTACAATGAAACTTTCGCGAATCCGAAAGTTTACCGTGGCAATCGTGTCCTAGGCGGAACTTTTCCAAGTTCGTGAGCCTGCGGTTGATCGACGGTCGAAGGAAACGAATGTCCCGCAGTTGATAGGGGATTAACGATAGGTATGCGTTTCGCAGGAGGTCGGCGAAATTAAGGCACGATTCGAAATAGATCGATCAGTAAATAGATCGAGCCGGCTCGGTACTGTTTGCTGATTGGATAATGAGAGATTCGCTGGCTGTGAGGGGGCCTGCGGGGAGAAGGGCTCGTATATTTGCGGCTTCCGAGACGAGGGCTGCGATCACGTTCTGGCAAAGTTTATCGTGACATCGTTTCAGCCGTGCTCTTGGAGTCGGTCGCTCCGTTCGATAAGACCGGTGCCTCACGCTTTCTATCTCTCTCTCTCTCTGCGCATCGCGCGATATTTTACAGTGTACTTCCGTACACTGGCCTCGCAATTTTCAGAGCTCGCAAGCTCCGTGGATTCTTCCTGCTTCTCTTCCGCGCTTTCTCTCTCACACAGCGTTTCTGCGACTTCCAAGCTTGATATAACGGCTCGGATGTAACTCGCCCTCACGCAATTCGCTCTGGCAAGTAACTCGAATCCCTGCAATCCTGGTGCAACTCTTCCCCTGACTTTTTTATTTTTTAACTATCGTGGTCCGCGAAAATTATTCGGTATATTCAAAATTCTCTCCATATCATAGACACTTACTTTACCGTGGCAATCGTTAAACTCATGGAGAATTTTATGTATTATCAATTAATCGATTTTTATTTATTCCGCAAAGTATTTATTTTGTTCAAACTGAAAACATTACAGAGCTATATCGTGAAAGCTCTCGAAGCTCTTAAAATCGGAAAAAGCCAGCAATAATAATAAAAGCTGTATTGTAAATTGAATATTAATGAACAGTATACAAAATTATGGTTTTTTATTAGTTGAGTCATGGAGAGAAGTATTTTGAATACCGAATATATTAATGTATGATTACCACACGGTCATTTTCGTGTATATTTTCTTAAACTTATCTTCCAGGCGTTAAGCTAGACTCAATCCATTTTTCCTTTTTACTTTATATTTAATGTTCAGGATTTCTTTATCTTATTTATTTCCTTTAATATTGTCTTTATTACTTGAACGTTAATTTAATGGATTATTAGTAAATCGAAATTATTTTTCAACAAAGAACGAAGGGCCTATCGAGTGAAAGTACAACCGCATGCGGCCGCAATTAGTAATGTACGTAGTGTGTATTCAGAACACCAGTGAATGGGGTACGCAGTAAAAATGTTTAGCTTTTGAGAAAAAAATCTTGAAAAATGCTTCATAAACGAGAGAAATTTTTTCATTACGCAATATCGTTTTATATATTACTTTAAATATGAAAAATGAAAACTGAACTTCTAATGTGGAATATTATAAAGTTTAACTATAGAACATTATTGCAAAGAGAAGAAAGGTCTAAAATGTTTCGTTTAAAATTAGTTATGTATCAAGTAGATGAAATTGAACAAATTTTTTTGTACATCTGTCTATCAGGTGTAAAATAGAAAAATTGTCAACATGATCGTGAAACTGTCTACTAGAATTAATGATAATAATTCAATAAACACAGTCGGACTACCTGGCCCTGTTCGACAAAAACGCGTGGCAAACTTGGCGAACAAGTTGGCGAAGTAGAAAACCGAGGGTAATTTCGGCCGCACTACTTTCACCCGGTATTACATAATACGAAAAACAAGAGAAATTCCATGCCACATACTCGTCAACAATTTTACAGCTAGCGGTTTTTCATTTCGCTCGCTCGATTTAAACGAATAATACATATTTCTAGATGAAGCTCCAGATGTAGGATAATATGGCGATCAATGTAAAATTCACAAAATTTGACAATACGCCATGGGGGTTCCGGTTGGCTGGTGGCAGCGACTTCCCGCAGCCACTTACTGTCATCAAAGTGCGTAATAGTACTTACCTATCGATCATTTCGATCCAATTATTATATTTTATATCCCTCACACCTTATATTTTATCCAATTATATAATTAGCACATCAATTACTATATTTTACGTAGTATATTCATTGTTTACCGCACTTTCCATACTTCCCACTACTATCGATAGATGCGACTTTATTAACGTTTATTAGACTTTTCGTGCTAATCGTATAATTTACTGTTTATTTAATTATTATAAGAAACTTCGATCCATGCATATTCCTTTATTAACACTAGAAGTAATAATGATTAATATGGGTATATTGTTAACAACAATTCAACTGATAATTAAAGTTTAACTAGGTACCATTAAAGCGGAAACCGTTTCGATAATAGAAATTGTGAAGGATTTGACTTATGATAATTTGAACAAGTTGTTTCGGTCACTTTAATAAATCTAGTGTCCGAAGTTCTTCCGGATTGTTGACGATCTTGAAATTCGTTATTAATTTCTCTGTAAACAGTAGATATATAATTATTATTAATACTTGCTGTTATGCGGAAAGCTAAATAAAGCTTGTTTACTCGTTTTTCGGTTTATCAAAACCGCGAAATTAAGTGACACGAATAGACGATGAGTCCTGACGCGAATAGTTTGTTGTTGCAGTAGTAGTAGTAGTAGTAGTAGTAGTAAGGTGCAGACTGTAATCTCTGAAACTTTTGCGAAAATATCCCATTTGGCTCGTTATGAATGTTATCGAGTATTAACGTCACTTGTTGATCCGGCGGACCTTGTCACCGGTCGAATCCACTCCAAATCTACTTGCTCAATGGGTCCATAATTCTCCACCTAAAGCTAATAGAGACTAAAACCATACAAATTAGCATTTTAGTTTATTGGGAAAGTTAGTACGGATTCTACATTATTTTACAGGACTAGTTTATTCAACATATATTTACGGAATTCAGTATTGCTTGTCAGAAAGACTACTGCTGTAAAATACATGTATGATTAAGCGAAATTAATTCAGTTCGTGTTAATCAACTTCGTTATCCCAGTCGTACTGTAACTTGTTTTAAATTCAACTCAGGGACTGTGTTCGATGTCAAGATCTCGTGAGTGATAGGTATTAGATTCATTGCGACATTGCCCAATAGTATTGTAAGTACATGCAGGTCGTACGTCTGCATTCTCGACTCATGAAATTTCGCAATCATACAACAAACACCATGAATTCTTTTCATAATTTGTCTTCTCAAATGCAAACAAAATGGTATAATAATTCCGAATTAATCGAGATTCCACGATCGAGAAAAACTATCACTATCACGTTAAATCCAAACCCCAGACCTCGTAGAATTGAACCTTTTCAATTTGTTCCTAAAAAAGAATTGAAGTTGAACTCCGATAACATGAATGAAAATAGAAAATACTAATCCGACCGATTGACAGGTGGCGGAAGGTAGTCTCGCAGAATGCATGGGTCTGAAGGTCGGTGACGTCGTGGTGCGGCTGAACGATGAGCCGGTCAGTAGTATGACCCATGGACAGGCACACGAGGCGCTTATGCGCGCAGGCAACAATTTCGTCCTCGGTGTAAAAAGGTAAATAAATGGGATTCGTTCGATCAGTGTCATATCTCGATATCGCAGGGGTACAAAGTGGGCGTGATTGATCGTTGGGTTATTAGTAAACGCGTCAGTGTGAGAGAATTGGTGCGCGGGCGCGCTTTTAAAAGAATAGTGGTGACATTGGCCGAAAGGGGCTAACAATAAGAGAGGGAGGTGAGGTTGAATGGATCGCGCGCGCGATACGGTGGCTGCGCACCACCACCGTGTACTCTAATGAGACAGCGGCGATATGCGGCCAGAATATCTCCCGGCGCGGCGGTGCGGCGTATGAGCAACGTGAAGCAACGAAATTGCAATACTTTATAAATAGGTGACCCAGAATGAAATCTGTGTTTATCATTGGTCGGCGATTTTATTGCTGGCATTTACACCACGTACGTATCCCTCGCGTTCCATGTCCCTCATTGCCCTCTCGCGCGCGAACCGGGTCGAACACACTTCTTCTATCTCTTCTTCTCTTCTTTCGGACGAATATACGACACCAAGTAGTAGTATAAGCTCATAGCTCGCCCTCTCGCCCGCGCTCGCTCCAATTCCGTTTTCGCAGCCGCGAGTTCGCTTCTCCCTCCTTTTCGAGCGTTTTTAGGCCTTTTCGAGCGTTTCCCAGCCCGGCCTCAGAGACCGTTCAAGACCCGCCCTTACGGCACTCGCGCCCCAGCAGACTCGACTAATTCGCGCAATTCTCTTCGCCACAGAGAAGAAGACCCACTCAAGGCAGTCGAGGCTCTTGGTGACGAGAACGTCGTCCCTTACAAGATACCCGTACGTATTTTCCACCAGGAGACTGTGTGTATAAATATTCCTGCATGTTCACTGGATACTTTGCGCCTCTCAGCTTCTACGCGCGTCAATTTTGGCCTCTCTGCGCTTCTCGCGCCGACTCGCTCGAGGGGAGTCCTACTCGTTCTCTTCGCGAGAACCTCGTCGATGCATTCGAGCTCGACGATTGGTATCGTGCAATTCAAAAATTCCCTGACAAGTGTCATTCATTGGAATTCGAACGTTGGAACTATCGAGACGAGCACCCTTATACGAGTACTATTCTCTTTCTTTCGTTGTCAAGCATGATTCAATTTGAGAGAAACGTTCAACCTAAAAGATTAGTGTCCATCCGGTCTTTTTTCTTGCAGTATTGTCTATCGGTTTAGAGTGTTCTGAAATATTTTTGAAACATACATTTGTCAAATAAGAACGTGCCGAAATCGTCGATTTGACGGCTACGACGTACCTAGTGTTAACACCGACGAAAGAAGTGTGCGCGTATCACTGATCAGCTCATTCGATCAGCTCGCAGATTTACCACCAGTCTACCCGGAATCGATCTTGACCGAAGAAGTACCCTGTGAGACAGACCAAGAGGCGACAACCGGGGAGCAGACAACGCTCGCGGAGGAGGAGGCCAAGCCAGAAGTAGAAGAAATCCCGGACAAACCTAAGGACGCAAATAGCGAGATCGTGCCGAACCAAAACCTCACGGACGACGAGATCGCGCAGCTGATAATCGTAGAGGAGGAGCTTTTAAACGAGCAAGGAGTCTTGGGGTATAGTTCTGTGCTTGCATCTCGTCCATCGCATTTAATCCCTTTTCATCCTCCCAAATCCCCACTATCCACTAATTCGATCAATCTCGCTAATCCCCCTAACTCGAAGCTTGCCAACCGATCAGCTAGCTTGTTCCAATCCAACGACCCAAACGACTAATTCCGTCCTGGACCGAACAGCTGACTCTATCTTCAGCACGGGGTGTATCGAGCAATAAGCTAGCCCGCTTGAAATCTTTGGCTTTTGTCGATTCGCAAGTTCGGGAGAGCATGATGTGCACGTTGAACTTGTAACCCGTAGGGTGAACTTCAAGAAGCTCAGGCCGCGGGCTCCGATACTGAAGGAGTCAAAGGTGCTGGAGGAGTTGCAGAACATAGCCACGGAAGAACCACCGCGAGTGCAAGAGCGCAAGCACGTCTCGACGTTCCTGCAAAAGCCGCAGCGACCGGTACCGGCGGCGCGACCCGCAGACGAGCCTCGCCAGCCGGCCGACTCCTACAAGGTCGTGATAAAGAGGCAGCCGCGCAGAAGCGTCACCGAGCGGCTCCTCGAGCGAGGCTTGCTTAAGCCCGGCGTGCCCAGTCCGGAGCCCCCGACACCCGAGGTAAACATGGCCACGACCGAGAGCCACGTGGAGCCGGAGCCTTCCCTCGACACCCACGACTCCCTCGACAAGCTCGTCATGACATCCTCGATCCGCATCGAAATATCTCCAACCGAGTTACCACCACCACCACCAGTTCCAAGCGAACTTCAAATGTCCTCCATCCAGCTTGAAATATCTCAATGCAAGATTCAGCCACCCCCTGAAAAGCTCGAAACACCTCAATCTCAGATCGAAACGTTCCACTCTGAAATCGAAACAGATCAGTCTCAGCTTGAAATATCTCAATCTCAAATCGAAATACTTCAGCCTCAAGTACAGCGAGTTCAAGTCACCGAATCACTTCCGAATCCTTTGAATAGCGGGATCCCCTTGACGAGAGTTCCTCTTGGTACGAGCGAGGGAACCCCACGAATCTCCAAGCGAAAGGAGAAACGAATTCCTAATGCCAGACGTAACTCTAGGACTCTCTATACCAGGGGCCACTACTTCCGACGCTGTCTCTTTGGAAATTACGCTGATAAGAAAGCTTCTAAGGGAAAAACACGCGGGGTAGAATTGGAAACCCGTGGAACTCGTTTCGTTTCGAGGTCGGACGAGAGGCGCGGTAGTATCGATGGAATCGTCAATTTAAGAATGAAGGGTCGTTATCTCGAGAACTACTTGAAGCGTCAGGATGCATGGCCTAAGCGGCTCTTGCAGCCATTACTTCAACAAGGTGGAAATGTTTCTCGTAAGAAAGCTAATTCCCTGTGGAGAACACGCTACGCTGAGCAGATTCTTACCCGTGCCTTTAACTTCGTAATCGCAGTCGCCGGTCTCGAGCCATTGATTCGCGGTTCGCCGCCAAAGTCGCAGATTCGCGCTCGCAGATTCCATCTGAAAGGTCACTACTTCGAGCAAGCAGTCCAGAAGGACCTTGTTAGACTGACAAATAGGTTCCGAGAGATTTTGCAGCCCGTTGATACCGGGGTCAAGTCGAAGAAGAAATATTACGGCATGATCAAAATGCGAGGACATTACGTCGAGCGATGTCTTGAGCAACAAAGTCTCTATATCGCTTCGTCTATCTCCAATTTCCTCAGTATTAGTCCCAGTGCTGATGCTGACTCTCCTCAAGTCGCGAGGCCTTCCAAGAAGAGAATTTCTTCCCGTGCCCACTACGGCGAACGCATTTTCGGACAATACCTCTCTTCCTTCGGACGTGTTGCCAACTTCGTCTGTTCCAGTGTCCTTCCGAGTGTCACTGATTCCTCGAAACTCTGTCATACAGCTCCATTGTGCTCGACACGAAATTATTCGAGCGACTTTGAAACAATGCCTGCCGAGGTTTCTACCTCGAGTGACGAGTGTAGCACAATCGTAGATACGTCTGAAGAAAAGGACACTGGACTCTCCAAGTTTCTCCGTTCTTCCGGAGAATTCGTTTCGACAGAGGTATTCCATCGTGGCAGTAGACGATTATCGAGATCGCGAAGGGCATCGATAGAATCGAATAAAAGTTGGTTTGGTAGTGTTAAAGGCTCCTACGTGAATTGTCTATCGAAAACGTCTGCTCAAGACACCGTGTATGGTGTCAGTGAGAAGGAAGCACCCGAGGACGTCGAACGAGAGGGTCGTAGATTGTCGTTTGTACCCACTATTCTCTACGAAGGTCTGACGAATCATATTGGCGTGGATTTCACCCAATTGGTCGCATATGCATTCGTCCCTTGCACTTCAATTATCTTGCTATATATCTACAAGTAGTCTCGTGTCGCGCAGGTTTCTCTTAACGTTCTTTTACTTATATTGATTAGACTAAATGCAAAGCCGCTTGTTCTAGGATCGTCCCTAACAGACCATCGTATGCATATACAAATAGAGAGTCGTAAGCGTCTAGAGAGACCATCACGTCGTCACCATCGTGGCCAATCGACAAAAAAGCGCTCGCGAGCAGCCGTGTGTACATGTGTGTGTGTCTTGCATCTTCTCTGTCTAGTGTAATTTTCGTAGCATGTACGTTCCAGTTAACTCGCAACGGTCCAACGGGAGCCAGGAGATCGGAGCGAATATTATACACGTTAAATTCCACACGAGTAGCAGGTGTGGAAAAGACGAATGGCGTCTGTCTGCCTTGTCTATCTACTAATAGCGTTTGCAGATTCGCAATTATGCAGTAGAGATCGGTCGCACGATGCATGCGTCGCGCGATCCAAAATCGTTGGAATGGGGAGCCTCGAAAAAATAAGAGGGTGGTCCAACTGAAGCGGACCTTCGAATTCGCTAAGCGAAGGTAACACTGCCCGAATGTGTCGTCGACTTTACCACTAGCGTCAGACACTCGAGCTAGATCGAGCCAGTAATCGTTGCAAGTCTTCTAAGTAACCGGTGAAACACGAGAACAATACACGACTTCTCTCAATCAGGAAGATTCGCTCGCAACCTGACCTAACGAGCCTGAAAACCATGTCCTCTCTCCCGTCTAGCGTCCTCCTCCAGAGTACTCGAAGACGGATGCATGACTGTTCGTATCAAACTGTTAATACTGTACGCACTTGGATTGTCGATAAAGTTCACTCAAAATAAACTGCATATACCTTGGATGCAACCTACGACAACGTCTCTACTAGTTTCGATATCCTCCACCATCTGTACTTCAATCAGCCGCAGTGTTTATCCCGGGAATATTATATATAGTATATCCTCACCTGTGTTTCCCCAAAAGAGAATTCAACTGATCGCGTGAGTCGCACTAAACGACAATTACGAGGGTGAGCTATCCCCCGAGCACCATGAGTGCAGCACTGTTCTCAAACAAAATCTGACAATTTAGCGAATCTCAGTCGGAGTTCAGTAACCCTTGCTCTCAAATAAATCTTCAAGGTTAATGGTAACCCTTGGTAAATGCGATGTTATTCCCTAAGAATAATCCTATAAAATTTTTATCCTCGATTATTGCACGAATCACTAAACGGCCAACTAAACCCAATCATTTCACTCTCGATTATTTATCGTCTTCCCCCAAGAGCGACGCTTGCGATCCAATTGTTCATTCGAGTGTTTTGCAATCCAGGCAACGCCATCGGCTACACCGGAACCTGGCTTTAGATCCGATCAGGAGTCATTTACGAGTTCACGGCCGGAATCGAAGATCGGTTCGCGTCCACAATCGAAGGCGGAGGGATCGCAGATCGAGGAATCCGACGAAGTGACCGAAGTCTACGAGAAGCAAGTGACGATTGTCACCGAGGAGACAACCAGGTGTGAGAGTATTCCTAGAGAGGAGATTCTAGGCGACATCCAGCGCGAGATGGCAGCGGTGGCGAGCAAAGTGGACAAAGAAAAGATTAAGGAACTGGTGACGACGGAGATCGACCTGGAGAAGCAACTGGAGAACGTGCAACGGCAATTGCTCGCATTGAAACAATTGCCTAGCGAGATTGAGAATCATCTGAAAGTTGTCTCGGAGCAATTGCAGAAGATCATGGAGTTGAGCGGGGTTCAAAACGGCGCTGCTACTGGCGAAACACAACGAGGTAAGTCTAGGGTAAGATTAAGCTCTTAGCCTGGCCACGATCGCGCTCATATTTTCAAATTTCCGTTGTGAGAGCTCACTTTTGAATCTGAGCCAACTCCCTGGGCAATGGTTCGATGCCGTTTGTCCTCTAAGTCGTCGCGATCTAATTGGATTTTCGGGGAATCGTCCAAGATTCGTCGTTTCGAATCAAGGAATATTCACAGCGGCCGGATACTCGAGCACCTGGCGAACACTTGGGGAGAAGTAATTGGGTCATTTGCTTGACAAATAAACCTAGTTAGTCTCTTTTATGAAATCTTCGCCATGTCAAGCTTTACTCAACTTTGTGCTACTTGGAACTCATTCGACAGATTCTTCTTCAAAGTTTCAGAATAACACCAATATCACTTTAAATAGTCTTGTTAACTTATTTTCTAGGAAGTTAATTATTCATCGCAATTGTGTTTTAGAATTGTTGTAATTAATTCAAGCTTATAAGACGAAACATGTTGAAGTTCGCTTCTGACAGTGACTTTTGCTTCCCGCACAGCGGGTGAAGCTGCAGGGTATGAAGCAAAGAGAGAGGAGGTAAAAGAGTCGGAGGAAGAACGCGAAGATCATGATCACGATGTGACCGAGGACCACGATGCCACGGAGGAGACCGAGGAAATCACGTACTCGGCATTCTCGGACTCAGAACCACCGCGAATAATCGAGCCAAGCGAGGAAGAGACCGAGGAGACCGAGACGCAGGAGTTGGAAGGAACTCTCTCGGTGAAAAGCGAGGAGGGCAGTAGGGTGAAGAAGTTCATCGTCTCTTACGAGACAAAAGTCTTCAGATCGCGAGAGACCAGTCCAGCTACTTCCCACGGTAAACATACGTTTTATCCTAACATTTATTTATTATTATTCCAATATATTTCAAATTTTTACTACAGTATACTGATTTGCATTTTGAGTCAAAAATTAACACGTTCACCGTTGCACAAATTATTTTGACCATCTATATAAATTTCTGATTCGCGTGCGTTGTAGGAAGTTTCGAACCCGACCCGAAATTATCGGCAAAAGATCAAGTTATTAAGGAATTACAGGTATTCGAAGGAACGATGTGGGGTTTGAAATTGTTTCGCGACCTATTGTATCTATGTTTCACCGCGTGCATTTTGTAACTCTTGGAAAAATACTTTATTAGACCAAGCAGAACCCATAAACCATTAGTTCCTATAGAAATAGGAATATTATAATTCATGATACCGCCCATATCCGTGAATTTTTCCATACATTGTCATTTTATACCCAGGTACCATTAATTAGAGCATGCTCTTAACACTAAAACTACCGAAGCCATCGAACTGATTGGTCAAATTTTACTTAAAGAATAGAATTTTCGAAATACCACAAATTTTCTTGAAAGTCACAAAGAATATAACTAAAAATATCATCTTGTATATGAGTCATACCTTAGGATCAGATATTTGAAAAAAAAAAAACAAGTTATTTTTATAGTACTGATAAAAATATATTAGACAAATAGCTGTCGGTAGTTTTAGAGTTAGATGACTGTCACTATCCAATTTTGTCAACCCACAAATCAACTCTCAGAACACAAGTTTCTTTGGTAAATAATCACGCATCCAAAACGTTGGTCGACCCTTGTGATCTATGATAATGTTATTCGTTAAAAGTGTTCCTCGTAAGTTCAGTGAATCGCGAAGCTAATCGAGAATTTCGCTCAACAGCAAAAAATGCAGCAAAGAGGCAGAAAACGTTCGCAAGATCTTTGGCCCCAGGCTAAACAGTTGGAGCTTACTCTCGGTCGTAGATGGAGGTGTCCGAATGATTTCTTCAATGACGAGATGATCGCTGAAGTTCTGTCTTGTCAGGCGGAAGTGATTCGTGGCAAAGCCCTAGGGTAATATTTCGCATTTTAACCATATCTATCAAATTTCCCTTTATTCGCAACATAGTAACATTGTTCAATGGAAAATAGTAAAATGGTAGCAAGAATAGATAAAATGGTAACAGAACAATAGAAATAATAATCATCGTCTTTATCGTGATTAATAGTATTATCATGATTATCGTCATTATTATCAAAGATTTTCGTAATGAACTTGGGGATTAAAGTACCGTTATCCACAGAGTGAACTTCAAGAAATACGAGAAGACAGCTTTGCCGAACTACGATCACCTGATGAACTCGAGTGTATACAAGATGATTCATAAGATGGAACGGGAGCCAAAGAAAGGAATTCCCGCGAGGCCTCCAAAAGTGAATGCTGCGGAGGATATAATCGAAAGAGCCGTGAGTGTATTTACGTATCCGTAATCTCGATGGCTTGGGATCCTATTCACCGACTTTTTCTACTTACGTCATTCATTGCCAGTGAAACGTCACTGTGTCGACGTATACCGTAGTCGCGTCAAAAATTCGTTTCATCAAATCGAGTCACGTGCCATTCTCAATCGTCATCATCGATGAGTTGACCGCTCGTTTTCCATTTTCAGAGGTCACCAGCCTTCAGCTTCGCCGATGACAGAAGTACTAGAAGTATCAGCCATTAAAACCACTCAATCGAAGTGTCATCGTGTTATCCAAACAATCGACGAAGGAAGATTCGTGAATTTTTTCAACGAGATTGATGCTACTATATGAGTCAGGAAAGTGACAGTATCATTAATGTTCGTTAAGTATGCGTGTTCTCTCTATTTAAGTACGGCGACCTGTTGGAATCGAACGATCATCAAGTGAGAAATAAAAGGATTGATTTTCTTTCGTAGAGCCGACTTAAGTTTCTCGTCTGCGTCGCTTTATTTACCGAAACGCTTCTAGGGTAGCCGGTCCCCTCATTGCCATCGAATGCTACTCGAAGAATCCGCGATTGAGACTCCACGAACTCACGAACGTACCACATTTAAATATAGAACTTTTAAAAATACTCCACTCGTAGGAGGGAAGGGGGGGGGGGCTTTTCGAAGGGGGAGAAAGAAAGAAAGAAAGAGAGACAGAATCAAAGTTCTAGTATTCAAGGAGGAATTTAATTGCTGCAAAATAGACTTGGACCGAATTTCAACGGTAGAACTTTAGGGGCACGTCATGCCGCGATTTCAAGATTCAGGTCGATCTTAAAAAATACAGTAATTACCATTTCAAAATAATAATATGACATTGCTCAATTTATTTTTTAATTATTCCTTCTACTTAGAATTCGGTATTTATTAGCGTAAATTGAGCCTCGTACAACGATGAGAATTACTCAAGTCAAATTAGTCATTCCGTTCGGGGAATTAGCTGTCTTTTCGTCGAAAAGCCTCCACATCCGACTTCCTGACGTAGCTAGATCCGCGAAGATTAATTCCTACGCGGATGAGTCGTGTACGCACATAAGTAGTACTTTCACCTTTCCGGGGTTTTCAGTCCTTTTACGCGTGCTTCTCATATGTGAGACAGCTCTGACTCATCTCCATCGCAGTAAAGTAAACGGACCTCTTTCTCATTTCACTCGCATCTCTTTCCATTTTCGTTTCTTCAGTTGCTGGTCTTCCTGATAGTCTCTGGTGGTCCATCTAGCTGTCTTTTAAAAATTCATCGAAATTCGCAGTTATCAAGTCCATATTAATCTTCGTGTAATAACATTTAGAAATTATTACAATAACGGTACTAATAACTTATTAGAATATTATAAATCAGTGTATACGAGATTAGTTTGTTAAAATTAATTAATTGATTTGAAGGGAAGTAGAAGTGCTCCAATTTCGAGTAGAATTCTACAAGCACGCGGTATCATTGTTTCGGACAAGGTATGCTCCGAAACGTGACGTCGGTGCAGAGCAATTTATGCAAGGCATTCTAGGCATGATTCACAAACTAGTTCGCGCCCTCGTGACCGCCACCGGCGCAGGATCCAGTCACCCGCGGGATCACGAAAATCTCGATTCATCCCGGTACCCAAAAACTACTCTCTGCTTTTCAAGAGACGAATGATCCACTTAGCGAAATATTTGAAAATATAAAACCACCTAATTCACACGTTTTCTTATCGATGATCACTGACAAGGAGAACTTTGATATTTTCTTAAGCACATGTACGATTATCAAGAAAAGAGGAACAATGTTTGTTCGTCATTACAGATCGATCTTAACGCATTGATGGCGAATACATTTTGACGTTCACATGAAAAATTTAATAACCCATATTATTATATCTAATTATTTGATGCGTATTGACACGTTAATAATAACTTTGATAAAATTATAATCGTAATACATACATTGATGATTCTAAAAGATAGTACAACAAGTTAGAAATCATTAAGATTTGAAAAAATAGAAAGGTTGTAGATTTGTCGAAAATTTTTGTGACGAGTACGAACGGCAGACACCAGTGACCACCGTACTAGTCAATGTGTGAGTTAATTTAGTGATAGGCGAAGAACTGATTTCAGGACGGCGCCAATCGTTTCATCGACGAGGTTGATAGATAAAATTGTCGCGATCGAGTAGTCTGGCGAATACAGAAGTAATCGAGCGCAACGAGGAGGTATGCTTGGCGACGAGCGCATTGGGAATTCCGAGAGGCTTGAAGAAAAGGAAACGCGATCGGGCGAGGAAGACAGATCGAAATGCGGAGAATGTCGAGTTGCCATCGGGTCGACGCGAACGCTTTGGATTTTTTTCTCTTCGTCTTGTTCTGCTTTTACTCGACCCTCTCTTTCCCGATCTCATTTTCTTTATCCTTCCCGATTCTTTTTCTTTCCTGGTAATTCTCTTTGCCCCCTTTAGCCCAGTTTTCCAATTCTTCGCTCACAGACGTCTTCGGAGGTCCTTGTGTTTTGATACCACTTACTCCTTTCACACTTTTCTATACTAATAATAATTACAATAATTGAAATAATTATTTTAATTTTCTCCGTATAAATACCACAACTGCAATTATTCAGTGATATTAACTCTCATTTATAATTTATTATTGTATCATATTAAAATAATCATTTGTTTGTGTACTTCTATTTCATAGAATTATCGTAAAATCTCCTACCGGAATTAATTTCTTTTATTTCCTAATTTTACATATCGCCATAATGTTAAATTTACAATTCGGATAATAATCATGCATTTTAATTCGGTTAAAAAGGAAAGTGAGCTTTGAGTTAAGTGTATTGCCACTTTCATCGAGTCTCTAACAAGTGTATTTCATAAATTCCAGTTATATCGTCAATTCTTGTATCCGAATGCTTCCTTTAACTGTCAATCTTATCGTTTCCCCTATTTTCGGTTTCTCCAGTGATTCGAGGATTTCCTTTTCCTATCCTCCTTCCTTTCGAATTTCTCCGAGTGCTCCCACCAATCGCGATATCCGGGTCTCTGTTCATCGTGGGTACTCTAGCACAGTCTTTCCTCAGGGTTCTCCCTTCTCCATCGGTTCTCCACCGTTCCATCGGTGGTCTTGGCCGCATAGAGGGAGAAGAGAAGCACCGAAGGAGACGACGGACAGCAAGCGAGGAGGCCGAATCGGAGGCGAGCCCGCTGCCCGAGTGACCGTCCTCGCCTCCCAACACAGTCCCAGCTATAACTTTACTCCGGTCTGCGCGTTCTTCGGGAACGTACCTAACTTAGTACCCACACACAGTACACCCAGAACTCGCGATCCTGCCGCGCGAACCAGCCAGACGTCAAGCGAGCCTCGCGACGTGCAATCACACGCAGCTTTTCCTGCGCTTAAAAGAGAATTCTCTCTTTTTCTCTTTTATTCTTCTGTGTTACCTGCTCGCTTTACTCGCGATTTTATAGAATCGCGATAAAAGTATAGTACCTACAAGTACACAATATTCGAAAGCGTGGATTTTTGAGTTTCTTCGGAATTCTCAGGATTGAAGAGATTTTGAGTATAAGAGTGATATGGCACAGCTGATCAGCGTGAAGCTCTCCAGGTTCGACGGCTCCCCGTGGGGTTTCCGGTTGCAGGGCGGCAAGGATTTTGGCACACCCCTCATCGTGCAAAAGGTCAGCTAGTTTAATCAATTACTGACTTAATCCACTCGATCGAACTTTTAGGGTCTGTCCATACATACTGTTCTTCGAAATGGAGTGTGTTTTGATAGAATCGTGTATCGTACAAAAGCTCGCGGAACGTCATTACAATAGATTTATTTCAAATCTACTAAGGAGACCGAATTTAATAAGATATTGAAAGTAATTGAATCGAAGAATATTTAAAATCAAATTCTCGGATACGAGTGAGGTGACATTCCCGGTGAATAGATTTTCGAAACACTACCTCACCCAGATAGATCACATGCATATCGCCTAGATATTGACCTACTGCCAGCGCAAAAGAATTTGCATATCGCCTTTGGACGCAACGTCGATGCGTCCCTCGTCCAATTATAAGTGGCACATCCAGTAAATTACCACCGCCTATCTATCAATATCTTCGTAATGAGCGATGCAGGCGAGATGTTCTGGCGCGAAAGGGGATGAATCGATGAAGGGGGACGATCGAGGCAGCTGTCATCCGGTTCAAATATATAATAATATTTCGCGCGTCTTACCCGCGGTTTTCTTCCATTTCCGCTATTATGGTCTATAAACCGCGATTACGTAAGTTGAGCGGCAAACGCCAAATTATTTCACGCGCATCGGCAGAAATCTCTGCCAACTACGCGCGAAACGCGCGGCTCGTCGAGTCGACGTCGACAACGACGGCGTCTTCACCACCGCCACCGTGTTTTGGCGATGCAAAGCGCTGTAACACGAGAAGCTTTTGGCTACCACCACCCGCTGACTTTCCAGCCAATTTTCAACTTTCTTCCGTCAGACTGACATAACTACCCGACGATTGTAATCTTTTCGCAATAGTTTTGTATTGACTTCCTGAGCGTCTCCTTTGTTTTTGCCTGTCGTAAAAATTTGTCAATGTTGCGTGGAAGGGAATAAATAATGTTCTTTGTACAATAAAATCAGTTTAAACGTGTCTCAAAGACAATTTGCTTTCGTAAGCAAATTCAACTGAAAATAATTAAATCACTTTTGATAATGAAGCAGTATTTATTTTAAATCTCTGTTCTATCTATGAATTCACAAAAACAATTTACTAAATATTTAAGAAAACGCTGTTCAACAATAGTGTAACGATTTAGTAAATACTATCAGTGGTAATAATCAAATAATTTGATTATAATTATTTTCAAACTGTGTTATAAACAATCAACGAATTAATCGCTGGTCGTTAATTATTATCGATGCAATGAAATGAATTTCACAATATTTACGATCTATTGCAATAAGAAGCGTATTTAAGGCTACAAAGATGTTCCAATATAATATAAAAAAAAACTGAACCTTGCCCGCCATTCTCTAGGGCGGTGAAACATTTAATAGAATAGCGGTGACCGAGTCTTGACACGGTTTCATCAAAACAGAATGTACCTCCCACTGATTGAGTCGCGTGTCTTCCATTAAGACAGCAACAAGACAGAAACTGTAGGGTAACTATATTAACCTCGGTCCTCGACCATTCTGAAACAAACTCGAACACAAGAGTCAGAGACTCTATTGTAAGTCGATCCTCTTGTACCTTTTGCCACCGTTTACTTTCCCACTGCTGGATAGGATTTCTCCGGGTTCCTCCTTGCAAAGTTCTCTTGCCTTCCCCGAATGTCTCGAGGAGACACAATATATTTTTATACGAAAGGTACTGTTGGAATCGGAGTGCGCCGAGGCACTCCCGAGATTCTTCTAAATTTAAACCTTGCTCTGTCGTCCGAAAAGCTCTCGATCCCCGTCGATCTTGACTAGAGCTATATATTGGTGATTTAGCGATTGATAGAGGCAACAAAACCCTGCCAAAGGCAAGGACCAATGTCATAAGGATTTGTAGCAAACCAGTAAGAATCTTTTCTTCGCGATCGACAGTTCGAACTTGGCCTTCTTCTTCCTACCACGTGCTCCGTTTATTTTACGGGGTCTGCAAATACTCTGCCCTCGAGACTTTTCGAGCGGATGGAAATATGAATACGTCTTGTATTGCTTGTTCCCTTGTACAATGGTATTGATTGAACAGTGTTATCGATGATCTATCCGTGACAAGATTAATGAGTGTTTAGCCGAGTGATTTGTTCCTCTAGTCTCTGTTTCAAGGACGAAAACATTAACTTAACACTTTCCCCTCGAATTTCATAGACTTTTCAGAATGTGTAGCAATATTGATTTGTTCCAATATTATTTGAATATTGTTTCCCTATTAATTAGTTTCTGTTCTAAAAGAAATTTTCGAGTATAAAAGGATGAAGAGTCATTTTTGAATATGATTAAAGCGTTCGAAGAAATGTATGGAGTGAAATTATCTGTTATGAAAAGAAGAGAAAGAAAACGATTGACTAAAGGACGATTTAACTTGAGAAGTTCTCCCGTCGATTGCTTCCGCTTCGAATCCCTGGAACAGCCTGTCAAACGACGATTTTTCGCTGGTCCATTAATGGACGCCCGACCAACGATACCATCGGACCCCAATAAATATTCGAGCGCGGTTTGACAGAACTCGAGAGACACAGTGAGCTTCAGAGAGACAGAACAAGATAGAGGGAAAGAGAGAGAGAAGAGAGGAGCAGCGACGCGTCGCTGGTAATCCGAGGCAAATTATTTGGGCGTGCTATTTCTAGAAGGTGCCTTTGCGAAACGCGCAAGTCGAGTCGAGAGGCGCGTTCGGCTCGACCGTCGTCGAAGACGACCACGAAGACGACTTACGAAGACGACATCGACGAGACCCTCGTCGCGTTCGCTTCTTCTTCTTCTTCTTTCTCTTCTTCTTGGAATTATTTGATTTCCGCGAAAAAACACCATTTCTGGAACTGATTTACTCACTTCCTCAACTCGAGAAGATTCTTCCTGTCAACAGAATCTTCGATTTCTTTGCACCAATACACTTTGATTCTTTATACGATACTTCGTATTTATGTGTTTTAACATTTTATTCTCTGTTAACAAGACAAAAATATAATTACCTCAAAATTAAAATGTGTTTTTAATTGACGTACAGAGAGGAGCTCTAATCTTGTAGATTTTTACCATGCAATTTAATCGAAATCAACCTCATTATATTACAATAAATTAAACCGCACCGATTCAAGACACTAACGAATTTCTACTAACAATAAGTGTATGTAGCATTTGATTCTACGAAATCTTTGAATATTGTTCCCATGTAATCTGACAGTAGCAGCTGCAACTCCTAGCTATCTATGCAGGTTTCCGCGATTCCGCGACCAGTTCTGAAACATAAGGGCTTTGTCCCTGAGAGAATCTCAGCAGTGCGTTCCAAATCGGACTCTCTCCTATTCAGGTTCAACAACACAATAGATTATAATGCGATATCATATTTTGGAATATTATTCCGGGAGAACCGCAGCCCACTATTCTTACGATTAACTCTAAATGCAAGATTGTGTCTTCTTCGCACTGTCACCTATTTAGCTAAATCGTTTGATCGCTCTGTTGCACTGCAGGAAATAAAGTCAATGCAAGGCGGCAAGTTGGATGGGTTCTCGCTCTCGTGTGGTGTTTGTGAGTCGCTCGATTGTAAATGGAGTCGCTGTTCAGGGTATTCAGTGTCCTCAGAATGCAATCTCGGCAGAGCAGCTGCTCCTCTTTACTATCTACGAGGGTTTCCGTGATTTTACACTGAATTCAGCAAACTCGGTCTCACGTAATAATGCATTGACAAGTCCAATGTATTTATTACTCTAAAACATTCCCTTTTACCCGATTCTATTCTCTTTATAACATATATTGGTAATCGAAAAATTTAATTGACACAGTAGGTTGAATTTGTAAATTCTCCTGCAATTGAATTATACGTCAAAAGTATAGAAACAATGTCAATAGAGCGAATTAAAGTGTAGAAAAATCTTGCGTGTTAAATTAGATTGAATTAGTCCAAGTGTAAATAAATATTGTTCATTAAGCTATATAAGTTTATAGTTGATTAACGACTGTAATATCTAAAGAAAATAAGTAAGTAATAGTTGCTAGTAGTTTTAGTGTTAACTCGTGTAAAATCAAGGAAACAGATTACCAGTTCGACTCATTATTGACTGGTATTACGTTTTGAAACGATGCACATTTGCCACTATCGCGAGTTGTCGAAGGCCTCTATGGAAATGCACTGCTCACGTTCTACAGTTAGCTCGCTCCGCCTTAGCTTTTTCATAATGACCACTCGTACGGACAGGAAGAATGCTTGGAAGGAGAGTACCGCCCGTGAAACTTGTCGGGTGGATTTCGTGTCATTTCCTATGTGACTAATGCAAACCGATGTTATGACGCACCGCGACGAATGGCCTACAGCAGAGTATTCTCGTGAAAGCGAATATTTCGATTGTTAATGGGACTTTAACCACAGCGGTGTATCATTAAAATTCATAATTTTATCTATCTGCCGTAAGATTTAATTACCTTCAAATTTAAAAGACCTTTGAAATTTCTTAAACTTTAACCATTTATTTAAATTTTATATATTATTTAGATTCATCTTATTCTCGTGTATTTTACAATCAATTATAATTTTTGAAAGAATCAGGCTGAGCGACATGATAATAGTTTTATTAAATTTCTGTATTGAATAAGTCAATCGAGAGGAAGATTTTGCAAGTGCTATCGACAAAATGGCGGGCATTCGAGAATCAACAATAACATTACATAACGTTAGATGCTAACAGGTAGCGATGTCCGATCGAAAATAGCACATCTCCTCGAAAGAACGACTTCCTTCCGATAAAGGTTAATACACGGATGTTGCAATATCTGGTAATAACTGGCTAGCTGGTTGCCTCGCATACTTTCAATAGTTTATATTTATTTTTCATTGGAATAATTGTTCCATTATTTCCAACAGTGACATAATATTCTTGTCGACATTCCAAAGAATCTGATTCCACGAATTTATTGCCAATGGTGATGAATCACGATGTCAAGTTCACAAATGAGAGAAGCTTATAGAAAGTCAACATTGAATTATTTCGTCTGGAGACAAATTCTAGGTGCAAATTGATTATATCCATTTGACGAGTGTGGTCAGAGCAAAGAGCTGCTGAGAGAAACCGAGGTATTTTCGTCGTTATCTCAAATATACCGTGAGGCTAGTCACTACTCATGAATTCTGTTTACCTCATGGATCTAGATTTCGCCTGGAAGAAGAACTTTCGAGCGTTTAATTCGAAATCTGATCGTTTAAATGTTCCATTGGTTAGACACATATTCCGAAAAATTCATTGAGAGAAATATTTCCGAGATTTTCACTTAACAATTGTTTCACCAGTTAATTGAAACGAGCTAGATGTTTCGAAAGCAGTCTGTTTCGTATTAAATCGAGCTGTGTAATGAGATGAACTATGGATACGTACGTGTTTTGGCTCGAGTCACTCGTCGACAAGAGTTTCGAGAAGTTTAAGCGAGCAAAGATGTACGAACCGCGATCAACATCGTCCGTTTGCACACGGTACGAAAATGCATTTGGACTGGTTTACGGGAACCGCGTCAATAGTGTGATCAGTGGCACCATTTTCTAATTCTTGTTAATATTTACGCGCGCCCTTGCGTCAGTCTCTTTCGCAAGAGCTTCATTAACACAGATTCGTCTTCTACTCCAAACAGAAACCCATTACGTGTCTAAGAATATTTACTTAATAGGAAAATCGTGCGGTCTTTTAAACGGTGGCATTCGAGTAAAGAATGTCTCTCAACAATTACATAGACATTAATAAAGAGTAATTTTTAACCAAATTTACTCTGGTCAAAATATTTCTTTCGAAACAAGCACAACTGATTTAAGTGCCGAATTCTTCTTATATTTACCTTGAGTAAACGGAGTGTTTAGCAAGATCTCTACTCACATAAGTAGGTCCTCTCAATAACAAAGTATTAAGTATTAACCGAAGAAACCGTAATTATTATATTATAAATGAAATATTAATAAATCATTGTTGTATTTATTGTAATTGACAGAGGTAACTTTCTAGGATATTAATAAATCCTCTGTCAGAGTCTTCAAATTTACTAACTACTCCGCACAGTTGGTCATCTTCATTCGGAGATTTTATTACTCTCTCATATTCCTGGGCGGCTTTTACACCGAGAAGAGGAGAACTATCGGCCAAGTGGCATTTAAACCGAGCAAAATGCAGTATGTACTCACTGACCATCCTCGCGATAAGCTCACGCTATCGTTGAGAGCGAATTTAAGCTTCGTGTGTTCTGGCCCTACGCGATAAGCTTGCTCGAAGCAATAATCGTGTCAAGAACGCTCCCCGATGCAAATACATTCCAAGTTCTTCAAGCACACTTAAACTATAAATTTCGTATAGTGTAAATTTCTTCTCGCGAGGCAAACGATCAAAGAGAAAGATAGAAAAGAGAAAGAGAGGAGAAATTTTGAAGAATGAAAATTAAAGAAATTTTTGAAAATGTGATGAAATTTTGTCGATCGAAGCTTCGGGGGCATTTGAAGTCGATCGTTTCTCTGGTGGCGCGGAGAGAATTGCTGCGGAGGCCGAAAGGAAGCCCGGCTCGTGGATATTAATAGAGGCCGAGGCCCACTCTGCCGGACGCCACCGAGCTTACTCCCGTGGATATAAAAATATCGCTTTTATTTCTCACCGCGCCCGCGTCCGCGCCCTACCGACACACGCCACATGACTTTTTACCCGTTTTCCTCGCGACCGCCCAACCTTCCTCCTCCTGCATCTTCACCCGCCACTTCCTGTTTCGTTTTGGCTCTGCTTACTCCCGAACGCCGGATATCAGCGGTTGGTCTAGCGTTTATTCTCTTCCACATATCTTATTGGTAATGGACAAGCCAGTCAGACTGATCGAACTTGTCAAAAGGCGAATATGTATTAAGATATAACACGTGCAATTGAATGTGCTACGATAATGGAAGGCCTGTTTAATATGCGCATAAGGAATGATGTTTATGGCTAATTGGATATTCGAGAGTGAAATAAATCTAATGATTCTCAAAAGAAATAACTATGAATGTTTAGTAGAATTGTGTCTCGGGTGAAACTGAAGAGTAAATTGAGGGTTGATTTTACTGGCTTTAAAGTAATTATAAGGTAGAGTCGGTAAAAATCGTGAGTTAAACCGTAAAATTACCAATTCTATAGCATGAAAATTATCTATTATCCCTTGAATAAAGATTATTTGCTATCGCTGTCGTTAAACTTCTTATGACCAACTCTGCCTATTTCGTTTTCGTTAAAACATATTACCGTACTATAATATTTCTGTATTATAGAACATATCACGTAGTATATTATTAATGAACGATAGAATAATCGTAATAAATTACTCGAAGTTCTTATGATTGTCCTTGGAGATTTTCGTATTTGTAAAATACTGTCAACGTAAAAAGACATCGATAATGGGTTATCGCGTTCCATCGATTTCCACAATAGAAAAAAAGTGAGGGCGGGGGTGGAGGTAGGGTTGCCGGTGAAATTTTATCTCGATGACGAAGTCGAAGATTTAGAAGCGCCGCTCGCAAATGCCGATTCGATTTCGGGAATGAGGAGGAGACAGTGGGAGGCACTTGTGGGAAATCTGCCAGAAGTCAGACCAGAAATCAGTTGTAGTAGCACCTCGCACAAATTCGTAGGTAACACGACACCCCCGCCATTCTGCCATCGCTTGCGATTACGACAGAAGAATGTTTGGATCTCAATCAATTCGAAATTTTGACAAATTTTATGAAATTTCTGATTATGCCACTATTAAGAATTTATGAGTGTCTATTTCCATCAAGAATTAGAGAATAACAGTTAGATAAAACTGATTACCATATTTTTCAAATTTTACATAGTATGTTTATAAATCAAGTGTTATTATGTCATTTCGAAGTTTGGTGGTATTCTCAGAGTTGAAAATGTGATAGTACCAATGATTGAAAAATTAGAGGAAAAAAATTGAGATTCTTTTTCATAACTCGATCCATTGGTCCAACAACCTGTTCGAAAAATGTTTGAAGAATACAAGATACAAGCACACACTTGTATCATGCTTCTTTCTCTCAAGTTCCATAAAAAACTCATGAAATATCTCGTCAAGCATGCTTACCAGAGCAAAAGAAATTGAAAGGATCAATATTTACCGAGACTTCACCGAGGCGTCGAAAGTCGATACGTCGTGAATCTTTCGCTCGCTTCGATGAACGAGCTCCATTATTTGAGTTAAATTGAGTTAAGGGATCTTAAGTTGCAAATTCCAAAACTCAAGAACCACTAAGCAGTTCCTGGCGATTTACGCGTCGCAGTTATTATTATATGTGACAGAACTAATGCGAAACACTAGGGAACCACTAATAAACGGTGAATAAACGTTACAACAAAGTTGTGTGACAAGCGACGCAATCTCGAAATATCTCAAGGGACTCTTTCGATGTATTTACGTCGAACGCGGTGGCGAGCTACTCACGCACCACCGACTAAACTCTATTCTAACGCGATCACTGGCGGCGTTTATTTTTACCAAAGGAAAATAATTAGCGGGTGGAAAAAAAAAGGTCAAGAATACGCGAAGAGTGTATTGTCGAGAACGTATGTATTGCGCTAATCTTAGTCTTCGGACATCGTAACCAGAAGCTTTCGAGCACGTTCGCGATAAACAGTAACGGCCTCGCTTAATGCGGCTAATTTCCTTCTGCATACTTTCTTTATCGGTTCGAGCAACGTGTCCATGGTGAGATCATTCTTGTACCAAGGAAGCGTCATCAAAAATTAGCACCCTGTCGGTTAAACTTACTTCTTCTTTCATCAATCGAATTCCTATCACTGGCTCGATTTCATCGTTCTTCAAAGGAATTCAAAATCCATTGATTTAAAATATGACGAATAAGATAAATAAATATGTTCAAGACATTTTATACGATAACTAATTCTATTACATTTAATCACAAAGGATTTATTACGTGTCATTTATCAAAGTTATGTGTATTGCATATATATTAGTTCATTCATGTGGTTTTAGACAAAAATCCAAAATCCTCAACTGGTTGCCAGGAACGTAATCCTAATACGTTTCTATAAAATATATGGCTACGTGCCATTAGTATATTTGACTCATCGTGGTTCATAAAGGGTGGCATCATTCGAAGAAACTGATCTTTATAAGGAATCAAAACTGAGTATTTTAATTATCGCTTCAATTTGATCCACTCATTTATTATTAGCAGAAGCGTTTAAAAATCTCTTGAAGCATTATCATAAAAACCACCAAGTAATTTAAATCGCTTTATTTTCGTTTCAATCCCAAAGAAACTCTTCTCTCCCCCGCAGCTGGACACCAGCTTCGGTACGTCCGTCTAGATGCTTTTACTTTTCTCTTTTGCTTTCTGCGTAGGCAAATATTGGCTTAAGCACTCGGCACAAACTCATCGTGAATTACGATAAGCATCGGCCAAGTGCTCTTGCTACATTGTACTTTCCACTAACCGATGGTGCACCATACGGCAAAGGTATCATTAGCTACACTGGCTACACTCTGCCCCTGTCTCGTGATACTGGCTTCTCGTACGGTCCACGTGCTCGATTTTATCTTCCCTGTGTCAAAAGTCAACATTTCAGTTGTTATTATTATTATTAGTGAGGTAGAAGAACGTATAATGGAGAATAATAGTCTGACCATGAAGAATTACACTGACCATACGACTCTTGAATATGAGTGAAATGCGAGTGAAGAATCATGGAGAAATCCATACGCATGGAATTAGGTTTTAATACTGTTCAAAAGCAATAGTACACTTTTTAAAATACTTCTTCTTTTTTATCATATTATACGTGGTCATATTTATTAAGTGTAGATTGTTAGATACGTGTACTGGAACTGTTGAAAAAGGTACCAGGGGATAGTAATCGTGGAACGTATACCAATGTCATCGATATTCAAACTTCCGTAGAAGGAGCTTTACGACGGCGAGGCTCGTCCGGGAAACCTGTGTATTGTTACGTGCACCAACAGCAGCGATCAGTTTGTTTGAAAAGATAAGGCCCCGAGCGAGTGTAGACTAATAATTTCGGCCTGACGTCACTGTCTATTTCCCTTGCTACCTCCGGTATCTACAAATGCTGCCGGCAACCAGTCGTGCACATCGGGAAATACTCCCACGTCGTCGATCTAGTTTCATTTAACTCAAATTTTCGGTCGTTTTCTCTATTCTCCAACATAATCTACTTAATTCCAACTAGATTCTGCAAGGTTTTTCTCCTATTTCTAAGACTGCATTATTTTCAGCATTAGTTTAATTATGATTCATTATTCATTGATTTGAATCACGATTATTCAAATTGCAATCATAATGATTAAGAAAGAATTAAGGCGTATATTTTTTCATACTATCAATTACTGTCATGATTATTCAAATTTGTATTGGATCGCGATCAAGAATGTGGGGTACGAAATAAATCTTCAAGTTTAAGTAGAATAAGACACGATACTTATTTAGCATCCTGAAAGCTTGATTAATAAGAACGTTAGTTGAACAAAGAATCATCGGTTGTCGATTAAAAAGCATGAAAATAATGCTCTAGAATAGCATGCGAGGGTTCCCGAGCAGGTGTCCAGGTTATTGAAGTCTCCGGCTGCTCCGTTTTATGGTATAGTGCACACGTATGGACGGGGCTTAAGTTCTCAATGCGAGAAGAAAGAAAAAAGCAGACGGAGAGAGATGCATTCCAGCGTGGAAGGTGGGATGGATCCGTCTCTGATAACCCGCCCATTGGAATGCGTACCTCGTACACCTTGGTGTATATTCTCCTCCCTTTTGGACCACGCGAGCACGCTCAAGTGCATCTGCTTTTGCACCGGGCACCGTATTTCGGGTGTATTTTTAGCAGCCGGTTATTAATGCCACTTATAACGAGCCCTCTTCTTTCCTGCATCCGAGTTACTTGCTCGAATATTTGTGCGTGTACTTGAACTCGGCACTTGAGGATCAAATTTCTCCTGATGACTAGTTTGCCTCATTAATAACTGGGCCCGAGATTTTTATGGTACATCGGTATATCCCTGATACATCAATACGATCAAGTTGTATTATATTGTATTAATTGATGTTTCAATTAATCAAACGGTATAAAATGCAGGAACAAAAATGAAATTTTAGTGGATCATTTTACATCTTGAGAAATATTCATCGGATTGACATTTTTGCAGCGCACACACACGATAAATACGCCAGTGAGTGACATGTAAACAAATAAAACGTACTGCCGTAGTATTTAACTCGCAATCGAGGGAAATTCTTACTGAATTTCGCCCAGAGGGAACTATGCCAGCAAGGCGTATTTCTAGTCTGCCACTCAGATTTCCTATAAACAACAAAAATTCGATTTTTTATTCTCGACAACGTGACAGCCGGAACCGGTTGCTCAGAGTACTTTGTCACTTTCAGAAATTCGTCGCTGGCATTTCGAACTAACTATTACATCAAACTCTCGCTATTTTTCGCCCCGGAAAAATCTCTTGAGTAATTCATTTTAATCTCAATTCTCATAAGCTTTTTTTATCATCTTTACGATTGCTAGAGTTGAAAAAGGCTTCTTAAAATAATTCGAAAAAGGTTACGAGCAAGTCGACGAGAGCTATTCGATATTCTTGCGCCAAGTGTCTTCTACCTGCTCGATACGCGCGGGACTACTCCTCCATTCAGTATGGTTTATAGTGCGACTAACGTCGGCGGGGTATTCGCAGAATGAAAACGGGGTATAGGAGTATAAGACTATGCCGTTGGAGCTCGTGCACCTTGATGCAGTCTACCTCTACCTCTGGGGTTCGGGTTCGGGCTCGGCCGAGTGTGCTGCACGTACTACGTACGAATAACCGGCATACGTGTTCGGCACCTATTTTTAGAGCGGACCGAGACTATTTTTAGAAGCAGGCTTTCACGGTGCCCACCGAGCTTAACCCTGACTTACGTCCACGTCCTACGTCTCCTCGCACCTATGGGCGCGTACCTGTGCATCGCGATGCATAAATGTCCCAATCTAAAGCTTCGTGCACCTTTATGCACCTTTCTTACGCCATTGTGGCTCGAATTTTCTCATAAACTGCCTGACGACATTTTATAATGACTATAACTACTTTTAAACACAATGAAAAATTGAAAAATTGAAAAACTGAAAAACTAGTTACTTTAATATTAGTCACTTTATATGAAACAAATATGTCTATGTATTTTTCTATACTTTTTCCTTACTTTAAATGTTTTCATTAATATATTTTCTTTTTCTGCTTAAACTCAACTACTGAATAATGCATTATAACGATAACATTAGAGAATAATATAAATCTGAGTTCTATAGAAACTGTGCTAATCGTAATCCTTAATTTCGAAGAGACATTTTCGCGAAAATGCATAATATCATTAGAGTTAATCGCAGAATTCATTGATCTATTTTACGAGTAACAGCTGAGAAAGACTTCTCTCGTGTTAGCGGAATTATCCGAGTATCTAAAATGTGAGAAAGCTCAGGGAGCAATGGAGTTACGTACTAGTTTTGTCAAAACTGTTATTGCGGCAAAAACGATGACGCCACTTGGCGCAGCTATTTCTGGACGCACACGCGATTTCTGGATACAAATCAAACTACACTCACCCCCTGCCCTGATTTTCCCTCAGTGACGTAAGTCTGACTCCATCCTGGCTAACAACGTGCTCCCTGCGCTCACGGTAAAACTGGATGACTACCAGATTGACAACTATTTTTCGCTTACCCTCTGTTAATGCGACAATCACGCGAGGCTCGTCCGAATCTAACATCACCACTTTCTTGCAGAGCGATACACTCTCGTAAAAAACAGAAATGAATGAACTTTAATTAATAATAGAAACTCAATAAAATAACCCTTTACACTAAAAAGCTTCTTTCTTGCAAAAGTGTAATAATTTCGAAGCTTAACAATTAAAATCTAATAAATATTAATATTATCGATATTATTCCACAAACGTAATTATACATGGTATATAGTATGTTTTTGACACCGAGAGAAATAAATACGGCTAGTATCGTGCTTTCATACTGTGTTAATAGCACTCTACTGTCAAATCTCCTGTGGCTAGCCAACACAAAAGAGGAATTCTTAAACCTCAAATGCGAAGAAGGCGGAGGAAATACACTGCGGAGGAGTACTAATAAAAATAACGGCGATAAATTATTCCGAGTATATTTATAGTGGGAGCGGTGCTCCTCCTCCTATCGTTGCCGATCGGGTCAAGAACCATCGATAAATTATCCTCTGCCCTGCCAGAACCGTACACAAGAGAATCGAGCGCTGTCTGCCTATGATCATCCTCTTCTACTCGATCCTCTTATTCTAGATCGGAGATACAACGATACGCGAAAGCGATCTGAACCATTACGCTTACCATTTTTAACGATTCAAATCTCAGGACTACAATAATCAAATTAAAAGTAAAAAATATGATTTGTCAAAATGGACATTTTAGAAACCTGTACCTCAGTTTAATCTGATATTACTTTTAATAGAAGCAATTTTCATAATACTATTTTTAGATACTAAAAATGTAAGGTAACATCGTATTTGCAATAAATCTACTATAAATATTACTTGTACCCTGTTTAAAGAGTCTCGTTAAAAAATGCAAATGTAAACGTCCGAACATTTTACGCTGTAAATGTATATGTATATGCCTAGCAACTATTTATTATCGCAATTTCACAGGGAACAAATAGCTCTTGCCACTTGAACAACCAACGACTACTTTTTTGCATTTCTCGAAGAAATATAAATTAAAAAAGAAGAATGTTTTTAGACTGGGTAATTTGGTGTTAAAGTTAATGAACCTTCGATGAAGTTTCATTCAAGGGTTTTCAGGGCTTTTCAAAGCTTTTTAAAGCTCTCAAGTGGTTCGTTATGAGTTCCTGGTACTCATATTAGGGTGAATGGTTTCGAATAAATGACGCGGATGAAGTTAAACAGACGCGACTGCCGAATGGGCAAAAAGGGTTGTTTCAATTCCAATAAGACTTCCGGTTATATGCTCCTTTGGCTTTTTTTTAAGCACCTCTAACTGAATGGATGCACAGTATCCAGCATCCAGGAGCCGACAAGAGACTTAAATATAGTTAGTATCCAAAGTCGGCTATTTAAAGGGGCATGGAAAGCTACCTCGCGTGTATTCCGTAAAAATAGATTCGAATAGACACGATAAATCTCAACAAAACGCTCACAAATGTTACTTTTTTTTCTGGCAATAGGCTCGTTAAAATTCATTGCCATCGAAATAATCGGCATTCTACTACAGCTCTATCAGTAGTATTGCTCACTTAAATGATCTTACTGAAGTTTTTAGATGCTTGAACTTTACTCTGATTTACAACGAAATAAATTTCTGTCCAAAAATTAATAGTTCCATATGATTTACTCCTGCGTCGCCCACTATACTTTGATGTTTAAAAATATTTCTTACCTCTTTATTCAAAAGTATGATTAAAATTCCTACTTTGCTAATATTAAAGATTTCAAATATAAAACGTTAATAGTATAACTACCGTCGATTGTCATGAAATTCATTAAAATTCATAATTCGAAGAAAAAATTAAATAATGCATAATAAATTTCCGAAACAGGAAACGATCATCGTACGAGAATATTTCAAATGTTAATATACTGTGATTGCGTTAGTTTAATATTTTATACTCCGATTTCCGTAGTTGTCCTACTAGTAAGTACTCATATCACTTACTCGGTTCGCGGATTCTAACGTTTCTCCGTTCTATTTGTAGGTCAACGGTGGTTCGCCGGCCGAAGCAGCTGGACTCAAGGCCGGCGATGCAGTTATCAGGGTTAACAGCACCGACATGTTCAACCTGAGGCACAAGGACGCACAGGACGTGATCGTCAGAGCTGGCAATAACTTCGAGTTGACCGTGCAGAGGTAGAGCGGCAGGCACGATTGCTCTGGACTTTACTTTCGTTTGACATTTGACACGTGTTCCACGATTAAAATCAATACTCTTCAGTGAGATTCATTACATTTTTTATACCGGACCAATTAAAAGTTCAAATTTAAATTAGTTAAATAAAATTTAATATTACTCAATATATTCCAAAAATCTATTTAGATTTAATTTAGTAGATAGATTCAATAGAATGGAATAGCGACAATTCGATCATTCAGTTCACCCGTTATGTCATTTTAAAGTGTAAAAATTTCAATTCGAATATCTAAAATTAATATGCTTTGGTAGGAGAGTAACTAATCAATTGTATAAAATCTAAAACATAGTTTAATTGAAAATTCAATATCGAGGATAATTCAGTCAAAATGTATTATTTAATTATGTTTATTGAATAATGAATATTATTATTCTCACCAGAGGTGGAAGTACTTGGAAGCCGCACGTATCACCGGTAAGTGGTACCATGCCCTCACCGTCCCCAGTCCCGGGTAATATCACGCCGGTGACCAAGACGTCCTTGGCAGCCAAGAAACAGGACGGACCACTGATCGGCAGTGGTCACAATTTCAGCCCAAAGCCATTCGTCAGTATCTCACTTGTAACTCTTTGTCCTGTCGTGTGTCTTGCTTCACATACGGGAGCGTGTTCGAAAACGATGTGTTTACCTCGGCGCCTCAATATCGACTGTTTCTTGGTTACAGCTCAACGGCACCGGTGACGGTTCCATCAAGTCAATCGTAAACAAACAGTACAACAGTCCCGTAGGTATTTACAGTGAGGAAACCATCGCCGAAACTTTGTCCGCTCAGGCCGAGGTCCTTGCTGGAGGTGTTCTTGGGTAAGATCATAAAATGATCAATCATGAACTCCTATATTCTATCACTTATCCCTACTGTATAATACGGTATAGTTAAAATACTAACTGGAAGATTAATGGTTGTTTGGATAAGATTTTATACGCGAAATGTATAGTTAAGAAAATAAGTATTATTTGTGATTGGTTTTAGAGTAAACTTTAAGAAAAACGAGAAGAATTACAATGCAGAGAATAGCGAAGTTTTTAAGATGGTCCAGGAGGCGGACAAGGAACCAAAGACTCCAGAGCCTGGTTAGTAAATAATAATTTAAAGTAGAATTATCTCTTTTCCTTTCTAGTTTTCAGCAGTTTCAAAAACATGTCCTTATAAATTCTTTCAATAGTCTAACACAGGTCTTTTGTACATTCTAAGCAGAAAAATCACTCGAGAGATAAAAAATTACAATTATACGTTATAAATAAAAGAATTAATATGATCGATATGTGTTGAATAATGGAACGTGATCTTAGCTATTGGAAATTTGATTTCCATGCCTGATTTTAAATTGTCGCTTCTCTCGAGTAATTTTTTTTTGGATCGAGCGGCTTGAAAAACAGCCGTTTGTTTGTCGGTGCGATAACTTCTTTGCGAAATAGCGGAGCCACCTGCACAGAGCGGCGTAGTCATGCCGTCCTCGCCAGCCCTGACTGGATTGAGGCCAGTCTCTGCACCGGAAACAAAGCCGCAGCCATCGACGCCCCAGACGAGCCTTCCACCTGGTCAGAACATTTGTGCCGAATGCGAGAGGCTCATCGTGTAAGTGCACCAGTCCGAAATCACACCTTCTTTTTTACAGCAGAGACCAACCGGATGACGAGAAATCCACGGATTTGAGAAATTTTCGATTTTTCGACTGGCAAGACGTATAGATAATTCCCACACCCCTCCCAAGAATAGTTCCCTCTCGATATCAGTTAATTTCAATTCTACTATTGTGGAATTTATATAAAAGCCATCGTTATTTCTTTCCCCAGCACTTCTATCAAATCTATCATTCTGAATTCTTTGAAATTATTCTGAAATCCATTGTCTTCGATATGTTGAGATGTCTCAATATTCATTTAGTTACTGAACAAAAGTTATTGAAAAGTGTGTTTTAATTTGTACGTAAAAATAACAATGGCTTTAATTTGAGGATTATTCTGTATACTGGAAAATGTAAGGTTGAACATCGCAGAGGTAAAACGTCCTTTCTGCGTAAAGAAGATTTTGATCAGCAGGACACGAATTTGATGAAAATCATCCTTGTGTCGAATCAGTTGCCTGTGATAGGTCTGATGGGTGACAGGAAGAAAAATTCGTCGAAATACCGTGGTGTGACAGTCCTTTCTCTCGTTCCATGTCATAGTTCCTCCGAGAACAGAATTTTACTCAGCGGTGAGCCACGCGGTTGGCGGCAGAGCGACCGCGCCGAGATCACCGACACCCCTATTTCACGCGCTCCACGGTAGAGAGCCAGACTTCGGTTCCAATAGCTACTCGCCAAGGCAACCGAACCAACGACCGGATTCTTCCTCGAGCAATTCTCTCGTCTCCTGTAGCAACTGCGACCAAGTGATCGTGTAACTATTTACGAGAACAGTCTCTCCACCCTTTCTCGACCGAGGCGAACCACCTTATAATTCCTAATGAGCGACCATCACTCTTTTTATCCACGCACAGATCACTCACTCAACACTCAACAATGGAACTGCTTCTCTACTTTTATCCATTTTCACTGAAACAATACTGGAAACTAAATAACTTAAAAAATATTTAAAAATTCATTTGAAAAATAGGAAATTATTAAATATATGTTCTTAATGAGAAGATGGTTCCATTGTTAAATTTTTGCGTAAGAACACAGTTGTAGCATTAGTCGCTCATTAATGAATAATGGACTGTGTGTGGTCGTCTCGGTTGCGCGATTGTCGTACGCTCATCTTGTGTGCTTTGATTCGAGCAACGATAAGAAATTAACTGATATAGATCTCTGTTATCACTTTCACGTGAAATTTAATAATGATTCTTTATTAAATCCGCTCAGATGCGTTTCCTTATTATTATTATCTTTGCTTCATTTGATTCTTATTTTGTGCAATATTTTATATTAAATATACTTGATAGAATCAAAGCACATCATCTCTGTCGCCTATATCGTCAACATGGTTTCTTCGGACAGGACCAATTCTCAGAAATCGTTGTCTTCATCATCATATGTACTTGGCTCCATTATCATCTCTATTTCATTAGAGCTTTTGGCTTTTCTCCCGTGGAAGCTCGCACTCGAATCCTAGCATTTGAGTGAGGAGCACCAATTTTTGTGACCCGTTGCTTGATCGTAGCTTATTTGTTCGCTCTTCACTCTTCGCTCTCCTCTTTTTATCGTGCATCTTCAACTCTCGCACTTTTTCTACACTCTTCGGTGGTGCACTCGGCGACACGCTTTCGATGTTGTACGTTTCTCACGTCCTCTTATTATTTTTTTTTTCACTGTCCATTTTTTTTTATCAACACCTCGATGTTGTATTTTCTGTGCATTTTTGTATGACTGTGGATTTTTACACGGTTTTGTTAATCGGTTTTACCAATGTTTTTGTATGGACGTTTTTTTTCCCTATTTCTTGTCAGAGAGGAAGTAAGAATCGCTGGGTGAAATTTGATGCGGAGATTTTATGAATTTTTTCATTGGGAAAGTTAGAAAAGATTAGGGGGATAAATTATACTTGGATGTTTCAGTATTAGTGTATCAAGTTGTCTAAGAATAATTTTTACTCTCGTCATCGGCTAGTTGTAGAATTTATTAGAATTCATAGGTGTACGATCGAAATGGTGATTCATTTAAAAATAAATTCACAACCCTTTCAATGCGTTTTTGCGAGCACTGTGTTCCCATGACGATCACAATACTATGTGACAGATCCGTACATTTAAACTGACCGGCCTCCATCGTCGAGGTATCGAGCTTCTCTCTTCCTTTCTCTCCGTCTCTCTATAAATTTGAACGAACGCAGAGAGACTCTTAGCACAGACTGGATGGTCTTTGCACTTAAACCTATATCTGGACTAATTAAATGAATGAATTATTCAAGTATCGAATCAATCGTAAGTGTTGCGATCCTGAAAATCCATTTTATCTGGGTGTTTAACGTTGATTTGTTTTCGTATCGATTCGATCCTTGAATAATAATTGAAGTGGTGTAGAAATAATTTTTTAAGATGAGTGACTTTTAAGAGTTCAATCGATAATAATCTTTTCGCAGAGGTGTCTTTGTCAGAATTAAGGACAAAAATCTTCATGTGGAATGCTTCAAGTGCTCTACCTGCGGTACCTCCCTCAAGAATGTTGGCTATTATAACATCAACAACAAGCTATATTGCGACATTCACGCAAAATTGGTCGCTAGACAAAATGCACCCGCTGGCATGGTTCCTATCACTGTACCACCGTAAGTAGCTCAAACTATTACGCTATACCACTGTCTTCTATGACACCAATTGTCACTGGCAACCTGGTAAAGATTCTTCGACTCATTAATTACCAGCAGTCTTCTTAAAACCTCCACCCACCAAAAACACGATTCCTCAATTAAGTAAACTACATCCGACAGAAGCAAAAATTAAGATGATCAAATTATAATAAATTGTAGAATTAAAAGTATTAAACAAATTGAAATGAAATTCAACAAAAGTAAACAATATTGATAGTTCTTGCATTGAATACAAGATGCATTTCTGCTGTGCGAAATTGATTTATAATTCGTATTAAAATGATATTGATGTAATTAGATTTTCGTAAATGAATATTTTTCATTCCAGTGGTGGTAAAGCTCCAGCGAGTACGATTTCCAGCGCACTGGCAAACGCACCAATGTCACCACCCTTGAGCAACCACGGATCCTCGCCTCTTCCATTCTCCGTAAGTTTCCGCGTCCAATGATCGGAGCCGGGTAAAGTAGGCCCTAAAACAGGGGAAAAAAAGACGAACCATGTCGGGGGCCCATTGCCCAATTCGAAAGACTAGCAATGCGCAGTTCTCTAATTTGAGTAAATACGCTCCTTCTGCTTTCGCTACTACGTGGCCAGGAGTTTAATCTCGCACTTCAGTCGCATTCATCATTAATCAATGCCTCCTATCAACTTTGCGTATCTCGCAAATGCACGCTGCACATGCATTAATAAATATTCAGACAAAATAAACGGACACTAGCATACTCGGACATAACAAAGACATTGAGAGAGAGAGAGAGAGAGAGAGAGAGAAATGGATGGATCTAGTGTTACACACAAATAAGAAACAAACACGCGCAGACCACATTGTAATGTATGCACATGTAAACGAGTACTCAATAAATCATTATCACCGCTAGTCCGAATGTTATTGTCAAGATTAGCGAGCAACGAGAAGGTGACGAATATCTCAGGACGAAGTTATGCAGCAGGGTAAGGCTCGAGCATTACTACGATTGCCCCTTGAGACCTCCAGAGATTCTCTAGAGAAGAATATGTCCGTTTATAACCAATAGAATTCAACAGGGAGATTCCAATTCATTTTTTATCTAACACCAAGTAGGGTTTTAATCAGTCCAAAAAGGATTAGAAGCATCGCAGATCCACCTAACACTAATGTTTCATTAACACAACGCGTAATTATGTGGAATGGTCGAAAGAAGGGGGGAGAGAAAGAGTTTAGTTTAGAGGGCACCCGTGGATTACCCCGTAGAAAAAACTACCTTTACCCGGCTCCATTCTCACGAATGCAAAAACAAATTCATATCTGCTTGTTTGACATTGTCACACTGCTTATTACGCAAATAAACCGCATCGAATACAGCTTCGCAAGATGTTTTTCTCCATTTGCTTCTTTCACCTTTTAACTGGGGATCTGACTTTTTTCCTTCTGAATAAAACATCTCTATTATCTCTATAATAAAAACATACAAATGTATATTTAATTTAAACTCAGACTGCGCTTTTGGGAAATTCATTTCCCCAGTTAAGAGGAGAAATTGGAATGCCGCGCTTTCTCATTGGAAATTAAGTCATTTTTGACCTTTTCAAATGATTTTTATATTGATTGATAAGCGTGCGGTAATGATGAGTTGAATTAATAAGAAGGAGACTGAATTAATGAGAGTCTTGCCGATTTAACGTGTTTGGTTTTTTTTTTTTTTTGCTTGGCACTAATCGCTTTTCCAGGCGTGCAATCGTACGAGTCCTGATCACGGATTCTACCAAGCTAGACGGTCATCCTATGAAACAAATGGCTACATCAGGAACGGCGAGTGCAACGGAGAGTCAAAAACATTCACGAGTACGATCACCATCCAAACGGGTCGTATGGAGGTTGGCACTATGCTGCAATCTTAATTTACTGTTGGATCCGACACACTCCACACGTCTGTCTTCCTACTATTACTCGAGAGACCATAAAGATACCTATAAAACTGAGAGCTAGCCTCTTTATTATTTATATCAGACACCAAACGCGAACTTGAGTACCAACATTCCTCAAAAATTAGAACAACCAAATGTAATATAAGTTAAAATATACGAACATATAGATTCATAGATAATCGAGCAAAAGGAATAAACTCACTGGAATCTCTTATTTCTTTTTTTTAAGAAGACAAGAGCTCAATGTAGTTTTAATTGAAAATTCTCTTAATAAATTTCGTAAGTGAAAAGAAAGTTGATAGCAGGAAAATATAATTAAAATCGAGTGAATAGATACAACAATTACGAAGTGATTATTTAAGAACATTGAGTTGCATATTCACTGCCGCTTAGTCAGACGGAGTGTTGGTCTTGAGGATGTTATGCCCAACGTCAGAAGTTTGGCATGCGAATATAATATCAATACGGTTAGAGAGCAAGTAGAAAATAAGGGAGAGGGGAAGATAGTAATTACGCGATTGTCTCTCATCAGTCTCACCGAGGAACTATTCGACCTGATTGTCCTTCGAATTCGCGGACTTCCTCTATTGATCATATCCAATAATAGTTTTTAAAATGATTGATCGCTCGAGAGTCTGGTTGATCCTTCCTCGCCAACCAGGGACTAATTTCGAGTCCATGACTAATTAGCCTGGCGCGATTAAGAGTGTGCGTGTTGCTGAATCGTATCTCCGCCTTTTTTTAATTTGCCAGCGCCACGTGACATCGTTCTGTCGTTTTGTGCATTGCAGTCCACCCGCCTTGGCAGCTCGCCCGTCGAACCACCCAATTTACGGTCAGTCCAGGTAATTGCCGACGACCAGTCGAACCAGACAAACGTACTCTCGCGCGAACATACGAGCCATCCGCGAATTTTCCTCGCCTCGGTACGTTCTCACGGTACAGTGTAACGCGAAGAATACTATCATCATCTCATTTTGCATCTATCTTTTCCTTTATCTCTCTTCCGTTCATCTAAGCATCAAAAATCTCTCATGAGACTCATCGCGACGCGACCACCGCTGCTTTGAACCGCACATCACGGAGCATGTCCTGGAAAGTATGTTCACTTTTGGGCGACAACTAACTCTTCAACTCTAAATCTTTGATTAGACGCTTGTCTCTTGATTTACACGGATCGTCTCTTTCAAAGTATTCAAAAAATAATCGATATCAGTAATCAAAATATTCACTCTACATATCTTTCACTGTTCACATAATTTTAGAGTGGGACAATCAATAATATTAGCAAGTATTAGTTATTGATATTTTGTTGAATCAAATGATCGTTTCTGTTGAAAGAAATTATATTCATCGGTAATGAAGGGGATAAGATAAAAAACCGTGTAAATTGGGACCAGGGTGGAGTCTAATCGAGAATAGACAGTGATCTAGTCTTAAGAGAGACTAGAATCTCAAACTACGAAGGAGAAATACCGAGGACGAGTATCGTTCAATTGAGAAGGTGATGGAGAGTAGAAATTCTCAGAAACCCTTTTGGTAAAGTGTTGGTGGTGTCAACGTGCTAGCGTGAGAGATAATTGCTGCCTGCATTGTCATCCGATTCACGGCAAACTTGCACGATCATCGAATGGCTCTGACAGCTTTAGCTCGCACTGCGAGATGTAATGTTGTTATTGTGACTTGTGCTTTCACTAATCCTGCGGCTAACGGATCTTAAGAGACATAGAGAGTTTCAAGAGTACCGCTAGAGTGATGTATTCAATGACTCATTGAGTGGAAGTTAATGAGAGTCTCTATTGTGAAGTGTGATATAGATGATTATTACGTAGATCGTAGTTACCACTAAAACTATCAAAAATCTCAGAATTACCTGTTTAAGATTTGTAATCTACAAATTCTACAATCAAGAGTGATAAATTTCTTAAAAAATTCACATTGAGGTAGATCAACTAAATTATATAAAATTGGATCATAAAACTAAATGTATATTATTCATTGGTAGTTCTAGTGATAAATCATCACGTGACTTATTAAATAGACTGAAGCCAATCAAAATTACATTTGTAGTATCTTCATTCAAAACACATTTCGATAAAGCACCCTCGCATCTCTTGTCTATTTTACATTTGTAGCTACGTATTGTGGATAATAAATTATTAATATTATTAAAACAATTTCACGTAGGCGCCGCCATCGAACAACCTGATCGGCCCTAAGCCCTTCAGCGGAGGATCCAGTACTCTACCAACAAACTTGTCATCGCCACCACTAATCAACTCCGGAAACAGTACTCTACCACGCGCCCAGACCCAAACTGCAGCCGGTAAGTTGATTAATACGTTAATAAGAAAATAATTGTAGTTGGTCATCGAGTCGTGGTCAAAGGCTGTCTTCTGTAAAAGCAATCGAAGCTGTCGGACTTTGTGGTCAGATTCGCCTCTCGGTCAATAGAACTCGGTATTATGTAACTTTTTACATTATATAATATGTTTAAATCACAATGCAGTCTAAACAGTTTCTCTTTCCTGACTCGATCGTCAAGAGTCTTTCCAAAATTTCAATAACAGAGTAAAATAATTCATCGTTATATAGCAATACGACTTATTTAGTTGAGTAATTACTAAATTTAGTGATTATCTAATTAGCTATTTTTTACTTCCTGCAGATTAAAAGATTCGATTTATTCGATGTTCTTCACGAAATTATAAAGATTCCATTTAAATTGATGGAGAATGACGTTGAACCTAAATTTCCAACCGCGTGAAGTTTAAGACAACCCGTTACATAATTGACTGCATGTGTTAGATCGAGAAAAGTTAGTTTATCGGAAAGTCCGAGATTCCAGTGAATCGAAGAGGCGAACTGACAATGATGTCTAATCCCAAGAACGGTGGATCCGGTTGTTATCCTTGGCCTAACTTTGTCTTCGATTGTTACAAATAGGTCTCTTCTCTACCCTGCCAAAGCCAAACAGTTCGCCCTTCGGAGGTACGACGAATAGATTAGAGCCGGCTGACCGACTTTCGAGCTTTGGCTAATACGCCCCCTTTGGCTTACGTCCTCACATTTTTTTCTTCTCTCTTTCTCTCTCTTTCTCTCTCTCTTACGCCAGTTCCTCCTCTCGCACTCTCTTTTTATATCGTACTCATTGTCAATCGCTACCGATGGACAAACAAACGAGAACCAAATTTTCTACTTCATTCTTCCAATCGATCATCGATCATCAAGTTATCTATTTTAATTCATAAACTGATCATCGATCATCCAAATCTTGTACTTCGTTCTTCGTCGCAATTTACCTCATCTCCACAAACTTGTATCGAAGATCTATCATCTGTTTGCGATTATCTTCGATCGTTTGCAAGCTTTTTCTCCCTTTTTTTGGATTCGCACACTTCATCCAATTCGCACGTCGTTAGAACACAGGTAGACGACGGCGAGAGTTGAGAGCTGTGCTCATTGCGATCGAATCGAAACTTTTGGAATTCCTGTCACAATCGTTAGAGTCGAAGCTTCGAGGTAACAAAGCTTCATTTCGTTTCCGTGCAGATTTCGTTGGATCGATTAAGCAAATGCCCCAACCGCACTCCTTTCCCAAGGCATAATTTTTCTTTTCTTATCTTTTTTCAGCCGGTCCGTCTTTCAACCCGAAACCCAGACCTTTCTCCCTTACGTTCGCATGAGTCGGTAACTCTCAACTGCGCCACCGTTCCTCGCGGCGTCGTCGTCCTCATGCTGACAGCCAAATCGCAACTGTCCAATTCGCTCTGACTGACAATGCGAAATGTCTTCTACTCGACAGTCGCGATTTCTGTCTCGTCTCGAGAATCGTTTACTCGTTAACTCTAAATCATTTTCCTCCGACTGCTTGCAGCTACTTCAATATGTCACCAATTAAACAATTGGAATTTGGCAAAATCGCCAAACAATCAAGTTTTATCATAAAAATTGGCAATTGAAAGTTTAGATCTGTATAAAAAATAAATGAAGAGTTTGTAGAAAATCCTCTGAAGAATTTGGTGATTTTATACAAAAGAAAGAAGAACTTTCCTGATCGAAGACGATACTTTCGAGACGGAGACAGTGAATTTAGTCGCGCAAACAATTCAATGGAGTAACGTTCCTCGGTGGCAGCTCGCTGAGTGCCACCGAAATAGAGTGTTGAATAACTTAAGCACTGTTACGAAATAAAGCAATAGTTTAAAGCCGAGCAAATTCTTCGCTCGATGCGAATTTCCTCTCCACGCCATCGTACACCCGTTTTGCATTCGGTCCAGAATCCATCGTGCATCCCAGCTAGACAGACGCCTTTTCATAGTTCCAGCTTCGTGCACCGAATTTCTCGGGTGGCTCGTGTCGTTTAGCTTCGAGTTTGTTGTGTGTTTCTCGAGAATCGAGTGCCGAGTGATTTGCAGGAGCTATTTTTCAAGGCGTATTCGCTTGACACCTCTCCCACTGGTCTTGTTAGCTTCGGGTCCGAGCTTTCGCTTCCGCTTGCTTACGCGTCACCTTCCCAATTCTTATTTTTGCGATCTCGCCTACCATTGCAGCTTCTCTTTATCTTTTGCTCTTTATTGCGCGCTTCTTTTAATACACTGTCCTGTGGGTGACCACGATCTTCCGTGAAGAATTTGTCAGAGATAGGCATCATTTCCAGAACGATTTTCAATCTTTTCTGTTTAACAATATCCTTAAAGTCAGAAAATATTTTTACGAATCTATCGAGTCACGGATGTAATTGATTAACATTAGAAGAGAAAAGATGACTGTTCCTTATTATTCTTTATATTATTAATTCTTAAATAGTATTTTATCGATTCTGGCAAATCATACGAATTAATTATGGTAGATCGTGGTACACCTCACTAAACCGTGCTTCTTACTCACTGCAGCTTTCTGTTTTTTCTTTTTTTTCTTCTTCTTTCTAACGCACCCTGGCGACCCGACCTTCCACTTGTGTCGTCAAACGCATGTCTCGAAATCTTTACCACCGTGCATGCTCTCCCGCGATCCCTTTGCGCAATATCCACCGCAAAAGACTCGACGGAATCGCACGAACAGTCCGCTTACTACTGTTGCGAGCTCGTCGAAGAGACAAAGACCGAGCGAAAACCGACGTCCGTAAGGGCGAAAACTCGGAACTGGCCACCGCCAAGACCGACCGAAGATCCATCATACCCAACCGCGAGTCCCCTTTACATCGATCCGAATCCCGCCCTCGATCGAAGAGGCCGCCAGGCGGTCAAAGAAAAAAAGGCTTCCATCGAAGCCTGTGAGCTAGTGTGCTCGCGACGAAGCGAGAGCTGCGATCGTGAAGTTGAAAGAGTATATTGCCGGCATCAGGAAGATCCGATGGATCGAGTAAGCTGTCCAGGTCCGGTGTATAAAAAAGTTGAACTAGTGGAGACTAGCACCGGCAGACAGTCAAGAAGCGAAATCACTTCAAGACCAAGTTCCACCGATAGCGTCAGAAGATCCTTGACCCCAACGAAGATCGTTCAGCCGATCCCAAAACCATGGACCGCGACTGTTTCTACCGGTGGTAGTCTTTACGAACAGTCTTATGGCCCGCCGGAACCACCCAAGGTTTGTAAGAAGTTCCATCATCGGGAGATTTGTCAGAGAGAGAGAATATGCGAGAGGAGTCAACCCTACCGCGAGGAACATCGTGCGTATCGTTCAGAAGTCTGTCGCAGGGAACAGACGATATGTGACAAACCACCCTTACCGATTCCTAACGCGCCAATTGGAGTGTGCGCGACTACACCAGCTCAGGAAGAAGTACAGCAACAATTCTGCAGTGAAGTAACGGAAGGAGTGACGGACACGAAGACAATGGAACGCGATCCTGATCTTTCAGGAATTGTACCAGCGGATGTGCAATCGGATACGTGTCCAATGGGTTTCGAGGGTGAACACGACCTAATCACGGAAACCGCCGAAGAAGATGTCGACGGTATGCATATTATGAAGACAACGACTTTCGAGAAGACAGTGACTATGCCGCCCGAACGACCTAAGACCCCTGAGGTAGAGGAAACAACCGAACAGCGATTCATGAGGGCGACCTCGACGCACATCGAGCGAGAATGTCAGAACATAACCGAGCAGAAGACAGTCGTTGAGTCGGCTGAAGTGGTTACATCGGCAGTCGACGTGCAGCAGATGCTGGAGCAGGCTAAGCGAGACGAGGAAGAGAGAAAGAGACAAGAAGAGGAGGAAGAAAGAAGGAAACAGGAAGAAGAAGAACGAAGGAAGCGTGAGGAAGAAGAGAGAAGAAGACGCGCGGAGGAAGAACGAAAGCGACAAGAAGAAGAAAGAAGAAGACAAGAAGAGGAGGAAGAACGTCGCCAGAGACATGTTACCTTCGATGAAGAGGATGTCGTAGTGGAAGAAGTTCGTGAGCAACCACTCGGAAGAACCGTCGTTCGCGAAGAACGTGTTACCGAAGAAGAAACTGATACTCCAGGCCGGACAAAGCTGATTAAAGAAACTTACGAAGAGATTACCGAAGAGGTTTTGGTGCAAGAACGCGTTAAGAAACGAGAGATCACTGACGAAACTCGTAAGAAGAGTTTACGCGACCAAGTTGAAGTTCACAGGAGTATCAGAGATCAACAGGCACCCGAAAAACGACAAGGTGGTCTTCAAGAACGACGACTCTGTACGAAAATTGACCACGTACCTCAAGAAGTAATGGAAAGCAGCAAGAAGCACGTCCAGTTCATGAAGCAAACCGAAAGCGGACCGAGACCGATACCGCACTCTGCACTGCAGAATTCAACTCCAAAGGAGTGGAAATCAGAAATGGTAAATGCTCTTACTACTGCTCCGGATCGACCTTTTACACCTGTGAGCACTTCGACTAGCATAAAAGAGGTGTTCACCGAGGAAACGATCTTTTTGGACCATCGACATCAGCCAAGGCAACCGCCTCAAGAAGATATCCGACCGATTTCTCCGTTCCAACAGGCCCTTATGATAGCTCCTGAGCGACCTTATACTCCTTTGTGTCGAGAGATTGGTCCAGGAGACCGACACGTTGCTGGTCGATCGTTTACGCCATCAATAGCCGACGATAAAGAAGGTTATTGCCCTCCAGCAGATATTTTGTACGGCGAGGGTAGATTCAAAGATTTTATCGAAGAGCCACCTAAACAAATGAAACCCCGACCTCTGCCAACTCCACCACCAGATTTTCGTCTACGAGACAGAGATCTGAGATCGGTATCGCCGTGTGCATCGCGACCCGAAACTCCCAGTGCTAAGATAACTGCGCATCTTAAGAAACCGGATACTATTCCATTCTATCAGAAGAATTTGGTCGCCATGAAGAAAGACGCTGTAGAGTCACATGCATATGTACCAAGTAGAACACCCACCCCCACTGCTGGTCGATGTAAGTCACCGGCTCAGGGTCCACCCGATCCACCACCCTGTTTCAGGGCACAAGCACCGCGAATCAAAGACGAATTTCCTCCGAAATTCACTTCTGTACAGTTCCCTACAAAGAAGAGCGTCTCCTACAAAATTGAAGAAGACACGGACGAAGGACACAGAAAGGCGGAATATGCTGGATCCAGAACAGTCGACTACACTGAGAAAGAAACCGAGGAAGACAAGAAAGGTGTCGCAGATTCGATTTATGCTCGCTTCCAAGAAAAGCGATTTATGACCAGCGAAGAGACCAGTGAGGAGAAGAAGTCTATCGTGAAAAGAGCACTCGAGATAACCGAGAATTTGGAAAGATGCGAGAAGACCATGAACACGGCTATGGCATTGCCAGAAGCTGAGCCACCATACGAGCTACCTATGCCAACTTGCGCGATAGAGAAGACGAGCCAAAAGAAACCTTGTTTACCCTGTCCGTCGACGGCTAAACCCCGAGAAAAGCCTTGCGCCAAGCCAGTTTATCTATCATCGACCGAGGTGAAACACGTGCGTTACGATACTCCATCACCAAAGCCTCCGTGTCCCGTTACAGGAGTAACAGTTCTACCTTGCAAGGCTCATTCGGATAAAGGTACCAAAGCAGGGGTAGTAGTGGTACCATGCGAGGGTTCACAAGCCAGCTGCAAGCGGTCAGGAGTTTGTGTAGTTCCTACGTCTGACCGATCAGGAGTTTGCGTATCTCCATGTTTCGGCATGAAGACTGGGAGCTGTGGCCAACCATCTGGTTCTTGCGGTCGCGAATCTGCTTGCGACATTGAGCTTCCACCAAACTGTCCAGGATCTGGTATTTGTGTCGCACCATGCTCAGATGGATCAGTATGCGTCGCGCCATGCTCCAAACCAGGACAACAAACGCGTACTTCTTCGAGGGCGGGTCTCCCTTTCCCGCAGATTCCTTTCCCTTTTGAAGATGATCCCGTCTGTCCTCAACCGGCATGTCCTCCAGCCAGTTGTCCAGTTAAAACTGATAACTTCCAACCAATCCATAAACCTCGCACTAACTTGAGTGGCCAGCTTGCCCGACTGACTTGCAAAACGGCTGGTCAGTCGGTGCCCACTGTGCAGCTTTACAAGCCTCAACCTCAGAGCCAGCCTCAGACGCAAGTTGAGACTGAGACTCGCTGCGAGTACCAAAGCTACCGCTCGACCCAAAGCAGCTACTGTTGCTCCGAAAACCGTTGTGAAGGCAACGGTCAATGCGAGACGCAAACTCGCTGCCTGGACGGCCTCCATTGTTCCCCTAGTGATACCCAGAAATCAGTAGACCCACCAAATTTGTCATCCCACCCGGATCTAGGTACCTCACTTGGTGGTCCAGTCTCGAAGGGTGGATCCTTCGCTGGTAGCAGTGCTCCAAAGAGAGGACGCGGAATTCTTAATCAAGGTGGTGGAGCAGGATCACGAGTGCCCCTCTGCGGTCACTGCAACTCTTACGTCAGGTACTCCTGAATCCTCCTAAGTGATTGATGTGACTGTTTGCACCTGGTTTTCTGTCGTTCAATCACGTTTGCCATTCATTGTCAATCAATTCGTATTGACACCGTTGGACTACTGATCATGCAATGCTTTTCGTCGTCGATGAGGCTCCGTACCGAGGGTTTTCCTTTGGTTTTGTTGTTATATGTTTGGCTATGCTGTTTTGTGTTTACCGATATACACTCTGCTCTGTTTGGTATACTGCGTATGCTTTTCATGAACAAGTTTGTGTTAATGATTTATTCAACTGGATCACTCATTGTCTGTGTTTCTTGATGTGATTAACATGTGTACTTGTTTGCACGGTTTGTTCGGCAGCTAATGGAGAAAGTACTAACCACAGATCAAACGGTATCACCATAAAACCAGTGTGCTGTAAAACCAGTCAAGATTGCACAAGGTTCGTAACACCTCATTGAATGTCTCCATAAAATGTAGTTGTTTCTGTCTTCCTGTTAAATGTGTTTACGTGTGTTTTACGCTTATAAGGGAGCTGTGATCTGTCTTGATTTTTAATTTTGAATAATATGTCTGAATATAGAGGACCGTTCATTACTGCATTGGGGCAGATCTGGTGTCCTGAACACTTTGTTTGCGTCAACACTCAATGTCGTCGACCTCTGCAAGACATTGGATTTGTCGAGGAAAAAGGACAACTATATTGCGAATATTGTTTCGAACGATTCATCGCGCCTCCCTGTTGCAAATGCAACAACAAAATCAAGGGCGTAAGTGTAATAAATAAAATAATTTGAGTAAATAAATCATAAAATATGTAATAAAATTCAGCAGAATTATGGAGAATGAATTTTATATTCTACAGGACTGCTTGAACGCGATTGGAAAACATTTCCACCCTGAGTGCTTCAAGTGCGCTTACTGTGGTAAGCTCTTCGGAAATAGCCCGTTCTTCCTGGAAGAAGGACTTCCTTACTGTGAAGCTGGTACGTAATTGATAGTTTTCTCTATTTTTCTATTGTCGCGATGTACAACATTTTCTGTTGGCACTCAACACGAATTGCTCACTTTTTCCTACAGATTGGAATGAACTCTTCACAACGAAATGCTTCGCGTGCGGATTTCCAGTTGAAGTCGGTGATCGCTGGGTGGAGGCTCTGAACAATAATTACCACAGCCAGTGCTTCAATTGCACGGTAAGCAATTACTTCCGAAATACCTCTCTAATTAACTAAGTTGGTTTTACAATTAGTATTATTAGGCATTACGCTCAGAATTCAGGCAGAAAATCAATTTGATTCTTATAAATTTGTTAAAACACCAATCCTACACTCTCGTCGCAAACTGCTAAATTGGTAAATAAAATAATGATTGAATATTTCTGAATTTTAGATGTGCAAGAAAAACCTCGAAGGACAGAGCTTCTACGCGAAGGGTGGTCGCCCGTTCTGCAAAAACCACGCGCGTTAAAGCGATCCTCCTAACAGACTAGGGGGGTTGAAAAATAGCAAAAAAATGAGGGAGAGAAAGAAAGAGAGAAGGAACGTTGTGCAAGGAGAAACAGAAAAGTGGAAAAAAGAAAAAGAGCGCGCGTATATTAGCTTTACGAGCATAAGCACGCCTTATGCACACGATTTATTTTACCGTGATGATTTCTTTTTCTTCTTTTGCCTTCGATCGAGACGTCACTTAACTAACCCCGCGTGCGAGAGACCGTGAGAGATCGCTAAATAACTCCACGAGTTCCGCGAGCATATTATTTATTTCCGAACGAATAAAGGGTCGCGATTCGACGACTTTTTTTTTGCACCACGAACATTTCTTACGAGTCTTACGAGAAACATTCATAAGGAGAAAGAATTCGAATTCTGGAGATGCGAGATGACTTACGCTTTAGGAGACTAAGGAAGAGGACAGGAACTGCCTAGCTACCTTTGTACTTTATACTTTGCGGCTTCAACTTTAATGGGAGCCGCTCGAATACCTCGTGAAATCATTGCCACAGGAAATACTGGAACGATACAACAACACGCCGCGAGTCTCTCTTCATCAGAGCACGCAAAGGTCAACTGGGCAATTAGTATTACTGGCATTATCGCATATTTCCTACCCCCAAGGTGCATTCGGACGCAAGTTATGTCCTCGCGAAAATGTTAGAGGCACCTTTTTGTCAAATTGAAATACATCGTACGACGATACAGAAGACGAAAAGAAATCTGTCTTCGAAAAATCAATTATTGATGTGTTGACTGATCGATAGATTTTACTGAATGTCAAGTTCACATGGATATTCAATGAGAAATCTTGATTATTCTATAAGAATGGAATTCTTGGTTGACATTATCTAAGATTTGAGAAAAGATGCCGATTAGAATGCGACAAGATTGCGAAAATCATAGAGACAGTGGAAAGTAAACGACGAATAATAAGACTTCGACTCCAGAAACAGGAAATTAAAAGGCTCGTAAAGATAACAGTTGCCATATTACGATAATTTAGACGAGGTTACCGATTTTTGTGCCATCCGCACGAGCTCGCGTCAAAGGCTCGCTATAAAAAAAAAAAAAAGAGGAACGTGATACGTAATGTGAAAAAGTACTTTGGCAGAGCTCGAAAAATTTGACGAGTATAATATTTATGTTAGCGTTTAAGACTGTAAGATCGCGCCGAAGAAAATGAGAGTTAAACGAAACGGACAAAACTCGGGCTGTGTCGCCGGACTCTTGGATCGATCGGACGATTAAGGGCGCACATTTGTAATTAAGAGTAATTAGGTCACTACTGGCTGAATACCGCACGAGCCTCTGTATCCGTGTTACGTGTTGCTTACAATAAAATTCAATATTCACGTAAAACCATATTGATCGATGATTCCTTAATATCTTTCCAATAAAAATCCTTCATAATCCTTTATCCTCACCATAAGAAATTTTACATATAAAATTATTAAAGGTTAATTATTATTCTTAATCATAAAGTTAAATTCGAGATCTCGATCTCGAAGCGGAAGTGACATTCTTCCGTAAGAAAGAACTTATCGATCTGTCGATAAAAGTAACCTTATGGTACCTTCTACCATCGAGCAAACACGCGAAACATTTTTATATAGCTTATTCCTCGATTCTTAAGACCAAGTGATCACCGTTAAGGTCTTTAACCCTTTGGTTGGCCTCGTTAAACCAAGAAATTCATCTATAAAAATTGTAGCAGACTGAAAGACAGAAAGGACAAAATTTTATCACGATAATGCTTGGAACTCCGAAGGTACATCCTGTTACAATCGCTGCATCAAAGCGATCTATGTAAAAAATTTGAAGAAAGCCTTGCCGTGTCGCAAGCCACGCACGCGAATCTTCAATCACCTCATAAAGCTCGTAAAAGGACTGCAAGGGATATCTGAAGGTTAATGACCTTGCACCTTCTATCATCTTTTCTATACATTATAGTCCCTGACCCTTGAGAGCCTTCCTCTGCGACACTCCTGACGTTTGCACTCTCATCAGAATATTACATGACAGAATAATACATGTACAGTATATCGAATGATCCAAATCGATTCTGGAATAGTGCTGATTTGACAGAATACACGTGCTCCTTTTGAATTTCTAATAATAGAATTCTGATGCTAAATTGAATATGACATTTTTCCAAAACGTAATCTTTTCTTTATCATTGCAATTTCTTGGATTATACGTAAATATTCTTTCCGACACCAAAATTTTTTAAATAATCGGTATTTTGAGCGATACAAATTTCGGAGCTGCAGGCACTTTGGAATCTTGGAATGAAACCGACCCTCGTGACAGAATTATAGGGTAGTAGCGTCGACGATAGTGGTGGTGAAGGTCGCATTGCGTGCTACTAATAACGCTCCATAAATTAATGCGATCTCGCGAAATTCTTCGGAAGCAGGTTTGCCCGAATTAAAGGACTCGCGGTATTATTCGTGGTCTTCCGGTGTCCTTGCGTTCTATCCGCTTCCCAAGCCCATAAAAGCAGAAAGGCAAGCGCGAGCTCCGACAAAGTCTGGAAACGTGGAAGCTGCGCACCCGCGAATCGCGATTCACCCAGGGCGATTGCGTAAACTGAAAACGCGGAGGGTGGCCCCGCGTATCAGTGCCAACTTGGAGTTCGTCTTGTCCGCACGTGGTACTTTTATACCAATAGTTACCATTATTTTCTTACCACAATGTTATCCTTTCACGTAGAAACAATTTTCTTCAATTTCTACCCTCTATTTTGGAATATTGCCGAAACCAGTGTGATTTTTCGTCCTATGTAAAATGGGCTCGAGATGATTTCAAACGACAGCCGCGCTGTTTAAACAACTCGAACTTCCGGTATACGAATGGTTTGATAGTTTTTTGAGGCAGGAGTCGATTGATTCAGAATGGCTCTTTTTGTTCCAGTGTTCACTGGAATCGCGTTAATTAGTTTCTCGCGGCTCGAAGCCAAGGAACTTTCATGAGTACTGATGGAATATATTCTGGCTGATAGAACGGGACACGAAAGGGTATAATCTTTTACAGTGATACCGAAGAAGCTAGTATTCATCGTAATTAAGATATATTCTGGTTTTTCACGTTTCAGATACCGGTACCAGTAGCCTGTTATTTCGTTATTTCACCTATATGCCTCCAGTAAACGACCAAAGACCACAATTGTTCATTTGCTAAGTACACGTAAGTATCAAAGACAACTTAATATTACAATTACCAGCCTACTATCACATTTTCAGTCTTACCAATTACGAAAATAATACATTGCTAAAAAAGGCATAAAATAAAAGAAAAATTACTTAATGATATTTTTGGATCTGAAAAACATCCTGAATGAGTTATCCCAAATTTGTTGGTAATTGAAAATTCGATGTTCTTAAACTTTTCTCTCTGTTCTAATTTCAACAACGCAGCTTAAAGCTCCTTGCGACGAATGGCATAATTCATTGGTGGAGCCTTTCCATAGGATGTTCCGGTATGGCAATAAAATGCTTCGAGGGACCCTTCGTGTTCAGACTCAACGATAACGGAACTGGACCGCATCTGCTTATACAGGTACGATTCTGATAAATCAAAGCTTCCTATCATAGACCGCGATAGTGAATTTTGAATACGACGTGTCAAAAATTAAAATATGAAAATATTCCATGTACTTATTAGAACAATTTTATCCATCGAGGTGTATTGAGCGAATAGAAATATTTTTTATATTAAATAATATTTCCTCGTTTACGAGAAATCTATAAATCCTCGGAGTTATTATTCGTGAGACAATCAAATGCGGATACAGGAAGTCGCGTCATTCGGAATTTGTTGGCTCGGTCTAGCTAAACTTAAAACTGCCCTTGAGCCAAATACTGTTTGGGACTCGATTACAAGGTTTTTGCTTAGAAAAGTACACGGATGCAAGATGCCATTCTATATGCACCATTCTTAGCAACGATTAAATAATCTTGACACGCGACACTGACAACGTCAACGAAAGTTGCGTGCAGAAACTTGGAACAGAATGAGAATAAAAAGATCGGGAATTAAAATCTTGGGATGGAAACTATTTCTGTAAAAACAAAACTTCGGATCTGCATCATATACATATAGTACAGTTTTAATCAATTGTCCGAAAGGAAATTATTGCATGTCTCTATTATTCGGTGATGAAATCTTTAAGGAAACTCGTGAATTCCATCGCGGTGTAACTTTTTGCTACCCTCGATAAGGCTCGTACCTGAAGACATGAAACGCCTATAAAGTCGAGGGAGTTTCGGAACAAGTATCTCGACAAGATATCGCTCATAAAACTTTGACTTCCTCTATAACTTTTGTACCACGTAAAACAGAGCAAAAAAAATCGCAGAATTCTACACACAAAAAGACTCTTGAATAAGAGATTAGCAAGAAGAGCAACAATAATGGTTTGCTTGGAATTGCATCAGGAGTTTGATAAAAGATGAACCAGTAGAAGATGGAAGGTTGCCCATCATAAATGGCAAGCCAAGATAGCTGTCAGCGATCGACGTGCCATTGTGCAAAAAAAATTGTTTACGAATGATTCGAGGTAATGGAAGCAGGGCAGCGTCGGTACAGTGACTAGTCTATCGATTGTAATCAGAATACCGAGAAAGCGAGTCATTATGTCATTTCAACCCTTTCGCTATAGCGGAATTGTAAAATAGAGCGTGAAATTTGATACGTCATTGCGTTATGCAAATCGTTCATATCTAAATGGAATTTCGCTAGAAGAACACAGGTGAAATTATCGACAATTTTCCCTTGGAAAATTTCGTGTTTCAAAGGTTTAATGAATATAACGATTGATTGTTTCATTACTATTGATAATGATTGATTACAACGCGAAGAGGATGCTCTAGTAATTTTAAATAGCCAAATCAATTTTTTCAACAAATCATCGATCTGTTTATATCGGGCGGTGACGCGCTAATACAAATGGGCCAAATCACAATTATATGCTCAATATATTTTTTGCCTCGCGCAAATCTCTACCGAAAAGTCATCGAGCAGATAACGGAATGAAGTTATGAGACGTCGAAATGCTATCGCGCTAGCTGAAGTAAGAAAACTAGGCCGCCGTAACGACGAGCGCGCTTCTGCGCCCGTATTTAATTGTAATTAGAGACCTTGGCTCGCTTTTGATATCAGGAACAATCATTGCTAATGCTCTAATAACACGACAATAAATCAAGGGCGGCCAGAGTTATTTTCGTCCTCACCCTCGAGGAGTTCGGCCAACTCCGGAATTCCTTTTTGTTTCCGGTATAATGTACTTTTTGTCTGGCGAAGAAACTTTTGGACTTTGACGAAGAGAAAGTTTAGAACAGGATCCTAACAAAAATACATATATGTATGTCCTTGTGACTAAAAGTAATTTGATCTAAAGACTGGAACTATTACTGCAATAGCGTTTAAAATAACACAAATGGAAATTAAAATAGAGTTTCTTTTCGTAAACTGTCCAGTACGGAAATAGAAGAATTGTGTATAGTACTTGCAGTATGTTCGTGTTACTGGAATTATTAGTCTTAACGATTTTACTCAAAGGAATTATCTTGTTCTACCCAGTTAACAAGTTAATGAATAGGAAACCGCAACTGTTTGTTTGGGACTGGTAATAGGTCTGCACGGAACGCGGTTGGAGGGAGTATACCGGCGATAATAATGTATTCAAAGATCGATGGAATTTATGGTGGCGGTCCGGCGGTTTCCCTCCGTCGCATTACAGGCCATTACTCCCTTGGCAGGTAACTATATTATTCTCCCACGAAACACCCGCACTTCCAAAATGCACATCTCGCTAACGTTAATGACACAATGGCTCTTCTTTTTAACAGTTCGTTAATAGAATCCCGAAAGGCAACTCGATATGCAGAAAAGACAATCTCATCCGTCACTTAAGATGCATGAAAAAGATGCATGGCTCTATTTACGATTTCAGGTAAATTACCCTGTCAAAAAATACCTTTATGTATCGAGATATCGAATAATTTTTTTGGCAACGCATTTGCAAATTATAGACTATTCTTATTAGAATCTTTAAGGTTTCGTAAATAGAACACGTCGTTAGAAATGATTTAACGTAAATAATTAGTTTTGAGAAAAATACTATAAAAGAAAATTGAATAAAAAAAGAATTATTTTGTCAGTCCTGCAGGGTACAAGTTACCCTCGGAGTACACGAAGCTGGCCGAAGAATGTAGTCGATACGAAAAGGATGACAGAGTTTGGATCTGTAAACCAGTCGGTCAGAGCCAAGGAAGAGGAATATTTCTGTTTCGTGTATGTATCGAGTAGCATCAAGTAGCAAATGGATATAATACAGAATTTAATGAGAGATGGTATTTACAGAAACTGAGTGATCTGTCCTACGATCATACAGCCATAGTACAACGATACATCGAGAACCCTCTTTTGATCGGTGGCTATAAATTTGATCTTCGACTCTACGTTTGCGTGCCATCCTATCGACCCTTAACGATATACATATACAAGGAAGGCTTAGCGCGTTTTGCTACTGAGAAATTTTCCTTGGAACATTTGGAAGACCCTTTCCGACACCTAACAAACTTTAGTCTAAACAAATTGGGACCAGGTTACTCCGAAAAAAAGGAGCGCATTGGATCTGGTCTAGTATCCCCTCAATAGAGCGTAAAACAAATGTAATAATTGATCGAAATAACTAAATTCTTTCCTGTTACAGGATGCAAATGGACTTTGAGACAACTTCGAAGATACTTCGAACAATCAGGATATTCCGACTGGTATCTCTGGCAGAGAATCGCTTGTTTAGTCAGTTTAACTATACTGAGCCAAGCCTCGGGGATACCAAAATCCTCGAATTGCTTCGAGTTCTTTGGATTCGACGTACTAATCGACGGGAATTTGAAACCGTGGTTATTAGAGGTAAGAGAACCCAATATTAACTCAGAAGGAAATACTAATGAGTATCTTTAAATAACAGGTGAATCTCAGTCCAGCTTTGAGCAACGATTGCGAAGTAGATTCGGAAGTGAAAAAACCTTTGTTGCACGATTTATTCGATCTGCTAGGCCTTCCAGTTTGCAATACTGGTTTATCACTATTCACGATCTGGTCGACTGATCCCGAGAACCAAGACGAAGATATGTCGACTAAATTTTCCACAAATCGTGCTAATAAAAAAGTGAATAAAGTTAATCGGAGTACTGAGAATCTTGATAATATTGCTCCGGAACCTCCGTCTAATGTATGTTACGCTCAAATTCATTTTCAATTAAACGGTAAAGATTTGAATATTTAATGTTTAATTAATTCAATTAGTTGAGACAATCAACTGCAGCAGTCTGTCCGAACGCATGGCCACGGTACAATCCTTTGTTAGTGGATAAATACATGCCCCGCGGGTTTCGGGGAAATACTATAACTGACCCCGTTAAAGAATCTGTTTGGGACAATGGACGGGATTGGAAAGCACCCTGCATAAAAGAGGGTGGTTGGATTCGCATTTATCCATTGACTCGAAGCAAATCCACTACCGCTATGGAATATTTACCGACAACGTTGTCCGAGCCGCGAAACAGTGACAGTCATGTCAAAAATACTGTTTTGTCTATACAAAAGTAATATACTCTTTGTGCAAATAAAGAGTATCGAACTAGTTATAAATTTCTTGTTGAAATTTCAGATATCTCAAAGCTGCTAAAGAGGTACACAGAAAGAATGAAAAATTATCGGACGCACAGTGTAATGCTCTGCTGCGAGCGACACTCGAATTAAACACAGACATTTGGCTGCCAGAAAAATAGAGGAATCTTAATAATTTTGCTACCTTGTTCGAAGCACTGGATAAACGATAAGAACACAGGATTTTATGAGGAGTCCAGTGGACACCGATACATCTGGATGACATTATCCGTTTACCAAGAAATTCTCGGTTTATTGATTATTTTGTTTTTTTTTTAAAACGTACATTAATTCGCACCCTTTGCGGCTAACCTCTTGTCACGCTCTTCGGCGATCGACAACTTAACACCCTTGTCTCTTGGTAAACTGATGTATGGTTTTGTTCCTTTGCCAATGATGAACACATTGTTCAACCTGCACACAAAAATGATTTCTTGTTATTAAACTACGTTCTCGAGGAAAATAAACAAAATTCATAACTATCAAGTCTTGTTTCCTCCATGGGTAATACGAAAGAGCCTATTGAATAGACAATCCGTGACCAATATGAAGGACATTTATATTGGCCAAATTTTGACTATAACGGGCGAATTACACGTTATAGCTTCGATTATGGCCAATATAAGGGATACAAGAATAAGATTAAAATTACCTTGTGGCGAATGTATGTCCCTGCGCGTCTTTAATGTGAACGATATCGAACGATCCAGGATGACGCTCACGGCTAACAACAGTACCAACACGACCCAAATTCCTTCCACCAGTGATCATGCAAAGATTTCCTATGTAAAACAAATACATTTTTAGTAACCGGAATTAATCAAAAACAATATAATAACTTTATTTTTCTTTGTCGATCAACATTTAGAGACTTTACCTGAATCAAATCGGATGGAGTCCAAAATTTTGCTGGTCGCAATGTCCAAATGAATGGTGTCGTTCACCTTGATAAGAGGATCGGGGTAGCGGATGGTCCTTCCATCGTGCGTCACTAAGAATGGGATACCCTTAGGGCCAGTCTGCACACGTCTGACCTTGCATAACTTGTACTGTAACATACACAAATTTGATCCTTTAAAATGACGCCATTCAACATTATATTAATATTGCATTGTTTTACAACGGTACCTTAGATTCTTCCTCGCTAATGCGATGCGTGGTGAAACGACCCTTAACGTCGTAGATCAGTCTGAAGAATTCACCAGTCTTCTTGATGGAAATAACATCTGAAAATCAAAATGGTTTTTCAATCAATTACCATCCATTTCAATAATGATACATTTAGCGGACAAGTTTTGAAAATCTGTGCACTCCTTGGGTAATACAAGAAGAATATAAAATTCAGCCTGTGACCAATATGAAGAACCAATTATTGATATAGGCACCCTTTTGACTACAATGTTTCACTTTACGAAACATTATAGCTTCGATGTTGCCAAGAAAAAAAAAAGTTGAAGCGGATATAGGAAATTAGGAATATTAATTCTTTACTCACCCATAAAACCAGCGGGGTAGTTGGGATCGGTGCGTACTTTTCCATCAACTTTGATGAGACGCTGCATTACGATCTTTGTCACTTCACAGTTGGTCAATGCATACTTGAGTCTGTTACGGAGGAAGATAACCAGGGGAAGAGATTCCCTGAGCTTGTGCGGTCCGGTGGATGGCCGTGGTGCATAGACACCACCCAATTTGTCCAACATCCATGCTTTAGGCGCGTTAAGACGCTTCAAGTGCTTCTTTGGACCGCGAGCCTAAAAGGAAATGTGGCATGGTGACAGTGAGTACAAAATGTTTTCACCAGTAACAGTGTTGCGGCACACTATTGTGAGGTTATGTTATCGTACACATGAGTAATTGTTTATTGCTTTTAATACGCGCACTTTCTAATCCGCAATAATAACGTTACTTTAACTTTTAAGAGTTTTAGGCTAATTCAAACTAGTAGACTATGAATTTCGTATGCATCACTTTTGAAAGACAAGCAAACTACACCGCAGGTAACAATCGAATTGAAATATTTACGATAATTCATTATATTTATAAAACATATTGAGACGTATGTACACTTTAGCCTTTCCACTTCATATTTTTGGTACTTCTTTAGGAATATCACACTGTTTTTGCACGATGCAAACGGATTTCACATTGACGACGCGTAAGAAACTTACCATCTTGATTTTCTAGACGGAAAAGACACGAGGTACCCGCGGCGCTTGCTATGTCAGGAAATCACCCGCGGCGCCACTGTCGCCAACTGACTACCAATATAAGTGACTCTAAAATGAATTTATAACAGATTCCAATTTGAGAAATTGACAAATTGAAAAATTCAAACAAGTTGTTCTGCTCTAATTTGAATTAAATATACTGAACAAAATCTAGCATAAAAGCAAGTCGCGAGACGATTCGATTTGTCCATCAAGGACGCGAGTATGAAACGACTCTGGCGTAATCCGACGAAAAACATTACAAGTCGGATACGATAAACGATACGTTGAAATTGAATTTTCCAGGTGCAATGTTAATTATAGTCCTATTTAAAAAGATGGTTTTAAGGAACGTGATTAAAGAACCCCTTTAAATTCTTGTTTTCTGTAACTCACAGTATATATATTTATAAAAATATATAATTTCCTTTCAAATATATTCAAATATAAAAAACTTTGATTGAAATTATTTCGCTTCAAGGGCAGAAATAATATTATTCAGCAAACTAGATGCACCTATTCTAAATAGGTCTTTATGCAAGTAGTCACTGCCAAGTTCAGTATCAATTAATACAAGCCATTCCAAAGCATCTTGAGCAGTTTTTATCCCACCAGCAGGTTTAAAACCGACCTATTACCAGTAAAAAATAAATTTAGAATATTTGTTTATGTTACAGAATTAGAGTGATTTTATGCTCAACTATACCACAAAATACCTTTCTGCCAGTTGCCTTGTAGTAATCCTTAATTGCTTTGCACATTACTATGCCTACTGGCAGGGTAGCATTCACGGTTTCCTTCCCAGTTGAAGTTTTTATAAAATCTGACCCAGCCATCATAGCTACCATAGACGCTTTATAAATATTTTCCAATCCGCCCAACTCTCCAGTAGCCAATATAGTCTTGAGATGTACATTTTTTCCGCAAGCTTTGCGGAATAACTTGATCTCTTCGTAGACCTCTTGCCATTGTTGCCTTATAGCTAAAGATCTATCAATGACAATATCTATTTCATCTGCCCCACTTTCGACAGCAAGTTCTACTTCTCTGACTCTTGTTTCCAATGGAAATTGTCCAGATGGGAAGCCAGCAGCTACTGCTTAGACGAGAGAAATTCTTAGCGGACATTACTTACCATGAAACCCAATACTAATAATAAGTTCTATATCAGAAATATGCCTACCACTGGCAATAGCAACCGTTTTCTGTAAATCGTACTTCTTCAAAGCTGCTACTGCATCCTGAATTCTTGAAGGATAGACGCAAACTGCAGCTGTATGCCTAGAAATTTGTCCAGTTTTCTCATCTTTCTCTCGTGTCAATGATTCTGGTACGGCGTGCACTGCCTATAATATTTCACGTTAATTCTGTATTGACCTTTGACCTTGTATCTCTCGTGTAACAGGAGATAAGCTACCATTTTGCATAGTGTTTCTATAGTGGTCGGTGTATCATTACCACCAAGACTAGTTAAGTCTATAAAGCCTATTGCCTTCAATAACCAAGCACTCTTGTTACTGCCTTCTAGTGCATTTGCTTTCAAATGGATTTCCTCGACAGTTGTATTCACCGCCGACTCGTTGATACTCGTTTTTAATAGTGCTATAGCGAACAATCATAATGATGATAATAATAACTGTTTTTTGTGGCCTGTCGAAAAAGTTTATTCGGTGATATTTATGTGTAAAAAAAGTAGTGTCATACCATCGTCAAATGGAATTATGGAGATTGCTTCGGTCATTTTGCTCAAAATGGAACGAGTGAAGTTTTAAAGTGTCAAACCCTTGAAGTGATTATACAAAGGAGTTATAAATAGCACATATGAATAGACTCTGATCAGAATTTCGGGATATTTAGACAGTATGATTCGAAATTATCATGAACATTCGTCGAGAGGCAGATAGTATGCAATCATCTGATTTGGTGTGCCAAATATGGAGAATTGGCAACTTAGCGGCACAGCGGACTTATATGTATGAAATTCTGTAAGTGTGTAGGTGTTTCTGATAACTGAACGGTTTTCTACGCATATACAATCGGCGCCGCAAAATATACCAAGGTCACTTTGAGAACCCAATTTAAGATGAAACTTTTAATGAGAAACATTATAGGATTTGAATATATTAAAAATGCGCTGAGAAGCCATGATATTTATGAGAAAATGCAGTCATACCAATTTCTTGATACCAATAGTGATATAATACTGATTTCTCAATAACAGATAAAAAAATATTTAATTATGCATGTTCGCGTACAATTAAGATGAAGTAACGAGATCTCGCAGAAGATCATAGTGGAAGGTTATAAGTTATCTTAATTCTAACAGCATCTTTCATGGGAGTATAATTTAGTAAATAGTAAGTAATAATTATTTGTTGTAATTTTTATACTGTTCAATTACACACGGTTCAACGTTACACATGCCACGCCCATCATTAGAAATAAATAAAGCTGTACAATTTCTAAATCGTAAGAACCACTCGATCGAACTGTAAAAAAAAGCTCTCGTCATTTTGGATGAATTATCCGCGGCTGAATTGCCATGAGAGTTTGGTAGCAATCCGTAGAAGACTACGCGATAATTTTTGTATTTCTACAAAAGTCACTACAAAAAAACTTCATTTGTACTATTCAGAATTAACATTATCTGTGTTGCTCCCATTGGTGCCAGTACTGTGAGGTCTGCATTTCTGATAGCCGGGATACTGTGCGGTCGAAAGCGAATACTTCTTCGTCGCCGGTGAAAATAGTTGATTTATGATCGTCCTAGATACAATTATACGATTAGTAAAAATCTGGTATACAATATAGGTGGCGTTAAAAATATTATATAAATATTATACTCGTAAGTATGACTTACAGAACCATGTGAGATTTTTAAATCGTCCATTAACATTCGTTTGTCATCCGAAAATTCTACTTCACCTTCTGGTACAAACAGCTTCGTATGCGGTACTGCAGCGGATATTACAACTCTTACCTAATAAAAGAGGCTTTCTAGAGTTACTAATGCAATTTTCGATGATTAAATATTTAATTCCATTCTAGTTTTACCTTGTTGTCATAGAGTGTGTCGATGAGCGTAATGAATCTCCTAGCTTGGGATTTCAAACGAAGGTTCAATTGTGGCAAATCTCTTATGATTACCGTATGAAATATTTGGCTTAGTTCTAAATAGTCACTAGCACCAAGGGGCTGTAAATAGGATCGATCATAGTGATAAAGGTGTATTGGAAGTGCATGCAGAGAGAAATCAAGCGTACATACTCTATCGCATAATTCCTCAAAGGTAGAATCTAATACTTGACCACACGTTCTTTGGAAAGTAACATTACGGCCTCGTATACACAGTGTACGTGACCTTACTGTATCATTTTCCATTGAGCATAAGTACTTAAAGACCTTGTCGACATCACTGGCCGCATCTTTCCCTTTTCTAAGCAAAACAGTAACATGATTAAAGGTTCGAGGGACTCTTATAATCAAATTTCATATACTATTAACTTACATAAAATAAATCTTTTCATCGCTCAGACCAGTAGTTAGCCTGTAGTCTATACCAGAATCCAAAGAATGTACAAGACAATGATCCTTTAGTATTTGGATAAAAGGTACAAAGTTTGCTCTTTGTAATCCATTTTTGTACAAATCGTCAGGTGCTCTATTGCTTGTCGCAACTACTATCACGCCATTATTAAACAACTCGGTGAATAATCGCTTCAGTATCATTGCATCGGCTATATCTGTCACCTAGGATAGAAAAAAACAATTGTGTAATTATATTCTTGAGGCATGATTCGCATTTGTACAATATCCCAATGAACCTGAAATTCATCAAAGCAGAGTAGCCATGCTTCTTTGGTAATGTTTGCTGCCACTGGTGGAATTGGATCGAAAGGTTGGGGTTTAGTACTGGTATAGTCGCGCACCACAGACTTCTTAACTTCGTGCACTCTACTGTGTACGTCCAACATAAAAGAGTGGAAATGGACTCTCTTCTTGTATTCAATCTAGAGTAGTATGATAGAATTTAATTGATTACTCGCTTATAGAATGCGTGTTTTTTGCGTTTCGTGCTGTACTGCAAATGGAAAGCCATTCTCTTATACCTTTATCCTTCGGCCAAGAGTTTTCTTTATAACATTTCCTTTTGCGTGTATAAAGTAAACCCTCGCTCGTATCGACTATTCTTTTATACAAGCTGGAAAAATAATAGAAAAAGAGAGTCACACTGACGGTAGTTTTTGGCATTTAGTACTTTGGCTCCCCATGTGCAATACTCGACCCAAGTACAAATTGAGATACCTGACAGCAATCATAGAAAAGATCCATCAACATTGTTTTACCTCCGCCCACTGCTCCATAGAGATAAAACCCTTTGGGCGGTTGCTTCTTCTTTTTACCTAGCCATTTTCCTAACAAATTCAATTCCTCCGGTTTATATCCTTTGAGCTGTTCATAAATACTCTGCAATGTTTCTACAACTTTCATTTGATGAGGATCGCTCATTAACTCTCCTTGCTGTATTCTTTGTTGCAACTCCTTTATTGGACCATTCACGTGCGAGCTAACATCGTGACAATAGCCGCAATACTGTACGGATACAGTAATCGGAGTTCGTAGAAGAAAGTAGGAGAGGTAGTTCGATTTTACGATACTTTTTGTAAGAAGAGAAGTCATTCTCGAAATCTTGATCCTAAGAAGAAGGTCATGCTCAATGAGGAAGACAAGATTTATGATGGGATGTTACGATGCATACGGGAATAAAAGTCGATGCTTACTGTCAAAACTCTTAGATTCGTTGGTATAGTATCAAAAAATATGTCAAAAGGGCAGGTTTAATCGAAATTTCTCACAAAATATGGTTACTGTCAAAGTCATGTAGTACCGAATTCGCGTTTGACAGCGAGGCCAAGGTAAGCACTTTAACCTTAATATTACGTATCAAAAGTGGAAATATATAGGTATCTACCTTAGAATAGAACACGCCCACTAAGAAATTTCGTACCGAGGTCGTAGAATAGGAATATTCGAATTATCTTAATTTCATAGTATTTACATGGACTTGATTCTTGAGCCTCTCAATTACATCTACTTGCTCGAGAATGCGAATGCGTAACATAAATTGTTATAATCTTTCTCGAAATAAAAGTCGAGCTTTTCGAGACGCAGGAGAATGGGTTTTGAAATTTTGATGTGGCGCGCGCTGCTTCGTGACGTAATGAAAAAACTGCTGAATGTCGACTATCGCGTTTCATGAAGTCTGACAGGAAGTGTGGTATGTATTCGTATTTGATCTCCTAGCGTATCGACGGATAAGAAACGTTATCATCGACTGCCAATATATGATTTTAGGGAGTGCGGTATAATGTTTGTTACAATAAATAATATCAGAAAATGAAAAAACATGTTTTTCGTATTTTAAATGATTACATTTGTTTTATATTTATTAATATTGCGAAAGATTTTGGTTTACGAAAATCGAGGGCTATCAGCGCCATCATGTGCTGACTACGTTCAATTTTATAGTTAGCGCGAATGGTTTTCGGTTTATGTATCTAATAAGATGATCACAATACGCTCTTTTGGTCTTATGTTAATATCTTCTTTCAAAGATTAATTATGCGTGATTATTCCATGTAGCAATTAATTATTATTGCGAAAGCTGCATGGAAAAGGTTACCGAATGTATCGGCAAGTTCTGACGTTATCGCGTGGTAGGACATGGACGATACAATGATGTTGACGGTAGTTCTCTGAGTAATAGGGTTTCGTAATAGAAGTGTGTGTAAAGAGCACACGGAGTAGGGAAATAGATTCTGGTCCATTACGATTCGAAAAATTTATATTCCATATCGAACTCCTTAAAAAAAGAATCACTCTAATACCGTGTTCGAAGTATGTTCGTTAGATTAAACTGAAACTTATAATCATAGTAAAAATGTTATAAATATTAAAATGACAAGCCTAATTAAAAACTAGTTGGCAAATATATCTGCTACTAATTGCCAAAGTGGTGAGATATTATTTTTTAATTAGTGCGTTTCACATTGCTGTGAAAAAATAATGTGAGAAAATGAGTAGTAGTCTAAATAAACGACAAATTTACTATTTTTTAAACCTGTTTCGCAGATCGTTTTTATAAATTCGAGTATACACGGAAAATTCGATATGGAACAATGATTTCGTAATATTTCTGAATACTTGAGAGCGAAATCCTAATTCACCGGCAAAGGACTTGGAAAATCTCAGCTGATCGTAGAAACACGAGTCGGTCGAGGCTAAAAGAGCAAGTGAGAGAACATGAGAGAACGATCTTTCGTACCATCACAATATTCACCACAGATTCACCAGTCCCCACAGGAAAACTGTGATAGTATCTGTCGTGTAATTACCATTCGCTCGTCTCCGAGCAGGATGTTGAGTTACGTTTCCATTCGCGTAAGCTTTTAAAAATGCGTCAGAGAGGTTTATCACGCGAAATATAGACAACGAGTGGGTGTGTATGATCAAATCCGCTTGTCGTAAATGTGAAGCCACAAATGATTGAACGACTAGTCAAAGCAAAACGTTCTGAGAATATACGTGAGTACTTCTTTCGGTGTTTGTATTCTGATTTCTCTCAGTTTCTCTATCTTACTCGTAGTATACATTATATATTATATATGTATATAACTGGAATACCGAGAACAAGCCACTTGCTTTTTACACAATATGTACAGTTTTTTCTTTTAAACATCATATATTTCCCTGCCGTATGTCAAATATTTATTTATCAGCTAAATGTAATTTTCTGTGCTTATACATTAAAATCACTTTTTTCCCTTTTTTAGGGTAGACTCAAGGAGCAATGACCCTTAGAGTTCAATATTCCTATATTTCTGTATATACCGAAAATAAGGTTCTTTGACTGCGAAAAGTTGAGAAAAAAAGTATGTTGAGTAATATCTCTTGGTACAAATCTTTTCAAGAAATATTGCACATAAGATACAACATAATACAGTACTGCTTTTGTGAAATCGAAAAAATTCTTTAAATTATAGCTCGGCAACATGCATTTCTCTATACCGGACACTCAAGACTTTATGGACACAACTGGTAACTCATATGTGGTAATATTTTTTATACGTGCATAACGACAGCAAATTCTATCAAGATTAAAACGAGCCATAAGCGAAATCCAAGCCAATGGAAATTGAAAGATACAATATACCCTTATAACAATTTCAGGGATACAATATTCACATAAATGGATTATTTCATTGCACCGTGAGATATAAACAATTGCACAATCTCCATGAGCAGCTGGGAAAAGATCTTAATATATCCTTACCGCCGTTTCCTCCGAAGAAGTTTTTTCCATTGACTATTAGTCAACAAGAGGAACGTCGGCTGTCTTTGGAAAGATACATACAGTCTATTGGACAAAATATAATAGTCAACAATTCAGGAATGTTAAATGGCTTTCTGTTAAACGCACAACAAGAAACAATTGGTGGACCATCTAACAATGAAAATTTAGACATATTTCTTATGAACGGGACAAAAATTTCTGTGATCGTTTCTACGGGTGACCATTCTGGTGATGTATTAATGGTATATAAACTTTTTTGTCCTTTGTATTTGTATTTGGAAATATCGATACTTTCAACGTTATGTTAAATTTTTTAGAAAGTTGGTAATCACTTGAACTTGCCAGTTCAATATCATTCTTACTTTTCGCTATTTATTATTGCTCAAGACGACAGTATACAAGACGGTGGAATTTACAGTAAGTGCTTCTTGACTAACAATATTAGCGTTTGATCTTGTAGAATTCAACAAGATTTATTTGTTCTAGTACTACGAAGGCTACAAAACTTTGAATCACCATTCATAACGTACAAGAATATGGGCACAATTGGTACAAAAATTGTACTAGCTAAAAACTATTGGGACACTGCATACGATTTGGAATTAATGGCTGACAAAGTCGGTTTAAATTTACTGTATATTCAATCAGTCGCGGAAGTCCAGAGAGGATGGATATGCACAACGGAAGAATCCCGAAAGCAATTACTTGCATTGCAAGAACATGAAAAGAAAAAAGAAGTGAGTCGTGCAAGATAATTTTTAGAAAGCTTTTATTTTATGGAGATTTCAATTGGTATTCTCGTTTCAGTATATGGACATAGCACGTACGTTAAAGTATTACGGCTACATCCATTTTGCACCATGTTATTGTGATTATCCACAACCTGATTGCAAAGTACTCGTTGCCATAGGGAGAAACGAGTTGAATTTACGGATATTACCACCGCACGAAGAGCAACACGAGGCGGCGTTTAAAGTATCGCGAATGCGCTGCTGGCGAATTACCACTTTGCAAAATGTGAGTTTTGAGACATAGCAAGAAGGTAGAAAATGATTGTATATATCTTTGGTATATTTCGTGGTATGCGTTTCAGGGAATTGACAGATCCGAAGAAAGCGATTTCAGCTTGGAACTGTCATTTGAGTATTTAGTGGCGAAGAACCAGCTACAATGGATCACGACCACATCCGAACAGGCAATTTTAATGTCTGTTTGTTTGCAGTCGATGATAGACGAACTGTTGCTGAAAACAGTGGGTGCCAGTAAAATTCAGGTACATATACAATTTTTTTTCTTCGCTTTTATGTTTCGACACAGACTCGATTTTCTCATTTTTATTTGGGCTAACGGTGGACTGTATGCGTAGGAAACGTCAGGAAAGCCTTGGACCTATATTATGCGAGATGGGCAGAGTCGGATTACTATTGGTACACCATCACAAGCGGGAACCGAGAATAATATAAAGGTGCAAAGCAAATGCAACTATATCAATTAACGTCAAGCAATAATAAATCTTTTTTATTTTTAGAAAACTCACGTTGATCAAGCTGCCAAATCGGAACCGATCATGAAGAAACTAGTAGACAAATTGTCGGGAGTGAGGATAAAGAAATCCGTTGACGCAAGGAATCCAAATCCAGTAAAGGTACCGAGGAAACAGATGGTAGACAGCGACATTATGGAAAATAATGCGTTTCGTGTGATAGGAGACGATGATTTGTAGTTATTGGCGATGAATCTCGATAGATGAAATCTCCAACAGGGTATGTCTAATTGGAATAGCTTACGAGAACATATTATTCGCAAGTTCAGTCTTGTTTCCTGCTTGCGTTCCGGCACAAACTACTACCAGGTCATGTGGCCTAGTCAACACTACGTGGATACGATTAGGGTTCATGAAGCGTCATCCCATCCTCTCGGCATTCGCGCTCAGCCTTGTAAGGCTGCGATGATCTACGGGGAACCGATGGATTTCGAAGTGGCTAAAACAGCCGTTAACAATTCAATCTTTCGTATAATCAACTGTAAGAATTGAATTTATACAATTCTGGGGCTTTTTAATAGATTAGACAATGTTACGAGCGATTTTAGTCAATCTTGTGATGAATCTATATATTTTTGAAGATATACTACGGATTTTTCTATCTTTAAAAAATTGTGTATTATAACGTTGTTAATAGCAGAGGGTGGAATAGTGTAGATTTCCCAGAATTGGGAAACTTAATGGTAAAACAGCACAAAATGGCGAAGTATTACTGCTTCCTACTAAATATTAATATTGTTGTGATTACACTCCTTACAAAAGATGGATGCCTTCCATAATCTACTACAATGGGCGAGAGCAAAAGTGAGCACAGAAGATACATATATATGTTCTAACAACGGACGAAAAACCTAACGACTGATTTTGTACAGTAGCGCTAAACTTTATGAGTTTTTATATTGTTCTGAATTAATCCTGTGATATTTTGTTATGCGAAAAACAAAATGCGATTAACATGGAAGTATATTGTAAGTTTTTCTCTTTTTTTTTATATATATATATATTTGATGTATTTACAGATAATATATTTGAATTAACAAAACATCGGCTTTATACAACGAACGCGTAACACAGCAGGTATATTTCGTTATTGCATGCAGCTTATAATCATTACGAGAACTAAAGTTAGAAGGAGAAAAAAAAAATCACATTATGCGTGGCAAGCTTAAGTTTCGATATTTTCTAAAACTCATACACATCAGTGTGCCAATCGCGTTCCTACAGGTTGATATAACTAAGAAATTGTCGATTTTGATTTCAATGCCATTAAAACTACAGAATCTTTATTGACGTTCTAACACAAGATTAAATATTCGACTATCGGTTATGATGATTGACAGGGAACGAAAATTAGTATAAATTAGTATAAGACACTGCACACGGAGTACTTAATGATAGTGTCAGAATTCGTGAATTTACCACTCGATTATAAAACAAACGAAATCGAAAGGGAATTTCGTGCAGAATATCATCTTTTATTATTGTCAAATTAAACACGTCAAAGGCAGCGCACCGTTACGTTAACATTTGCTCCGATAGTTACCGTGAACGAAACCTATTTTAATATATTTTGTTTTAACTTTCAATAGCAATAATTTATATGTTACGTTGTTACGATCAGATTATAATTGTTTTTTTTTCTTTTTTCTCAGCTAGATAGGTGATTTATTTTCTCGCAAAACTTCTGCCTTCAGTCTGTATATATATTTTTTTTGTTGAAAATAATGCAAGAAAGAGAGATACAATCCATAAGAAAATCTAATACTAAGGTAGTTTTGTAAAAGAACCACCGCAAATGCTATACAAAAATCGCGCGGCGCGGAAAACTGTAAATCAGGCGACTAATAATCGTCCTATGAAAAAAATGAAACCTCTTCTACTTATGAAAAACTTCGATTTATCATTTTTCATAAAAGTCTATTTTATAATTTATAAATTCTCATATAAAAACTGTACTGCGTTTATTAATGCTAGACGATAGGTATTTATATAGAAATGCATAGCTATTTTGCGGAATTATTTTCAGACCTTTTCTTGCCATTTAACTAAATTCTCGTCGTCCCGAACGCGGAAGCGGAATGCGGAAAAGATTGCTGTGGCGTTTTGCACCAAATCTAATACAACGAGGTTTACTTTTCGAGCCTGACTATAAGTGCAATATCTTCCTACCTTACGAAAGGTATTCCTAATATCTGACGAATTAAATTTGGCAAAATTGTAAGCGAAAAAAAGCTTAGCTTACTGGGATTTATGAGATCCCAAATAACGTTGTTTTTTTTTGTTTTTTTTTTTGTTGTCTTCGATTGCATCTAGCCATAAAGTAATCCATCGGATCTTATTATTATTTCGAGAACTCGAGAGACTTTGATGTCTTCGGTTCTCTTTTTAACGGCACGAATGGGCACTATTACCATAATAAATTGTGTCATGTGTCTTTGCTAGGGCCATATATAAAGACTGGATTTCATAATGCATATTCTCGAATCCTTCCCTCGATAGATAATAGTGTGCATACTTTCTATATCAAAAATATGTCGTTATTCTGTATCGTTACTTTCTAAATAAACTGAAAGTAAGGTCAGTTCTGGCTATAGCATTTAAGTATTATAAATCTATTTCCGCTACTCGTGAAATAGCCCAACCACACGTCAGCAAAGAATTACTCCACTCAACATGGTACAATTCTTTCGTCCGACAGTTCGTATGGATAAATGTTCGCTTTGTCCATCCATTATACATAAATACGCACAGCAATTGCTTTCCATTATCCAAAGCTCTCTTCATTCCAATGATCCTTTGACAGAATCAAACTTTCGCTCAACTCGAGAAGCAAAAAAGAAAAAAACGCTATTCGAATGACAAACATAGTGAGCTCAAAAAAGAGTACCACAATAGTGGGACAATCGATGAAAAACATATTGTGTATAAGGGTACGCTCTAACGCGGAAGACTAATTCTAGTAAGTTTGTTCGCAAAAACGTTTCTTCTCATTAAAAAGGCAAAAACTCAGCCTAGCGTGATCGTGCATGGTAAAAAATAGCACTAATTTTGCGAGACGCGTAAAAAAAACGAGCAACAAAAACGCGGGCATCTCGAAAATATTATTTCGTAACGCGATATAAATCTGCGCGTGTATGTAATCCTAGAATATACCTTTATGGCAGTAAAAAAAAGAAAAAAAAAAAGAAGAAGAGAAGTAAATTATCGATTCTATGGGGATGTTCGTCTTATGCGTAATTGGGATGACGATTAAAAACGATACATTCGCACACAAGATTATACATAAATACTCAGGGATGAGGTGTTCATGTACGCGCGTGGTGCTTCGCGTGTGATGATTTCTCGTTAATGCAATGTCTATCGATGCAAAGAAATGGCATAATAGGTGACTAGCGTAAAAAGTAATTAAATATCAATTTCATTGATCATGCCTGCTCGGTTATCATTCTCGTCACAATGAACAAGCCTAAAACTCGGCAATACACACACTAGCTCTGCACTTCCGATTCATTCTTTCTCTCTCTCTTTGTTTATCCCTTTCTCTCGTCAGTTTCTCTAATCGAACGCTAAAGGGCTTCGTAATATTTTCTATAAGAATAGCATATCTAACAGTATATATGTAAACGTAATAAAAAAATTAAGTATAGTGATTGTTTCTTCACCTAGGTCATGTAAAATAATTTACATTGGTGACGTGAGGCTATTGGCTAGTTATTACCTAATCATCTCAAGTTTACGAAGGAAAGGAACATTGGTCTCGAAGAGAGAGAACAGGCGACGGGGGGGAAAAAATAGTTTAGATCCTACTTCGTTCTTCGTGAGGTATGTGAATATATACTCGTGTCCGGGGCAGCATTCCTCTCTTTCGTGAATCCGGAGATGAGACGAGAATAAAATCTATTCATTTATACAACTGTACACCCTTGAATCTATCATCGTGACACGCATCATTCGCGTAAAAAAAAGCAACCAAACTGTTAGAAGTTTTGTTGACGCTTCCGTTTGGTGTCCATGGCATCGAGGATCGGTTGTCTCTTCGTTTGATACCTTCTTCTTAGTTCATCGATTTCTCGCTCCATCTCAGCATCAAGATTCGCCATCCTTTGCTGCAGCTCCTCATAAGAGAGGAACTTTAACTGCGCAACACCGATTATCAATCTTTTGTACTTTTATACGCTTGAAATCAAATTCTGCCATTATTTTTTCTTCGCGAACACCAAAAAACTGAATCAAATATTTTACCTCGTGGAAATGAAACCATTGATCAAATTTAAAGGAAAAAATAAAGTATAAAAACAATTGTGTGACTAGTATTTTATGATCTAATTTTAAAGAATGTAAGAGTGTTGTGCAACGACAAAGACCACCCTTCACGTGGTAATCAATAATTCAGAGTTGCACGGCTTTATACTGCAGACTCTTAAGTATGTTATTGATCACACTCCGGCACGTTTGTATCTTTTCTATGGAATTGTTGTAGTGCTATACTTACGAAATCGAAGTCGCGTTCAGAAAAGACATTCTGAAATTTCGATATGTTGTTATGCGGCTGTTCCGGTACTGGATGGGAAATTTGGTTGATTTGAAGTTGCAAATGACTCTGAAACCTTTGAGATTCTGTTGGACTCCGAAGTTCCAACTTACTATCATTGTCCACATTGTGCGCCCCCACTATTTGTCCATTACCCTAAAATTTCAACATAAACAGTAGCTTAATTCATTGCGTTTGACCCAAAACAAAAAGAAAAAAAAACAGACTTTGTCGCTTACCTTTCCAATTTCGGGTGCTTCCTTTTTATCGAAATGATCCAAAAATAAAGGCCGATATTTCTTTCCGGATTCGACTGACCCTGTATTATGTCCTGTATTGGCAATTTATCACAATGAGGATTATTAAATCAATCAATGTTAAATACAAATCTCAAGTCTGGAAAACAAGAATATCTGATCTACTGACTTTTCATTGTTGCTTCCGTATCTGTGTCGCTATTAATCACCATGGTGCCCAAGTCTAACATAGCCGAAACTAGTGTCCCTGTATCCGGTAAATCATGACTTGGCACCAGTGTCCCTGTGTCCTCTGGTAAAGGTTTCATTGTACCACTACAATCTTCGTCGTCCTTAAAAGTAACAAATACAATTCGAATATTCCATGTTCAAAACAATAGTGAAAAAAAAATGTAACAATCATATAATTACCGAATCGTCATTCTGATTCTGACTTTTTATCGCAACGTTATTTATAACATGAGCGCGGTGAGCACTCTGTTTTTCTCTTATTTCATGAGCGTCTGCTATCATTTGACTGAGAATACTCGGTTGCTTAGCATTGCCTATAATTACGTATATTATGTAGATATTACATAGCGTAATAAATGTGATCGTATATGATGAATTATTTAAAACTATGTTCACCTATAAATTCGTGATTTAGAAGCTCCGTCGCGGTAGGCCTCTCTTCTGGATTCTTAACAAGGCACCCACTGACAAAGTCGATAAATTCGGGACTCCACTGATCTGGCTCTCTAAAGCTAGGCGGAGGTTTGGTTGGAATCATGAATATTGCTCTCATAGGATGAATGTCACCGTACGGTGGTTTTCCCTCTGCCATTTCCAAAGCAGTTATACCGAGTGACCATATATCCGCGACACAATCGTATCCAATTTCTTGTATAACTTCTGGAGCCATCCAGAATGGTGTTCCTATGACTGTGTTACGCTTCGCCATGGTATCCTACGCAAAATTGATCGCATTAAAGATAAATGTTGTTTTTTCTGTGTCTTGAAGATTGATACGTACCGTTAATTGGCCCGCTACACCAAAATCAGCTAGTTTTGCGTGTCCTTCGTTATTGAGCAAGATATTTCCAGCTTTTATATCCCTGTGTATTTTTCTTCTTAAATGAAGATATTCTAATCCTTTTAATGTATCGCTAAGGATCGTCGCTATTTCATCCTCTTGGAGAGTTTTCTTCCTTAGCCTCATAATGTCACTTACGGATCCCGCTCCGCAATATTCCATCACGATCTGAATAGTTTTGAACATTTTGCGGTTAAAATTGAACAGTCGAACAAGTTTGGTTTTTTCGTGATTTATATATGAAAACATGTACCCATAAATCAGTGTTCTTGAAGTAGCTCCCATAATATTTAACAACATATGGGGAATCGCATTGTTGCATAATCGAAATCTCTTTAATAATTTCTTGCAGATCCGTATCGACAGGTACTTGTTTGATGGCGAGCACCTGTCCACTCTCCTTGTGCAAAGCTTTGTATACCGATCCATAAGATCTGTATCGACATAAGTATAAAAAATTGACATCAAGACTCACGAATAAGATTAAACTAGTTTTTACAAAATGTGGGAATCGTTAAAGTCATAGAACTTACCCTTCTCCTAACTTGCATATTATGTCAAACACTTCTTCTGGCTGTCTAGTTAAACTTTCTTCCGACAACTTTTTCAATTCACTGAAAGAATATTTTGGAGAACTACAGATACACGTAACTTTCGTAACTTTTAATACAAAATAACGAACACTAAAAATATCGTAAAGAAATCAATCCTCCGGATTAAGCATGATCTGTTTCAATTTTGCTCAACTTAATGAATTCCTATTGAAATGTTAGAGGTCTATATTAACTTGAGAATAAATATAATTTGTATAAAAAGGTTCGAAATCTAAAGTGAGTAGGATGCCCCTTGACACTACTGGAATTTGCCTAAAAAGGCAGAACCTGAGAGCACCTCTCATAAACGATGCAGTCATATCAGGAAAGCAGGTTAACAAAGAAACAAAGAATGAATTCAGTGGCATTAATCGAGGAAAAACTAAATCAACGTAATATCAAAAAATCATTCCCTTGCGCCAGAAATAACTTCCACTCGTAAAACCGTGTGGTTCCGTCAGTTTAAAAACACAAAGTAAAAACAATTAAATACCTCTTCGAAGACATCTTCGCTTTTGTGTCAACGTTCTTCTATCGAATAAAAACACCGTCGGCATTTACAGAAAGAACTTAACATTGGAAAAAAACAGATATCATTCCGGTTGCAAAAACATAGCTAATTTAAAATAGGAGTATTACATTTTTCTTGATAAATTAAAATAACCACAACCGAAATATCGAAATCTTCGACCATCGGCCATTGTAGATGGCGGAGTTGGCCAAGTGTTCGGCAAACTCACGAAACGATCTATTATTTGGTACGTGCATTCGCATGAGCAGCATTACCGCACGCGTATCACTCACTCGACGACGACCGCGGCACCGCGGTCTATCCGGTCTTGACTCAGGCTTGCACACGCTCGCAGCCTCAAGTAGAAATAAACTTCTATTTCCACCCGAGTGTCGCGCGTGTGTACTAAATATACAAGAGAATAATACTTTGACTGCGATGATCACACACGTGTATTCACGCGTATTCCTCGAGTTGCAGCCGCCACCTAAATCATCTCATCTGCCGGATGATGCTCGACCAATGCGATGTCTCATTCAAAAGGAACATTGAAAACTACCTTATCGTTCAGACCCTTATGATTTTATCTCGCTCTCATTCGCAGTGTTAAATGAAAAATCAATTGAAATCTATTAAATGTATGAATCGTCTAAAAAAGAAATTCAACTCTACGGAGAATTCTAAGGGAATTATGAGCTGAGTAGGATCAATAAATATTAGAGATAAGGAGATAACTCGAGCAAGGGTATCTGAACGTAGCAGAAGAGGGGGGAGTAGATCAACGGGAGACAGTGTCGGTGATGTCGGTGTTGCGGGTAGGATGTAAGCCTGTAAGGCGGCGTAAGGTAGTCGGCGGTAGTCGGAGGTGGTCGGAGGTGGTCGCGGAGTGAGAGAAGCAAGTAGGCAGACAGGCTTCCCCCTCTCTTTGGGCAGGGGCTAGAACGGTCCGGAAGGCAGTAGGTTGCCAAGAAGGAGCAACAGGCCAACACGCCTCGCCTTGGCTCGGCTCGGCGCTCCGGCGACGTGCGTAGCGTAGCGACTCGGCAACATAAAGCGGATCGGTCCCCAGTAACGAGTGCGTCCGAGAGTGCAGAGAACGAGACGCGCAGTGCCACGAAAGATATCGCGATCGCGTAAAGAGAGTTAATACGGCGCGTGAGGGTGAAGAGAACCATTATAGGGATCGTCGTTTTTGGAAGAAGCATATTCCAACACCCGCAAGAGAACAACCACCACGAAGAATCGTCGAGTCTGTTGCTCTCTTTCTACCGTCTTACAACTACTACTACTGCTACTCTTTCTCTCGGGCTGTCCCCTCCTTCCGCCCCCTACCCTCGCCTGCACGCGAGTTCTTCGAAGTGCTTTAATGTCCGACCCTTGCCATCCGGCCGTCTCGCCGAGCTGCCACCAGCGATCGTGATCGTTCGCGCTGGCAGCCACCGTCGTCCTCGTCGAGTGGCCTCGCACAACATCGTCAACGTGTACGTCAAGGTGTACGTCAACGTCAACGATAACGACAACGACAACGAACCGTTCCTCCACCGCCTTCGGCTCGAAGGTAAGCCCTTCCTACGAGGAACCCAGCCGCAGAGACCCTCTCTCTCTCTCGCTCTCTCTCTCTCTCTTCCTCTCTTCTACGAGCAGTCTCGCGGTCTCACTTTCGCTCCTGCATTCGCCGAGACGCTTGGTCCCTCGATCGCCGCTTGGTCGCATGCATCCTCGACATTCTGTGCGGCCGCGGCTTCCTGGATTTCGAGTCCACCGAGCAACGACACCGTCATCGGTTGCCAGCCTCCGAGAGAAGGAAGAGGAGGAGGAGGAGGAGTATCGTCCCGGAAGAAGCTCGAGGGACTGACCGAGCAAGAAACCGAGGAGGAGAACAACCTCAGCGGACTGCTTCCCTGACATTAGTCTCTCTAGAGGAGTCAGCAGTCGGTTTCTTCGCCTCGACGAGCGGCGGAGAGAGCGTAGCCCTCGTAAGCGTAATTAAACGGTAGCGGGCGGGCGGGCGCGCGCGCGGAGAGACGACCGAATGCCGCTACGCGTTTCGAGAAGCGAGCTCAGGTGTACGTAATCGCGAACGGCCGCGCGCGGTACGCGAACGCAACGCACGAGAAACGCTCGCCTGCTCGGTCTTCTCACGGTTGCGCGACCGGCTAGCGACTGCTTCGCGAATGTCCAACGTCGCTCGTGCCGCGTACTCGTGGATTCCTTAACCAATGTTCTACCTGTCGCACGAGGGAAACCTGCGGAAGGAACCGTGCCAAGGAATATTATTACCAGAGTTTTAACAGTGGAGTCGAAACGGGTAGAAACAGGAAAAAGAGAGAGAGAGAGAGGGAGTACTGAAACTGCATCTACGAGAGGACGACGAAGACGACGGTGGTGGCGGCATTGTCCCGCTTGTTTTGTTGTCTCGCGTGACTGACACAGGTGGAAGAGAGAAAAGGCTACAGCATCGTCGAGAAACAGCGGCAGAGAGGAGTGAAGGCGCGGCGCGGCGCGGCGCGGCGTGGCGAGGCGAGGCGAGGCGGCGGTGGCGCGTACGATTCGGAATAGAAGAGTGAGACTGGTGTGCCGTACACGGATGCACATAGGTGCATCGTGAAAGACGAGGGTAAAGGCGAAAGAGCGCGAACCAAAGGGAGAACGGACTGTTGCGGTAGAGGGGTGCGAGGCCGGGGCGCGTGCACTTCGGAAGAAGAAAGACCCCGGAGGAGGGACTGAGAAAGCAAGAAAGGCGCAAAGCGACGCACGAGAGAGCAAAGGAAAGAACGAGAGAAAGAGGGAGAGAGATCTAGCGACCGCGAGAACGTACGATAAAGGAACAGCGTGAGAGGCCCGTGGAAACAGGGGAAAAGATCGCGAGAGGGGCGGCGAGCGCACGATAGAAAAACTTAAGAATCTGCTAAAGGTACCCACTCTAATAAAAAAAGAAGAGAAGAAGGAAAGAAAGAGAAAGAGAAGTCGCCGGAGGGACGAGTCGAAAGAAAGAAGAAAGAAACCACACCACGAGAGCAAGAGTGCGGAGCCTGCGTGATCCAAAATGGCGCTGAATCAGGACGTGGACCAGTTGTCGAAGGGTAACCTCGTCGTTCGGATCGACCAAAACTCAGAGTCGGATCTACAAGCACTGTTCGACAGTGTCCTGAAGCCGGACTCGAAACGTCCGCTGCAGGTGCCGTTGCGCATGCGAAACCTGCCGGACTCGTTCTTCAACCCGCCGTCGACGGGCAGTAAGAGTCCCTCGATCTCGCATTCGCGCGAGAACTCGGCCGATTCTGCGTTTGGTACCGGAAGCAGCGGTGGGGGCGGCGGGGGTGGCAGCGTGGCCGCGCAAAGCGCCGGCACCGGCGGTGGCAGTGGCGGTGCTGGCGGAGGTAGCGGCAGCGGGGGTGCTGGAGGAGGTGGAAGCGGCGCGACGCCCGGAAGCGGTGGCGGCGGCGCCGCCGGTACCGGGAGCGCCGGTGGTAGCGGTCCGAACGGTGCAGGTGCAGTTGCCGCGGCCGCGGTGGTCGCCGCCGTCGCGGCCGGCGGACTTACCGTCGCCCATCCGCGCGCCCACAGCAGCCCGGCCTCGCTCCAGCAGACCTACGCCTCAGCGCAGCAGCAACAGCAGCACGCGCCCCAGCCGCACGCGCGTCACCACCATCACCAGAAGCAGCGCAGTTACGACGTCATCAGCACGGTCGACGACCTGGGGCCCCTGCCGCACGGCTGGGAGCAGGCGCGCACCCGCGAGGGCCAAATCTACTTCCTCAAGTAAGTTACACTTACACCAGTTACATGAGTTACACGACCGCTTTCTCTCTCTTTATCCCTTTGCTTGCTTCGTGTCTTTTGCTTCCACGATTTCCATCATTTCCATGATTTTTCACCCCACCAGCGTATTCTAAGAAACAATTCATGCGAACAGCGCGTTAACTCTTCTCCCCTCTACTTGTCACTCGTCCCGCGAAGTACTTACATGCATACGTCCTATGTACTAGGTATGTACTAGGTATATCTCGCTAGCCTATCAGACCGTTATCTCTGATAACTTGTCCGTCCAGAGACGGGTACGCGTGTCCTCGACGGAAGCGCGACGCGCTTTTAAAGGCCAAGCGACGTTCTCTCGCGCGTGCCGCTGCCGGTCCACGCGGCTATTCCGCATGGTCATCGGTCCCCTCTCAATAACCGCGTACCCTCGTTCGCGTCTTGACGTTACGTTCCACTATTCAGAAGCAGGAAGGCCGTTGGGATTTTGGAGGCAGAAGCGATAAGGCAGTTGTAGGTCGCAGCGGTAATAGCTAGAGCGAGCGAGCAAGCGACCGATAGAAAGAGAAAGACTGGGAGCGAGAAGCATACGGCCGGCAGTCTGCGCGACCGATAGTATTTTTCGCTCGGCTCTCCGCATACCTCAAGGACGCCGCTGTCTTTATCGGCTCCTCGGCTTACTCATCGTTTCTTCGTTCCTCCCCGCTTCTCGGGCGCCGCGTTTCCTTTCCGCCATTCTGCTTTCCTATCTTTCTCGTTTCGAGCTTTTCTTCGTCCGCCTTTAGATCGTCTCTTACCCCTTTCCCCTCCCTCTCACTCTCGCTCTCTCTCTCTCTCTCTTTCCTTCTGTCTCGCGCGTCGCGTCATCCAAGCTACAGCCACATCTACACGATGCAAGACTTGCGGCCGCGTCGAGTGCTCGAGCACTCGCGGCTGCACTGTTTACGAACCCGCGAATACCCGCTGCTCGAGACTGCCGTCTCTCGAGTCTCGACTGCCACTTGGAGTAGGAGAGTTCATCCTTTGGCTCGGTTCACTTGGGGTACTCGTGCGTGTAGAGTTATCTGCACAGGGATCTGCGGGTGTTTCTTATGTAAGAGAGAGAATCGCATAACACAGGAAGCTACGTGGGGCAATAATTGACCAATTACTGTTGCGCGTACATGCGCAATACTCCAAGTACCGAGTAAAAGAAGCGCGAGTTCTTGCTTATTGGAATTCACCCTTTAGCATCCTTTCTTGACGCCCACTGTTGGAATACCTTTTCCACGGCTATACCCACTCACAATCGACTAACGAGTCAGTTCTGACTTTGCTCGATCTGATCCTTGTTCTTGTCCGTAAGAACTTGTAATATACAGTAGGATTTTGTTCAAATGAATTTATAGAGTCAAGACATCAGTACAGTTTGACATTCCAAAAACTAAAATCAAGCATTAACGGGTGTATACATTTTTAATCTCTTTCTGTAGACGTGGAGTTCAATATTAATAAGTTCACACAAATCTTGTACTATACGAGCTCTATTGTATGTACATCGGAATGAAGAAAGTACGTCGCACATACGTCGCGATTTGCCCTCGTGTTACTTAAGTTGCATCGTGTGATGGGGCCTTACGGCACCGAGTGAGTCCACCAATGGCCGCGTCTTTCTTTCTTCCTCTCTGTCTCCTCTCTCTCACTCGCTCATTCTCGGTGGCTCGACCAACCTGATCCACCTGCGCAGCCGTGACTGGGATTCCCACGTGTCACCTGTCGTGGGAAACGCTCCCCGTGTGCTTTGTCGCCTACTTCACCCCCTTCCACCCACCTGTCTTTGGCCCGGGTTGCTCCGCTGTGCTACTACCAGAACCGTGTATTTAGGATGTGATATACCTGTCTGCGCCGACCAAATGCACCGGCATACCTCTCGCGGATCATCTTCCTTCGATCGAAATTTGCCGGACGCTTCGTCGTCCTCTGTCCGCTGCACAAAAGAATCTCTGAAGGCAACTGACCCCCGGTTTGTCGCACTCTCACGCGTCTCGCGCTCCAGCAGACATATGCCTTGTGCCGCCTAAAAGGACAGCATACGGGTTATGTGCCAGGCATTGTCCCATCGTCATTCATAATTCTCAACCCAATCGCTTCAGTTGTTTTATCGTTAATCCTTTGCGCATCATGTGCCACTATACTCGAGGTCTCACGAACCGTAGAGCATTATCGACGACTGCGCGACTCTTGCAAAATGGTTTACTTAAAAGAAATAGTCTTATCGTGACGTTTCTTCTTGAGTTCTTTACCGATCGAAAACAATACTTATACAAGTACACAAGGAGGAAAAGTACAGAATGAATACACATATGAATTTCTGTATGAACAAGTTGAAGAAAATCTTTCGAACAGTCAACGTGTTAATCAACGGAAAGACTCACTTTGACTGTCGATCACGTCGCAAAGTCAGCCTCGATCCTTGCCGGTTTGCAGATACGCGAGGATTGTTTCACCGCGAACCGTGCGTTTTTTTAAGCGAACGCCACGTCTGGCCGGTTATCTTATTTTGCGAGCCGCACTGGCATTGTTCTCAAAACAGCGTATTGTGCGCCAGGCAAAAAATCCGTACAGCTCTGTTTTCGTCGTCTAACGCGCATTCGGCGAGAGCCGATTAATGGGATCGTTCAAAGCCGGCGAGTTATTCTTGCCTGCATCGTCGCCGACACTACCACCACTGGCAGTGTGTGGACGTAGTCGTCGTCGTCGTTGTTGTTGTTGTTGCCTTCTTCCTTTTTCCTCAAACACGCCATGCTTCTTCTCTTTTCCGAGTACATATTTCGGATCCGTGGCCCATTGTATTTAGCTTATAGCCATAAATGAACGAGTACTCGGAACGAGCTGAAAAAAGTTCCAGCAGTTTCCTCTTGTTAGGACTAGCTCTGAAAGGGATTTACCTGGGATACCTGTTCTTTCTCTTCCTCTTGCTCTCTACTTTATTCTTTCTATCTTATACACTTTCCTTTTCTTCCTTATCCTCTGTCTCTCTTTCTATTTCACATGCTTTTTCTTTCTTGTTTTCTTTATCTGCCTGTCGGCCTCTTTTCCTCTCGATTTCGTCTGCTTCTTCACCTGCGAATACGCACCGCTCCTACCTGCTCACGAAAACTCGTGAGAAACCTTTAGAATCCTGTGGCCTTCGAGGAATCGAAGGAGTTTCGGAAGTTCGTGAGAACCGAGTCGTTGTCCATCGATACGCGACGCTTTCAAAGGAACTCCACCGCGGCTTATCTTTTCCTCACGGCGCAACCTATACGGCCTCCTCTTCGTTCCAGAGCTTTGTTTTGAATGAACGGGTCAACAGCGCGCCTGTCGATACCGTGTTCGCGAAGGGTTAACGCTATCGGCTTTCTGCACTGGCTCCGTCTCGCTCGGTATTGCTTCTTTCGTTCGTAAGCATGTATTAAAAGCTTCGAGAGACGCCATTTCCTCAACGAATACTCGTGGTCGGTTCCAGTGAAGATTTGAAATTCTCACTTTTCATACTTTTTCACAATTTATTGAAATCTACTCCGTATGCCCAAGTCGGGAATCCATGGGCACATTGTTCCCATGATATATAGTAGTATTATAATAATATAACATATATCACAGTTTTGATAATACATTAGAGAAAAATTGTGAGAAGTAAAAGGACGGAACTACGAGAGTATTGGTCGTCGCTAACTACATTACGACAGTCAATAATGTTGACGTTCCCACCATCGTTTTCGGAGTCACGTTGCCCGCTTTGTCATTCTGATGACTTATCGCCACGCTAAGCCCCCAGTAAACAAGCTAGCCAGACTCTACAGGTGCACACTCGATCATCGACGAGAAAATTCACGCAGTGAAATCGGCCGCTTCCGCGTACGATCTGCATGCGCATCGACGAGACCACGATTCTTCGACGACGCCAAATGCCGATGTCCGTTTGCGATAGCACTGCGAAAGTCGTAAAACGTGAGGATAATGGCCCGTGAACCGATGGTTTAAGCGATTTCGAGGTTGGACCTTGTCGCTGTATGTGCTTTCAAGTGGTTCTTGCTAATTTCATTTGAAACTAAGTACCCATTTGATGAGACAGTCGCATTAGGACGCTTTTAATCTTTCGGACTCGTTAACGTCCGTGTATCTTCATTGGCTCGTCTGTGAAAAGACATACATAGTATAATACCGTCGATTTTCCGTGATAGATCGCCGATACAGCGTTCTCAATCTTGTTCATTGCTCGATCGCACGTTTTAATCGGAAAGAGATCACTCTGCACGTATCCATTGAATCAGCAATCATTCTACTTGGTTTATTAGATTAGTTATTGCGTTGGTCACGGATGACAAACAACTATATTACTTCTGCTGAAAGGATCTGTCTGTTTTTGGAGTAAAATTATTGTAATTTCCGATAACATTATTTTTCGCATAATTTTCCTATAGATTTTCTATTGAAATAACTGTTTAACGCTTTCTTTGTACTAAGAAAATAAGAGTGCATTCTGGTAAATTTCATATCGTCGCTGTCATTCTATATTTTGCCTAAAATCTATAAAATTCCATTGGAGTCTATTCGGACAGTGAAAATGTTAAAAGCGAGTTTCATCTTTCGTCGGTTTCACGTAACGCCGAATTCATGCTGGATGCCTTTCGCCGATTCTAGCACTCATTTGCAATGCAGGAAGCTCAATAATACAAGGGAACGAAACGCAGGAAATAGTACGTTCATCGCGATCATCCAGTCGTGGCCGATAATTAATCGTCTATTCTACGATGTAGCGAGTTCGAAACATTCGCATTCGACCGTGACACCTTCTCGATCATTGAAAATAATCCCCTTTGGATTTTGTTTAGATTAATTATTGGAGATAGCTCGTTGGTGAAAGAAAGGTGTGTATCTCGGTTGATAAACGTAACGCGAAGCGGAAACGGTGCACCTCTGCTGTTCGCGATACGATCCGTAAGAAATCCTTTTATTTCACTGGTGTCCTTTAACTTGTACGACAGGAAGCCAAGTCAATGGCACGTATTCTTTGGGATATTAAATAATTGCACTAGAAATTTCAATTAGTTTTTTAGAAGTAAACTGGGTTTAGCTCTGTGCAGCATTGAATCCGAACAGTTATAAACCTACATCATACAAGATATTAGAAGATACTTTTATAAAAGTGGTAAAGCATTCCGTTCTACAAGTTGGTATACATTGAAGTAGATAGCTATTATCCTCGATTTCGGAACTTGTAGAAAAGTAGTCTTCATAAGGAGCGACTTTGTCGAAATTCTGGAAAAGACGATCATTCTATAATTTTTGGCAGTGGTTTTCTCGATCAGTGTGACAGTACTCGGAATCTTACTGTACATTGTTGAGCGGTAACACTCGATGCAAAGAAGCGCAGTGATGTGAGAGAACGCGGCTTCTCGCATTATGTGGTAATGACTGTCCCTCCTTTTCACCTTCTTTTCGTCTTTCTTCCTCCTATCTCTCTTACATTCTCTTTCCCTTTCTTGACTCTCTCTCTTTCTCCCTCTATCTATCTATCTATCTATCTATCCATCTATCTATCCATCCATCTCTTTGTTTAGCTACTTCTCTCTCTTATTCTCATTCTTCTCATCCGTTCGTCCAATTACCTCCACTGGTGCTCCCTGTGTTTTTGGATCTTGTCCAGAAGCGGGACTTATTAGAATCTAATTTGCGTAATTGAAACGTGATTCGAGCCGTGAGCAAACAGAGCCCAGTCGCCTCTCCGGAGCCCCACGTTCGACCCGCGACGCGACGCCCTTTCCCCACGTTCACTCGCGTAGCCGCGTTAACTCCGTTCCGGGCCTCCTCCCTCGTTCTAATTCAGGGACGCGCAGAGAATAGTCTTGATTCTTGCTTCTGTTAATGTCTGCTGCTCTTCCGTCGACTATATTTCTGGCCATTATTATTTGCTAACTTCTCCGCGGGCCCCTGTTTACCTCTGCCTCGGTGGTTCTCCTTCATTACTTAGTACTCTAGATGCTGCAAAGTAGTAATTTCTTTTGAAAGGCCTTATATCTCCTTTGTAAAGGATAGTTACGAATTCTATATCGTTTTTCTTAATATATTGTCATTAACTATAAATTTAACTATTGAAAGATTATCTCTCTAACGATAAGAGCAATACTCTACAATTTCTTTTAAGACCTTTTCCTACTCGAACCGTACATTACAGATTTTCTTCGTAATTACCAGTAGAAGATTTTTTCATATCAAAACTGCGAATTGTCCCACCGATTCCCGTGGAGCTTATCTTTCGAACGTGAACGTGGAGTAAGTGTGTAGTGGAGTGGCCTTAATAAAAGCAGAGGCAACGTTATCGCGAGTTACGTCGCCAAAAGCAGGCGGACAGAGGGACAGGGAGAAGTAGAGAGGGAGAACGAGAGATCACTTGCCAGCTCGGTGGAAACACGTTCCGCGGCCAGGTGAAGACACGAGACTACGCGAGCGAGCGGGCGGACGCGGATTCGCCTCAAGGTTTTCCGTCAACTGTATCGTTTGACAAAACATTACTCATGGTCGAGTCACATCATTCGAACTCGGCCGTACCGCTACGCGGCATCGTGGCGATGCTGACGACGACGCCAACGCCGACCAAGACGAAGACGGCTTACGACGACTTACGACGACTTACGACGACGACGACGACGACGACGAAGATGACCAAGACGACCAAGACGATGTCGTCGACGCCAGCCGACCGCGCTTCTGCCTCCATTTAGACGCCAGGCAAACCGGGACGAAAACAAACCCGAAATCCCCTGTTTATTTATAGAAACGATTCTAATGTTCTAATGTGGTGATTATGCAACGCGAGATGGGCTCATCCTTTTTTCCCTACATCCTCGGATCTGTAGTCAGTAGGCCTTTGAGGCCGTTCCGTTCGTATATTTTCAAGCAGAGTTGTTAGGGAAGATTTATTTGATAGGGTATTTGCGAATGGTGAGAAATAACGATATATCATTAATTAAACTTAATTTAGTTGAGGATTAATTAATTCGTTGGTCGGTTAGAATGTTTCTTAAAACGTTAATTCCTCATTTAAGTTCTATCATTTTGCGGTATTTACAATTAGAAAGAAGTTGGAAAAATATATAGAAACAATATTAACAATGGTAAACGGACGATAAAATCGAAGTTTGATTAATGTTTTATAATTGTAGACTTTATATTCTGACAATTGTATTACTGTATATGCATCCGTGTTGCCGCGAGCTTGCCAGCAGAAGAAAGTAAATAACAAGTGGGTCCAGGAGTGTACGGATAAAAATATAAAGAGGGGAAACATAGGTGACGAACATAGGAGTACAATTCCGTTTCGCGAAATCCAGCGAAGGTGGAACGCGACCAATAAAATTAGGAATTATTTTATATTCGAAATTATTAAACTCTTCGTTAGAGGCCGGTGATTCGTTGCTGTCCATACTAAACACCAAAGTTCTACTTTAATGAAAATGATTTCGTTAGGAACACAGTAATTAAATATTGCTGCTATTAGTAAATACCTGAATAATTGCTTTACTATACTAATGATGCACTCTGTATAATTATTATAAATCTATTTATAAAGTTCACCCAGTTATGGGTTCATTTCTTTTTCTTTATATTTTAAAGAAAATAGAAGACAAACTGGGATGAAGAGAAGCGAAGAAAGTTGCTCGGCTTCTGCCCGAGTGTCGCTCGGGCTAACTGTCGAAGGGTTGATCTCGAGGACGTTCGAGTCATGCATTTTCGAATGCAGTCCAGTGAAAGTTGCGCGCGACATCGGCATCCTGTTGCATTCAGGGTCAGATTGGCGACGCGCAACGCGCATATTTCGCTATTTTTCCTGCATTTGATATTTGCCAGCCGCGCGTGCACGATCGACCTTTACTCTTAACACTCTTTAAAGGTGGAACTCTATATTTTGGAAGTGTTCCTCTGCGTAATTCAAATTAAACGCTAACGAAGGGCATCTACTGCGAATTTCAATTAAATTATAATCAAATGACAATTGCGAATTAGTTTACTACTAGAACAATCAATAATTTTATTATTGTAAGATGAGAAATATTATTAATACAAGTTTGAAAATTAATTCACTTTTCTTGTATGCAATATTTTCACACGAGTGAAAGAAATTATTGTCCATTTGATTCCTTAATCGTATTAAGAAACATATACATATGCTTTAATCTTTATAGTTAAAGGTATTTTATTTTTTTCTTTCATTTAATCGATATACTCGTCAAGTATCGTTAAAGAGTTAAAAGTCGACCACGTAAGATAATATTGTGCAAAACTTTGAATTCTCCGATTGATTCTAAGCGGAATAATCGAGATAAATAGCGATAAATCGTCAGCCGTCTTATTAAGCGAGTCTCGCGAAATGAGGCTTTCGCTTCGAGTGAAAAATAAAGCAATAAATAATTCCGCAGCGGAGGAAAAAAATTATCGCGGTCTATCTGCTTTGATGATAAACGCGAAGATCGCATTCGCCGATGAAATTACGAGGGACTCTCACTTATCGGTTTGGCGTGAGCCTTATTACGTTAAGTGTTTCCGCGGCGACAGAGTTCCGCAATGGCATCTTGGGTCGTGGTATTTTTCTGCCGTTTTCCACTTAACGCTAGAATTATCAGGATTATTCAATTTTCCAATACCCTTTTCCTATGCCTCGTCAATGTGCAAAATTTCCTACGATATTTTTGTCAGTCATGTGGTAGATGACTAATATCTATCTAACGTACTAAGGTACTATCGCGTAATGGATGACTAACGAAGTAGAAACAGCTCACCCGATTAATACTAGAACTACTGAAACAGTTACTTTATACCGTCTTCAATGTACATCTGTTAAGTTCGATTTCATTTCCTAGTGTCATTATTGTTACTACTATTATCACTATTGTTATTATAATCGACTGATAATACTATTCTCAACGATTGAAATGTTTACCGATTTATTATACAGTGGATAATGTCGTGGGGGAAAAAAATTGAGAAAAAAATCTGTATACAATAACGAAAACAATGCAAATTATATAATGAGTGTTGGAAAGAATTGATATTTTTATACCAGTTTCTTTGTAGAGTTTTTATATCTGAATTTCTTTTGTGCACATTGATTTCGAGAAGATCTAAAGTCGTGTGGTATCGCTAGTAACGAGGATGATCGGTGTTGCCCCGCCATTTCGAGGCTAAAGACCTCGACACACCTGTGCTCGCACGCTCGCACGCTTGCACGCTCGCACGAGAGAGTCTCTCGAGCCTCGAGTCTCGACTCTCGAGGTACGAGCGCGAATGCCAGATACGAGGACAAGTCTCCGGGAATACTTCGAATGTATCGAAAGTTCAAGGCAGCGCGGACGTCCTCGGTTTCGTCGGTGCTACATAACATACTCATATACAGTGGCTAACGAAAATATTCGGACACTAGGCTACGGTTATATATCTCGATTTATCTCGTTACACTTTAATTACTTATACATATCGTATACATGAATATTTTCCTGTAATGAACCTTTCCTTGGAATTATTATTGGAGGTATAGGACTTTGTAATATATTACCACTTATAGAAATGGCAATGTAACGTTTAGAAATTAGCCATTTTATTGAGTATAAGGAGATAAATTGAAGTGAATCGTGAGGTCGAAGTATTTTGATTATGCTCACTAAAAGTATATTCGACTTGTCACGCTCTTCGTCGCGACACTCGTGCTTCAGCAATCGAATATATAGCCCTATCGCGGAGAACCAGAAAGAGAGAGAGAGAGACCCTCGTTAGATCATTGAACAGGTGTGTAACGATAATGCCACGTAGACTCGGACGATTCAGTAGAAACCTGAGAGATAAGCGTCTCCCCAGTGGAACGAGGTCACCGAAACTCACCGTGGATAACGCAATTTCGGAATAAGATGACTTTGCCGTAGATAAGGATAAGGATAAGAGGATAAGATTCGATCGAGAATCTGGTTCGATTCGAGATCGAATTGAAAGTGAATCTTTAAAGGCAAAGTGAATTCGACCAGTAGGATGCGTCTTATTAGCCTCCGGCTGCCACGTGCAAAAGTGCTCTGCTAATCGCAATCTTTTCTCAGGATCCTTTCCTAACCGAGTTTTTCCTTCCGCGAGGCTGATTAATCGCCGGTAACCTTCGCGAGGCATTACTCACGGATTTCGTTTAGGCGCAGGCGGCAGGAAGTGCTTGCTTCTCTCGGATCACCGTGCCCGCTTAATGGCGCCAAGACGCATTTAACTTCAAATTTCGTGTACCGTTAGCGTTTCCAAGTAGCGCCATAAATACCGCGTATGACATCCCAATGATAGCACACCGTGAATATTGTTTTGTATTTATAGATATATCGTATATGTTCTCTATGTGAATGTATGAATATATACATATACATATGTAGGTGAGTAGAGCCGCGTGGGTCGTCCTCGAGAAAATGCGCTTTTCGCGATATATGTAGTGGAGGCAACATCCGCAAAGTCGATAGAATCATAGCAACTTTGGCCAGTCTGTCACCGCAATGGGTTCCCATGGGTAATCAAGGAAAAGCAATAATCTGGGAAAATGAATGTGTCTTCATACTGGCGAATAAAGCTTTCGTGTCCTCCTCCCGGAAGACTGGCGATCGACAGTAGAGCATTGCCTAGGGATAACCTTTTTCCATAGATTTCACATCGATTAGAGCGCTTTCTTTTTTCCGGATCCCCATTAAAAGAGCGCGCGAGCGCGTTAACGGTACTCGAGCGTGTTCCGCCGATAAAGCCTCTCTTTCTTTCTTTCTCTCTTGCGGTTTTCTTCGTCTATCTCCTTCTTCCTCCCTCCACGGAGGGGTCATCGTCGAGAAGCTGTCGCCGCTCGCTCTCTCGAGAAAAGCAGCAGTAGGCAGGCAGTTAGGCACTAGGCAGTAGCAGCATAGAGCAGTGGCAGAACCGACGGCATTGGCAGCAATAGCAACCGCAAGCAAACCGTGGTTCTTCTTCGAGAGGGTGCCAGACGGAGGCAGCGAACTGCGAAAAGAGGAAGAGAGTGAGCGAGAGAGGAGCAGGCGAAAGAGAGCGTCGGATGCGAGAGTGTCTATTTACGAGTTGTCCGGCGCCGTGATGTCCGGAGTAAAAATACATCGTAGTCCGTATGCCGTGCGCCACACAGAAACCCTCTTGTAATTCTCCAACGCTCTCGAGCCGATTTGCCTCCCTGGCTGCTTCTCTCTTGCCTTCACCCCTCTCCCTGTCTTTTTCCCTCTTCGTTTCTCTAGATTCATCTCTTTTTCTCTCTATAGAGGTATAGAATCTATCTTCTTCTTCTTCTTCTTCTTCTTCTTCTTCTTCTCCTTTCTCTACCGGTTTCTCTTACTGTTTCTCTCGATACAGTCTATCTTTTTCTCTTCCTCTTACTCTCTGCACAGTCTCTCATTTGGTCGAGCACTACTGGCCTGTCTGCCTTGTTCGACGGCCGCCCGGCTGTTCAGCCTTTCTACCTTTCTGCTGCCTGTTCGCCTGGTTTGGCTGGCTACATGCTCTGCCTGCCTGCCTGCTTGCCTAGACCGCACGCCCGAGCACCCGACTCCGCGAGTCCGCGGCTCTCGGTTTGCCTGTTTGCCTGCGCGTTCAGCGCTTACCTCTCCCTCTTTTCCTCGCTTCTTTCCCTTCTTTCTCCGCTCGGCTCTCGACTCTCGACTCTCGGTTGTCAGCTCTCGGCTCTCCTCGGTCCTCGCACCGCGCGCCTTACCGCGCCTCACCGTCGAGCCTCTTGGAACGCATCCAGCCGCTCCCTCGGCGGAACGGAGAGGGGAATGAGGGTGTTTGGGAGAGATAGAGACCGAGGGAAACCCGTGACATGTACATAGCTTTCCGAACACACCGCCGTTCTCTCGGCGGTGCCACTGCTCTGCTGCCTTCGTGGACCATGCTCCTGTGATCCCTTGAAAATCTCCTCTTCAAGGAAATTAATAGATTATACCGGTACCCGAAAGAATTTAGACTTCCGTTCGAATAGTAAAAGCTATAAGTGCGATTTTCGTGATTATTGTTAATGCTTGTCGATGCTCGCGATCGGCACATTTTTCTAGGGTTGAATCAATTAGCCAGCGAAGGGTCGGCCTTATTTGGCCCTAGAGAAAGGTTTATCCCGATACAATGCACTGTACGAGTAATAAGGCGTCAATAATGAAAGTGTGCGAAGAAAAGCTCGCGCGAATGCAAATTCGAATGCCGTAATCGGTCTCATTGGAGGCACTCAATACTGCCAGAAAGAGCAGACATACCGTCGCGTCGATATGTCAAATTCTAAACGTTTACATTCTGAGAGTTTTAAAAATTAAAGTTAGATGACAGAGTTTATGTGTGTTTAAGGAGTTAACAATTACAAACCGGTGGTTATTAAGTTCGGTCGTAACAGACCCTTTGTGGAAATTCCCCGTTTGCAAAATAACACCCTCGGGAGACGAAATCTCTTAAAGTACGATTCGCGTAACGATGATATTGACGTTCAAAGTCTCCCAATGTTACTGCAGAGATCGAACTCGCCTTAATCCATTGAAGCATCCGCGCAGATAAACGAACGGTACTTCCAGCACGGCAGTCTAAAAGTGTCTGCAATGATCGATCAAAGGCTCCGCGCGTCTTTACATTAATAATAGTACGGGATACCTGTGCTTCATAACGACTTGATACTCCGCAGACTTTCCATCGATTCGCCGCCGGGGAATTTTTGTGGTCGAGAGCCAAGAGAAGGGCCGGCGGCCAGTGAATGAATTGGAGCTTTAAATAAAGAAGCTTTCGATCGGCCAAAATTTTCATCGTCAGGCTCATTGATTCATCTCTTAGCGTAACGCGTACCAAATGACTTTAGATCTATCTTTTTCCCAATATAAGTAACATATTTTTGCTGCGCATCATCATTGCGCGACGCTTCCTTCATTCAGTTTCAGTATACAGTCAATATGTTATTTGGAAAAATGAATTGAAGGTGTAACCGTGTTTCATAGTAATTAATCCGATTAATATTCCAAGGCCAATATCTTGTATCTTTCAAAATGCATACTTTGCTAAATAGTTCACAAATTATTGATTAGCACTTTAAAACGAAAGAAATTCCAAATGAGTCATGTTTCCACTATGACAGCTGCATACTGAAACTGATTGATAATCCGCTTTTCGAAGTTAAGAAACAGGTGCAGGCACACGGGGCCTGCGATCGGGCCAGTGCTTTTGTTAGTCAAAGTGCGAGTATTTGCAAGATGGCAGCGAAAACGATCCTCCGCGCGAAGGGTTAAGTAGCAGGAGGTGTAGGGAGTAGGGTATGTACGCGAAGAAGAAGTAGAAGAAGAAGAAGAAGAAGAAGAAGAGGAGGAAGAGGAAGAAGAAAAAGCAGAAGTAGAGGAAGAAGAAGGAGAAGAAGATGACGATGACGATGAAGATGAAGAAGAAGAAGAGTCGTGGCGCGGTATAACGCGGCTCGGTGCGGCGGTTAACTCGACAGATTGAGCGCGGCCGGGTAGGTGTCTTTACGGTCGTTTAGTTACGTTCTAAAATTTCGCCTGACTCAGGCAAGGTAGCCGGTTCGCAAGGTATTCGTTTCACGAAGGTAAATAAGAGCGAAGCTGAAGCTGAAGCGCAACGCGGCGCGGTGTAGTATTTTCCAACTTCCTCCCGCTTGAAAAATGACACGCGAGCAAGGTAAATATGTTAGCTAGAGGGAACGACGACGGGATCGGCAATCACAGCCATTAGCCGCTATTTTTGTCGGCCGAGAAACGTAGTGTTTTCGTACAACCGAACCCGTCAGCCCGTGGCGACTTTATCCTCGTAAACCTGCACCGAACAATCCGCGAACGAACGTATTGGCCCGGATTTATCATTCTGGATACTACCGAAATAACGACTAATCCCGCTGCACTCTTTTATTTCGCGCGATTTTCTCGTTCCTCCACTTTGTTAATCGCCAGTCCACCCTAAAGTAGCGAATTTGCTGTGTAACAAGCTACTCCAAAGCTGTTGGACCGAGCTCGCTGCAACCCATAAAGCGTGTATCCTCTTCAGAGCTGTCTTTGTTCTCTCGAGAATAATAAGATGTAATTTACTTGCGGATTATTATGGCACCTGTTTCGCTTTTATTCGAAGCATTGCATTCTATGGTGGAATATTGAATCCTTTGAAGCATCTCTTATCTTAACTATTATTCTTACTTTCCTGCTGCTGTATCCACGATTAACACCATAATTACCATTTCGGCTTACAAGTAAAAATGTTTACCTCAGAGAAATAATCTTTCTTTCAGTGTTCTTCTTTGCATTTATCGACTCCGGGTAAACCGAAGTATTTGTAAAAGATACGTTTCCTGTCATTATAATTGCTTTGGTAGTTCTGGTGTTTCGAATCTGGTATATTTAAACCACTAATATCATAATAACTAAACTAAGTGGTAACTAAACTCAACTAAGTTTGTTTCGCTAATCCAAATAAGAATATACTACCCAGAGAAAAGGGAGTTTCGAATTTGATCGGGAAAAATCCTAGTATCGTATCCAACTCACCGCGAGTTCGAAGAGCTAACTACCGCTAGGCGCCTGCCGTGTTACTCCTTCGCTTCGTCTTTTGAATGAGACTATTTTTAGAGTGCGCCTACTATATGTGGATAACTGTACGCGCCGTGGCGTATTCAGTTTCTGCGCGGGCCACGCTATATGCTGCAAAATAGCGCGCGCGACGCCTCAATGCGACGTTATAATTTTATTTTTCAGCCACCTGACGCGAACCACGACATGGGAGGACCCGCGGAAAACTGCCGCCGCAGCGAGTGTCGCCGCAGTGGCAGCTGGAGTCGACACCAAGACTACAAATGCAGCCACCAACGCTTTAGGACCATTGCCCGATGGATGGGAGCAAGCGAGCACTCCTGAAGGAGAGATTTACTTCATCAATCATCAAACTCGCACCACCTCGTGGTTCGATCCCAGAATCCGTAAGTTCACTATTCGATAACTCTTCCTTTCTTCTTTGCCATCTTACATAACTACATTATTATATAAATTATCGATTATTAGCCCCTTTTCACGTTTCTTGTGTCTCGGCTAGTCAACAGTTTTATACTTTACTAGATATTATTTTAAGTATAATTCTCATACGAAATTAGTAAACCATCATTATCGTTATTGTGATATATTAAAATTTGAGAGAAGGCTATATTTGTTGTATAACGGAGGAGATAGCGATTTATCCGCGGACATACAAAAGAGCTTGGTTTATACGGATACATTCATCTTGAAATCGAAGACAATGGTGATGCTGCTATGTAGTTGTGCAATGCAACTCTGATATTATGAGAGTCAGCAGTGTAATCACCGTATACCGTTGGAGAGTATTCGAACGCGCGATTCTCTATGACACTCTCACTCGGAGGCTCGATTGCAAAATCAGCGTGGAAGCCTCGACGACCACGTTGCTTATCCCCAACCGATGTGTTCTTTTCCTTCCAGCGACACATCTTCAAAGAGCTCCCACTGGCGCCAGTGCTATGATACAACAAAATTGGCTCCAGCAGCCCGCAGGTGGTGGCATACAAAGTAATCAAACCTTGCAAGCCTGTCAGCAGAAACTGCGCCTCCAATCGTTGCAGATGGAACGAGAACGTCTCAAACAGCGACAGCAGGAGATTATGCGTCAGGTAAATCTTATGCGCTATAGGAAATTACTAGTCAGTCATTAGTTTTGGTATTTTCATTCGGAGACTAATACAAGAGTCTAATTCTTTTGCAGCAAGAATTAATGCTACGACAGAGTACCACGGACGCTGCGATGGATCCTTTCTTATCGGGTATCAACGAGCAACACGCGCGTCAGGAGAGCGCGGACAGTGGTCTAGGCCTTGGATCAGCTTATTCCTTGCCACACACACCTGAGGACTTTCTCGCCAATATCGACGATAATATGGATGGTACTAGTGGTAAGAGTTGAGTTTCAAAAGTTGGGAAAAACCATACGATACGATTGCTTCATTCTCGCTCATTTCTCAATTCTTCTCATTATAGATGGTGGTGCGCCCATGGAAACTCCTGATCTGTCGACGCTCAGCGACAACATTGACTCTACTGATGATCTCGTCCCTTCGCTACAAGTATGTACGGAACTATTCTCTTATTTCTATATTATACTATGATTTATATTTATATTATAATTTCTATTTAATATGTTTTTCTTTTTTTCTATAGTTGAGCGAGGATTTCAGTAGCGATATTCTGGACGACGTGCAGTCGCTCATCAATCCGAATCCAACGAAACCTGAAAACGTGCTGACGTGGCTGTAGTGTGTGGAGGTGTGCAAGTTGTCTATGACAGGCAAGCAGTTCGTACCAATCGACTCGATAAAAAGAAAAAAAACTGCATTATACGTCTAAGCGAGTGGATCGAGAAGTCCAAGAGAAATCCAGCAACGAAACACGGTTATTCCACAGAGAGGGGAAAAGAGAGACAGAGAGACATAGAGATAGAAAGAGGGAGAGAACATACAGTGAATAAGCAAAAGGAAATTGATAAAGTTTAAGACGGGTATACAGGCCTTAATTTTAACGCATTATGCTCAACGCAATCTAGAAAGATACACATAAATAAGATGTGTAATGATCGATTGTTCGGATCAGCTACTCTTTTTCTCTCTCTTTCTCTCCCTCACTCTCTCCCTCCCTTTCTCATTCTCTTTCTGTTCCCTCTTTCTTTAGCTTTCTCTCTCTCTCCCGTTTTATTGGTTCTTAATATCGTGCGTTTCTACTGGTTGGATGTTTGTGTGCGTGCAAGAGTACATTTGTCTCCGATGTTTTGTATATAAGTTTGTATTCTTACACTTTAACATTGTACCGGGAGAAAGAGAGAAAGATGGCGAGCATGAATGAAAGAAAGAGAAAGAGAAAGAGAGAACTCTGAATCTCTGGGAATAATTTTTAATGCGCGCACGACGCTCGCTCGGATTCGTGGGAGAAACGGGAAAGTGGAACTGGACAAGAAGTACGGCGTAGACAAGTACATTGTTGTTTAATAATATTTATATCAAGTTGATTTACAGAGAGAGAAAGAGAGTGCAAGGGAGAGAGCGAGAAAGGGAAAAAGAGAGAAAGAGAAAGAAAGAGTAATCTGATATCATGACATATCAGATTGAACGTCATAGATCTCGATTCGAATTACACACGATACCCGATGTGTTCACGGAATTTCAACGTGCATTGAGTGTCGCCGAGGAATACGATTTCTTAAGTGCAATTATTGCGAGAGTACGAAACGTAAAAAGAAAAGAGAGAGGGGCGGGGAGGGGAGTATGACGTTCGATATAGACGATATTTTATACGATCTTTCTACCCGCTGAAACAGCCAGGAAGATCAAGGTGCGGCTGGCTTCATAGAAATGCAGCAGCAAAATATCTTTTATGGTAAGAACGCATTTTTTTCAATCGCATAGAGACACTCGTCTATACTTGGATTTTGGGTGTACGACATGGCTCGTTATTTCTGCTCGGATATTCGACGGAAAGAGGAAAAAAAAAACAAAATTCGAGAGCGAGAAAAATCGCGTTCGAATCGCACGAGCCAAGAACTATTACACCGAAGTCGAGTGGCGATAATGCTCAGAATGTATTTTACAAGCAATTATGCTGAAACCAAGTGCCTTGTCTTTTGCAATCGATTTATACGACGACGATGACGAATGATCACGTCGTTCATTCAAACGCAATAACCGTCCATACGAGATGTTTACGTGAGAACATGTGCTAATTGTTAAAATAGGCAGACATGTTTTTAGAGAAAGCCCTTTGAAATACTTGAACGAGGGGAAAAACCACAAAATGAATATATATATTTTTTTTATATATAAAGTCTATACTTGTTACGAATTTGCAGTTATTGGTATTTTGAAAGCCCTGTTAGATTGTAAAATTCTCTTACGTTTTATACTACATACAATTATATAACGGAGATTACAAAAAAGGAAGAGTATATGATATTTATAGAATTATCTAATATCTTTAGCCTTAAGGATCGCCACGATTCGTGGATCAAAAGAGGCCGCTAAACTGTACTTTCTGTTTTTTTTTCTTTTTTTTTTTCTCGGAGAACTATACATAGTAAGGATAATTTTACCGATAATAATCAAAGTGGCTCGGTAAGAGGAGACAATATGCGTATACACATGTATGTATCCTTAGTTAAAACGAGGCAGCTCACTATACACGCATCGAGACACCGAGACTGGCGCGAGTGTCAAATCTTCAATTTTTTTTACTATTCTACCGCGACCATGGGTTTTTTTTATTACTATTGTACCAGTGATCCGAATTGCGTGATTGACAGTCTAACGGCAGTATTTTTACCCTTAATCGTGCTACCATGTTGACGCTGCTCCTCTCTGCCTTGTCTCACGCAACTCTTCGAACGGAGCAATATACACTTTTCTTAACATTTACTACCGTTTACAAGTGTAGTAAGACGAGTCGCAGTCGCGTTCGGCTGCTCGCTGTCGTGTATAAGGGAACGTAATGAGTTCGTCGTGAGCTCTTAAAAGAACTGTGTGTGTGTGTCGCTCTCCCAACTTTTCCCTCGGGAAGGAAAAGTCGTGGAGATGCAACTACGTCAAAGAGTGAAAGCGAGAGAGCTTGTGTGATTCTGTATATGTTCTTTGCGTATGTATGTGTGCGTGCGTGAATGCGTGTGTGCAAGCGAGAAAGAGAGAGAAAGAGAGACTTGTGTTCGGTTGCTCACACCCTACAAAGTTAGTCGTGTGAGTACCGACCTCTTTCGTTTCTTCTTTTTATAAGCTAATAAGGCGATCGTGTAATGTTCATTCGATACTTGTGTCTCACTGTCTCTTCTGTATTATTCGACTGAAACACGCGCTTGGAAAGCAATGTCGCATGCCAGTGTACGTGTACCACTACTTGTTTTTACTTGTTTCGATACGCTGAGAAGCGTGACGTCTTCCAGGCTTAAGATCGAGCGAGTGTAATCCTTTTTGCCTTGATTCAATGCGAAGAATTCAATTTTAAAGAACACTCGCTTAATCTAAGCCGCTCTTAGGGGGAGTTCTCACCTACTTTGGACTCCTTATGCCTCGGAATAGTATTTCTCTGTTGCGAGTCCAGAATATGGTGGAGCTATAATGCTTCCTTGTTACAAATGACTATTACTGTCAGAATAAAGAGGGACAATAAGGAGAAGCGCGAGAATACGAGATTGCGAGATTCTCGAGGTCGCGACATTGGCGATACGTTACTACTCTCAATGCGAATAGCTTCCAGAAGCGTCAGATCAGATACGTCTAATGTATTATTTTAATTGCTAGTTAACGATAACGATAATCTTTATTACACTGTATCTCTTGCTTTTAGTGTAAAACTCAATCCAGATTACTTTCGGGGAGCGTTTTCGCGCGGTGATATCATCAGAGTGCCTTAAAACACGCAGAACCGGTGAACGGTTTGCGTGAATGCTAATGAGAGAGAAAGAGAGAAAGAGCGAGAGAGAGGGAGAGAAAGAGAAAGAGAGTTTGCTAGTACCAGTTTAAACCAGCATGCATGCGCAGCTCTCATTTGGTAGCGCGTGCCCATATACACTTGAGATTATATTACGAGAAGCAATTAGTTGTTTAATATCAGTATTTAAAAATGCTCATTGGCGATTATTTCTCTCGTACATTTTTATATCGGTAACAAGTGCCTTAGTAATAACTATAACGGTAATTATATTGATTACTTACTTACTGACAGCATGCCTTTGTTTATTTCACCATCTTCTCATCTTTATCCTGGAACCATCCTTCTCATCCTACGTTCAGTCAAAATGGACTCGGAAGTATCGAGCATGTTTTGTTTCCTTAACTTGTCGAATTTGCTGAATTCTTATCTGGACTGTGATGCCTCAGAGGACTCACGATACAGTATTGATCATTAGAAATGCATTATAAAATCACTCGAGTTTGTCAAGATAACGGTATCTCTGTCCCATGTGGTATATTTTTCCCATACAAATACTTTTATTTATACTGCCTGGAGAAACAACACGTAAGTGATCTATTTAATTTGTTAAATAATCGTGCTTACTGAGATTGTATACACTTTAAATGCAGCGAATCAATGTATGTAGTCGGCTTCTTGTACGTTGTAAGGGTTGATGTCGCGCGTTTGGTGGTTTTTACCACATTCATATTCAGTAGGAGAATGATCGATCGGCGCAGTGTACCTTTTTCATGGTGGTGTGAATCAACATGGGGATATTTTCGCGAAGCCATCAAGGGCGGAGGCAGATCTTCCATTTGACCAAGGGTGGGTTTCCCAACGACGCAGAAGAAACGGTTACGGTTTTGTGAGGGTGGATGAATCGCATCCACCCTCTCTTTGCGGCCTACGGGTTTTTATCCAATCCTGACCCTCGCCTTCCACCCCTCGAGAACTAAAACGTGATCGGTCAGACACAATAACGAATAGTACTAGCTAACTTTTTACCAAGTTACAAGTTTGTAATATTCCATCTTCGTCCCCAGTTAGGCCACAGAGATTTTCTTCTCAGTTTGTTAGAAATCTGTTTCTTCCGTGGAGAAGTCGATTTTCTGAAGTAGTGTTTTTCTCTTCAAATTTGATATCTACCAATTGTCAATCTCACTATTTTATTTGATCTAGGAATTGAGAAGCTACATCATAATTCTAGATTTAAAACAGGATATAGACTCGGAAATGGTTCAGGTATACAGAATACACTTTTTACTGTTCCAATGTTATAGTAAGGAAATACGTTGGAATGTAATAATCGTGCGGACAGGAAGGATTGGCTTTCGCATATTTCCCAAAAGTACCGTTGTCCATTGCGGAAACACAATCCTCTAGGACTCCATCGAACTGTAGCGAGATCGCAAAAAGGAAACATTCGTCGTCGGTCTCCCATGGCGTAGGTCGTGAGTATCCTAAAAAAAGCGTCGCCACCGATTTAGTGGAGATTAGTGTCCGGGTACCTGGGCTTTTTCAACCCTTTCTTTCCGTTTTCTTTCACCAATGAAAGGTATTCAGGGTCTCGAATTGTCCGTTGCCGCAGTTTTTTAAGTGCACCCTAACAATGTCGACTGCCACGCAAGAACCTCGGATAATCCGCGGACTGTTGGAAAAATTTGTTTCTTCCGATTTTTTTATTCGCTAGTAAGGCTTAGTTTCTTAGTAAAAACGACGGGAACACATTGGAAGCTAGCGACAATTAGAGAGGATAGTATAACAGGGTTGAGTCTCGGTGAAAAATCTTTCAGCTGGACAATAAGGAGTGAAAAACACTTAATCCTGGAAAAAAGTTCTATTACTTTCAATATAGCTCTCAATAAACAAACGAAATTATTCTGTCTTCTACTTTATAGCCTGTACTTTTTTCTAATCAGACAGAACACGTTAAACCGAATTAAGTCGTCATAAATTCTCATATTACTTATTTGCATACAATTCGTAGAAACATCACTGGTTAGTATGTAAATCAAGTGTCAACACTAGTGACACTTGTGTCTTTATAAATCCATATTTAAGAGTCTGAGAATAAATCACGCATCACCTGTTGCCGCATAAAAAAGCCCCTTTCATCACTGCAGGTATGTGCACTTGTATCCTGGCACGGTAAGGATGTGGGGTGATTTTTTGTCGATCATAGAAACCAGATAAAAAACATCACAACACCCTTCATTCCCCCCTATATAGCACCGAGGCTAATGGAAGCGATACCTAAAAAACTCCCCTTCTACCGGCAGGTTGCCACCCATTGTGTAAGCGGCTAGTAATACGAGTCGAATCGCGTGTGTAAAAAAAATTAAAACTCCCCATTCCAGCAACAGGTTGCCCTTTGTACCAAGGGGCCTATAATAATCGTGCCCATCGAAATCTCTTCACCCTTCTTGCACCCCTTCACGCCTATTATTAAAACATCAAACCTCAACTTGCCACCTAAGAACCCTTCCTATGTTTTTGTCGGGAATTTTTTAAAATTTAACTACGTGAAAATCGGTATTTAAGAGTACGAGTTAATTTCAATAATACAACAATATAATTGAGATATGTGATTTTTCAAAGAGAATTGCAAAAGAAGACAAATTAGAGAGAACGCGTGCGAAAGTAGAGGATTACGACTTAATAGATGAATAGTAAGCTACAAAAGTATTATTCCATTCATTTCTGATGAAGGTGGAAACATCGAGCATTGTGCTTCGCCTCGTTAGAAGTGTAGTCCATATGTCGCGAGGATTCGAAATGCAGACTGCTCGGGTGGCCGGCTGCTAGAGAAGTAGAGGCTATAGCGTCGTAGATCGAGATCGATCGATCGTCCCGTGCGACTCGGATTTGATTTGCACCGGGAGTCTCTTCCTTTTTGTACGCATTTTTCCATCCATGCCCCTCACTTTTCGTAAAAGAGCCAGCGGACAGATCGCCCGGATGCATGAACTGCATTAAAACGTATTCCTAATGGGCACACGGACGCGCTTCCACTCGCTCCTTTGTCAAGGCATCCCATTTAAATGCCATTTTACCGTGGGCCCTCTCTTCACCGCGATGATCTGCAAAAAGCTAGCCAGGTTTCGCTGACAATAGAAAAAAAAATATAAATGACACTTTTGAGGGTGTCTCCCACGTCGTTCATTCGTCTAGCTTCTTCTTCGATTTTTATTGTCATCTCGCTTTACTAACTTTTACTAAAGGAATACAGAATAACTGTTCAAATTGATCTATCGAAAGTTAAAAGATTATTGAATAATTCTACCAATCGAGTTACATTTTGATCGCTAGGAATTTCTTAGAAAGTTTATACTATAACGAAGTTATGGTAACTTGCCAAAATGATGAGTACCGGATTTAGTCCATAAGACACACGGTATTAGTAGAGTATAAATCAAGGTAAAAAGAGACACGACGAGTTTTCATGGAGGAAGTTTAACCGAGCCACGGTATCCGATAATCCCGAAGGGTACCTAGTCGGGCTTAAAGCAGTCATTAGCAGTAATCACTCGCCGCAAGAGCTGTGGTTGTTCGGTAGAACGCGGGTGCACGCGTCCCGGTGAGATTTCCTCGAGAAAATACGGCTAGATACCCTCCCCCCCTCCCGCAGTTCCGTGTTCCTTTCGAAAACGATGGAGATTTACGCGAAGCTGCTCTATAAATAGGGCAGACGGTCGCACAGCTGAGGCGGAAAGCGGAAATCACGAGGAACACGCGCGCCGAGTATCGTGTGTCGAGTCGTCGAACAAAACGAGAAAAACGGTGAACGAAGGAAAAAAGAGGGAGGCTGACCTTTAAGGTCGCCGAAGAGGCTAAGGCGGCAACCAAGAAGGTCTGAATCTTGCTGTTGGAGAATCAGAAGGGAGAGAACACGAGGGTAACGGAACAAAAAATCGGGGGTCAGCATTTCCGAAAAGTGGACAAAATTGGTCCACGTGGCGGGATGTGACCTTCTGTATACTTCTACATACATTTCAAACAGAATTCCAGTGACGATTGTCGTTTTTACTAGGTTTTCCATAATTCAAAATTATTCTTGTTAAATAAAATAAGAATACTTTCACAGAAAGTATATGTATACGTTTCGATAGTTTATTGCTATTTCGTTTGTTCACACAAACTAAGGGATAGCCTGAATAAAGTAAGAAGATACGGAATTTAGTAGAGTTACTATAAATTTTTATAAAATCGACAATAAAATCATAGTGTTTCCGGAAATAAAGAGGGATCTTGGATTGTTTCCATGGAAGTTTCCACCCCTCCACTTGGTTGGGGTATCGTTGAAGGGCAGGGTGGCTGCAGGAGGGTGCAACAGCCCCACGCTCCGCCCTTGAAGGACCAACTCGCCCCTCGGGAGTCGATACAAAAAAAAACCTATAAATGAAAATGATCGAGCAGCCAGTTTCATCCGGCCACCATTCGCTTTTTCCCGTTTTCCTGACGAAACGAAAGCCGATTACGCGCTGTCGCCCAAAACGACTCCGACTTTATGCTAATAACCATCGGATTACGCCTGTTACCGAGCGGGGCTTTATCCGATTCTTTTAAACCGGGAATGTCCCATTGTTGTGCTGGACGAGCGAACATCGTTCTGGTATTTTTCCGCAAGGGTTGCGGTTCAATGATCCAACTCTTTACAATTATACAATAAAAGGATTTTAAGCGGATATTAAAGCAAAGAATTTTCCATCTGCATAGAGTTGTTTTTTTCTAATACATATCATAATATTTTTCTTATTCCTGATACCAGCGAATTGGTTAAAAAGAATTGCAATCGAGAAAAAAATAACGTTACTTATAAAGCTGTATTATTGTATAGAATCTTTCGGTATTAGGAGTAGCTCCCCGTTGGGACTGTTTTCGTGAGTAATATAGAGTACCGCGCGTTTACCGCAACTTTTTCGTTTAAGCTCCAGTTTCGCAGGTTTTCCCTCGGTCCATAAATACCGTAGCTCGGGTGCGAAGCCTGGAAGGTTTCGTTATTAGGGCCGCGTGGTCATTAAGGTCGCACACGCTCTCCGTGGGGTGGTCGGTTTTCCGTGGTATGGGGTGAAAATGCGATTGGCGAGTGCTTTCTCACCGAGTCGTCGACAATCGTCGCGGATTCAAGAGGAGACGGCTGCATTGGTCGTTTTGGAAAATTGCTAGTGAGCTTTGAGATGACCTACCAACCGGCCTGCTTGCTAGGGCCAGGATCCGGCTGGACAATGGTCACGTATGTGTCGATCTATAAATCTTGCATTGTCCAGTGCCGATGTTTAGTCGGCCGCATATTAACCCTGGGGGTGAAAAGGCCGCGCACCCGGTATTGTTCAATGGTTGACCCCTCTCGTCGCACGGTGACCCCTGCGCGCTTCTTATTTATCAGGTTACGACTCGAAACTCGTAACCGATCCAGAAGCCTGGACCCCGTACTTCCTTTCTCCCTTAGTTCGGGATACGCCCTTCGCGAAATCGGACTCGTTATTTCGACGCGGCCTTTACTGACCCTGCTATTCTCTCGACCCACTATGAGAATCACTCTCGAAGAATGAAATTCACCCTGCACGTCGCGTCCCATTTCCAACCAGCTAAATCTCACGTTTTCACAATTTTTAGTGGGAACTCGTCTTCGGTGTGAGACCATTCTGACATACACTGAGCGTAGGCTGACGGAAAGCTACGGTTCGACAACTCGATTTCCAAGATGCATATTAAATCAGCCAAAACGCGTTACTAATTTTTAAAATCTACAAGAAATAATCAATCACCATGTGTAATACTTTCCACAATTATTTGTAATTTCGTTTCAACTTAATATCTGGTTTCGATGGATATCAAAGGGACAGAGTTCTTTGGCAGATTTAGTACATTGAGTAGGAAACGGGTGGACTTTAATTACGCAACGTGACATGTTGCAGTGTGTGCAATGGTCAAGAACGCTAATGGTCAAGATTCGGTCCGTTAGGAACAAACGGTCGATTTGGCCGATTTTGTGGAGGAAACACGCGGCATAAAGGAGAAGCCTGAAATAAGGCTGAAGATCGGTCAGTTGGATTAGAAAACGATCGTTGGTTTCGGAAGCTGGCACGAGTCAGCAGATGTTGCGGTAAGATTTCGGGTCGAGAGGCACGAGCCGATAAAAAGTAAGACGTTGAAGATTCACAACTATACTACACTAAAATACACTGTTTATTATCTTCATAACGTTTTTCAAGCTCTTCTCCAGTAAGAATAGTTCTTCGCTTCATTGAACTGATGGAATATTAGAAGAGCGCCCAGTCTATTCAAAGTTGAATCTGCTCCATTAATGCGATCCTTTTTTTTCAACCTGTTCTACGTTTCCCTATTCATCTCCCGTGTTCACGGGGCTCCGAAATCACGGGATCAAGCCTCCAATTATCGTCAAGTGCACAAAAACTCGAGGAAAAAGTGCAGCAGTCGATCCTTGCACACGCGACAAATTCCCTCACCCTCCAGGGGGATCATAATACCAGGGACATGGGAAAGAAATCTTCAAAAAAATGTCTTATGAAATCAGAAACTAATCGATCGGTCCCCATCCACAATTTCGAGGGGTTCAAATCATTTTTTGTCGACCTGTTCCTTCCGTCCGCTAATCTCTTTCGAAATTTCCGCTTTTCCCTTCGACACGCAGGTAAGACGATTTTACGCTCAATTCTTAAAAATGATCCTGTTTCATGATCATGATTCTAGGGTAAATCATACAATGGTGGACAAAAGAATGTTTCAATTTTAATATTTTTTTTTTTTGCTCGTCGCAGTAAATTCGCATTTCTCAGGTGCATAAATTCTCGTTAATAGAGAGCAGAACTCTTGTTTCGAAGTTCCGGATGGAGGAGGATCGTTCGTGCGCACGCACGCGTGTCCGTGCGTGTTTACTGAAAGCACCACGAGCCTTGCCACGCGCTTGCCGTGCCGAGAGTGCAGGAAAAGAGAGAGGGATAATATCGATGCGTCCACACAGGAGACAGTGGGGGTGGCCCCAGCACCTTTGGATCGAATTTGAAGAGTATCTTTTATACACGTTCGAATCTTTATTATTGCTCAAATACAATTAAATTTTCAGCTTTCTGATTTTTTAACGAAATCGTACAATCCGTCATTTGAACTTTCTCCAAGAGATAACGTAGACATAATTGCTTGTCTACACGGTTCGCTTGCTACAATTAATACTTGATCCGGTACACTGATGCGCTAATCTGTAGAATAAATAAATAAATATCATTTAGTATAATCACTCTTACTTTCGAATTACTCAATTGTTTTTCTAGTTTTTCGGTAATTGTTGTACGTTCGCAACCTTTTCGAAGGTTTCCATATTGACTATAAGGATTTTTGACGGAGATTCGGTTTCCTGGGATGGACAGAGCCTAAGGGAGTAGGAAGAACGAGAAAGAGGGGTGGTCCCCTCGGGCCGTTTTGACGCGGAGCATAAAAAGCCGGGGAAAAATGGAAGAAGGAAAGAGGGCTGGGAAAGACGGGGTCGGGAGGAGAGTCGAGGGGTAAAAAGGAAGGAAAAAGGAAGGAGGACGCGGAATTGTGGCGTGGACCAAACCCAGAGTGGATTCGGCCACTGAATATCGAGAGCCCTTCAATCCACAGAGGGTCCACACTCCGCGACTGGGAAAACCTATGACCGAAGAGAGAGAGAGACTAAGGGAGAAAAAAAAAACCATTTCGGAAAAGCAGCCGCTGCCACCGGGCAACTGACCGCCAAATCGTCACTTAGCAGCCTCTTTCGTCTTGAAATTGATGCCTTTTTCACCGGGAAATCGAAATTTTCCAGCTGCGTCTTTCTTTCGATTTTACTACAAAGTTCCATCATATTCGCTTTTCAATTTATTATAACTACTCTTGCAAATTACGGTATATTCAATAAGAGTACTTAGCAACGATACGTATTCCTTGTTCAATAATCCTTAATTCTACAGGAGTAGTCTGACAATGAGACCAGTAAGTAACAAGATGAATAACTAAATAAGAAATTCACGAGCCAATATACTCCTACAGACTATAGTAGCTAATTATCGATAGACCACAGGCTCGGTGCAGTAGCTGGAACCGCAGACCAGGGCAAAAGTAATGGGGTCCAATTAGCGTGTCAAAACAAAAGTAGGAAAAGAGCTAAAGAGGATCCGACCAAGCCAAGTTCCCATTTAAAAAGCAAAAGAACCGAGAGAAAAGTGGAAGGACTGCTGCATAGGTGGTGTCAGCAGATGAACCATAAGTATGGGTCAAGCTAGCACGAGCGCGTGGGTCAGCTGTCAGTTGTTTGTCCCGGTGGAGGGGTTGGCATTTGTGCGATGTGCAGGCTGCGCGCATTCGTTGCAGCCGCGAAGCCCTGCACATAAAATCTCTCTCTATCCGATGGACCACGACACCCTCTTTTTTTTCCCTATCTTACTCCCTTTCTATGGATCCGAACTGAGCTCCCTTGTCCAGTGGCGGCCACCGCTCGAAGAATTTTTCGGCACGAGTCGCCCGCCTTTTATTCCCTTCTTCTCAATCTTCTCTTGGCCACTACTACCCTCTTTCTCTTCTTTCTCTTCTTTAAGGCACTTTTTCGAAGAAATAGTGGACCTCCGATCCGGATGCGCGATCCCAAATGCCCTTGCCATAATCGACCCACGATCACCTTTTTTTAGACGACCCTTCGCTCGTAATATAGTATTTTCGGGAACGTCTGCAGTCGACTTTTAACGTGGTTTCTTGTAATCCGAAAATAGCTCCCCATTGCAATTGTGGTTATCCGAGAAACTTATCCGAGACTCTTTGAGTTTCGATTCTTATAGCAGTGATCTTTGTATAATGTCAAGGATAACGTAATATAACTTTTGATATAAATTTTTCATTTGCAAATTGTTATTCGGTACACTGTGGTAGAAGTAAATATTATGGTTTACGTGATTCGAGTAGATCGTGCAGATGTCGAGTAATAGAGATCGATGAAAAATGGTCAATCATGAATTCCCCTTTTCTATATTGTGATAAAAGGTACCTTAGAACACACCTATGCTCTAGTTTGTTTTTCCACGGGTATATTGATTGTTCTGTTTACCAATGGTTCCAGTGTCACGTGATTAATTCTGTTTTTCGATTCTGTTTTCTAAAGCGAGCCTGCTGCTGCGCAGTTCGAAATTAAGCATGGTGCACCTTCATCGTAAAGCTTTTTCATTCGGTGGCTCTTCGAGAGTTGACCGTCCGGAAGATTTTGGGATAAAGGAAAAAACAGTGCTGTCCGGGTTGTACCGATGATTCCGCCCTGTTTTTCCTTTCGTGAAAGTTGTGTGAAGTAAACAGCAGTGTCCAAACACGATGACAACCTGGCACGGCGTATTGTCTCGAACGCTTTGAAAATTGCAGCCTCGTGGTTCCGGTTAATCCCGCGCCGAAAAATAATATGACACTGCCGTGAGCTGTCGGACCGGTGTTTAGAAAGAATAGCAAAAAACACGTTGCGACAATGGAAATATTGAACTTGTGACTCATTTGATCTTCTACCATGTAATATCGTTGAAACATGCATTTTAACATTTTCGCTGATATTTTACAATTGAAGTTTCTAAAATTTAAAATTATACTTATAACAGGCAAACTATTTTTCAACTTTGTCTTTTTAATCTAATCTAATTTATTATACTCTTCGTAAATAAATAGTTTGAAAGTTGTTAGATGCATTTGAGGATTTAATTATAAGGGCGATTAATTTCGAAAATAAGTCTTAAACTATCAGTATCAGCGGAAGAGATAATTGGACTCTCAGAGGTCACGGCGCTATATCAATTAGAATTTCTATTTTTACAGCGGACCGAAAGCGTGATTTATCTAGCTGGACTGGTGAGCAGTAAACAAAAATACGAGAGTTGTTTGCAAGCAGCGAAAAAGGGTCAGAGTCACCGCGGAAGACAGTATGAAGATAACCGCATCGAAGTGTCAAGGGTCGCGAGTGAACGATAAAAAAGTAAACCGCATTAGCAGAAACGATGACTCAATTGAGACGGAAAACGACAGTAACCGCATAATCAGTGAATCGAGATAATGAGACCGTTACGCTTCTCATAGTCCATTTGCCACTGGACACTGTCATTAAAACATTATCCGGTCATGACATTCTTCAAGCTTCAAGATTCGTAATGATGGTAATTGATCATTTAAACTCGTCAGTTACGTGGGTTATTAGTTGATAGTTACTTAATAGTAGTCACTTAGTACGCCAGTAATATTATTTATATTATTATTACTAAACGAAAGAAGAAATGATTTTCTATGTGTGAGTCATTCTATTCACTTTAAACTTAGAATAAATTTAACTTAAACGATGGACAATATGAATGGAAAATTTCAAGTAAATTACTTTGATCCTCTTACGATCTTTCGTGTCAAAATAAAACGAAAAAACATAGTGAACGAAATACGATAAAAATTGATAAATCAAGGCTGAATGTCAAACAATCGTGTAGAATCTTAAAAAATTCCTACGAACAGTATCCGTAATATTTGTCTACAGGCTTACTTACACTCACTAAAATAAATATCTCGATGAGATTGCAGGAATAAATCGCTAGTTTAAACGACCCTCGACGAATAATCTCCGTATAACAAGACGGTGAGTTTTGTTGTACCTAGAAGAAGGATAGTACTCCGTACTATTCCACCGGCGGCGATTTGTTTTCCTTACACCAACGTATTCTTGTTTTACGTGCTGATCGAGAAGCGCGAGAATTTTCTTCACTTCTTCGATGAGACCGCTGCGAACGTGTTTACCGTGCGGCTGCTTTGGGGCGGAACGGGAAAATATTTTTCTGGCAAAATTTCGAGAGTCGCCCTTGGCTGCAGAGGGGTGCGAAGGGGTTAGCGAGCAGCTGTTTAAACGAGCTTCGACACACCCACGCTCAGGTACAAAGCTGCATACGTTACTTTCTGTCAATGGGTGATGTCATTCATTTGTGTTTTTCGAAATATACAAATTTTTTCCATTTTTCATTCTCACTGCCTTCAACCGCATTTATTCGGACAATGATTCTTATCTATAAATTACCTGAAACATTTTTCAAAAGTCTTAGCAAATTTATATTTTCCCTATATAATTATTTTGCTAAATCTATCTACAGTCGCGATTAAAAAATGTTTTTAAATGACCATTGACTTTTTAAAAGATTCCGTATCTTATTAGATGAAGCAATGAAAATGCCTGAAATATATAAAAGAGTTTAGAAGCATATATTTTTGATAAAATAACTTGAATTAAATTTTAAGCCTTCCTTTGTCCGCCTCTCTAATTAAATTAATTTGTTTACTTACCTCGAAATTGGTATAAATTTCTACAGCTAAATTGTTGTGTATTCGGGAAAGGTTTTCCACAGCGGGCTATTGCTGCCGGGTAGAACAGTAGTCGCAACCGCAGGATGCTTGAATTCAAGGGAAAAGGAGTGAAAGAGGGGAGGGGCACGCGTCCTGTGACCACCGCCCCATGCCAGTCATCGCGGATAAACAACAATGTAGAACCTCTCAATAATACGCGTACGACCATTTTCTGCTTTTCCTCTCAAACTCACCCTGAGCTTACCCTGAGCTCACCCATAGACCAACAATTCAGCTTATACGTTTTCAATCTACGATTTCACGAATTCTCCATCTCTGTATTTCGCCTTCATTGAATATCGTTCTAAACGAATATGTAAAATACAAAATACGTTGTATGTACTTCATTGACAAAGGTAATATCAATGTAAGTGAGAATCCAAGTTAACGTAAGAAACAATTAAACAAACAAATAACAAAGTCACGATGAGATGTACCATTGGTTAGATTAATTCTAGTGATGCGAAAGGGTGAACACGAAATCACACACGTGCCACATTCATATTGGTCTGCGAATGGGAGCAGCATCAGGATGAGCTGTGCGAAGGGTGAGAGAGGGTGTCAAAAGGATTGGCGAGGTTGTTGCGCTGAACGGTAACAATAATTTAGCAGAGATGACCGTAGTATTGTCTCAATTCAAGCGACGGTCAAAGATGGGTGCGTCCCTTTCCAGTGGTCCCTTTTCTCCGGGGCAACACCCTGTTTGAACTGTTTTCGAAGCGGCCTTATAAAATTCTTAGCATGGAAATCCAGCTTCGATGGGCAATTCTAGGTATCAGATAATGAGTTATTGTATAATTGCAAACTGGATTTATGGCGACCGAACTACCTGAAACTCCAGGCGATTTTCCAGGGAAAAAATCGCGTAGGCCTGTGGCCAAGTAGCTTAAGAATCAATCCTCTTTCGTAGGAAGTATTAATCTGATTTGCCAAAAGACTTTTTCATAATCACTGCGATATCTCCAATACTCGATAATGTTTCTCTTTTTACTTATTACCTGAAATAATACAAGATTTATAAGATAATAATTAGTAAGACACACGAGGAATTCGGGTTGTTAGGTTTCAAGTGAGGCTGGATATTTAAATCTCAGGATAGACTTACGTCTAATCCAATTTCGAAAGCTTGAGAATTAAAACGAGAGATCCAATAAATCAGCGGGCGGTTCAGAGGAATTAATAAAGCAATAAATCGCTGGTGGAAGTGATGTCATCGTTGCTTATACCACGGGGCCAATATACCGGGGATGGAAGGATCGTCGCTCGGAAGTCAGCCCCGATGCCAAAAGAGTATTAGGCCACGGGCTAGCGATTGCAGAACCGAAAGGGCATAGAAAAAGGGATAGAAGAAAAAGGGCAGAACAGCAGAAACTGGAGACGCACAAGATGGGGAACAGACCGACTTTCTCTGTGTTTAACCCCGTTAACTGAGATAGTAACAGTACTACTGTACCTCCTCGGTAAGTCAAACGGGCAACAATAAAAACTAGGCTCTAGGGATCGTAAATTTTCGAAAACGCTGACCTCGAATCCTGCAAACGTGCGGAAGAAAATGTGTCGATTGGCGCAATCCGTTTTGGGCACAGCCCTTTACAATCTTCGCTAGAGAGTAACGGGGTTCGAAAATATTCAACCCTGAGTTCTAGAGGCTAGAGAACCTTCAGAAAGATTCTTCCAATGGAACTATAACCTTTGCTTCAAACCTTATCGTTAGACTCTTCTATACGTAATTACTCCGCTAATTACCCTCGTTTCGTGCGCGATCCAGTTAACTTCCCTTCGAATTTTAAAACTCACCTCGCGTGGTGGTTTTCGTGAGGAAAACGAATAGTGCGCGGTGATACAGGCAAATTAGGGAGAATGGTAACGACGCGTTATCATGAAATTCCATCGCTATTCGAGTCGGTTTTCGACATAACAGTTTGACTCATTTTTCCAAGTCTGGTCGATGGTATCAGTCCTTGGAAAGTGTGCCAATTGATCAAATGACATTCTTCATATACCCGTTGTATTATCGTTTCGTAGTTTCACGTAGGAATTGCGAGAGACAGTGAAAAGGTGGTGAAAAATGGTAACTTTCGAGAAGAAGACTGCGCAAGGAAGGAGACAAGTGAGTCGTAAAAAGGTCAGCATGGTAACTAGTGTGTCTGGAAAACTCATGGGTACTCTAATTGGATAGAACTGGCAAGAATCGTGCCACTGGTCACTCGTAAACTACTGCGGTTTTTTTTCCATTGGTTCAATGGCGAAATCCAATTATAGTTACCTTAAGACTGCGCCGAAGGTGGTGTAATAAAAACAGTCGCGCCTTCCTAGAACGGTTCCATCGTGGGGCCTTGCGGCCCAATTGTCTTCGCGGCGTCGCTCTTTCGCTATTGATCCACGTTATATTGTTCTCCAGTGCTCCAGTGCACTTGTTCAAAATAGAACCCTTCATCGTGGGTAATTCGAAGGTAGTCTGACCTAGCGTTACTCCAAGTATTGTCACCCACTTTGGATGTTTGTCGTCACGTTTCCTTGTATTTCGCCTATCCCAAGTTCTGCAACAAATAATTGGGTCAGCCGATAATCGGATTAATTTACCTATAAAGCATACAGCCAATAAATCTAGGTAGTAATTCTGTCATCCCTTTAAATTTCCGAGAACTCGGGCTAAATTTTGGATTATTGATTACTGCACCCTAGTATTTTACGAATATCTCAAGTATTTATTTTATTAAATCATACGATTGATATGAAGAGAAATAGACAGATACGAGGGTAGTAAAAGTTATCAGAAGAATTTGGGAAAGAGTGTTTATAAAATTGATAATTAACTAAAAGGCGATAATAAATATTTCGATACCGATTTTTTCCGTAAACTTGGGATTCTCAAAGTCACTTCCGGACACCCTGCAGATTTTCTGCGAAAGTGCAACAGCGATGATACTTCTTAAACCAATGGAAGATCGGGTGGTACGTCAAGCGCATTTGAATCCCTCCCAAAATTCCGAAATGTCTTTCAAAAATGGTCAAGAGGGATTACGAAACAATAGGCGAAAAATCCAATGGTTCACTTAGGTCAGCAAATGCCGGACTCAGGGTTGGGTGTGGTGGTCGCGGTCACCGTTGCCGGCCAAATGCACTGCAATCTGGAACGTGGTAAGCTAATCGCATTATTTATTGCCGGCGAGTACTTGTCACCGGCGAGATCGACTGTCAATTGTTTATGCGCGTATTCTCGTCGCTCCGGTTGTATTTACGTCGGAATTGAGAGAAAATGCTGTTATACCTAGGGTGGAGTCCGAAGAATACGCGAACTAGCCATAAAGTAGAAGTCAGCATGAAAAGGGGTACCCCATTAGGAAAAATATCGTTCAGACTATTATTTATTGCGCAGTTACTTTAATTGTCTTTTGTCTTTTAAGGAGTGCCCGAATTTCAGGAATAAAATTATCCTAGAAACTACGGTTGGAAGAAGTGTATTGTTCATCCGCACTTCATAAAACTCTAGTAAAAGTATATGGTAAAATATATCGAGAAAATTTCTTCGCGTAGTTATCGTTAGCACATAAGAAATTTGAAAGTTGTGCTTTTTGTCTCGAGGATCTTGAGAATTTATGGGAAAATTTGCGCTTGTTGGAAAGTGTTTACCATGAGTTTTAAGCCGTTAAGTGTTGGATAGAACGAACGGTCCACTGGCAGATTAAAAAAGGGGTCGAAGGAGGTAAAGGCGTCGAACTTAATAGGGCCAAAGAAATTGGGAAGTGAAGAAACAGTTAGAAAATCTCAAGTCTCTTCGGTCTAGCTTTTGCTCACTCTCGCTCGTTCTCTCGTTTTCACCTCTTTCCCTTACTTTCTTTCCTTCTCCCAGTCGAACAGAAATTCAACTGTAAAAGCGTCGTAAACGTGCGAGTGGAGAGAAAACTGTCCTGGCCAGCGGAAAAAGAGATTAAAGGAAAGGGTTAAAGGGGATTTTTTGATGAAACATTTATGACCTCGAGATTTTTTCCTCCCCCGCCCTACGAACCGAAAGGGTTAAGGTACAATTTATAGTGGTTCTTGTGTACCTGTCGGTCAAGGTCCACTGTCATCGGCGCACCTCTTCAAACGGCACGCTTAGGACACACCGTTTCCTAGAAAACCTTCGCGACACCGTTAAATTATTTCATTCCCTTTTCGTTCCCTTCACAGAAATTCGCACGATCTCATCTTCGGCTCCAAAATACGTATCAACGGAAAATCACATTTTTCAGGTCTACTTTCTTCACTTCGAAGACTGTGTCTCGTTTGAGGCTTAATAATTACACTCGGAAGGGTTTGGTGAGATAACAATAAATTAGTCTCAAGGGAATCCTCTGGCCCAGACGTCGCTCATTTCCTTTAATTTTGGAGTTCGCGTCATACGGTTTTACTAATGGATCCGACTGCTGTTTTCTCGAGACAGGGAAAGGGTGCAGTCTGTCGGTAGGGAACACCGGCAAATAGATCACCTACACGCCCGAAAAAGAAACGGCTGTGCGCACGCCTCAGTATTTTTGGTCGTCTTTTCCCATTTTATGGCACTGACAATTTCGCGTGTGCTCGCGTAGTTCTTCATTCAGGACTCCGAAACAGGAGACGCGAACTTGAAGTTTAATGATGCGTAGGGGTTAAGGACTAACGGACACTGGTTAAATGGAGCCAATCGAAGCAAGTCCGAATAAGGGTTCTATTCGGTCAATGACTGAACTCAACTGATATAAATCTCTCGATCAAAGTTTCAGGAAAAGAGAAAATAATTACAAACTTCCTTCTCTAATAATAAACAATACCTTAAGCTGAGGATAAGAAATTAGGATAAAGATATAAAAGAGAGATCAATTTTTGGTTAAAAGATTCATTGACAGCATGCAGTATTAGCATATAATTATTATTTTATTTTTATTTAAACACCGGGTATTTCAAGTAATTTGGAATCAGCATGAGATATAGTGATTCAAGTCCGAAGGAATTTCCCTTGGAAAATTCAAAAGGAAAGTGCAATTCCGGAAAATAGACTTTTTCGAAAAGGGTTATGCTTTCTAGAGTGGGTGACGGGGTAGTAGGATTCTGAACCAAGTGCAAAAATCATTGTGGTGGGAGTAGTGGGGAGGGTACGATATGCAGTGAGTAAGGGTACCGCGAGTGGTCGCGTGGAGGGGCAATGGTTCTAGGTCTATGAATCCGTATGTTCGGCAGGACAGGCCAGCCACGATTGGAGAAACGCTTCGGTCGAAGGGAGAGGGTAGCTGCCCCTTCGCGCCGGTGGGAGCCACAAATAAGCCGGTATTCCTCTTTGGGACTTAGGACCTTGTCAGTCGACCTCGAGCATTCGCAATCGTCCAGTTCGGCTCGAGGAGCCGTGTTAGCTCCTTTGACAAAACTTAATCAAAATTACAAGTATCTCTTATATCTCTCTCTCGCGCGCGTGCTCGCGCGATCTCATCAAGTTCTCACGGCTTCATTTCACTCTGTGGAATTCTATATTATCAGTGCACCAGTGTTCAAGGATTTCCGCATTCATAGGGATAGCCGAACACGGCGCCAAGAGGCTTGCTGGAAGCTGGAGACTAGATCAAGGTTCGTGAATTACTTACTGTTAGTTTATCGGTAGTACACTCGACCTTGATGGATCTGTGATCTTAAGTGTAGTGCGAATTTTGATTTATACGCGTAGGCTTAGAGTCCTCGTGGATCGCGTATTAATTATAATACTCTGAATTCAATTGGCTAGTTATCGTAATAGTCGGGTTGACAGATTTTAGTGATCCTGAAGATTAACGAAAACGGGCTCAACAACGATAGCTATAGACTGCGGATATTTATGCAAAGATCAATTTATTATTTAAGTATTAAAAATTATAGTACATCTACATTATTACTCTTATATTTCTCGGTTCTCCGATATTAGAAGCTAAGTAATTTGGATAAAAATCCGTAATATATTATTGATATATACATCCTGAATACCGAATGTTACTCAAACTACATTTCAATTATGAATTCAATAATTCAAAGATTCTAAAATTAGCTTTCCTACTTACTTTATTTGCATGCCTCTAATGGCTTCATCCGTGAGAATCGTCGCGAGATTCCGGTGCCCTTGTAAACTTACCTAACCGGGAATGCGAATTCATGGCTGGTTAAGACCTATATTGTTTGCGTGTATGTGTATATAAAGGCACCGGTACGGAAAGCACGCTGGTAACGACTGCGGTTTTGAGTTTCTTTTGACTAATTCTTCGAAGAAGATGGAGCTTTCCCTTCAAGATATTCGGGTCTGGTTGGCACACGAGTTCCCTTGTTTAGTCTGTGTGTTTCGAAAAGTGTCCGTGTGTCGTGCCGATCAACGCGAACGCGCGGGGGGGAAACAAACACCGAGAGAAAATCGAATTCCATGCCAATTGTCGACGGCACGAGGCAAATATTACGTATGCCAGCTCACGAATAGTTCATTTCGAGACACTACGCTCCGATAAGTAACACGGATTAAGAAGGTTTGCGGGAAAAGAGTTGCGCGTCGTACGATTAAAGGAGGGTGGTTTCTGGTACCTCCTTCGCGGATTTCTATTCCTACTCGAAAACGAAGAAATATATCGCGCAATAAGGACCATGCTGAGAAACGAGCGGCGATCGAAGGAAAGTGAATCGTAAGTCTACTAATATATGTATACGCTTCGCTAAGTATATTTATATTTGTCTCGGTATACTATTAACTAACAAAACTATGTATATTTCACGCGAAGCTTATATCTTTTATTTGTCCGAGAATCTTAATAGTTATCTATTTTTAATACAAAAGTTATCGACCAGTTAACATTCAACTCTTTCATTGACAAACATAAAATTGAACTTTGTCTAGATTACTATAATTAAAGCATTTTACCCTCTCGGTTGATCGGATTATATAGACAGAGAGTTCGACCTTAGGAAAATAGATTTTCATTTCATTCATCAAAATTTAAAAATTGTTCAATTAGCTTAAATTAATGGATCGAATAATTCGGTGAATTGAATACGGTTTATTGCAGTTCTATTCGACAGTTTAGTTTCTTGACGTAGTTATTAACAGGTTTCTTGTTGCATCGTTTGATACTGTTATCATTCGACTTTCATCGTACTAGCTCGAAAGTCGGCTGTTTTTTCGAAACCTCCACGAATTCTGATTCTCGGTACGTGTCGTCCCTTTAGCGTCCGGTTTTTCTGTTTATTGTTGTCAGCGAGCTCGGAATTTGGAGACGCTAGTTCCTTACGGCCTTCGACAAACGCTTTTTTCATTCGCTACCCATGGATTCTCGCTTTAGTCGAAGCTGGCAAATGTCGTGCGCGTCTTCCCGAGGCAATTATTGCCTTATAGAGTTGAATAATGCTATTACCAAAATATTTAACGCCTCAGAGGACGAAACTATTCATTATTCGTCTTGACTAGCTTCGATTCGAATTAGCCTGCCGTATTTACATATTTTAATTGTTACGCATATTTGTGTGTTCTCAGTTCTATATAACACTTTCACTTTCGAATTTGTTTGTAACTCTTTATCTATCTATCTATCTATATTTCTGAAGGAAAAGGTTCGCAAAAGTGTCGTTTAAACTCTTTTTCTCATAGAGATACCTTTTTTTAAATCCGTTCTTTAACGTGTACCAATAATGTTATTGCGATACTAGTCATTGAATTAACAGCGAATCTGAAATATTGAGTAATAATAATTTGTTTATTTATTTGCGGGAAAGAGTATACGAATATTCGTAAACAATGAATATAAACAATTTGAGAAGCTTCTGTTATACAAGTTTTAAACGGGACAATTTATTGAATATTTATTGCTGCAATAGTTGGAAGGGTAGAGAATTAGTCACCGCGAATGACGTAGTAGATGGTAAAACTCTTCTGTCCTTTGAATAACGGGTTCGCAAATTTCTCGGTAAGACAGTAGTTTCCCATTGAGTGCCACTTTTATTGCCAAAGCGGTCGTCGGATAGTTAGCATGGCGAGATTCCGGCATTTTTGCAAAATCCATCCGCATGGATTTACAAACTCGTGACGGGGGGTCCTTGTTAATGCAAGGGTTGTTTGTTTCTGGGTCTCTCTCTCACTACAGAGAGACCGAGGACCGAAGAAGTCCAGCTTCGCAGTTGTCGGCGAACTTTATTTATGACCACCGTGCCACGGGCTATGGGGACAATAAGATTTTGCCAGAAGTCAAAAGTGGAATATCCCAACCCGTCGCGTTGCCCTTTGCCTCGAACCCGACATTTAGCTAGTTGCTCCAGTTGAATAAATGAGCCCTCCCTGAACCTACCTTCGGTCTTTGCTTTTCTTTCTATTTCTTCTTTCTAGTTTTCAGAACCTCAGGGTAACTTTGAACCTTCCATCAACCATCTTTTATCTCGCTTAAGCTTCGCAAAGACAGATCAATTATTTAGTCAATTAGCTTATTTCCTGTAATTATTCTAATTCTTTTCGATTTTCACTGCCAATTAAATTTTATCACTTCCGAATAACTACCTGGCTTTTCTATTCAATACCAATTAGATTTATTAAAAGGATTCTCGTCCCTGACCGAAATGAACTTAGGTAGATTCCGAATGAATTGTAATCGATTTCCCATATGCTTCGTACCGTGTAAAACTTTCCGTTTGCTTCAAATAATTTCATACTAAACGAACAGTTATTTTCGCTGATCTAACACGTTCGCAAGGATTTTTGAAGAAAGTTACCCGTGAAGTAGGATGATGGAAAATCATGAGTTTCTCTCGTCAAAGAGATTTTTTTAATAATGGAATTAGATTTTTGAATAAGTTGGTTTGAGGGTGCGAAAGGCTATTGAAAAGCGGAAACCTTTCTGCACGGGCGCGGCAGGCCCAAGAACCGAGCGGCAAACATTGTGAATTGATTTTACCTAGAGTTTGCCTTAGAATGCATAGTGTTACCTACCTACCAGGGCAGGCCATTTGTCGTCGGGTTAGTTCGTTTCGCGGAAATTCGCACAATCGTCGTAAATGCCCACCCCTTTCACCCGAATTCGCCAATAATTCTAGCCGTAGCGGCCTTTTTCACCTGTTGGTCGCTTTTCGCTCATTGTCAAAACCTTTCGACGGCCTTATTCAAAGTAACGAAATCAAGTAATGAAACGAATATTCAGCAATCAGACTTCGCTTAAATTCACACTCCACTAAATTAAGTAGTTAATTTCGTAATTCTATAAAATCTTTACAATTCCTCAATAGTTAATCAAAGCAACAGTTGACAAGCAATTAATTATTCTAGTTGGTTCGGGTTGAAAATTTTAAAAATAAAAAAAATGTCGAATCAATTATATTCGAAAAAGGATAACAGTCGAAAGTCGCACAGAAAATAAATCTCGAAATGAATAATTGTAAGAGATTAATTGTATTTGACAACAGAGTGCCAAGATGAGAGGGAATTGGGATACGTCAGAACCGTTGGTACACGCGCCGAATCAGCAGCGGCAGCAACAGCAACAGACGATCGTCGAGGAGCAACGACATCCCCTCCATTCGCCAACCACGCCCGCTTGGGGGATCGCCGATAGAATCGTGGTGAGTAATCCACCGACACCCCAGCAGACACCCCCGTCGGGTCGCAGCTCTCAATATTCGCTCCCTTTACACATTGCTCTCTCGTATTCTCTTACTCCTTCTCTTTCTTTTTCTCGTCCCTTTTTATTTCACGAGCACACCCCTCTCTTTCTTTCTTTACTCCCTTCTCTCCCTATGGCAACGACGCACACCCTCGCATTTTCCTCCCCATTTTTCCATCGACAAAATGTCCGTCCACTCGGTTCAATGGACCTCGATTCTCTGCGCCCGCCCTTAATCAAGCGATCCTATTTATTTTCTCCACTTTCCCAACTCGGTGACTTTTCTCCCGCGGATCACCAAATTTACTCATCGACGAAAAGAGTGGTAGAGATTAGAAGAAACTAAAGGAATGTTGCGGAATTGGAAATGAAATTTTTGTATTCCTTGCAGAAAGAGGAACCGGCTGAAGATAAGAACGACGATTCTGGAGTCTCTCCGGATCATTATACTAGTAATTCAGCTTCGCCGAGGAGCAGGCGATCTTCTTCGACCGCAAATTGCAGTTTGTCACCTGGCAGCGCTACGTCGCAGGATTCTAACAATATGCAGTGTGCTACGTTCGAGTATAGTCCCCAGAGGATGTTTAAGAACTGTGGCTCACCTATGGAGTTCACGAGACATCCGGTTTTGGATGAGCATCGACAAGATCAGACGATGGACGTGGTTTCCAGTACGGTGAAACAGTCGAACGATGAGCCAGAACTGATGCAGGATACTCTTCAGTGTCCTATCTGTGCGTTTGCTACAGCCAATAGGTAAGTTTCAGTGAAAAATAGAACGATACGTATTTCTTTAATATATTCGGTAGTAGGAGACAAGTTTTCTCACGATTTCCATTTTTCCTCAGAGCAACATTCACCGAGCATCTGGCGACTCATTGTTCGACCAAGTGTGAGGCTCCAGACTTTGCTAGAGCAATTCTTGGCCAGCTGACAAACACACCACAGATTCAGGACGAGAGTCGAGACCGAGCATCGCCGACTCAAGGCGAGCGATCGGAACACGAATCGGAAGAAACCGACGAACCAGGGCTTCGCATACCCCGAGTCAATTCCCAAGGCAAAGTGAAAACCTTTCGTTGCAAACAGTGCAACTTTGTGGCAATTACCAAGCTTGAGTTCTGGGAACACAGTCGCGGTCATATAAAGGCTGAGAAGCTTCTCACCTGTCCCAAGTGTCCTTTCGTCACGGAGTACAAGCATCACTTGGAGTACCACCTCAGGAATCACTTTGGCTCTAAACCCTTCAAATGCGACAAGTGCTCTTATTCATGTGTGAACAAGTCGATGTTGAACAGCCACTTAAAGTCACATTCCAATGTTTATCAGTACCGATGTGCGAATTGTTCGTACGCGACAAAGTATTGCCATTCGTTGAAGCTTCATTTGAGGAAATACTCTCATCAGCCAGCTATGGTGTTGAACGCTGATGGTTCTCCAAATCCTCTTCCCATAATTGACGTTTATGGCACTAGACGGGGGCCGAAAACGAAGACAGTGAAGCAAGGCGACGACCAGAGTCCAAACACAGTCACCAATAACAATATTCAAACATCGCTACCACCGAGTCCGATAGTTATGCCACCTCAAGTGTCTCCGGTCAGTCATTTGCCCGTGACGACGATGAATGGTATCACTACGATAACTCCGATGAACGGGATCAACGTGATGAACGCGATGAACTCCATTAACGGAGTATCCTCTGTAGCTAGTATCAACAGTGTCACTGCAGCAAATCCATTGTCACCTTCGACAGTGATTACTTTCCCGTATAATCAACTATTCGCCGGTTTTCCAATTCCGCATCGGTTTCCACTCTTGGAGGAAGCTGCTGCTGAAAAACCTGCGGATCGGACGAACTCGAGTGCACAGATGGATTACTCAAAGACAGTTGATATAGAGAAAACAATAGAAGAGGCTCCACAGGATCTCGCAATGAGATGTTTCGGAATAAATGGTGGCACAAAATTACTTATCAATGGCATAAGCAATAGTCCAAAACCTAATGGAGTTACGGGTTTAGAATCGAATTTCAACGCAAATAATGTCTCATTGGATATTAAAGCGACACCTTTAGACCTAAGCAAACCAGAGACCACAGGGAACCAACAGCAGCAACAGAGGCTGATGACGAATTCCCCGAAAGCGACTGGTACCAGTAGACGCAAGGGAAGAGCCGTGAAGCTCGAGCGTCGAGTGGTGGAGGACGACACCGACGATGAGCATTATCATCAGCAAGAAGAAACGACGGAAGAATCCTTCGAACCTCCAGCTGCCAGTAGCCCAGGTTCTCGTGAGTCTAAGGAACCTGATCGCACCGTTAATTACAGTGTCGGTAACGAATTCTCTTGCCAATATTGTGAGATCGCTTTTGGCAATGTGGTCATGTACACCGTACACATGGGTTACCATGGTTATAAAGATCCCTACACGTGCAACATGTGTGGCCACCAGTGCACCGACAAAGTCTCCTTTTTCCTGCACATTGCCAGGTCCAAGCACTCGTAGGCACCAGAAAAAACTCGCGAGTCCGTCAAGTTCGAAGCTCGCGATAAGATAATTGTTCTCGGGTGAAGATCGAATCGTTGGATTAAGAAAGCGACGCTCGAAGGAATCGCGGTGATCGTGATGGATACCACGATTCCTTGGGTGTAAGCTTCTCGCGTGTACTCTTTCGTGGAGCTACGCAGAGCTCGATGGGTGATGTGTATCGTGGACCACGCGTTAGGAGATCGGCTGCAGTCAGACTGACAGTGGAGTGAACCGGGATTTTCATGGCAGCTAATGTGGAAAATAAAGAGAAGCGGAAGGTCTTGTAAAGTATTAGGAGATATATAGATGTATAAGATGCGTGCGGGATGTCCACAAACATTGTTCTCGCCCCGTCGTTAAAGTGCCAAAAAATTGAGCGATTCCTTCCGAGGACATCGCCTCGAACCGATATACCTCCTGTATAATGTACAAATATTATAGTGCGAAGGGTGTGCGCGTACTGTCCGACAAACATATAGATATATTTTCAGAGAGATTACTTCTATCGCGCACGGGTGCTTCGCTTTGCTATCTCGATGGCACGTTATATTGAGTCAAGTCGTCAGGTGAGGTTTCCTCAAAGGCGAGAATCGAGAAAGTAAATTATATTGTAATATAAGTACCTTGATATACATATATATCTATGTTTCATGGAAGGAGATAGTATTTATAGATATGGAAAATGGTATCGAGATGGTCCTAAGTGGATACTTATGGTTCTCAAATGGGATACTTGTACCAAGGGTTAAACAGAGAGAGAGAGAGAGAGAGAGAGAGATAGACGGAAACAATGATTTAGCGTTTAAGTTCTATGTCAATTATGGCCTGATGTAAGATATGACGAACGATCGAACGGAGCAGGACGCGAGATTACGATTAATAATAAGAGGGTATTGAACGAGGAACCACGTAGAGATCTCTCGATTCTAGTCAAAAAGAGCACCGAGCGGACGCTATGAGCGCCGTGGAGCTCGGTGTGCAATGAAAAAGTCAAGTCAAATGAGGCGGCGATTTTATCGAGACACCACGGTTTTCGAAGTACTAAAAAAAGAAATTCCTCTTTCTTCTGACCGCTACAAATTCGGTATCCTTTTTTTTTTTTCATGATACTTAATCGAACCTTTTTCTACCACCGGCGTCGAAATATCTCTGCTGTATATGGTTATAATTGTCGACCTACTTCAATTTTTTTCTCAGCTGACTGCTTTGCTTTTTATTTTTCACAGTGTGAACGTTTTTATTTTTCTTCACTGCAGAGGTTTCTGCAGGATCGTCCCAATTCTGACGCGATTTACGGTGGAACTTATTGAATCGTATCGTTTCGGGTTTCAACGATATGCGAGGGCTTCGATTTTTCAAGAAATTTTCGAGTTCCTTTATCTCTGACATACTTTTTTTTTTGCATTTTTGTTTTTTCAAAGATTTTCAACCAAAGACAATTCGCATAATTCTAGGTTTTCCTTATAGCGTGGACTTCGAAAACTTGGTTTTTTCTTTACCGATCGCCATTCGCCTCTCGTTCGCGTTGCTTCGTCGTGTTTCGATTTTTCTCTCGGGGGTTACTTTTTTTTTTTTTTAACGAGGACTACTCGACGAAGCGAATGCAGCTGTAAAATTACGAGAGGCGTGGAGAATCAATTTGCGGAAAGGAGGAACAAGATTTTTTGAAAAAATTTGCGCGACGACTATGAGGAGAATTTAAAGGATTCAAGGGGTACCGTCCCTTGTTGATGGAATTAAAGGTTTCTCGGTAACACTGCCATTAACTTGATCGTATAGAAAATAACGTGCGCACTACAGATCCATATATTTTTCGAGGATAATGATCCATTATATTTCACGGAAATCTGTATGAGAACGAGCGGCGACGTTTCGATCCTTAAGAAACATCTTCCGTTTAAGTTCATTTTATTGGAAATTCTAGTTACGTACATTCATGTTTCTAGCTAACTTTCAAAATTGATCCCAAAAAAGTTTTCACACGGATTCCTTTTTTTCGTTTTCTGCCACAAGATTTTTCGTTTAATTCGTAACTGAATGTAGATCTCGATATTCTCAATGTAAATGATTCCTTTCGTTTCTTCTTTTTTTTTTTTCTTTTCGTTTTCCAGCGTGAAGCCATATCGCGCGCGTGTGAGAGTAATCTGCCATAAATTCGGAAAAAAAACATTCGAAGACTCGCGGACGGTGGACGACAAGTTTGCTCGTTCTTGCATTGGTTTTCGAGTGATCATGCGAATTTGACCGGAGAAACGGTTTCTACTGTAGCATAGTGTAATTTATAAGTTACGTAATGTTCGACATTCCTTTCTAAGAATGTAATGGGAAATACATAAGTTATTTATCTAATTTGATGCGACACCTTCTTTACATTCCCCATCAAACAATTTTCATCTACATATACATATACATATACATAATACATATATAAGCATTAAATCGAAGAAGTATTGCAGCAAAATATTTATTTCCCCAAAATATTTATTTCCCCAAAATATCCAGATACACACATCACGAAGTTATTCTCTTCGCATTTATTACTGACACTTTTTAATAAAATCACATAATAATCACTCGCTAAATTAAATTATTAATTTGACTCATTTTTATTGCAGATTACAGAGTTGAGTGCAGGATTAAGAGTATCGTATTTTTTAAAGTTAATTTCATGGATTTCGTGGATGTTGAATTTTGATGAAAACTGCATCAGACCTCTGGGATCACTGCATCGACTTTGGACCTGATCTCGTTCAACGAGAAGCCGTTTTCTCGAAGGATGTTTGCCTCCAAGTAGACTGCTATTGCAATGGCAATATTTGTACTCGGGCATGTCGAAAGTTGCAGTGCCAGTTTTCATTTTTATTTGGGACCTCAGCGAGCCTTTCCGTAATCGAGGCGACAAAGTCAACGTCGAGCTACCGACATTCCTCTTGTCTTAAGCAACTCTGCGACAACCAATAATTACTCGCGCGCAAATATCATTTCCAACAGGTGGATTTTCATCGAGGATGCTTTTTTTCTTATCTCATTATATTGTGTAAGATTTCACAATTATACAATATTTATACTCATGTTTTTGAACGTGTCACGTGTCACCAATATAAAGTAAGTTGAATTTATTTATGCAGAATTTACTTTAAATATAAATTATATTATCTTATTGAATTATCCGATTATGCGATTGTGTAAACAATTATACACACAATAGTTATGCACAGTATTTCAGGTCAAGTCTGACGCAAGGAGAATAATGAGTAAGCAGGATTGAATACTTTAAGAATTTCAAAGATATTTCAGTCAAGATTGCGGTTTTCGCTCGACATTATTCCGGAATGCTGATCGAAGTATATTATCGATCATTAGGGAGAATTGGATTTTATGAATCCTAAAGACAGTGTTCTTGTAAAGGGGCCTGAAGGAACAGGGCAATTGAGATTTGTCGATCCATTAGTATCCATTGCTCGTAATAAGCAATTAAAGTTCATGAAAGTCCCATTACGTGTTTCTAATAATACTCAACAGTTGTATTCACTACTACATGAAATATGTATACAAGTTAGCACCATTGAATTCAATAGGAAAAACAGCAATTTTCAAGGGTTTACAATCGTGATTAATGAAATGGAAAATAAAGATTTTAGAAAAATGATAAAACATAATGAGTATGAATCAGATGTGGGTTTCTCAAAATAAAGAACAAAGAGGATTGTAGCGAAATATTTATTCGAAAAGGCATGTTACAATATCAGAATCTAGAATGTAAAGACGACGATCCCTTTCGTGCGCGCGTTACTTGGGTAAAGTGAAAAATCTTCACGATTCTCTATTCCTCGTGGGCTCGTCTTTGCGTTTCCGGAATTTCAAAAAATAACCGGATCGATTACGACGAAACCTCTCGCGACCGACGTCAAACTCTACTTAATTACTTAATTACTTACTTGCTAACTTCTTACGCGTCACGATTACGATTATACTTTACAATTAGGTGATATCGATCCTACCGCGTTCGACCGAGTACGCCAAGGACGCTCCTTAGTTTACGATACTGGACGCCAATCGGATCAATTCTTCTTGGACAGGATTTTCTTTGAATTCAAAGTAAAAAAGTTGCCATATGTTTTTTTGTCTCGAAGAATATTTGATAGTGCTTAGAAAATAAGCACGTGATTAAAATTCATTATCGGAGAGTTCAGAATCTGACGATTAAAGAAAATAACTAGACTGCAGATTTTTATGCAAAATATTCGAAATCTTGTATGATAAGCCACAAAAAAATGACATGTATGATACGTGAATTGTATCTTTAAGAAATGTATGCACGTAATTTTGTACAAATAATTTAATTCGTATTTGCTTGAAAATTCGCAGTCTAGTAAGGAAGGTGAGAAATCCCGTCCAGAAACGCTTCTCCCGACGGAAGTCAGAAAAGGGAAGAAGGAAGGCGCGTAAGGGAGAGGTGGCAAGAAAAGACGAAGTACGAAAGCATAGGAGGAAAGTGAAGAAGAAAAGAGTCGCTATGTCGCGATGTCCCTTCATCCACTTTCCACACATATTACGATCCCATGTCGCATTCGGTTCGCGGGTTCGCACGAAACGATGCTCGTCTTGATTGTCCTTAACTTAGAATTTAATTTAAAAAAAAGCTCTGCCGCTGTTCTGCCACCCACGAACTGCAACGGATCCAACTTCGTCGAAGGTACCCTCGCCGTACGACCATCGACGTACATTAATATAATATACGTCCCATTATCGTATATCCCCCAATTTCTTATTCCTTCTTTCTCTCTTTTTTTTTCTCTTTTTAACTTTTTTTTCTACGTCGCCAGCCTCGAAGCGATCCAAACGGAATCGTTTCAGAGTTGGTGCTTTTAAATCTAACTTGGAATTAGATCATTTTTATCGAATCTGACCCACCAGGTCCAGGACGAAGTCCCAGAGGAATCCAAATATTCGCGAATTGATATTTTGGAAAAAGATTGGAATGGATTTTTATCTTTGAGCAAGAGCGAGTGTATTCCGAATTCGTTGGCGTACTCGGTGGCTACTGCAACTCGAGTTGGCTGAACGCGAATCGGTTGATTCGAACGACGACGAAGAATGAAGCTCGAGCGATTCGGTGCTTATACTGTTCTTCTTTTCTCTGGTGGCACTCCTCTACTTTTGGCTGGTGGGCCCCGATCGCCGAAAAATGTCCATTCCCATCCTTCATTCGTGGCTGTCGACTTCGTTGTCGATGCGACTGCTTCGTATACCGGTCTTGCCCGTCCATGGGTAGATATCTGGACACGCCTGGCACGTCTTCATGTATCGAACACCACTCTTGTGCCAGAGATTGCAAACTCTCGGATTGTTGCACTTCTTTGGTCGATCCTGAAATTGTTCGGTCGTTCCCAGTTACTCAATGTCGCAAATATACCATTTTTACGTTTGTTAAATTAACTGGAGTAGAAATTAATTGTAGCATAGGTATAGTAGATGTAACACAAGTTCTGTTATAATATAGTAAATAGATACTTACAGGATAGTTGCATCCGAAGGGCTCAAAGGTATGCATGAGTGCCAAAGGTGTAGGATTCCTGACCCACTGGAGGGCTTGCCAATTAGTAACTACCCAGACGTCGTCCATCGCAACAATCGTATCCAAGAAAGAAATGAAACCTTCTTTGTGATGTTGCTGCGTGAACCATGCAGCGTGGTAGAACAGACCGAAGGGTGCCCTGTTGTCACGATTCAATCAAATGAATTACAAAAAGAATACAGACAAAAAACAGTGAAACAGGATAATTATAGAAAAGTTTTAAACACGAATGAAATTAGAAAAGATGGGCTAAAGTGTCGATTAAAAGATGATGTTGTATCGAATTAGAAGAGAATTAGAGAGAATTTGATAAAATAAAAGGGTTCGAGAAACGAACCTGTTGGTCGTGTAATGTCGTTCGAAGTTCTTGATGAGCATTTTATAAACTCCGTCAGCGGTGGGTGGGTTGCTACAAGCGTCTCCCATGGAGCATCTGCCTCCGTTCAGGTCTTGCCACATCACCATAGGAACTTCCCACAGTCCTGGATAAGATCGCGTGGGACACGGTGGGATCATGCAGTCGTGGAAGAGCTTGTAGTCGAGGGTGTACGGCCAACTTGGCGGTCGGTTCTCATAAATCGGCATTGACGAGTCATACGTGAAATTCGTGTCCCAGAGCATCTTGAACATGTTGTTACCACCGACCTAAACGCCGCAGAAGAATGAAAGAAAAAAATTAAACTTGCATTTCCATTTGCCAATTTCTTTTCTTTGAGATGTATTCAAATGTTAATTAATACTTCTCTCACCGATAAGAATGGTGCTCGCATTCCTCTCACGTCCTCGAGTTTTACTCCTCCATACGCAGAGAGAATCTCTCGCTGTCCGGCTACTTCCCTCGACCATTTTCGTTGCGAAAATTGCTCTCCGAAACTATGCCTGCGACGCGATCGATGAATTTAATCAATAGTTATTTTTTCATTATGAATAGTAGTTATTAGCAGCGTGTGAGACTGATTTAAGCGATGCTACTATTGCCAGATTTTGAAAAAACATATCATATACATACAGCCGAAAAAATAGTATTGAAAATGAAGTCTTTAAAATAAATTAGAAGGAAGTATTTTTAATTACAGCAAAATTTGTTGATGTTAAGGCTGTTGTTTCAGAATCTGACACTAGAAATTTGCGTAAGCATGTTTTCCATTAAGCAGACTGATTTTGACTCAGTTCTCGTTCAGGGTCCGAGGCTGACATAAGTCAATGTTTAATCAGTGTAATGACAGAGCATGAAAAATGATGATTGACTGCTAGCTGACATGATCGATGCTCGGCCTAGTGTACTGGCCAAATTGCTCACGGCGCCAGTGAGGTATTCAATGATTTCGTCGAATGATAATACGGCCGAGTAGATATTGAAATTAATAAAATCTCTGCTAATCAATTGAAAAACAGGACTAGTATCACTTTCATAGTATAACAAACAATTCGACGAATATGTCTCAAATAATTTCTAATCAATTATTATGCAAAATATCCATAATATTTGATGCAGATTATAAAAATGAAATTTGTATAAACATTTGTGATTAATTCTATCAGGCTTTGTTAACTGATTAAATTTAATGTTGAGGAATTAGCGTTAACTGACTACCAAAGGTCATCGGATTTTATTGATATTATATCATAGTATACGTGGGTGCATCTACCGGTATCTTGGTTACAGATTCACCGAATCGCTTGCGTCACAGACTGATCATATTGCGGTTTTACCTTGAAAGACGTTCCAAAGTAAAAGATCGCGATCTTTAAAGGGATCGAAGCACCACGCGCAAAAACAGCGAAAGTCAAGTCTCTCGAGCCAGAGTCGCGGTAGTGAATTACTTACGAAACCGTGTGGGAGGCGATTTCGTGACCGGCGGCATATAGATTTTGAACCTGGCTGTAATCAGTCCACTCGTGGGATACGTAGAAGGTCGCAGAGATGGGACAGCCATTTGGATTCTTGCGGCCCTTCTCGAAGAGATCGGTGTACAGACCCTTATTCAGATCGTTCACCGAATCGTCGAAGGTCAGGAGCACGATTTGTGGAATCTCCTCCGGAAGATAATCACCTAATAGGTTGGGAATCGGTTTCAGGAGAAGGACGGAAATATCGGATTTCCCAGGGTATCAAGGATTTCCGGGTAACGATTCGTTCCACCAATTTTCCATTGTTTCATTGTTACAGTGTTGTTCGTCGTGTTTCAAGAAATCGGCAGAAAATTGGTAAGAATCGGTAAAAGATCGTGCCATTTAAAAATGTGTAAAAATCGATACAGACAGAAAGAGAGAGAGAGATAAATGGAACAAGGAAGATCGTTCGAAAGTGTCGGGAGATCGTTTACGGTTTTGTTTTTAGTGTTCATGGTTCGATGCGTGGTGTATGCAAATGTGTTCCAATGGTGGAATGCGAGATCGCGGGGTTCCCGGTTAGAACGATTCGTGATGGGAATGCAGGATGACGATGCGTAGAACGAGAGTGAGAAAGACAGAAGAAAAGAAAAAAGAAAAGTTACAGTTAGTATGCGTCGTTAGTAGTTCATAGACAAGATGCTGGTGACGTATATCCACCCGGTGAAACTGTTCTATAGCGCGTTACTATCTGTTCCGAGATCGTTCGCCCATGATCCTGAAGACTATTCGAGGAAGATAAGAGACGATAGTATTTGTTTCACCGGTTGAATACCGCGATTCACAATTTATCGAGATTTATCGAGACCGTCGAGAAGATCCTCTAATTGCGTGCCGCGAGTGAAGGTATCGAGGCTCGATCGAGCGATACCCTACAATTTCGCACGGATATAGATCGAACTTGGAGTGTCTGTTCTCGCGGCAGCTAATTGTCGGTTGCCGATTGTGACATTGATCTTCGGCGTACGGCGTATCTTTGCGTGTAACGTTCACCGGAGAAATCTGAAAGCGTGTAATTGGGGGATTCGAGGATCCTTCGACTGCGAAAAACTCTTGCTAGGATCTATTAGGTCACTCGGTGAGTAATACTGCTTTGAGAGTCCCTATAACGTGTCAATAATTTTGTAAATATCTTCTAATCTATTTAATCGAAAATAACTTGATTGTAATACATAATGAGGATAATATATAAATACTCACAGAGGGACCTAATTATTAATTAATCAGATATATCGTTGTCCACATTATTTGTGTCAACTATTTGCTATCTTGCAAACTACTTAAAATAATACTTAAATTTTTTAACGAGAAAGATTCCTTGGAAAATGAATGTTAACGATAAGATATGGTTCAGCACAATCATTCGTAATGTCCTTTAAAACCGTATACACAGAGGCAATGGAGAAATGTTTTCCAAAAACCTGTCGCATGGCAATGATGTGAGATCGAGTGGTCAGCCTTGGCGAGAGCGCAGATTAAAATGGATCAGCGTGAGAAAGAGCGGTTTTTAATTGACTTCAATTAAATTGAAGTCAGTACCACCGACTTACGAGATTGTATGCGAAGCCATTTCGTGTCCGTCCGCATAAAGATTTTGTACTTGAGTATAATCGGTCCATTCGTGCGACACATAAAATGTGGCCGAGATCGGACAACCATTTGGATTTTTCCGAGAGTTTCCGAACAAGTCTTCGTAGAGTTGTTTGTTAAGGTCATTCACGGCATCGTCGAAAGTTAGCAGAACGATCTGCGGTGTCTCGTCTGGCGAGAGTCCACCTGAATTACACTTGCGATTATTATCCAATTTTCTCCCACTTTGGCTGGCAATCGTCTCGACTTAATTGCGATCATTTGGATCGATTGTTAACGTTCATGGCCACGGTTTCGTCAAACATTGGATACATACTTTTTCTCTGTCTACAATTCTTTAATTCACTTCTTACCGACCATCTATGATGATAGATAATTTCAAATCCACATATTTTTCAAAATTCCAGTAAAATTGTTAATTAACGTTTGAGACTTTTTATTCTGCTATAGTCTCTCAAAGTTGAAATTCTTTCTAGGAATAGGTAAATCTTATCTTTTAATTCCTGTCGCAATTACTGTGGCTTCTGTGCAACATTACAAATTTACGATCGCATGATCGAGGTATCTGTTACTTATCCTACTCGATTCTCATTATATTCCGGCTCTGATACTCCAAACAATGTTACGTGGCACGATAGAATTGGCTGCAGAACAGGTTCCAACTGATCTACCGCAGGTGGCTTAATAACACTTTTCGCCTTCCATTAAAGGAATCTCTAGGAACCGTGTACTTAACTTCGTGAACCCGTTTCTAAGCTTAATTTAAATCTCCACCACTAATTATCCAGTTACATGGAGCGATGACCAAAAAAAAAGAGAAAAAATAATTGCTTTACTATTCGATAAGTAAGCGCAGCGGGAGCAAATCGAAATCGTTCGGTTTAATTAACTCGAATTTCGAGGTGGCTCTAGCTAATTGAAAATTTTTCAATGCTGTCGAGCACTCAATTTCTGACAAAGTGGCGCGCACTTGGGTATTCGGAAATCACGTGTAAAATCACGAGCAGCTAGGCGGATCTATTTCACTTTCGAACGCACCTTATAACGCTCGCTCGGGTAACGTTAGAATCGGAGAAAGTCATAGTGACTACTACATACTACCGATCGTCAAACTTAACATTCGCTCCGTGAAAATCCTTCCGCTACTGTTTAATAGTTGGATATTTGATTTAATATCGATTATTACCCATTCGTTATTGACTATTAATGTTCAATATGTAAAATCATTTATCTTGGATTTTTTAATTCTCTTATTGATCTCGGTTATTGATTCGCCCATATAAAATATAAAAATTGAAACAAGTTAGCAAATGTCGTATGTTATAGCTGCTCGCGGAGTTTGTTTGCATTCCAGAGTACTCTTGCGTAACGAAAGGCGTTTGATTTTCTGCTTGATGTATGAGCCCCTTATTTTAAAACCCGGTTCAAGCCCAACGTAGAGAAAGTCAGTTTTTAAATTGCGACAACTTCTGGATTTGACGCTGCGCGCGAATGCATCGAATGTTGGAACCATCAATTCAAAAACTTAATGTTTTCAATGTTTCATGTTTTCAAACACCTAAATGTATTAATCGATTAATACGTAGGATCAGAACTAAATAATAATGAGTCTTCTATTTTTGTAAATCAATGGAACGCATTTCCAGTTCATACGATTAACAATAATTACTAAAGTAAAGAGATTCTGGATGGCTATATTAATTTTATGTCGATCGAAGGTCAAAAATATTATTGACGCGTACCTGGTATATCAGCACCGCCGCAGCTGCAATCCGGAAGAAGGCAGACGTCCTTGCGGCACTTTGCCGCGGGCTTGTCCACCTGTGGGGTTGGGTAGATTGGTGCTGGCCTTACTGGAGGATACCTGTAGATGTCGACGAACTCTTGCGCCTTCGATACGATCTCGGTCGACGGCTTTAAAGTGGGCCGCAGTCGCCTGGAAATCCAGCGCGATTAAACACACACTTCTTACTCTGGTAGATTTCAATGCAAATATCACCCCGACCCCCTTATTAAAATTGTTCACAAGAATTTCTCTGACATAATTTATGCATTCCTCAGGCGAAAGATTCGATCAAGATTTCTTTCACGAAGAAGACACCTCCCAATGATGATGAATTCAACTACCTTTCGATAATAATCGTTTGAGGGTTTTTTTTTGGATCTGATACAATCGGGTTATGCAAACTGGAAGAACTTTGTGATACAATTTTCGTTCCTTCCACCATACAATATAGTGCATCGACTTTAATCGCGAGTCTCGTCTAACGCGTGCGAATTGACTTTCTAGTTGCATTAATTTGATCGTTGCATTAGTACGTTCGTTGACCCCTTGGCAGTCCAAGAGTCAATGAATCCTTTGAGGTTTCTGCTCTGTCCGATCGGGTATCCTCGCGATTGCACACTCCAATTAATTTTGTTCGATAGTGATCTCAATTTTTAATTAAAAATACTATACTCGTCTAAAAATATCCTATATATCAAAAGTATCAATAACGATTTCTATTGAATTAATTTTGCATAAAATATTGGATCGACATAGGTGTAAAGCAATACTAGATATGTGAGAACAAACGACTTACGGTGGTGCGGTTCCACGATTGACTTGCGGGCGACCTCGGCTGCAAAGGAAACAAGAGCATTAGAATGAGGTATCGGAAAGGAACAAGAGTAAAATGAAGAAAAATGGACGACCCTCGGTAACATTTCCGGCAGTGGGCAAAAGGAAAATGTCCGTTAGTTGGCAGAGAAAGCTGCTAAGAGCAAGAACGTCCTTTTACCAAGACTGTATCAGAGCGAAATCAGGTCTCGGTCGGCGGAAATGGTCATTTGGACCATTCTTTAATCTATCACTCTTACAGACTGAACAATACTTGCATCGATCAGTGTACGCTTAATTATTCTCAGATTCAATTGAACCAGGCAATAATTCTTTCGCGACAAACAAGAATCTAATGCAATTAGTGCATAATAGTTATCTAAATGAATTAATTATCTCCTTTAATTTTAATAATAGGAAAGATATGTTCGACACTATTCTAATAATTTTAACTAGAAATAATAAATAATAATTAAAAGTATAATTTTTTTTAAATGTCGATTAATTCGTTCATTCAGTTATTGTCAAATTGTCTCTGACAGTTTGTTATTTTTGAAAGGATTACCGAAAAAGCGAAATAACTTCTGGAACCTGGGTCAGTCATTCACTGACTATCTGACGGATGCGGTGGGATTCTTGATTCTCTTAAGTCACCGCAATTTAAATGGATCATCAAAAGTCCAGTCGAGTCGAGTTATGCAGTAATAAGTCGAGTTGAGTAATAAGTCGATTAACGAGAAGAGCACGACTCGTCTGATAAGTGTCTGAAGTGGCATGTATACCTGGGTGCATTGACCGTGTATGGTCGGCTGCTGGTAGTAGGAGGCTGAGTCGTCGTGGTCAACGGGATAAAAGTGTCGACGATGGCGTTCGGCGTCGTCACGTGAACCACTGGATGGCTTAAGACGTTCGGTCTAAAGATCAAGGCAATTTATTAATCCTGACAGCTCCGTCAGGTTCTCCTTCACGTGTGATAATGAGATTACGGATGATTGGGTAAGAAGACTTCTTGTCGATTTTTTAAAATTCTCGGATTATCGCTGATGAAGAATTAGTAAGTCGATTTTCTTGGATTAGCTCCTTCTATTAGAATAAAATACTATCTAATCCGGTTATCTTTTTTCTCATTTTGATTGCGTAATTTACTATTGTCAAAAGGTAGAGTTGAAACTGGATCTACACTTACAACCTACTTTAATTCTGTTATATTTTATACAAATATAATAGTTATTCTCCTTCGAAGGATATTATATAACGTTTCGGAGGGATTTGCTGTTTACGAATATTTGTTTTTCCAGGGACGGAATATGCGAACAGCCTACATTTGCATAATCCGATAAATTTAAGCTTGGTTGGAGATTTGGGAAAGGTCAGGCTGTTAAATTAATTTGCAAATGTCAGGAAGAGAAAATAAAAGAGACCTTGTAAAAGAATTTTGATTTCGGTGAAACTGCATGCTACGCGAATCATTTTACAAGAATCCACCGTGTTGAACAGAAACCAAAAACCACAGACTCTATTCGATACTGTGACCAAGTCAAACCACTGAACAACTCTATTAATTAAAAAAACCCAGCAGAGAAACCGTCAACAGTATTTCGTTCAAAAAGTCTCTTTCCATCCTCGTAATCGTAATCGCATTTTCTTTCATTCATTTTTTCTCTTGAGTTTTTACATTAACTCAATATTCGAGTATTTTTACCGCTGATTAGATCGATAGCCTCGAGTGCTTACGTAAGCATGACACATTTCGTTCGACTTCACCCTGTCGGTAAATTTCGCAGGAGCTGATGCACCGTTTCCAGGAGGAAAGTGATATTTAAAAATAGCTTTGTGGGAAGAAAACCAACTAAGTGCGCGGCTTTGACAAAGCGGATGGCTTATGTAACCGATTAACAGTGCGCGCCTCGACTGCTTGGCGGTAATGTCTGTTTAATGACCAGGTGTTCAATCCTGACGAAGAAATACGATAGAGTGACATAATCAAAGATCTCGTTAATGAGCCGATTAACAGAGGCGACAAGTGAGATAAGATAGAATTTTCCAGTTAGATAATGCAAATCATTCAGGATTCTTAGGTATTATTCGATAATGAATGGAAATTGTAAGAAAAAGTGGTCTCTTACCTGTAGGATTGCTGGCCCTCGGTAATGCGGAACTTGTTTTTGTTAAGTTGCGCCTGTAATCACCCCGAAAAAAGCAAGGGAGCGTGTAATGCCTTGAGAATTGTCTTACTTTCTAAAAGCGGAAGAAGAAAAAAAAAGAAACTTTCTTTGCATACCTGATTTTCATAGATATCGTAATCTTGTACCGTGACGTCTTGGTTCAGGTTGTACTTGTCTGCCTCGTTCACGGCCACCTTCTTCGGCTTTTGATATTGCTTCGTGTTCACTTCGCTGATCTTGACATTCGGTTGCACTGGTACCGTGTGATTCACCGTGTATTGATTGTAATCTGTTCAAGAATTCGTGGCAACAAATCATAATTATAAATCTATACCTTATAAAGATTCTCAATTTGATATATCAACTTTTGACAATTCCATTTCACGAACTAGAAAAAGTTTCAGGTTTCAGAAGTTAAAAAGTTTAAAAGTCTTAAAAAGATCAACATTCACATTGCTGCACATTTTTATTAGCTCCAGCCAGTCGTACAAGATTAAGGTAATTTAGAAGATAACAATCAGAAAGAAACCTTTCTCTTAAAAATGATTTCCGGAAAGTTTCGCATTGCTCACCATCATCTTTGTAGATGGAGACATCGTCATCGTAAATCGTATAGTAAGGGTAGCTCTGATCTGGATCACTGTAATAGGCTTTGGAGATCACTGGGGCAACCGTAGAGGCCACGGTCTTCGCGATCCTCGGCGATTCCGAGGATGGAACTGACGTCCTGAGATGGAATCAAAAATACATATTTCTCTTATAGTCGGTGAATCAGAATTTTTGCTATTGCGCAAAATTTTAAGTAACACTTGGCAAAGGCAAAAGGCCGGAGGGTGAAAGAGAAATCGAATAAAAAGTGTCGGAGGTGTTCGTCATGGTTGGGGGCGTCTTATCTAAATGGTTTCACTACGAACCTGTAATGGGACTCGCCATGGCCACGAGGACTCACCAAGCTCTCCTTCTCTCTTTCCTGTGGGAGAAGACGATGAATTAATTATCCCAATGCTACTGCATATGCATTTGCGGTCGGCAATGAAAGTGAAATGAGTGAAAATAAAACGTGCCTGTTTTATTCGTTCTTAATCTTACCATGTACCAAATTATACGGTAAAGGAAGTGCAACATAAATTTTTCTGAATGTAGCCGTCTGTCTTGCTAAAATTTGCAGTTTCTTAAGTATCTCTAAAATTTGTGGCTTCTAAATATCCGTCAAGATTGAATAAAAAATTTGTGATACTGATTTCAGTTACATGCTATATAATTTTATGCATTTCAAGACACTTGAACAACTAATAATCGAAGGGTAAAAGACTTTCAGATTTCTGAACCGACGAAACGAAGACTTGAATTTGAAAATGAATCAAGCTGAAAAGATTCGAGGTAAAAAACGGCACTGTTAATGCCCGATGGTGACCAGGTCGCGAACAAAAAGGGAGGTGTGGCCTTAGCCTAAATGACCGTCTAGCTAGTATACCGCTAACAATGGAGAATCCTTTCTGTCACGACTCAAGCCTCTCATTTCTACAATTTGTTCACCACTACTACTACTAAGAGTCTCCATTCTCCACTCGACTCGCCGAGAACCTGACTAGAAGCTACAATATACCGAACTATAACAACGTTGGTATGCTAACAAAAACTTTGACCTCGAAATTATTACTGTGGCTCGGTAGTTAACACTAGAACTAGGATCCATCAATCTATTGTATGTTCACTGCCTTAATGTATATAACCATTACTTTTCGTAAAAGAATGCCACTTAAAAAAATGCTTCTAATTTTTATTTAATTCCATTCAATGAACCCACAATTTTTCATATTTAGTTTCATCTTACTTCAGGTAGCATGGTTCAAGTAAAAACGAAAATTCTTAAAGAATTTTTCTAACGTTAATTTAGAATGTTAAAAAGTGGAATTAGAAACTGTTTCTACTTGATTACGAAACTAAAACGCTTTAAAGACACCACAACGTGTTTCATCATTGTTAGAACCAGCTTTTGCATCGATCAATATAGCAAAAAGAATATTCACTGACAGTGCAATTACTCGAATACAAGAACTGATAAAAGACTTACCGAAATGATATTGCGTCGAAGACCGTCACGATCACGTTGTACCTGTCCAATCGTCGAGGGTTGTCCACGGTATACTCGTTGCTGTCTATCGTTCTCCACCTCAGAAGCTGGTCCATACTCCTCGTCATGATAGGTTCTTGCTTGTTGACGGCGTAGTTGTTGTCTCTCGGTGATCTGTGCCACGGGAGCCGAAGTCGAGGTCACGGAGATTGGTTGTCGTTGGATCGTACGCTGGGGACTGTGACGTTGCTGGTCTCGTATCTGCTGTTGTCGATGTTGCTGTTGTTGTTGTTGACGCTGCTGTTGCTGTTGCTCTTCATGCTGAATCTCTATTTTGGCAGGTCTGGAATTTCCAAAAAATAGCAAGGCGTAAGGAAAAATGATAAAACATCAATAAAAATACATTTACACTTTCTATATTAATCTTATTATCTGTTTGTTATGATTTATTTTTATTTACTATTATGTATTGCTTTTTATTATTATAAGGGCTCCAAAATATTTAACTATTAATTTGAGATTTATAGAGAGTTCCATTTATATGTTACCCACTTATTGTTTCTTTAGTATGTAGAAGTTAGAAAAATCTCAGAGATTGAAAATTATTGCACTCTAATTTTGTGTATGAACTTTCGTATAATAATAGTCTCATTATTTTATACCTCAGACATGACTAAGACGTTAATGATAGGTTACACGGTGATTAGAATTTGAATAGGAATTATTGAGTAGTTGACAGTGACAAATGAAGTACTAATAATTGTTGGTTTTGAATAAAAGATATTTTCGCAAGAGCGGACGTCAAGAGAGGCGCTGACATGGAAAAAAAGAATGATAGAGAGTAGAATCAGACAGTTTCGTCTGGAGAACAAGGTGAAACAAGGGGATATTGTATACTGGTACGTCGAGACGTGCAATTGGGAAACTAGCTGTTTTATCGATTACACTCGCATACAATACGTTAATGATCAGTCAGCTTCTCCTTCTTGCCTAACTTTGACTTGCACAATGGCAAGAAGAGCCTCGCCCGATTCGGGATTCGAGTCTTATTCGTATTGTTAAGAAGGTAACAGTGGGTGGTGACCGTCGCGGAATACGCCTTTTACGAGAAATACGCAATTCTTATTGTTTTCTTCTGATCCTTGTCTTATCTCTGTTACAAATCAAACTTTCAAATAAACTGGTACCATAATAATTATATTGTGATCAATATCAATAGTTTTTTCTAATGCAATTTTACTTACTTCTCGTTTCAACTAAAATTTTTCGAGGTACAGAACGTGTTAGTTCAAATGACGAGTAAGTAGAATAATTGAAAGAGAAACAAAAGGTCGTTGCTTTTCGTGTAGTCCACACAGTCAGGGTCGACCCTCGTTAATACTTTTCCTCGCGCTCTCACTTCCACTTTTTCACCTCGCCACGTCCGAACCTGCTGTCAGCATTGTTTTGCAATCGCATCGAAGTCGACCGGTTACAAAATTGACGGACATCCGGCGATCGACGCATGCGATATTGGACGTGATCTTTGAGATACTGTCTTCCAAACTTGCATGCAACGATCTTTCGAGCGATTATAGCAACTTTATGTACTTGTTTAATCGGGGTTCGCGATAAGAGACTCTAACAAGTTGTTTATTAACTGAAAGTATTGGGCTGTAATCATTCATCGATGTAAAATTGCACCTTTGAACGTAATTTTCCATGTAGCTAAGAAATTGAAGAATTCATCATAATTCTAAGTTAAACAAAAAAAATACATAAATGTAGGATTTCGAAACGATTAATCCTGACAGATTCGATAATAGAATTTCATGAAACATTAAGACACTGCTTCGATAGTTCAATCTCGTGTTCCTTTGGGCAGAACGACTTTTTTCTTTAACAAGTACATTACATTCTTGTACGCAACGATTCTGCTACAAATTTCATCCCCGGCGATATTAAAAAAGAGACGTGAGGAGAGCCGAGCGAAATCTGTCTACATTATTCATATAGCGTTACGAGCCGCACAGCTATGATAGACGGTGCATGCATGAATTATTCAGCCGTTGCAAACAGATCTTTTTTGTTCAGTAACACCTGGAGTAATCGGCCGATTAGAATCTTTGCGTTCCTTCCTCAGTGTTTCTGCAAGGTTGTTCGAGAGCTTTTTTGCTACGGGTTACTTTCTAACAGTCATAATTTGACCTGAAAAACCTAACGAAAACCGCTTACGAGATTGTTGTTGCTGTAACGTTACCTCATTCGAGTGATGAACTTTAAAGAGTTTCTTTTAACTGACTAATAATGCAAAACTAATCTTTATATTTGTCATCAACAAGATTAGACCTATTATTATGATTGTCGAGATCGTTATCAAACTAGGTAGGGAATGATTGTTTTATTATTATTTTATTGAATCTCTTACCTTTCCAATAGCGGATCTTCATCCGATTGTTTGTTAGGAGATCCACCTTCTGTGCAGCCAACGTTACGCGGCCAATCGCAGGTCTGCAGTTCGTGACTGTAAAAATATCATCATTCGAGACGTTAATATCAGTCAGCATTGATTATTAGATCCTGTGTATTTAATTTCACCGGATGATCGTAAATTAAGTAATCTACGTGGCCTGAGTACCGTTTAGTTCTCACGGCGAATAAGTCTGAATAATATTCTACCACGTAATCGTCGAAGAAAACGCCTCGAGCGGCTTTGACCCATGCCAGTAGTCACTTTAACACACCTACGTCAGACGAATGAAAGTGCTCGAACCTTTACATTTATTCTTATATGGGTTAAAACAATTATGACAACTAAAAATCTATGGAACGTGAATCAGAATAATATAGAGGCATAAATTATATAATGTAAATCATAATCATGCGAATAGCGATCTTTTATGAGTAAACACTTAATTTAGCAAGTCATAAAACTAGTAGACGCAAGGAGATGTTCGATCACTCGTCAATTTTCCTAATCGAGAAAAATTAACATCGAATTGGAGGACTGTTACAAATTAATATTGGCGGCGCTAACGACAAGAACTCTCCTAAACCGTGACTATTATCCAAGTTTGTCTCGACTTAGCAATCGGCCTCCGGCTGTTTATTTCTCTTCACAGTTTCCGGTTTCTCGCATAACATTATCCCAATAACATAATCAGCCGCGAGCGATTCCTCGTCATGTTCGACATGCGTGTTCATTTCGGTAATATGTATAACGTTGAATTTGATGAAGTTAGTCAAAATTCAGAGAAAATCACTGAAAGAGAATATATGTGTATTCATTCCCCGAGGATTTCGGTGATCACAAATATGGATTGGGAGTTAAGACTCTGGTTGGTTTACGCATTTCCTTAATGGGAGGCTGTGTTACCATTAAGTTCCACGGGGCCAGACCGTCCGGTTCTCGTGGCGAACTCGTTTACACACGGTGTCCTAGGCAGTCGCGAGGTGTGGCTCTATTTTTTCCGGGGGTATGTCTATGCCTGTCTGTTTACGACCCCCTTTTACCGTTCAGATCCGCGGGCTTGATCGAAAGTGACGCTCTGGGAGCATACTTCATGCTTTCAATTGCTTGCTTCGTCGTTTAACGAGACTAACCCTTAATTACTATTCGTTTAGAATCTTTTCTTCTAAAGAATTGTATAATTACCATTAGAAGCCAATTAGTAGATTTCTATTTATTTCTATATTTTTCTAAGATTTAGGTTTTTCTAAGATATTACTTTATTCCAGTGATAAATATATCTTTGAATTAGAAGGACATTGCAATGTAAGTTTTTGTACAATACCACTCTATGACAATGACAAATGCAATGTCAGTCTGACATGCTTATTCCGTGTATTGTGATGTTATTCCGGTAAATTCTAAAGAACAGTCGCATTAAGTAATACTGCTTACAACTTCAAAGCTTCCACTTGGGTAACGAAGCAAACAAGATATCACTGTCAAGCTCATATAATACCCGAAAGTAGTAAATGTCACCTGAGAGTTGTGCCATTTACTAGCAGCGAGCATTACGTCCTGGCTCTTGGCACAGTGTTACAATAACCCTCGCGCGTGAATAACGCATCGAGAAATCCGATCCTCGTTCAGTCGGCCATCAATTACCCTTTAATCCAGTCGAGCCAAGCCACGTCTCGCGATCTTTGGATCACAATTCCATACGCGAAACAAGATCCACTCTCAAATCCAGGCGAATCGTTCCTTCAAAGAGGCCAGTACTGAATGGACCTTCTATTTGACCAGCTCTAATTGCAAAAGCAAAGGACTCGGTTTAATAAACGAGCAGCCACTCCCGAGCGAAGAGACGAGAAAGACATTTATCATTGCATTCGTGGTAGAATTATGGATTCATTCTCCTGAATGATAAGTTGTAGTGCCACGCCTATGGTTCTTCTTATATTATTTAAATACACACAATTCATACGATTTTGCAATTTATACTACTCCTATTAGTAGATTTGTTTTTCCAGTTGATCCTAAGAGGCCTTGCTTTAACGATAAATCTAATTTTATTGAACGATGAATGAAATAAATGATGGTCAGAATTCGCGTTTCTTCTTCTTGAGTCATTCATGTCATTTAACATTTCGCCCACTAGTTTTTGCATCTCCTAGCCAATTTTACGTGCGACGTTCTTTCTGTGAGTACTATGCTGTGCTGAACAACAAACAGGTTTCGTTTTATTCAGGTTCAACGACGCGTTGGTGGCGGACCAACGAGAAAGCGAACGATTTCAATTTGGTATGCTCGCCATGGTAGTTCCGAAGTCGGCCGGTTTTCTGGCGTCGATTCTCTGCGATTCTCATTAATTCGAAAAGGGAATATACGTATGTATGTACTTCAACGATTGTGAGACTGTGCTGCACTTCGTCGCGTTCTCAAACTCGTGTTCGATTTAAGGAATCTAATACCGATCGTGTTTCTACCTTAAAAGAATTTCGCAATACTGAGGAAACGATTAAGTAGACTATTCTAAGACTCTTGCTACAATACAAAACAAATTCAATACATACTGAAGCTCAACTTCCAATAAAGTAGTCAGTGAATCAAGCTACTAATGTACTTCACTGAATATGATCGTAATAATTACTAATTTAAATTGCAAAGTAATGAATTAAGATTGCTCTCGAATAAAATAATAAATTGTTTTTTGGCAATACTTCAATAATACTATATAGTAAGAAAAGTAAGTAGTCAATGGAAATAAAATTCCTCCAATAAATTGTGGAACGAGAGAAACATTTTATAGCCACACGAGTCGGTGCAGCCTAATGTGGATAAATTTCCATTCCGCATGAGCAGTGTGCAATGGTAAGTAAAAGAAGTTTAATCGAGAGTTCCTTAGCAGTTGAAATTAAGTAAGTTACGGAACTAAAGTGAATTAGTTCTGAGAAAAGCTCGGAACACTAATTCAACGGTGAAGTCATGATCTAGAAGAAGGTAATAAAGTGCAATTCCCAACAGCCGCAAAAGGCCTCCACGAATTGGCGAACCCTCGATAAACCCACCTTCTCATACCACCTCCACTCTTTTCAGAGCAATTAGCCAAAGGGCATTATTCTGAATCGGGAAAGAGAGTTAAATTCGATTCGGAAATAAGCGAGAGAACCGCAATAGAAATCTCTCACGGGCGGGAACACACGTCTGGGCCTCCTGGGAACAAGAGGCGGATCCACGAAGCGTTTTCTCTATTTCTGGCTGACAATACAACCGGCACGTTTCGCTTTCGATTTCGCGACCTCCTCCTATTATTCGCACCGTTTTCGTTCGAATGTGCTATATACTGATTTCTGACCATATTTGTTGGCAAACATGCCAACGAATCTATCTTCCTCTTCTTCATCATTTTCTTCTTCTTCTTCTTCTTCGAAGCCACCTGACAACTACGTTAAACTCCCTCGCAATTATCTACGTCTACGTTAGAACCTGTCCTAAGACTCTACTTAATGACAATTCCCAGCTGTCCTTTCACTTTGCTCGCTGTTATTTCTATCGCGATTCTTTCCAATCGAGTTCAATAACTTTGCGGTCGCCTTGTTGGCGTTCCTTGTTGGTTGTTTGGATTGAGACGATTTGGGTACCTGTACATGAGGCCTCCGGTGCAGGATTCCAGAAGAGCTCCTCCGAAAACGCAGACATAATATTGGGTGCAATCGCGAGGATGAGGATAGTAACCAAATTCTTCAGGACACTCGAACTCCAAGGCTGCCTCGTTTCTGCTCGCTCTGGCACTTCTTGGAGTGTTCCTTTGGCATTCTGTAATGTAAAAAATCATTTCCAAATTAAAACACTTACTTAAACCATTTACACTAATTTCAAATATCTCTTTAACTTTTATATAATGCATTAGCATTTGTTACTAGAAAACAATTACTTTTGATAATCTTAAACAATATTATCTTCCCTGTGTTTAGTTATGAAACTATAAATTGAAATAGAACAATGAAGGAATTGGATTAAAAGAAATAGAAAAAGGAATTCTGTTTATAATTAAGAAATTTCAATAACGCAAAAATATTTTCCTGGCAATAAAAACCGAGTGGTGTACTTTATAAAGTTTCACTTTAAGTTATCGTCAATTATGCAATTGTGTTCCATTTAATATTCGCCACATTCGAGCACTAAGTCCGATTGTAGTAATCGAGCGGTGCGGCGCAAAGTGCAATCATTTCAGACCAACCACGCGCAATTAATTCCAGATTCGTCGAGGCATCTGCAGTGGTAAATTCTAGCGGAATTGCAGTTGTTATCCGCAAATTATCGCGTTGTTACAATGGCCTTGCATCAAATTTATGAGGCACGCGTTAATTAATAACCAACCATAAGATTCTCCTTCAGATCATTCCTTTTAATCCCTGATTAAGTTTGTAACAATTTTTAGATTACATTCTATTTTTGTCTTTTGAATTTCAATTATGTGTGTTATATTTTCAATTATTGTATATTACTATTGTTCACGATAAATTATGATTGATAATCTTGTATTTGGTCTACTTTATTCGATTTTATTTGATCGACGTCGATAAAATCAAATCTCACAATTCTCAGATAGTTTCTATAAGATCCACGCAATTGAACCCTCGAGCAATGTCAAGGTATTTCACAGGCTTCACGATTTATCATGCAATGCAGCTCGTACCATCAACTTTTGTTACAAATTCTCGAGTTAACTCTGTCGAATCACGCGAGTGCTTGGTACAATTTACCTGCATATACATACATGTACACTTGTTCGTCGATCATTTAGTCGCTGGAGGCGTATTGCACGGGTACGATTTCATAAGTAGCACATTGTACTGATACTCAATCAGCATGATTACACCTGATAAAGAGTAATTACTCTTTCTCTCGCGAGCCTGTTATCCTTGGATAAATAAGTACAGGATTTCCTATGAATAGTAATGAGTCACAAATGGATCTTCGGGTAGAAAGGCTCAATTCTGTGTGTGTGTGTGCAGGGGGTTATTGCAGAAATAAGTGAGTTCTGATTGAAAATATATGTACGGTAAAATGGACATGGACTAATTTGTAGGCGTTGAACCAATTATGTTGATCGATTCTTAGTTTGACCCAGGTAACACTAATCACGGACAGCGAACTATGTCGACTAATTAAAAGAAACGTCGCTTTTTATCGTGGTCAGTCCAAGCTATGGATCTGTACCTTACCGATACTTGCGAAATCAATTTCGTCGCGGTGTAAAATTATCGATCTCAATTAATTAAGGTCTTGAATTTAATTTTCATCAAGTTCTAGGCACGTCGTTCAATTGGCTGTAAAGGACTGAATATAATTTAGAATTTAGAAAAATCTTCCATTCAAGAGTTTCAATTAAATTCTACCATAGATGCATATCTCCGAAGAAGTCAATTCGTCTCGCGTGATTTCAATTACAGAATTACGTAAGAGGAAATTGGAAAGAGTAACAGTCGCTTTATCCATACAAAGCAGGTATGTTGTAATAAAACAGAATGAAAATAGTAGAAAGTTCTCTTCTGACTGGCTACGCATTTCGCTGTCAATAGACGATGAAGATCGAAGTTAGACGTTATCACTAGCAAGAAATTATCGTATCGGATGTCGAACTACTTGATTGGAACATAGACTGCGAATGCAGTGATATCTTGCGTAATGGAAAAGTAACCTGATTTTTAATCGACCGCTTGCGCTTATGGTTGAAACTTCCGTTCGATTATAAGTATACATGTTTACTTACTCCGATCCTGAATCTCTTTGTTAATTACATTATTTAAAACCGATTGAACTTCCTAATCCCATTCACTGTCAAGTAGCAAAATAATTACAAACATTCTATTCTGTGCTAACAGGTCTTATGTTTGCTTCTATCGTTAGTTTCTATGAAGTTCTCAGCCAATCTCTACAACTTACAAAGGAATAATAGTTATTGCTAAAGACTCCAGAGGAAGTGAATAGGTGGTGATCACAGGGGAGGTGTCGTAAAAACTACATAAAACCGCTCTAACAAGGATAATCTACTGAGTAAGCACAGCATCTCGCTTCGGAAGGAGCACAGATCCAACAGTCTTACCGTTAGGTCTTACTATTACTTATGTTAGTTAGTTACTTCGTGAGGCATTGTTCCATGGGGGTCCTGATTCGATTATCCCAAGTCAAGCTTTCTTGCAGAATTTCATCGTGGGACCAATTGATCCAAGAATAACGTGACTCTTACCAACCACCTTTTCTTCTTTATCTCCCTCTTTTCTTTGTCTACGTGAGAACATATGTTCGTACAATGAAATCGTGGACCAAGTTCTATGTAAATCTTTTTCTACATCGATATACAGATTGCGCAAGGTTCTCGCTAACGGTCCAGTTTTGCGGAGGAATTTCTTCGCGTTGAACCACTGCCACTACCACTATCGCATTGCCATCGTCACACTGCCACTTTTATGGAGTGACCTGCCGTGCTACCTTGCGTACGTGCCAGCCGCTTTTTCAGCCGATTGTCGTTAGTCTGTCTTTGAGAAATCTCCTGATCTCATTGCTTCTACGTTGAAAAGACTCGCCGACTGCAAGCGGTCGGTGCCAAATTCTGCATTGCTCTCTGTACTTACTGCTTGCCGTACATTGTAATGACTTTTTTTCTACATTGGAATTACTATCAGAGACAAAATGACTTATTTGGGAGTTCTACACCGGCGGTATTCGATTTAGTGCGAATTGTTGGCAGAGAGAGGTGGATAAATGCGAGGAAATAGAATTTTGTTTGAAAAGTAGATTTGAGTGAAAAATGAGAAGCAATTAGACAGAATTCTAAATCTGACAAGCGAGCACGAGACCAATTAGGCGCAGAGTTAAGGAGTCGCAGAATGATAATTGTGGTAACCTGGAACGCTACCCAGTTGGCAGGTCAATGATTCGCATACAGTCGTTTTGCTCGCGAGTAGTAATTAAGTCTAACACGATTAAGAAAAATCTGGAAAGAAATTTTTAACAGTGTAACTACCAAAATGGTTTAAATAACCCTTTTCGGAGTTTTTTCCATGGAATATAATATAATAATTTAAAGAGGAATACAATTATTTAAAGACCTTCAAATTATTACGTTGTTATATATCTAGAGATTAATTCGTGATTAATCCAGGATTAAAACTGACAAACTGAGATAACTTGCAAGGAAAATTGGCTGTCGTTCGGAAGCAACTGTTGAGAGAAGATCTGCTCGGACTTAACAGAGCGAGACTCTGAAATAACGATGCTAACACTCGAGGATAATGCCATAAGGAACCGCTGTTTCTAATTGCCATCTATGTTCTCTGCGGTTTCGTTTACTTTCAGGAAAGTTTATGACATGAGAACTATGCAACTTTCGGACTGAGATGCGTGGAATGTTCTTAGAATGCTTATTATACAAACTACTGATTACAGTGTTATTAATTGTACCCGATCATACTAACAATAATTATACTAATTAATTACGAGTTAAAATAATTATCTTCCACTATACATTGTATTGCATTATCAAACGGAATGCAACCGCGCGATTTCAATTAACATTTCACTGATCCGATATCCAATATATAAAAGATCGTTGCACATACAATTTTTCCCCTGTTAATTTTATTACACTCTATTAACCTTTATTACCCTCATTGATCATTACAGATTCAGCAAGAAATCTTTTAATTCCAATTGAACTATACATCTTATTGTGTAATGCTTTCATTTGGATAATCGAAAAGCCATAACATAAAGAACTATCAGAATAAATTATCCGAGTTGTCGAGGTAATCGGATCGCTATACTCAAAGTTTAAATCCAACATTATTATTAACTGACCAGATACTATCCACCATGTCACTAATTACAGTATCTGTACACAAGGTCCAATGTAAGTACTTACAACTTTCTTACTGACTCTCAAGAGGAGAATTTCGCATGGCTGTTTAAAAAGTTTCCTCGGCAAAAAGTATCGTTGTAAGCGAGTGAACAAGAAATCCATTGACCACGTACACGACTTGTAACGTGCCTCGCGAGTTTCTTGGATCATTCGAGTCAGTGGCACATTTATGGGTGATCGAGAGGATAGTAGTGGATACGGATACTGTTTTTCCCTTGCAAGATGCACGTGTTGCTCCCGGGCAATACACATAATCCTAATTGTACGTATCGGGAACACTTCCGTGTCGGAATTTTTATTCGAATAGTGAAACGTCCAGCATAAGATGATATCGCTCCCGTTCACCTTCCCATGAGCATTCGCCGAGCAACAAAACGCTTATGTAATTGTCATTAAACGGTGGCTGGCCCCTTAACTACAAGTAACGGTGAATTTGACTCGTGATGAAACTGTGTACGGAGTTTATGTGAATAATGCTAGAACAAGTTACTCGAATGTCAGATGCAAATGACAGTGATTTATTTTTATATTCTATTTCGATATTATTATATTTAGGTTTCAGTTTTGATATTTACTATCTTTGTTGATTTTAAGTTTCTTATGAGAAACAAATATTGTCTGGAATAGGTATGAAATGTAATTTTCTTAGATTTCTTAATGAACTACTCAAACTAGGTAAATGAATTATGTAGACTTTTTGTTGAGTGTAAAACAAGAAAGATGTTTGGTAGCAAGCGTGGTACCGTTCTCTCTTCTGCGACCTTCGAGGTGATCGCGGTCGACCTTCGTCAGTGACTGCAAGGTCGACGTCCTTGTCTACAAGGCAATCTGAAAAACAGGCCTCTCTCACTCGTCGCCACTCCTCTTATCTCGATCTTTCGAGATTTGATTCACAGGTCGTGACCTCAAATACCACGAGCTACTCTACTCCGTTGAACCCAATCGTGGAATGCAGGCAGGCGCCAGAGGAGTCTACCATTCGTTAAACTAGTTGATTTTGAAAAAAGGATTCCTATACCCATAATAAATTCTAAGTATTTATGATTATTACAACGATTCATTATATTGTACATTTAATTGGGTTTTAATGTATAAACGTCTGTTCTAATGACGTCTTAAAAGAGGTATTAGATAAATAACAATAGATCGATAGAAATTGTCGCGGATGTGGATATGTATATTCTAGTTGTTACTATAAAGAAAAACCATGTATCCGAGCGGAAATTATAATCATATGACTCAAAGTTACACTCGTTGAGTTTGCTTGTGAAGCTCAGTCTCTCGGCTGACGCAAATGTCATATTCCACTGTGCGGCAAGTGGTAGATGCAGCTGAGGAGAACACATTCCGTTGCGTCCACTATAGTTAAATGTCAGAGCGCAATCGGATCTCGTTTGCCAGTTATCTAATACTACCATTGTTCTCTTTAAATTGAGTTCACAAAGACTATGAAACTAGATTTGAAATTGTTGAAGATTAGAAACCATTCGGTCGATCCCATTTCTATTAAACAATTCTCAGAAATGATCGAGAGCAAAATAAGTTCATAAATTATTACCATTAAAATGGTATGTCACATATTTGCCACAATTCGATTTCGTATTGGAAGCTGTCAATGGTGGAGAATATTGATCATTTTGTGCCCGTGTACCGTGACATTTCCATTGGAGCAAGTCCCACGTTCGCTCGAAAATGTAATGCAATCGAGGATCTTGCTCGATGATGCATGCGCCTGTCGTGAGTCAAACTTTAGAATAAGACCCCACGTCAATCCACCACGTGGAAAGGAATTTCTCTTTAACAAGCTTTACTTGTCTGCGTTCTTCCTTTGCGTGATTGCTGATCCCTTGTTTCGTGCAGCAGTCGATCGGACGAAGAAGTCGTATTAGTACGAGGATATTAGCTATCCGTTTCCAATTCGCAAAGGAATCTTTCTCTCTTGACACGCTGGCGAACGTCAGTCATCCATATATGGGTGACATCGATCATTCTCTATGGGTGTTCAAATTCCTCGAATGCTAAATCATTCAGAGTGTCAATTGAAATAGGAAAAAGAAGAAATTCCAAAGAAGTCGACGTAATATTTGTCGAAATAAAGGAATTAAATGAATGAATGAATTAATTAATTAAGTTTTGGGTTAACATAGGAAATATAATATTGGTATTAGTAGCAATCTTGACCCTGACGCATCCATTGGAATCTTAAATCTGAAGTGAGTCATTTCTGCTCTTTCACGGTGGAAATACATCAAACCACAAATAATAGATATCACGGCAGAAAGGTTTGCATTAATGCAAGTAATCCGCGGGCGAAGTGAGAAAGGCGGCATAGACTAAATGCCAAATAGAACGTCGCGAGCAAAGGCGAGCGACATTTTGCACAAGGTCTGTCAGATAGAACTGTGTAACTTAAGATTGAAAGTTACGTCAATGTTATATTTTATAAGATATTATATCTTACATAAATATATTCTCGTTTTATTCATGAGTAGCTTTGTTAGCAAATACATTAAATATATCTAATATGTGACAAGCATAATGAAAAATGTAAGCAACCATATTTTCATTGTGTTTTATAGAGTACTTATGTGTCATTAATATTAATCCTAAATACTGTTCTAATGGAGTAGTCGTTTCCAACAATGTTCCATTCTATTTGAAGTAACACGTAATTTACAATTGTGCGAATAATTTCAGGTTTACTCACTTATCCAGGAAAACGCGATGCAGTATAAATAATTAAACTAACCAAAGAGAATATGAAAATGCATTGTGAGCACATCAGAAATTACGTAAAGAGATACATAAATGCAAAATGATTCGCATTCACGAAAACACTTCACCTGAGGAATAAAGCAATTTGTCTTGATTAAATAAGGAGTTCCGCTGAAATTGTAGGAACACGAGTGCAAGACAAATTACTGGATACATAGTTTCCCGAAGCACGTGTGTCGGGACGGGCGAAAGAAAGCATGAGTAAGTTAGAGGGAGGTACGGGTCCCATTAACCCTGCGATAATAGAAAATCAGGGAGTGGAGTAAAACAAGCGTGCGCTCGTTCCCTCGAAAAATTGCAAAACTCATTTAAAACGAGCAGTGCGGTTTTGGGCGCGGGTGAGAGAGACCCTCGACCAATTTTCACATGGTTCATAGAGCGCGTAAAGTTACACCATGGTGTTATCGGTTCTCTCGCGGAAATGTGAGAACTCTATTGCACTCAACGTCTCATTATCGCGCGGATAGAGCCGTCTGCTAACTGGAAGACATACCGCGAAGAGGAACGGGACGGATTCGTTGTTCCCGCAACACGACTATTACTTCTTCGATTAATCAACACCCATTGTTCACGGCCGTTTTCGCCGATGCAAATGGGGAGCACCAACCGTGTTGCTAATTACCACGCAGAGATGCGATTTAATCTGTCTCGACGGGAATCCGGATCTCTCTTGTTTCGCCTAGACACCGGTGTCCTAGGGAAAATAGCTAGAAAAATCTGTCTGAGAATCTTGCGTCGAAATTGCAAATCCACTGCCGAGTGTTTTGAGAAATTATTAAGAAAGGACCTTTATGGGAAATGCTATCAATTATATTTATGGTTTTAAAATAGGAAATTTTGGAAATGGTTCTTGCAAAATATTTGCTACTTGAGTTACTTATTTTATCGAAATGTTTCGCAAATACATTAGATTGTGGTAGAAAACACTATGACAATGTTAATCGGTTGAAATTATTCAGTGTACAATATTTATAATGTTCAAATGTTTTAGTTGTAGTTGATAATCTTACCCATGAATATTTCACGAGGATCTTTGAAATTTTCCAGCACGTACAATAGCAAATAAGGAGATCGACATTTACTCGACAGAGATCTGAGAAGAAGGTTCAGCATACAAATGTGGAACAAGCTGAAAATGTGAATTCCAATGTATTCCTGGAGGAACGCTATTTGAATACGAGCATAGGTTCCCTCGATACACTGAGGCGTGTATGGTGATTTCTATGTGGCTTTCGAAAAGCACGTTGCTTCCGGTTTAGTAGGCACCTGGCACACGGTCAAGCGAGTCGAGTACACTAACCGTGGAACCAACGAACAGATCGTCAATTAATCGTTCTAAAGGCACTACATCGCCGATAATCAGATGCAATTAGCGTTGGTGATCCATAAATCATGTAACGCAGTAGTCGACTGCGGCTCGATAGAATTCTTAACCAAACGAATCAGCGGCTTCGACAAACACGAGCCACGGGACAGCTTTGAAAAGCAGCGACGAGTTTTTTTTTCCAAAGCAAATCGATCGGCAGTCGCAAAGGAAATTAGAGAATATTGTGAACTCGATCACCGCGAGGACAGCGCTCCAAGAAGCTCGAGAATGTTGCCGTTTGCTATATCGAATGGAAAAATGCGCAGTGCGAACGATGCGAAACAAATCTACGTTTGAATGCAATTTGCGGAATGCTGCTTTAGCATATGGTCACGGTGGTACATGGTCAGTTAGTGATGAATAAGTTTGATGAAGTGGAGATGACGGTGATGGACGTAGTTGGCTAGGAAATTTTCTACTTCTAATGGGACTTAATGCGAGTCTTTGAATATTCTCAACTTAATTTGTGAATGTTCAATAATATACATTGACGAAAGAAATATCTTAAAAAATCTATTTTAGGAAGAAACTTTTAAAATAGTTTCTGAATAACCAAACTACATTCGTAAAGAATAAACTTGTAATTAAATCAAAGTGTAACATAATAATTACTATTTTAAAACTACAACTGTCCTCTTATTATTTTCCTAAAATTGTAGTAATATTATAAAAAAGTTTCTAAGAGTATAATTTTTCTCTTTTCAAAAGCAAGATGGCTATCGGTCAAAAGAAGTTTCTTTCCCGAGTCAATTATTCTAAAAGTAAGAAATTGGCATGCATCGTAAGCGCCAGAGCCATTAGTTAGTCAGCAGCGAATGAAGAGAGTGAGCAGAGCTCAGAGAATCGCATCGCATCGATAGGCGTCTGGACAACGGCCGAGTGGCATAAATCATGGTCCCGCGATTGCGCTTTTCTAAGGCGTTCTCCGGAACGGAAGGACTCGCGAAACCGAGAGAAGTGAAAGTCATGCGAATGGCAAGGAGAGCCAGTATACTATACGCTCACGGATCAGAGAAAAAGAGCGAGAGCCAAGAGAACGGAGTCCGAATCAAACGAAGAGAGACGGAGAAAGGTTCACTAGAACTCCAAAGATAGAAAGAGAGAAAAAGAGGGTGAGAGAGATAGAGAGAGAGAGAGAGGGTGAGTGTGCCACGCCAGGATAAAAGAGCCCGCGGAGTGAATGAGTGAAAGTGAGCTGGAATACCGAAGCGGGGCTTTGAAACTGGAGCACCGTCTTGCATAATATCGGACAAGTTAAACAGTTTAAGGCGCGTGGAAATAGTCTGCACGTCTCTATGGGAATAGCACATGTCCAGTTGACTCGCTATTTGGGCTACCAATTTCAATTTTCACATACTGTAAATTGCTTGCTAACTAGATTCAATTTCAACTCTTTTACACTTAGGGATGTTTTTTAGATAACTGACTCGGATATATTTATTCCAGGAATAGGAAATAAGGCTGATTCTCTCTACGATATTTACATAACTTTTATTAACTTCTTCAAATAAATAGATTTATCTTCCTTAATAATAATGAAAACACATTTACAGGATAAGTATTCGGAGTACTCCAATATTTTTATGCATCAATGTAGACTGAATTTATTTTTAAATTCGTCTGATTAATTTGTTCAGGAAGATCTTTTTTTATACTCTAGCTAGTAACACTGCTCTGACAGTTCCTCAACAGTGAGTGGTTTCAACATAATCGTAACTACCCAAACACGAATCAGCTGAGAGTCTTTTCTCCAGCAGTAGCTAAGTGGCTGACTACTTTTGCTTTCACGCGTGACAATGAAAGCAATCTAATCTCTCCTCGTTACGTAACCAATTAATTATACGCGTGTCTCGCCACAAGGCTCGAGCCAAGTACACTTTCGTCGTCGGATTATCGCGTCGCGTCGTGAAAGTCAAAAACTCATTCATTGCCTCGTATTCCGCAGGTATTTTGTCGTGAAACTGGTGGAAGTACGTAAGATCGAAAGGAACGGTCATTTCTGCGGTAGGAAATGGGAAGATATGGGACAAGATTCACGATCCTCACGCATCAATTACTTCCTCAATCGAATAAATATTTCACTCGATCTCACTATACATATACCTTTTATTAAAGCAAAATTCTGCTTGGGAATTCCATTAATTCCTTATCATTACTTACATTTAACTTTCTATATTTTAACACCATTACCAATTTATAAATAAAAATATTCGGTATAAATCCTAATTCTAAAGGAACAGAAGGATAACGAGCTGAAGAATAATTTTTTCACTGTTTACCAATCCCAGGGGACTGACAAAGGTGTATTATTCACAATACACACGGCTTGATAATCGTCAGTCACGCGATTATAACAACTCTGCTCGTTGCAACCGAGTCGCGCGCACCAATTATGCAGCTGAAAAGTTTATAGAGATAATTAGATCTGGCAATTGCAATTCCGACGTTGCACTTTCTACAACGAATACACTACGCGACGATTGGCCACCCAAATTCTCTTTCTGCATATTGCTATTTCCATGAATAAAGTTCACGTTGAATTTGGAATTATATTGTTCACTTATGTTTCACATAAATACAGTGAAAGTTTTTCTGGATACCTAATATCTCGTTGGTTCGGTTTCACGGTGATAGTCGAGGAACGGAGGACCTTGAGAAGGTCCGAGGTGAGGTGGGCAATTGCGCAAGGAAGTTTAATTACGAGGGGCGTCCATGCGCGATTTTTGAGGGAACGTGGGCGTGGCATTGATTACGCAAATGCAACATCGAGGGCAGCGAGCGCACTACGCGAACTCGTTGCCGCGGAAAAATCCTTTGGCTTTATGCGAACCTGAGACGAGAGAGTGTCTTAACATTGAGGAATTAGTCGTAATTCAAGAGCGTCTTAACGCAGCCATCGGCACGTGCGAATTACAGCCTGCAAATAAGTATACTTCGGAAATTGGATCTGTCATTAGAGAGTCAGAAGGAACTCACCGACGAACGAAATGACTCTTGGACTTTATTGCTTTATTTTTCTCTCGAAAGAAATAACACCAGCACCGTGGAAATTCTACTTCTACAGAATGATAGACATTTGGATTAGGATTTATTACTAGCTGAGTGTTGCTTGTGTTAACTTCGGCTGATTTAATCGTTTCGCGTAGAATATTGCAATAGGTTAGATAATTTTTGAGTTGAAACTAGATACTGGTTTTCTTAGGATAATTAATTGCTTGAGTATCGAAGTTTCCGTTTATTTTCATGCTCTTGCAAAATTGCATCCATAACTCTTATACTTCTCACAATTATATTGTTTCATTAAACCCTTTCTTCTGGTGTAAGTGTGGGATTAGATATTTTCTTGATGTGGAAAAGTTTACTGCGAGTGTTTATTTTCTTCCGAGGAGAAAATTTGTGTGAAATTCTCGATATGGTTCAACCACGAACGAGATAGAGGATAAACAGCTTATTTAAGGTACTTATAAGTTGAGTACAACTACAATGTTGTGTACCTTACGAAAATTTCGTTTATTCTTTAATTCTTCCTTAAAAGAACAGAGCTTCATTATCTATTATATATTTTGTTCCAGAATGGAACATTCGAAATAATTAGAGACCAGACTGCAATAACGAAAGGATCATGATGTACGAACGGAAGTTCTACTATATTGATTGCTATAAAACCACAGAATTCGCACAATTATGCCTATCCTGATGCAAAAGTACAAAAGTGCAAATTGAAGGGTAATAATTATCGGTTAAAATCAATGTTAAGAACGAAAGAGATAAACAACGCATTTGTATGATCTTGAAGAGGTGCGAACGATACTTATAGGGAAGAGAAAAGAGAGTCATGAAAAATATGAGCAATAATTTCAACGCGGAAGCTAAGATATTGACCACTTTACTCTCTCAATATGAAGGAATAAAATGGTAAAACGAGCAGATTCATGATCGAGTCGTGCGCACATACAAGATTAAAATACACAGATTTCTCTATACGATACTTCGTCGACAGGCTTATCCCTAACAGCCGCAACAGTTCTGCAATCGCCAGTAGCACGTGCTCGGCAAATATCCACAGAAGAAAATATCCCCGTTCAGTGGAATCGATCTCGTCGAACGAAATTCCACCGCAAATTCCATCGTGAAAATCGATGGAGTTGTGTTCGGTAATCCGATCGTGTAGCAGGAAATTGAAGAGAAGACTCACCGCAAAACTGATAAACGCGAATCGAGAGGAAGATGAAGATGTAGATGAGATTGAGTGGAAAGTGAAAAGTGAGAAGAGTTAGAGTTTGTTGCCAGAGGCTAGTTTGATAGAAAAAAATATAAAAGAAAGAAGGGTTGGTTCATGGCGAGCAAATAGAAGTTGTTTCCTCGAATATTTCAGTGCCCACGGCTTCGGAAGTTAAAGTCGGTAACGGCTTTTAACTTTCTTCGCGTGACTTCGTGAATCGATTCCACCTCGATAAGTGGATCATCGAGACGTAACCGAGCCACTCGACGTAACCCATTCAAGAGCCCATTCTTTTCAACTACTGGGAATTTTCTTTGAAAGTTCTTCAAACTTTATATTACGTATCGTGAAAAATTAAAAGAAGCATATTCTTGCTTCATGATGAATTTAATTAGGAAATTATGAACCTTCTCTTGCTATAACTTTCCCATAACTAATAAGTTCCAGAATTTCAAGAAAAAATATCAAAATTCATTTTTTTAAGATTCGGAAACCCGGCTGTTTTCAAAACTTATGCATAGCTTCGTGTTAATTGCTTTCAATGTGACAATTGAACGCTGTAAATAATGTATCCCATACAAAGCGCCTAAAATTGTGATAAACAAGAATCAGAAGTGAATATTCTGAATACCTAATACACAACGATCACATAAATCCATGTGTTCCCAATACCGGACGCTGTCGAGAGAAATTATAAAACTTTCCTGAACAGTAGTCAACCGAGTGTATCTTCGCATGAGTGATATACGTAACGTAAATGGACAATTGGGTCGCTAGCGTTCCTCACGATGCACCGACGATGCATGTAGACTATCTACACTTTGTTAATAACACTCTTGAGTGATTGCCTGCAGTCAGGGCAGCAAGTGTTGATTACGGTTATTATAATCCCACGAGGGCGAGGGTGAAGAATTTCAATTCTACTCTCACGATTACACTCAAGACTTTTAACGCTTTCATAATAGCAATGTATTAATATACACTGTAATTTATTAATTCTTCCAACTTGAAATACTTCAAATTGGAGTTACATAAACCCGAAATATACGAATATATTATTATTATCGAACTTTATAATTCCATCATATTTAAGAAATTTCATTTCAATCTTCCTATTCTGTATTAAAAAAATTAGGATATGTGAAAACACGATCGTGCTCAATCGATCGAGCTAATCTCAACATAGGAGTGAACAGAGTTTAAAGCAGTGATCGAAGAAATCGAATAGTTGCGTAAAATGTTGCGCGTGTTTTGCGAGCATTAGCACAGATCTATAGAGAGTTCGAGATGGTACTATTGAGGAGATGCAGGTTGATGCACATCTCGGTGGCACCCTTATTCGGGATCTTCCTCTCGATCGAGGTCGAGACTGTCGACCTGAGGCCACCTAATAGTGGCAAAGGTCAACGGTACGGATGTCGTCTCGTTGAGTCTCACGTTTCCACCTTGTTGTATCTATTCTTGCTCAACCTTACGATTCTAATCTCTCATCCTTCTCGCGGTCTCCTGATTCCGACGCGGCGGGATCCTCCTCTCAGGGGCTCCTTTAAAGCAGCTTCTTCCTTCGATTCATCCGCGCCGCGTTTAGCAAGAACCTCGCATTCATTGGTCGTAGAATTAGGTTAATGGCGATTCGCTGAGATTAGCTGTACCGAGAGTTTCGACACTTGGCGATTTCAGTTGTAAGATTTCCTAGGATCTCCTTTTCTTTCTCTACGTTTTCAAGTTTTAGATATTTCTTTACAAAAGTTACCTTGTAATTAATAAATTCCAATAAAACATAATCCTTTTTTTAGTCTGTTCTTGAAGCCCCAAATCAGGCAGTAATTGATTTTGGTTACAATTATACGTATTAACATAGAGATTACAACGATTGCAAATCATTAATTGAAATTAATTACCGTAGATTTATACTTATTATTAATTATAATTATCAATTCTTCTGATAAAACTGATTATGCAAGGTTCCAAGGTTTATAAGAATTATATTAATAGGTAAAGAGATAGAAACAGAGAACGGAATGACGTCATGTTCCTCAATTAAATCTGCAATGCCTGGATAATTATTGCGAGGAAATATGTAATATTCTCTTCGTTCTAATTTGCGATTCACTTGGTGTGAAATGCAATGGTATTCTAAACTAATGGTCCCGCGAGAACTAACAGAGATTGTAAGAGAAAGAGAAAAATACTTCCAGGTGCAATCGAGATTTCAGATGCGCTTTAAGAATCATTCTACTTACGATTAACCTCGGGGTTAATCGGCGAGTAGCAAAGCAACTTGTAATTCGCTGACTGAGACTGCCATATGATCTTTCTTCTTGAGATTACACGCGCTTAAGAACGATCCTTTGTTTTCCCATCACCGTACGTGTTACCTAAACCTTCTACAACGTGTCTCTCAGCAATCTGTACTTCTATCTTACTTCTTGTTTCTTATCACCAAACAAAGTATTTCCACGCACATTGTGCAAAATTTTATGCGACAAGTTTCCAACAATTAAAATGAGAAATGATGATTTTCTACGGAAGATTTAAGCAATTTCAAAAGATTTACCTAAATAGTAGTCTGTAAATCTCTATTTATTTATAAAAGTCTTTAATTTCGCTTCTTGATTCTACGAATTCAAATGTAGCCACAGCGACGACGGCAAACGCAGCAAAACGACCGCAAGAGTAAATGGCAGATCCGAGAAACGAGGTGGGTTGAATTGGGTAGGTTCAACCAGCAAGAAATGGATTCCGTTCTGTTAATTCGAGGTTGACGTTTGTAGTTCGCATAGGAAGAATGCAAGATACGCAGTTCTCTTAGTGGTGGAACTATATAAAGCCGCATTGAGAGTTGTGCCATCGTGTTCGTGGAAATAGGTTTCCATCATGGTTTCCCGATCGACGGGGATTCCCTCGCACTCGAGCGCATCGGGTGTGCGTCGAACCGAGTTTACACGGGTGAAAGAGAGTTTACAAGGCCGCGGACTTCTTGGTCAAGCCACTTGGCCAGTCTAGGTCCGCTGTTACATCAACCCATCTGGCAGGTTAAAATTAAGTCAATATAAAATTTGAATTAAGTTGACCAAAGAGTAAATAGATATATTAATTGAAGTAAATGTGCAAATTAAAAATAAATATATCCAATTATGAATATTTATTTCCACAAAATTATCATGTTTTCTTTTATATTGAAATAAGGGTTAAATTCTCTTTGAAATATTCTCTAATTATTTCGCCCTCCGAAATATCTTTAGCACCAGTTTTCTTTAATTACGGATTGTTTTATGGTAGAAATTCAATTTCCATTTACGTGATTTTAGTCCACGAGGTATTTGGAGACTCACAACAGTTTCTTTCTAAAAACGAGGGACCACTCTAATTGAATCGTAGTCGACACTTACGCAACGTCTTTCACACCTTTTCAACGGTGAGCAATGTAATAGCTACCAGACACACCTGCAACGTGTTATTTGAATAGTGACGAAGGCATGGATACCATTAAGATCAGATATTTTCGGAAGTACAAACTAGCTTTGGAAACCTCAATCGTAGAGGAACTCATCGACCATTCACTAAACCACTTTCTTTTGTAGCAAGAATTCCCTTAATCTCCATTAAACGGTATTTAACAAAGCGAATGATATTCCATGATGTCTTCATTAGCACTCTCTCTGAGAAGATCTAACGGTTTCAATCACTTTCGAAGGTTCATTCGATGATCCATAAAACGAGGGTCAGAAATCCAAAGTAGCAAGTTAGCTGTTAAATCGTCGAGGTAAACGTTCCTCGGCATTTAATGATTCGACAAGACAATTAGTCACATCCCACGTTGCTGATAGAGGAAATCCATAAAGAAAAAGAACTCGATTTCAATCGTTTATAGAATGACCGTTGTTGAGTAATAGGTGATCATAGAACAGGATATCCTCTAATGCGAACAACCGGAGTTCACGCTAGCATAATTTGCTAAATATCGAGGAACATAATTGAGGCAACCTACTTCTCGTTCCTGGCATTAGGCAAACCTTCTAGATCTTATCTCTCACAGCTATCGATGTTGCGTGGGACAGCTTCCTCGTCGAGCTAGCTAACATTACTAGCCGATCCGTAAAGTGGAGTCTCCCAAGCAAAACTGACCTTCTGCTTATATTCGCCAAGCAGGAACTCACGATCGTGAAAGTAAAGTTAACGTTCATCAGCTACATTAACTTGCATCTTACTGGTTCCCATATTATACATCGATTAAGTACATTAAGAAAAATTCTCAAACAAGTACTTTTCTCGATACCTCATATTCCATTCAGCGAGGTTCGTTAACTCTTACTTCTCTTTTTGCCAAATTTTAAGGGCTATCGATCTTGAAGCGTCCAATTAAAAAGCGTGACTAAGTGAATCACGAAGCCAAAGAAAGCGAATCTGTTGATTTCCTGCTTGGCGAAAAAGAGCTCAAAAACCGGTTCACGGTTCAGCAGACGGTGTGGTCCAGTTTCCTGAAGGCACAAGCGCATATAATGGACTATCACGATTTTAATGAAAGCAGTGTGTGTAGAGAACCATTACGTTGGTGGAGGCTCACTGGAAAACGTAAACGCGGTGAACCCGGAAGGATTATAATTGCAGTTGCCGCGAAAGTCACAAATCAATTATTTCGTTTTGATTCGATGATTGTGGCATGCCTATGGATATAGTTGAGAGGGAATAGCTCGTGGGATCGTAGCTAGAAGGCGCAGATTAAGTCTGCTAGCGGGCTTTTAGCCTTTAGCCATGATTAATCGGCGCGCACGTACGCGAAAGAGGAGCGGGAGTTCGGCCCGTTCTCGTAAGGTTTGGATCCAAAGTAAGAATACGTAACAGGGACGGTGAACGCCCCACTAGTTCTCTGCACCCTTCGAGCTACCACTGGCAACACCCACTCACGACTTCTAGGCTTCCTGAAGATTACTAAAGACAGCTCGACCTCCCCGGTATTCGTTGCTCGATCCCACGATCCCCTCCCAACCACTAAGTATCCTAGTCACGAATGAATATAACTGACTGATGGAATATATCCGATTGTTCCCTAGACATTATTTAATTCGATGACACACGCTTGACTTTCAAGCTTCCTTTACTAAACATTTTTGGATACTTCAAGACAATTTTGATTCAGAGATTGAACGATTAAATCTGATCGGTGTAATTAGATAAGATAGAAAAGAAAATAATAATTAGATAATGATTGGTTCTCTTTGTCGAAAGTGTTGTTGATTAGTGGAGATTCTTAGTAATGTTAATTACGCGGAGGATCTCTCTTCTAAGATAATAGATGGGCGTTGAACCTTTGAGCTAATAGCAGCACATATTCGTATGTTGTAACATACGCATTGCATTTGTAAGAAATTCTTATTTTCAACTGCTTACAGTTGGTGTGTCTTCTATCAAGAAAGTCATACATAGACTTCGCGCAACTTTGATTACGATTGCAAACACTTCATCGCGTTCCACTAGGGTCAACTATTTTTTCCATTTCCAAACCCTCCAAGGGACTTAAGAAAAATGATTACGATTAAAATATAACCAGGGAGAATATATAAATAAAATCTGAAGACTAATAAAAGACAAGTTAACAAATTGCATAAGTTTGACTATTGGGAATCTTGTTTTATAAATCCCACGCATGTTTATGTATTTATAGTATATCTCTACGATCGCTATTCGTTAATAAAGTTATTCACACTAAATATACTACGAACGTGCTAATAACATAAATCCTCTGTTTATCAAGCCATAAAAAAAAGAATTCCATTTCCTTCGATGGATTTTCACTTTTCTAATACGCCAGACATAGTTTCCAACGAAGCGAGAATTTTCCTTAAGTTTATCCAAGTGCTCGATTGCCCCTGGAAGTTTCACTTACTCGCCTTGAGAATATTTCCAAATTCCATCTGAGCGGCGCCGCGCCAATGACTGACACGCATCACTGCGAATGTCGCGCAATTCGTCTGACTCAACGAGAAGTTCCGAGTCCTCCCAGAAAACCAAGGTATAAGTAGAAGTCCTCCCATAAATGCAGGCTAAGTACAAACTACTCGAATTTACGAGTCGAGGTACAAATTACCGGGTCAATTGACCTCGACGATCCCTCCAAAGGGAAAGAGAAGACGAAGAAGAAGAAGAAGAAGATTGCGGAGGAGTTGCAGCGTTACTTCATTAGCCGTAATTATGCCATCGAGGCGTTCCGGGCGAGTGCACAATCAATTATTCTGCCGTGAGAGTGCCACGGGCCATCGGTTGTGCTGCAACTACGGCACTCTCCTCAAGAGTTATCGTCGAACAGCAAGAGACACGTGTGAAGCGAGCTCCACTCGAGGAAACCCTTTTGCAGATGCAACAGGTGATACGAAGATCATCCGATACTTGTAGACTACTGTGTTTCATCTGGATAGGCATTGCGATACAATGGATTTAAGTTACGAGGATCAATCGTGCCTGTCGAACAGAAGCTATACTTGCTATCTTTGGATCAGGTAAATTAGCTTTAACGGATGATTCAGGAAGCGCGTTTGATTCTTATTTCAATGTGTTCACGAATCTGCTTCGAAGACAGGAATAAACCGTGTTACATATAATGTAATGTCTTAAATACTAATGTCTAAATATCGATCTACATATTTTTTGTAAATTTCTTCCTGCAAATGGAAAAGAATAGATAAGAAGACGTAAAAGAATAACTTTCATACAGAATGATTTTCTATTAGTGTTACCAATGTTCATATGGATTTGGAATTTTGTCGCTAAAACAGAGAACAGTCGGTTCCACGAATCGTGTGCCCGCATTCTTCGCGGATTTTCGTCCGAGAAATCGCTCGGATAATAAGTGGAATTCGCACGATACTCGAGAAAATGCCTGGGGCAAGCTACTCGAGAAAGGCATGGTTTTATTGCTCCGTTGGCAAATGCTTGGGCAGTGCTGAAATGGTGATCAGAGGCTAGTAAATGAGACTCTTGGTGTAAAACAACAATGAGGATCGCTAGTGCACAGAGTTTTATGACAATCGGTGTGATTTAGGTAGTTTGTTAGACTTAGCTGGAGTTTGACTAGAGAAAGACGGACAGAAGTAGAGATTTATCGTTGAGAGTTACTCGCGATACGAAACAGAGATAGATCGTAAATTTTACCGAGGATGAGTCTGTTAAGATCTAACAGTAATAATTGCTAAAAGTGTGTCAATGGTTAATGCTGAACAACTATAGAGAGTTACAGTTGATTATTATTATTATTCTAATCCCTTCTATATTATTTTACCTAATAGCAATCTCTCGTTTGAATTTACATGTTTAATTGAGACTGCAGATTATGCTTGAAACTGTTAATGCAAAATACACACATGTTTCTGTCTCGCTCCCCCGTCATTAGTTAAGACAAACAATAAAATAGTCGAGTGTGGCGCGATCAGAGATGGAAAGGCGAGTCCCGATCACAGAGTGGAACCGAGTCGTATGAAAATCAGAAAGGTGTGGAAATGTACCGATCACCCGTGAAGGTTACGCAGTTACAAGGGTGTGTGCACGACGACGTGTTTAACCTTTGCTATTTTCTCTTTGCATGCGCTTTGCACCGAGTACTAGAAAGGCGAACGATATGCCCGCCAACTTGTCCCACGATCCCGATGGTTTCAAAATTTTCTGAAACGCGATTCCCACAACATACCGTTAACGGTACTTCAAGGTACTGGGATAAGTGATCGCAGCATTGAAAGTACACTCTAATGATTAAAACGTCGTTGTACTTTTAACATTGCATTCGATCAATCTTATTTATTTCACTCGTAAGGTCAAACTTCTCTGGAAATATAATAGTTTCCCATCGTTGCATCGCGAGAGATACGATATACAATTCGTATTATCGCGATGACCTCTAACAAATGAGAATGATTATTATCGCGAAGAATAAGAATTTCTATCATTTCAGAAGACATTTCGATCTATCGTTGGATTGTATTACAATAACTGAGAGATATTTATATGAACATAATTTGGCATGAAATTAATTGAGCGAATAAATAATAGTGGTAAGAGAATGTATAGAAATAAGAGTAGTTTATGTAATATAATTGCATACCGGAAGGATTTAAATTCGGCGATACTATCTTGAATCGGAAAGAATCAATCTTACGTTACTGAATTTCACGCAAGCCACAAAAATGCTACCGAGACGGTAGAATGTACGGCTATGCCAAAAGCTGGCGCCAGTCAGTAGAAGGAGAAGTTGCTGACCAGACATAATTCCTCACATCTTCAAGAGGTACAGTTGCGGAGTCCACGTTGCGTCACCAACTTTTAGGCGTGTCTCTCCCGCAGCTGTTCTCAGATCTCTAGATTCGATATCCTCCAGACGCGAAATCCGAAAGAGTTTTCTCTGCCATCTGCTCGTGGTTCATTGTTTCAGCAAGCATCTTAATCTCAAATTTAGTACTTATTGTTTATGCCGATGTTAATCTCGAAACACTACTCCTCCAACATCGTGATATTTAAGTAGATACTTTTCTTGTACGATTTCTTTCTTGTGTAAGATTTAGTAAGATTTAATGGAAATCCAAATTGAGTGGGGTTTTAACAGTTGTTTACAGTATTGCTATCTTTTGAATCAAAATGTATCAATAAGTTGCCTCTTCTCTATTGTTTCACTATTATACTATCTACTCCGAAAGAAGCAAGTATCTCAACTTGTCGTTCAATTTGTTCCAATGCTCATTATCCCAGAAGCAAACTAGTTCGCTCACGTAACGTTACGAGCCTCTCTCTTTCGTCCTCTCCCTTCCGCGGGATGTAACTCCCCCTCGAATATGCGAGGAATGAGGATCTTTGTTGATATCGGCTGTACGAGATAATGCTTGTCAAGTCTAAGAGGAAATTTTCCATGAGCATATTCCTGTGTAACACGGATGCGTGTTAGCGTACCGATCGCATTTCGAAAGTGATTTCTCTCTTTCTAACCAACGTTTTCAGAGGTATATAATGTACAGTTATCCTTTTCGCCGCTGTTGAGTGCTCGACACGCTGGCTTGCACACCCACGTAAACGTTCTACTGGTAGTAACACACACGTATTGTATACGTGCGAGGTCCGAGTACGTAATGAGGTGAACGGTTCTAAAGAGACACTCGAACGGTCTCGTTTTCACTTGAATCGTATTGGACTTTGCCTTTTAACTTTGCCGTAGATCGATGTTTAACACGTTCATTGCTTAGGAGATCGTAAAGTATTTCTACATAAGCTTCTAAATTCAATTTCTAAACGAACTGTAAAATGGTTTCTAGATTACTGAAGAATAGTTACTTTATAATATTATTGGATTTTTTAATGTAACACAGTTAGATCGATTCACCCTGAAATCTACAATATCCTAGAAGGAACTTGGGAAGAAGTTTACTAGGTCGAGAGTCAGTTTTGCTTAGCCAGTTCGTCAAAGAGCTGACCCGGATATGGCAAAACGTGACTGTTGTTACGTGGAGCATGTTTCGTCACTCATAATTCATAATATACCGCGCTTTTGAGCAAACGGAGCGGAGACCTCTTAACCGAGGTCGTAATGAAAACAAACACTCGAGAAGGATAATGCGTTGCATTATGTCGGAATAAGCAAACCCGCGGTAATGGACAACGAAGGATTGTCAGATTGAGAGAGAATAAAAGAGACGTGGAATGAGAGAACAGCTCTATTTTCATGACACGAGGTTCGCTGTCAAGAGAGAATGAAATTCGTGGTGGAATGATACCGTGACGAAGATAATCTCTTCACTAGCGGTGAATGTATATATATATATATATGTGTTCGCGTACATATATATATGTTCGCGAATTCACTGACAATACTGTCTACACTCTACGCGTTGCAGTCATGTGCAAGAGAGTGCTAAGGCATCGTGCTTGCTTAACTTCAAATCGTGGATGACTGTTGGCTAACGAATGCTTTCCTAGCCTTCACAGTCTTTGAACACAATGGGCGAAGCGGTAGGAAGATCTATTCGGGTGCTTGGAACGAGAGTGTCGAAGCCTCGTTGCTCTTGTTATCTTTGAAAATTATCGTACAGCTATTTCAATCGACAAATTCAAGAACCGAAGTCCTTTAAAATATGAACTATGTGAGACTCGTAAAGAAGAAACTTAAAAATACATTTACCGGAGTCTGGCAATAACGTCTTCGATCTTCCGCGAGTTAACTCACTTTCCAGAAACAAGTTTACTCATCAGCTTCGGTTAAAGGTTAAATCTACAGGAAGGTTGTATAGGGATTGAATTTTTCTTTAGATCGAAACGGACAGCGAAAAACGCTAGTGAAAATAAAACCGACTGGTTGTTGCAGCATTTGATGGTTTCTCGTGGATTTGATTTAATGGTGGTTTTACTGGTAAACTCGCGACTCAGGTGTGCGTGAACCAGGTGAAACAGAGGTTGCCATCGACCACCTTCCATCCTGTTTCACTGGGATCAGCTGACCAGCTGGAAAGCCAAAGACTGGTTTGGAATTTCACATTTTGTCATTTCACTGGACGCTAAGGCGTCCACGCGTTCGTTTCTTCGTTCGTTCGTACATTCGTTCGCTCGAAAGAACCGGCACACACGACACCGTTCACCGCGCATTGCAAACCAAACGGATGGTGCACTCTTGAAAGTAAAATGCTACTTCTCAAGGACGCTACTTTGCATGCACCGGTAGAACCCTTCTTACTCAAGTGCGATTAATTAAAATGTTGATGAAGACAAAGTCTCGTCGACGTTAAGTAACCAATTCTTTTTCTACCTTTAGATAAATTACTGTGTTTCAAGAAGATAATTATATCAAATGGATTAAAAATTGTAGCTCTTTTAGAAGGCGATACTAAATTAATTATAGTCCATAAGTAGAATAATTACCATTTAGAGACATTTATGGTGTATTTAAAATCAGTGGGTTAAATCGATAGTCGTAGGAGGAAAAGGAAACTTTCGTAGAGAAAAAGGAAGAATCACTGAACCAAAGTGATTGATTTTGCGATAAATTTTTCCTCCCCAAAAAAAACAATCCTTTATTTTGAGTTAAATTTAACCATCTGACTCAGAGTGTGGCGTTCTGCATTCCACGAAGTCATGCATCGAGAAAACAAGTTCTTCTCCCTCTCCGAATTCCTCCCGGAAAGGATAGTAAGCGTGGAGCTGGTGCGTGCTTGCATGCTTACGCAAGGACCTTACACATAATGCAGAGCCCGCAACGAGAACAATTGTCTCTTGATCCGCACAGGTCTCGTATCAATAAGCAGAAAATTACTAACGGAAGGATAAATCGAGTATGCTGCTCGCAGTACACTGAGCTAATTGAAACTGCTAACCCACCCTTCTTCTTTCCTCCTCGTACCGCGTAAGACAGTCTCTCGGCAGTCTTTCCCTACTAAACCGTGACCTGTCTCTTTCTTTCTCTCTTTTCGATCTTTATTGCGCGTATCTTGCAATTTCGCAATGGAATTATTGACAAGACGTGTTTCTTTCCATTTCTTATTGTGTCTTTTTCACTCTGTTTCTCTTTCTTTCTTGCTCACTCTCCCCCGCTTGACTTCATGCCGCTGCGATTTCTTTTCCCCCGCACGTGCTTTCTCCACGCGCACGCTTTAGCACGCAACCGCAAACGCGATGGTAATGCTACTAACTATGGTATTGTCTTCCGTGAATAGTTTGACAGTAGAATTGACATTTCTGACTTTGTGGTCATGTTCTAGCTTGAAAACAATTAATGGGGTGAGGATAGCGTTAAACTCTTGATTATTATTTATTATTACACTTTTATTTCATGTAAATTGTTTCTTCGGTACTAGATACATATACTCGATATCTTGGAAAAAAAATAACAAGCTACAATTGGTATTAGCGTTAAAGCTGATAATCAAATTTGAATAATGACTCTCAAAGAAGATGTATTGTTCTTAAGTGTACCTTTATCCATCATGGCATCAGCAGTTACTCGGAAGATAATCGTTTCAACGGGAGGTTTGGCTGACAGTAATGATTATTGAAAGAGTGGTGGTTGCACGCTTCGTCAATTGATCGTAAATTGGGGTGAGCACGAACAGCATCGATACCGAATGAATTTCGATCGCGATTTACTCTGGTGTACCGGCCAATTTAAAAGCGCTATTCACGAAAAAAGAAAGTTGCGGCGACCATTGCGGCAGGATTAAAATTACGCAAACGCGTGCGTTATGTAAATCGTAGAGGACAATTTCGGACCAGGTTCCGCGCACGGAAGGTCTCTTCACCGCAATCCACCCGCTTGAATCGTTCCAGTCAGTTCATTTTGCTTCATAAAACGCAATAAACCGTGACTCTCTATATTGTTTCACCTTACATCTCTTTCATTCATGTACATATTATGTTTACACAGTAAAACTTGTATTCCGTCTGGAATAGAATTCAAAAAAATTCGCTACTTGTTTAGAGCAAGTGGATGATAAATAAGCAGAATTTATTCAATAAACTTAATCAATCCAAATACGAGTTGATAATCCATTGTTAATTTAACAATTGTTCTTATTTCAAATTGTTTCGACAGTCGAGCAATTGTTTGCGCAAGATATGTCATCAGTCGGGTGTAATTGCAATCAGTGGGGTGTCGATGGAAAGTAGGATAGCAAAACTGGGCTCATTAGGCGGAGCCTTCAATTTGTCGAGAATGTGAAAGAAATAGAAAGATAGTGAATTGGCTGATGCATTTTCCAGGAGCGCCTTTATTCAACGATTAAGCGAACCGTGCAACCGATGACAGCACAAAAGGCTTTTGATTGCGCAACATCCACACGATTGAGAGCAGGATTGAGCGCAAAGGAAAAATAGATCAAAGTCATGCGAGGAGGAGTGTGATCGTGATCGCACGCCAAGGGAAATCGTTTCCAAATATGAGACACGACCTTCAAGACACACTTGCCAGTTGCGTTGAGAATAAAAGTGTTTACGGTAAGCTTTTGGTCGGACTCTGGCGACACACTCTGACAAGTGGTTCCTTTATTCTTGTAATTCAGGGAAAAAGAGTCGCCCACTTATTGTTACATCCACTGAAAATGACGAGATTGCACGTATAATCACAGAGGCGTTAATAAAATAGGAGATTAAAACGAATGGGAGGCCAAGACTCATCCTTGGCCTGTTTGATTCCTAACTTCATTATTCCCATTCTGACTGTCCGAGATCTTTATTCCAATTCCCCTTTCCCTTCAAATTCACAATTCACAAACAGACTTATTTATTTAATAATAATATCGTAAAAGAATTTGTAATATTCCAGGTAAAATTATAATGCTATTCATTATTGATCCATCTAATTACTAACGCCATTCTTTCAATGTTTGGAAAAAATCAAATTTATAGTCTGTAGCGGTAAAAGTCTGACTCAAATGACACGGGTATTAAGAATATTAAAAGTTCGATTGAATTGATCGATTACGGTTGATCCTTGATACATTGAATATCGATCATGTCAAAGACAATGCTTGCCGTACCTCTGTTCTCCATCCGTGATATTGAAAGTTCATTACCATATTTACACGGTAGTGTGTTACCAGTGTTACACCTTGTAATTAGATTAATACGTATCATTATGCATTCTTGCGAAAGCGACACCCCGCCCAGTGTCAGTGCTTCAGAGTCGCCACGTAAGAAGCTAGCGTTACTCCAGAATTCCACATCCGCCCGAGAGTTTCTTTCTTCCACTAACGATAAAGTTCTTCTATTCTAACTGTTCACGAAAAAATTTAATTCCACTGTGAGAGCTGGTCAACCAGTGGAATTGTTAAGATTAGAAAACTAATATGCTTCGAGTTAAATAAGGTTTGATATATTCCATTCCAATTCCTACTTTATTTCAACTAATTTCTCTTCTTCGTAAGAAACGTAACGCGTCGTGTTCAATTTCTAAAACGCTGAATTAGGTAAAAAAAATCGTTCCAAAGAGACACAGTTGCAAGAAATTTAAAAATCTGTTAAAAACGAAGCGAAGAATCGTTTTTGTGGTTTCAGAGTTAAAATGAGACCACAGAGCAGTCGAGTCAAAGGTCGCGGGCCACGAAAATCGACTCCCTGGTCAAGACGAGGTTACCACTGGTTTCACTTTCCATCTGGCGCGAATTCGGCTGCAGTCTGCGATTGAAATCGTTCTTGAGATCGGCGCGGCGCCGTGGCGAAAGGTTTCAACGCGATGCAGACTCAAGGCTGCGAACTCCAGAGGCGTTACCCGATTCCACGGTTCGACTAACGTGGACAGTAGATAAACACATTGTGTCTCCTGTTGATACAACGCGAAGAAGGTTGAATTTTATTGCGAAATTAATTCGAGAATATTCACTGATATTTTCTCTCAGAAAGTTTCCTTCACCCACTGCAGCTTTCAACCCTTACTCGAATTTGAATTTATAAAGATTATAACAATATAAATAGCACATAATATTATTGCTACTAATCCATTCCTTTTTAGCTTAAAATAAAAGAAGTATTAATATATGACCAATTTTCTTTGATTTATGTATTTGTAACTTATTTTTTACCCAAGTTCCTCTCTTTTTAATTTGCGTTAGAAAAACAACAATCATAGCCGAACCACCTGGTTGGATAGCTTTCAATTTCTTGCCATTGACTAAACCAACTGGATCGTTACATGCGAAATTTGTGCATTCAGTACGCGATCCAAGCTACCTGGTATCTCAACTTGCTATTTAGTCTCTACAGTCGTTTGGTATCGACCGCACGTAACACGCGTGCACACGTTCGCTTGCGGAACTAAAGCGATTGGTATGGCTAATTCTACCGGAACACGATGCCCGATGACTCTAACCTATTAATTTCTTGCTCGCACGATCGAACACCGTTACTATTAGCGCGGAATTCCACCTGTAATACTTGACTGACATCGATCCAAAGGATCTTAAATGGTGCGAATTCTAATTTGCTAATGATCCGTGTAAGTTTCGATACAAACGATCGATGTCTAACTTTAAATAAGAATCATGAAAAAAGAAATGTGGATTATAAAATTGAACGAATTACAATAAGCAATGTTGAAATTAAGAGATGAACATATAAATAATATCTATAACATTCAAATATGTATCAGATATATGTATAGGTAAAAATTATATTACCAATTAGAATGTTGAATGTTTAAGTAGATATTGAGTAATTAGTGACTCGCCAAGCGAAACTAGTTTTGATACCGATTCTAAATACCATTCGCTCTTTGAGATATAGCACGAAAAACAATCTCCAATCTTTTTGAATTCTAACAGGAATAATTCGAAATAATAAACTAAAAATGATTAAAGTTGCTTTCGAATTTATGTAACAACGAGCTTAAAATCCCTGTGTGTCAAAGAAATAATTCACGTTACTATTGAATTTATTGAAAAACTCGTGAATTCTGGTAAAAGTATCTAGTGACATAAGTCCCATTCGAACAGTCAGTATCCGGTGTAAATCAGTATCCTGGATAATAGTCCTGGTGCAAACTAAAGGGCCACCACATTGGATAAATGATTCACAGTCAGTAGATCGATCGGTTGATACCTCCCATTGGCGAGTAATTCGAGCAATTAGGTGACAGTTAGTGCCAATATCTCGAGCGATCCGACAATCGGACCACTGATATATGGTGCAATCGCGTTCATTTTCTCTCGTTAATAGCCACCCATAGCAGGCATCGACGTATCGTACTCGATTACAGAGCTCCTTTGTAACGATAACGCGGTCAATGAAAAAGGTGGTAGGTATAGCATTCGAAGGTACTACCGATCTCACTTCATTTTTCTCACGATCCAATATCACACGGTACGATAGGGCAAGAAACCCACACGCTCCATATGCGCTCTATTTTTCCGCTACTCAATGCTGCATTCCTTGACTCTGAATTACACTCTTTGCAACCACACGCTATTACTCTAGGAGCACGGTTCCCTCTTGACGAATCGAATCCATGGGAGACAATAGAAACACGCGATTCCAAACTAGCTGGAAACGAGAATTAGACTTGGAAGACTTGAGACAAGTGGAAAGGGAATAAAGATTGCAATTGTATGCGCAATGTAAGTGTGAGATAGACTCTAGAATGTGTACATAGTGATTATAGTACGTAAGGATATACAAACAGTAATTGTGAGTTGGGATGTAAATAAAGTAGAACCTCAATTATAGGAATAGAATGGAGGATAATTCGACTAACTACAGTGGAGGTTTACGTACTGGAATTGTATGATCGTTCTGGCTGTTGTACGTGAAGCTGTTAAATGTATCATGTCAAAGAGACGTAGGAAAATTATATTTATCAATGGAATAATTGAATACTATTAATTGAAAGAGATTCAGTAAGGAGGTGAGAAAGAATATTATCAATGTGAAAATATTTTTCTATGTGAAAAATTGAAGGGTAGGAACGGGGAAGTATGTAATATTATTGTCGTCAAAGGACATAAATAACTTGATTCGAAATTTTAGCCTATTTTTCTTTCGGCTCTGAGGTGGAAACGTTGCCACGGTCTGAAAACGTGTCTCAAGGCTGTGGAGATAGGATAGGCGTTACCCTGGCTCGTACTTCGAGCAGAAACCTCACGTATGTGATACATTCACCTACGGGACCAGAGAGGAGATATTGCGTCCAGATATATAAGCGTCCGGTATATATCAAACGTGATCTCGAGATACGCCTTTGCATATGTGCACTTACATCTATGGTATATATCCGTGTCGCCCTAGCTAAATTATTATGCCAATTCTCGGTGTATATTTATGGGCATAAAACGATACACCACGACCACCCTTACGGTCGTGATACTGAAGCGTTTGATTCTTTACCATAAGATTCCTCTAGTGATTTTGATTTCAGAATATCAAACTTGGGATTTCTGCTTCAATTACGATTATTGCCAATAAAAATTAACAAGATTTTATTCGCGAGACTGTGTTTCACGCTGGAATAATATTTTGTGCTTATAAATGATAAAAAAGACGAAAACACTATAAATTTTACTGACTAGAAAGTTCATTTTCTCTCTAATAATAGTCGTTCGATTCAGGGTAGATAATTAAAAAATTGATCAGAATAAATGTTTCTGGTGTAAATTGTAGCGAATAACCAATGGGAGTGTAGTGTGGTAACATAACGACTAACGCGAATGCAAGAAAGCAGTTTTTGCTGGTATTACCTGATTCTTGTTTTTATTTCAACCATCAGCCGATGCAACATAGTTCCTACCGTTTACGGAAGGCACTTATATGCTTGGGATTTACGAAGTCACGAGAGACTCAATATTTCAAATTCCGAAGTAAAGGCAAAACACGTTTACATTATCAATCGTGTGGATTGAGACTGATGCTGTAAGAGTTGGATGTCGCGAATTTCGGTTCTTGCGGAGAGTCCTCGGATTATTTCGGAAATATTCAGAAAATCTTGGACCAACAAAGACTAATCTCGAGCAGGTAGATAATTGCAGGTTTCTGCCAAGCCGAGGTGAAACTTGACTCTTATGTACACTCGATATAAGCGTGCGTATACCTTATAGTTTATAAACATCTAGTCTCGCTTACTTTCCTCTTATGCTTACCTCAACTTTGCTAGCTATTTGTTCAAGCAGCTCTCGCGACTTACATACACACTTTAGATATAGTATGAATATAAAAATCATTTTAAACGATAACAGTATAAACCCTGTCTCAAATCTGAATATCAATGAATTTATTTAAAAAACATATAGGCTTTTAATCTTGACATAAAATCACCCAATCAATCAACTTGACTCATTTGTTATTTGAAATAGTTTGAAAAAATGGAACGGTATTGAGTTAAAATCATTCCTCTTCGTGCGAATTAAATACAGTGCAGTGGCACATATCACAACATCCGATAATTAATAATCTTGATTCTGCATCTCAGATCTTCTAAGATATCAATGTACTACCGAGAGAAGCAACAACCTCTCACAACGGACTCAATACACTCAATGTACACCTAAGCACCTTCGCTTTCACAGGATCCGCGCGATTTGCGGACGCAAAAAAACTGATTAGCTTTTATCGCCTCGTTGATGCTCAAACAGTTTTTCTGGTCACGCGTAGAGGCCTGCGATGATCGAAAGTCTTGCCGACGTATCACTTTCTCTCGTACGCCTCGAAACGTGCTCGAATGATTCGGCCGCCCGGGCGTCTCGATTACGTTGGTCGTATCGCAGTGTCCGAGGGTTTCGTAATTTAGTTCCTTCAAATGTTATAATGATTTAAAACCAATATTTAAAACCGATACAGAAAAACTCATTTTCTCACGTTCTTTTAGTTTCTTCGAATTATCCAGCATGTGCAATACTAATGAATCGAGAAAAAATTGATCTCAATCTATCTTCGATGACTCGCATATACATATTAGGAAAAGCTATAAACTATGAAATGGATTACAAAACGTATTTAAATTCAAAACATGTTTAAAGTAAAAAATGAGAGATATAAAATATTAAGACCATGTTGCTTAAGAAACGTTCTTTAATAAGGACATTAGTAGAGTATTTCGTCGAAATTTCTTGTACTTCGAAAGTGTTATATCATTCGAAATGGAATTACAAGAAATTAGGTGATTCAGTGCGAGAAACATGGGCGTGCTCTCCACATCCTCCGCTTGATGAGATTTATTCTCGTAGATTGAGTAGCCGATAACGTTCGCGCAATTGTAATCACTTTCTCCATTCCAGCTTCTTCTGACTTCATTTCGACTGACAGCTTTTTATGGAACCGCTTGCGCGGAACGAACGCGGAAGCTCTGATCTCTCGCGATTAAGGTTTCCTTCCTCGCCTAAGCGTTTCCAAGATTAGAGAACCAAATCTCAGCCACGATTACTAACAGTTTGCTATGCGTTATTAAACTCTCTACGGCTGATGCTGATTGGAATACCAAGCCTTCGAGAATTCCAGAGCTACTCGTCAGTGCTCTGTTAATTGGCCGCGATTAATGGCAAATCCATTGCTTTTTATGATTTGCTAACAATTTTATTCCTTTATAATACTCTACAGCACGTTATTGAGTGCTTATCTTTACATTTTTTCATTCCTTCGATCCATTCGTTCATTTGTAATTCGACCAAGTCGAATCATTAATTAATAATGATTTCATTTATTTTTCCATCGATCTTTAGATCCCAATTTAGCAATTTAATAATAAAATATATTCCCCTGCTACAACCAATCTTTAAATTATTATTATTTTGATTCGCTAAACGCAAAATTGGTTAAACGCACCAACTAGTGATTTGAATCTTGATTTCCCATAAATGCTACCTTCGAATACATACATCGCGACCGGCACCACGAAGTCGTCAGGTATTTGATTGGGCGATGGATCGGTGGATTTTTCTCCAGATTTTAGGAGAGAATCTAGGTGTAGCGTCTCTTATGAGACCTGTGGATTGCGCCAGGCATCTCTTTTCTCTTTATTAAGCAACTTTATGAGGCAACTAACGAGGACTTCCTACTAAAGAAGCGCGCAAGACACACAAGGTGCATAAGAGTCTTCTTCTCTCTCTCTCTCTCTCTCTCTCTCTCTTACTCTCTCATTATTTCTCCCAGAAACTTCAATTAACAGGCGTAATGAAGGGACACACTTTTATCGTTTACGTTTCTTCTCTCTGAAATGAAATGTCACCCTGTCGGAATCGTGGGTCATTTAATCCAATCTTGGCCAGTCTATGACCAGGAGAACTTAATGTAGTGTGTTTCGCGTGGTAGCAGTGGTACCATTATTTCATCTACCATGAGAAAATGGTAACCTATGATGTGTGCGCAATCCACCGTCTGTGCTATATGTGCTTCGTGTACCTTCCTAATTGCAGTTTTTTTGTTACCACATTGCGACACGGTAACACGGTGTTTGATTATTTAAGATTCAGCTTTTTGCAGCTGGTTTTTGTCTGATGCTACTAATACATACGCATAATAAAGACATAAAATACCTGATACGCGATGAAGATTGTGAGAGTGATTAAGCTGGAGTTAATTCAACTAATAAGATTTTAACTAATATAATTTATTTTAGCTGTTCTCTATTCCGGTTATATCTTTTGCATACTCGACTACATCGTATTCGCTATTAAGTATCGATTGATCGGCTATTATACCGGTTGCCACAGTGACATTATCTTTCTTCTCAGACTTTGACGTGAGCAATGTGGCATGGAAAAACAGGATGCTCACTTGGAAGAGAAACATCAACTCGTGGGAGGAATAGAAGAAGAAGAAACTGACGTATACACACATTTATGTCTAGAGTCTAGAAACATTGGGTAGATACCACCCACGCGCTTGACGTCGGAAAATCCACCTATCCTTTCTACGTGTCGCACATGGTAGACATAGACTAGTATGTAGTATGTGCGTAGCTCGCTAACGCGGTGGTTACGTGCTACGCGTATATTTCTTAATACTGTATACGGTTACCGTAAGGTTTCCGTGGGAGTGCACTAGATCGGTCCCACGGGTTGATCAAGGTTTTGCCTTACCTATCGCACGGCTAACCCGTCAGGGGAAAGGTACACTCCCTTCTTTTTTCTCTCCGTCGATCCCATTGTCGATCGGTAGAAACCGATAATATCTCGACTGCGAGATGCGATCAGCTCTGTTTAGTGTTTCAAACCCATTGCGCGATCAGGGAAGTTGACAGTCAACCCACGTGGCCTGTGTGTCTCTGTTGTTAAGAGGCAAAAAAACGGGTTACCAGGATGTGAAGTAAACGACACCAGGATCCGCAAGCAGTTGCACATAACAAAGTGAACGGATCTGTCATAATTGTCAAATATGGTTCGAAGGAATTATGTCGGTTGCGAAGGTCGATTTTGATCTCACACAGGTGGTGTTTATGGATCTACGTAAGAGTTTTTGCTCAGATCCGCCTTAATTGAGAGTCAATGGTATGAGTGAAAAAAATGGGACTGAAGGATAATATTCAGTAACCAGGGTGCAATGTACCAAGTACAGAATCGTGAATATTCATCCGGAAATATAAAACATGATCCCGAAGGTTAAATTCCCAGCCAATTTCCTTCGTGAGAGATACATATATCATCCAGGTCGTTAAGAGTAGTAGCCGCAAAAAATCTCGGTGACCAAAGACAAAAAGACTTCCTCTTGGGGAACCAGTCCCTCATTGCGGAAGGTCATTGAAGGACTCTCCACGCAACATAAACATTCGTGAGCGAGTGACGAACGACTGGTTGACTTTCATTCTGGACCTCGATTAAGTCATTCCTAGATCCTATAGTCGATTTTTACTTGTCTTGAGTCCTAATGAACGGGGTAGTTCCGTGTACACCATTGACGTCAGCTGATATCCTTCGGAATTTCAATCGCTCCTAACTTTCACATATACATATGTATTCAGATTGTAATCGAAGAACTCGTTTGGCAAAGGGTTGGTGTAGCTCACACACTAAGCTTGAAGAGACTTGATATATTTTGCTCTTTTTCAACCCGTCAGGCGCCAGGAAACTTCTTTAATGCTCGATTTAACGGTCATTCTCATTCCTACATTTTATAATAATAAAACAAGGCAAGCTAAGAGAAGAAAACGAAATATATCGGTTATCACAGTCCAGAGTTCGGAGTAGAACACAGTGAACGGGTATGTTGACAAAAGACTCGAAAGGAAGGACAACGTTAACTCCGGATTCAAGGTATTTTTAGGTATCCCAGAAATTCTCAAAGCCGCGTTACCGTTTCTCTCTTTGCTCTCTCCACTCTGAACGCTGTTTACGAGCACTCTCGAGAACGAGTGGTAGACGTTGACCTTGGGATGTTTCTTTCGAATTGTCAGCGGAAATATTGCGAGCGAAAGAGGCTTGTGTCGCGAAACCACCGTAAATCCTTCGAGTAAACCTACGAGGCGATAGGCTTCGCGGTACAGGAACACGACGGCTAGGAAATCAGCACTGGACTTTATGACACTCCGGCTGAAAAGAATCCGGCTCTTTTAACCGCACCTTTGAGGATTCCTCTTCTCTTTTTGCACGAATTCCAAATTCCTTGGAATCTGAAATTAGGAAGATGGACCCGTGCGTATAGCAAGTCGATTAATTCTGGGGGTAGATTCTTGACTCCTCGCTAATGGTACAATTGAACACGTTCAGATCTGACAAGTTTAGTCATCTTTATGAAGCTACCAAGATAGATTATGGTAAGATAAGTTTAACGAAGAGTCCCGTTCTCGTCGACTGAACAACCCTAACTTTTAACACGATTTCAGACGTATAGATTTTCAAGAAGATATAGTAAAAGTAAACTTTTCTCTTCTACCTCGACCGTTTTATATCCTTCCGTTTCCTTGAAGTGTTTTAATCTTTTTATAAATTTACGCCACGGTGCAATCAAAGGTGTGAACAATTCTGAGTAACTTATCGTGTCCATCTGGACATTCTAATTAAAATTCTTCAGTTGGCGAAGTTCTTCCTGCATCTACCATTGATTTCATCTTGCCAGTGCCACTGCCATATGTTTAGGCTCTACCTTATAGGGCGAGTATACGTGCGAAACCACTTGGCTTTCGTCGAAACAGCAGATTAATACGCAACACCGGAACAATAGCTCGTTCCCGGAGTTCTCGTGGGAGGGATGAGTGGCACGGTGCCTTACTTGGCTCGTGGTATTTCCATCGAAAGTAACGTTGGAACCACGCTGCTTTTGCCAGTTCGTCGGGAGAAGGAAGAAGAACTGTAAGACCTTACACACTTATGTATTCGTATATGTATAGATGTATATATATACGAGTGGAATTGCAGGAGCAAGAGCGAACATATCTACTCTGGGAATCGCGCTCAGTTTTTCATGGATTCCGTAATTAATGAGTCTTCTAGTGCACGGCGGAGCAATGTGCTCGCGGTGATCACACGGTGCCCGAGGGATGGCACTTACTAGACACGCGATGAAAGTGTAATCCCACAAGTCGGCGGATCGCGAATGCGGAACGATTGCATTCCAGACTCTTCTTCCCAATGTTGTATGCCTCTCTTATATAAAAACATACTGAATTCTTTTCGTTAATTAGCTATCTTTCGATAGCTTATCAATGGCGACTAAATTAATTACTGTATTATTTTAGCACTCAGTCTTGGATATAATGTAAAAATATTGTATTATTCTTGTGAAAGGTAAAATCAAGAAGTTCTTATCAGTGATAAGAAGGAATTATAAACTGGATATGGAAAACAGTAAAATTGCTGTCATACGAAGTTAATAATACTGAAACTGGTATTCTTAACATTCTACTCGTAAGTTTAGCCACAGAACCACAATATTCACATTTTCCAGGATTATTTCACAGAATCTTTTCTCGTTGCGCAGGGTCAGCCGCAAACAAGATAAACCAACTTTGCCATTAATATATTCTCCTCCTTTGAAATTTTCTTCCCTCAAGAATCCCACCATTTCCCACGATTCCCTTCCAATGAAAATCCGTTAGCAACTCAGCTTTCATTTGCAACCTAACGAAACCTGAGATTTGCGTCACCGCGATGGAATATAATGGCACAGGATCGAAATCGAATGAACCTTGATCGTCGTCTATTAACGAGTAGATTCCATTATTTTGGACAAAGTCGTTTGCTCCTTGCGCAAGCTACCATTTGAGAATTATTATTCATTCTGTCTTATGATGATGGCCAATCGGGACTGACTCTAATGGTTCCGACGATCATAGCATCGAAAACCGCAGAGAATTCGCGTTTTGCGCACTGGACTCTCCTCGACGAGTGCCACTAAACGTTCCTTGACAAAGTTCGCTTGGTCTTTGCCTGCTACGTGATTTCATTAATGCAAAATTATATAATGTAAATGTGGGTGCACTTAAACCGCTCTAATCTCCCGACTGGATTACCCTCTGCACTTTTCTATAATCGAGTATATCTGTTTATGCTGATTAACTTAATCTCCTGGAAACCACCGTCTGAATGGGTGCAATAAATTATTTCACTCATATTAAATGCAGTCGGTTATTTTTAAGTGATTGCTAATATTTCTAGGACTTTTTGCGGTAAATGTGACTTGTGGCGTTTGATGACAAAACTTAACAATACATTAAGATATTCAAATTCCAATTAAGAATAATATTACACAAGTTTTGGAAAATGTAAAAATGGTTTACCGAAAGAACTTGAAACAGTAATATTATTACTTTCAAACAGTTTCCATAATCATCGACACATACAATATCGAATGCAGAGGTACCATAAGTGGATTTCACTGACCGAAGAACGAAGATTTCCAGACAAATATATACATGTATATGACACGAAGCTACTCGGATGTGCGTGTTCGTCTGATTAGCACGGTTAGTTCGAGTCAAGTTGCACTACGAACGAAAAGAGGTTGTACGTGTATTTTGCTAGGTCAGACATTATCGAGATAATCGCGGCGTACCAAAGCAGGTGGGATAGATTGAAGAAGTTGTGTATAATCTTCGACGCTTTCCTCCATGGATAAACAAAGCTGGCAATGATCATGCGTTTTACTCCACAAACGCCAAAGATTTCTCTAGTTTGAGCGCGAACAGCGCTTCGTCAAGTGAAATCTGGCGACCGAACCGAGGAAGCGCGCAGCGTTTATCTCGCCACCACTAACTTTCCTTTGTCCGGTTCAGGTGCATAATTCCCTCTGACAATTGCAAGACTCATCTGCCTCGACAGTCTCCAAATATTGTGTTTTTACCTTAGACCACTGCCGAGATAATCAGATTAACAATTTTACAGTTTCTTATTCAGAATGTGTGTCTTTAAAATTCAACTACGTTAAATTTCAATTTAAGATCAATTTAATTTGAGACCTTTGCGCTATTCCTCTTATTGAGTTCGAACCAGAATTAATCAAGGAAATGAGCAGCAGTTGATATTAATTTAATATTTTTACTTTAATCGATCTTCTGTAATATTTTAACTTACGAAGAGTTGTAGATAAACATTTCTTCTAAATTGAATCATTCTCGTTGTTGCAATCGAAGCGTATAGATATAATAATTACTAATCAGCATAAAAACGGATGAAATAATAGACGAAGGGAAATAGTGAATTAGCACACCGCGATATCTTCGGATTGTAAGGGAAATAGAAAGGCACGAATTTGGTGTGCTCCACATTCCCTGGTTGTGTTTATCCTTTGTATGATAAACTCGTAACACCTGTAATTAACCCGCGGCCAGAGGCAGCTGCTTTCAGCGCACGTTTTCGCGAAGATAATTGCGAACTTCGGAATCAGCATTGTTTACGTAAGCCATGCAATAGCGGTGCAACAGTGAGCAGCTGAATTGAATTGGCAATTCGATCCCTCGATTAATGATATAAACAAATTCTCATTGTAAACCAAGCTGTTGCATCGATGGCCGAATTCTTGGTGATTAGGTAAGAAAAACGAGATTCCCAAAGAAGCACACTTCACGAATAAAAATTAGCAAAATATTCAGGGATATAAGAAATAGAATTCTCTTTAGAATTGCAAATAGAATAAATAGAAGTAAATCCACCACATCAACTAAATTACAATTCAATAACTAATATCGTTTGCCAACATGTTTTCATTTACAACAAAAAAATAGTCCTTGCATTTCTACATTTCTTGCATTTTATAAATATCAAGAATAACTTAAAAATCTTTTGTCAATTATCATTTCTGAATTTCGGATAGTTATAAAGAATTGTCAATATTGGTGTGTATAAATCGGTAGTTCAATAATAGTAATGCTTAATCATAATATGGGTGAAAATGAAGGGTGAAAATGATCAGTATATCGATCCTTAGGCCTCTCCTTTGGGTTTCGGCAGAGTCGAAATCGATTTCATGCAGCGTGGTGTCGAAAATCCAGAAATAAGTCGGTGAAGGAGAATGTGAAACCGGGTTTCACGATCCGACGCAGTATACAAGGCGGTTTTCGAGGGCAGTAGGGAAGGCAAATGCACGCGAGTAGCGTCCTTAATTCTTTGCGTGTACATATACATACGCGTATACACAGTAGCGTAGGCGTGCCTCGCATTGCCTCTTCTTACTTCGCAACGCGAAACGCTGACCGTGAAAGTGAGAACACTTCATTACGTATGCAGACCGTGAGTCCCATTCAGCTGCTCGATTATTTATCGATGACTATGACGATCCTAGTTGACCAAGTAACCGAACCATTAAAACCTTCTGTCGAAACTCATTAAAGAGTCTTCGAACGGTACATTCGAAATGAAATTAACATTTCATCATCGATCGGTATCGCCTTCCTGTTTTAGAAAATCAATGATTTCATTGTATCCCGTAACGGAATTCTTCCGGATAGTTAATATATCGATCAATAATAATTGGCATTCAATAGAATTTCTTCTTATTTTAGGATGATAAAAAAATACGAACTAATAAATGGTGTAGTAGGATTTCGAATTATTTTTCTTGCGTAGAATAGCTTTTCTTCGATTGCACCACCAACTTGGTCCGCTCTAGATCCACGATTGTAGTGATCGAGAGCGAGAGTCGTCACGTTCGCCAGTGGGCTCGAGGCGGTTTGATCGGTCATTGGATTTTCACTCGATCTTTCAATCCATATGTGCTGCCAGTCTGCGATCTTGCATGGGTTTCTCTCCAGGTGCATTACAAAAATTCATAGTGGCCAATAATTTTCTTTGAGGTACCTAACTCTCGCAAGGCCGCTAACTTTCGAGTCTTCGTATTAACCACACGGTACCTATTACTATTATGTCTTATCTGCATATTCCATTCCACGTTTCTAAATAACAAATCATTCGAATCGAATTATAGAAATTAAATTATAAATCCAGACATTTTACTACTTTCTGCATGTATTTTTTTATAATTTCATGATCAAGAAATTAAATGAATAAATAATTTCTAATATTCGTTACCAATGATCTGGTACCAGTATTAAATATGTACTTTTTTACTCCTCACTCCATTAAATATAATTTCCTTGTCTTCTAATCCATCTCCCTTCCTTCCTATCTACACCGTTGCAAGATATACGTTCCTCGCCAACGCGTTAAGTACAGTACATTAAGTCTCCGCATGATTTTCAAACAATCATTTGGCTCGCGCTTTGTCTTCGAGCACGCATATATTCGACCGTGTGGGTGGATGATTGCGAAATGCTAAATCATGGTGGCAATCTCATTATAACTGACGGCTCTAATCACATAGAAGTCGATCTATCGATTCATTACTTGTCCGATTGATAGCAGGGCTAGTGTTCCATAACAGCTACAATTAGGCTTGGTAATAATTTTTAAGACTTCCAATTTATTACGAGTGAAAGGGTTACGATCGCATAATGAACTCACACTTCAGGCGAAACTGTTTTAGAACGGGGCTAAAGTTTGAATACTCTTGATTAATACGATATGTACGATTATAATTCTAACGATTTAAGAGATATCAATGACTACACTCAAGTGTTAGGAAATTATTTAACGTAATTTATTCGGCAATATGATTTCCATCCAGATTCCAATAGGCATGTGTGCAATAAAGAATGACTCATACTCTATATACAGGAATAACATTTCGATAATTCAATTTCCATAGCTTTTTTGTATAACAATATTTTAGCAATTTATTCACATGTATATCGCTATCTCGATAATTCAATTAAACACACAATTTATAAAAGAATAGAGCAAAATCCTTGAGACTCTTGAGACCCTTAGCAAAAAGGGTGGAACTGTCAGAATGCGTGGGAGGAAGTTGTCGCGAAAAATCTGTAACCTATGACCTCGAAGGGTGGTTACCACGTGGCAGTAAACGGCAGAGTCGCGTTTAACGAGGTACAAGCCATAGGTTTGCGTTTATGGTGTATCGCGAAACTGAAAGGAAATACGATCGCGAACCGTATTCCGTTTCTCGTTGCTCTAATGTAACCGCTCTCGTATTATTCATGGTTCTGATCGCATCGCATCCACCGTGGCTATTATTGCTACGCGAGGTAAGCTTTAACTCATCTTTCTCTTTCTTCCTTTCTGTACTAATCTAAAGAAAGGTTCGAGCTCTACCTGCAAGAACCTCTGATTCTTTCGGATTAATGCATCATTCGTTTCAAAAGGAAAATCTAGTAATAAAATGTATATTTGCATAAATATCCGGAATCCAGTGATTACAGAAAATTTCATTTTATCCTGCAACACTATCTATCACTGCCTAGAAGATTAACAGTCATGGAAGCAACTAATAAGATTCATCAGGTCCGAGAGAGGAAAATTACCCCGGTAACATGGAATCAATGACCATATAGAAAACTGATTATCTCTAGCCGGTCCTTACAGTAGTGTAAGCGAACGCGTATTCCTTCTCGTTTCAGCTTGCGATTGCTCGTAAATGTTTAATCGTACGTATTGGCGGCTGCAACAGTTACGTATGTACCGTACCGCGCGGTTTGCCTTATTGGGCAATATTGCCAGTAACGGAATACCTTGCAGCGCGGTAATGACAAAGAGCACATGACGTCTGACATTTGATAAGCAGTAGCCGAGACGCTTGAAGAATACTCGAAATTATGTAATTGATCGACGTGGCGTTGATTCGAAACCCCTGTACCAGCGTTACACTCAACAGAGTCGGGAAAAAGAGACTTAACTATTCGATAGTACACCATATTCTTTTCCATGTACTTCAGAATTACAAGATTTAGAAGATTTAAATTCGAATGTAAGATTTAAATTGGTCGATTGATAGAAGAATCGTGATATCGGACCAATGCGACCTTAATTCTAATGTTTGCACCGGGAAAGAATTATGCATGTAGCCTCGTAGTTTCGTAATATGCACTCATTGTCCACGATGATGAGGGAAATTACGCGGCAGTAATCAACGGGGTGGCAATTGACCGAACGTCTTCCGCGTGCTCGAAATAAGTGCTCGAATCAGGAAGCTTTTCCTAGGGTTCCCGATAATTGAGAAACTTGACACAAAGCCGCGGTTCTTGAAAAGGAACGAGTAAAACACTATTTGAAGGAGATTTCAAATAAAATTAAATATTTGGAATATAATAATACAATATCCAAGTGAATACTTTACTGTAATACTTTTGTTGTTAATATAATCAGTAGAAAATATTCGTACAAATATACTGTTTCATTAGAAGCCTAAGTACGCTATCATGAAAATATCTTATCTTTTACTTGGGATTTAAATCACCGTTCGTAAAAAAACGTTCTATCAATTCGACCCATTGCTGGCTATCTCACAAGGGATGTTCCAGGCGTTATTTATGAAAGACCAGTCAAAGAGGTGGCCATGAGTTTTTCCAGCGTCTGGAAGGTGGTGGCCGGACAGCAAGGAGAATAATAGACGACACGAGAGGCCGATAGCGACCGCGGTAAATTCAGCGGGTAATTGCCGCGAGGGGTGGTACCCCGAAGGCAGCGGTGCTCGCGGCAGCGTAGACACCGATGGATAACACGCGGCGTCGCTGGAGAATGTAATAGCCAAGGCACAGCACTATATCGTAGAATGCACGCGCATAAGCCGCAGTACAGCATGCGGTGGTAAATTCTCGCGGTAATTGCGTTGGAGGGGGGGACAGAGTGTGGGTGCTGATGGAATCCTGGAGGAAGGATAATGGCCTGCTGGCTCCGGTATCCAGAGCCGGTCAGAATCCTATCCTTCCTCCCTCTTTCGACTTCTTCGCTTCTCCAACTTATCTTTCGTTTTTGCCTCTCACCAACTTCAGAATCCAATGCGCGCGTCTATATCACGGATTACGCGTTACGTAGCCTCTGGGCAATTCGTGAAATTTAACCCGTACACCTTACGAGCTGCGTAAAGTAGTTTGAAAGTCGTGTATCCGTATCCGGCAAGAATTTAATTCCAATAGCGATACGGGGAGAAGATAGAGAGAACGAGAGTGAAACAAAGAGAGGGAGAAAGAGATTCGGAGTGTTTTCTGGATTCCTAAGTGAATTTTTTCGATTGGATTATTCTCAAGGAACTTGCTTCGGTTATGGTACTTGGAGCGAAGGAAATTTAACCGAAGAAACGAGAGGGTGGTAGTAAAGTATCCTTTAGCTCTCGACGCGCCAGAACAAGCTATGAACAGCGAGCAGAGCCATTTATATCTCGCAGTGTGAGAGGTTGTAACCACGTCAACCAAGGCGAGCTCGAGATTTTTGAGGGTGGCTTCTACGGGGTATCGCGATTTCAAGAGCGTAATAGGCATCGCACTGCAAAGCATAGAGCCGCGGTAAATTCTCCTGATAATTGTAAGCTCCTCACGGGTGCAGTTGGGATTCTGGAGAAAGGATAATAGCCATGGAGAAACGTGTCGGGTCCAAGTTGGTATCGTATTCCTTACATGCTCGACAAGAAAGGGCTGCATGCGTAGTACGCTCCCAGTAGGTATCAGTTTTAGTGCACCCCACCAATGTAACACACGCATCGTACTGTCAGCAGATAAAATATCGTTTCTGCTCCTTCTATACCTTGGCTTCCTAAAGGAACGACCATGCGAATTAAATCGCGAGATAGCGCTCACCACTGGTTACGACGAAATGCCATTAACTACCAGTTTGGTCAAAATGGTCTATTGTGTATTTATTTATTTATTTATTTATTTACGTATTATTCGATGAAAACATGCATTGAATAAATTTTAAAATATTCTCACGTAATAATAGACAGTAATTTGATGAATTTCTCAAGCACAATTATTATTCTGTACTCGAGAAGAATACATATGAATATTCATTGGTAATTCTAGTGTTGATCCAGTCATTTGCCCAGTCACACGCTCGATTACTATGGACAAATGTTCGTTGACCCTATGAGTAGTTGGAGGATAATACCGATGTGAGTTAGAATGATAAATGAGTTACTTTATGATAATCGTAACGATCTCAAGGAGACGATTTCTCTTCGTGGCATTGCGAGTGTACCACTGGAAAAGTATCCAGGGTGCATAAACTGTAAACGAAACTATACCTCAACGAAATGCATCAATTAGACAGAATTTCTTAAAGTTAAAATGAAAATTGCAAAGAATCGAACATTGCAGTGGCTAGATGAGAATTGATACTAACGAGTGAAAGTGAAAAAAAATTATTTTTTTCTTAATTCGACTCTCCAATGGATTGTGTGAAACGAGTGCCATTTCTGACTTTGCAATTACTGCCCGATTAGATTTACATAATTTCATCCGCTCACGTGCAACGAGAAAATGGACCGATACAGTTTGAAACGAAATTTCTATTCGACAAAGAGAGTACAATTGTATAATCCGAGAGAAGGAAACGATTTCAGGATTATCGTTCGAAGCGATAATAAAAATTCTCGAGTAACATCCCATATTTCATGTGAAGTTGAAAAAAAATTCACTATAAGCCGCTGTCCGAGTTGGTCACGAATCGTAATCTAGGTAACATTTTCCTGCGGATACTTCAACTGCAGAGTGCTCGACTAGAGGCTCGAATAAATTGTGGGGCGTAAACTGTGCTCTGACAGTAAATTACTCGATAGTGGCTCGCGATACCATGGATTGGCGCGCCTACGCTTTGGATCATGTTCGCTCCTATAATCATTCGGCAATTCCTCTGCTCGTATAGTGATCGTTAGTTATTGATACGTTACTTAAATACCTTACTAAATATTAACCTTGATAAATTGAATTATAATTCAATTCAAATCTTGAATTAAAATTGTTCTTTACTCAATTTGTATATATTACATTAATTTTAACCCCTGTAATTCTACTAATAACTTCATCTAATGGGTTGAATAGTTTCACGTTGCGTGAAGTGCATGCATTTAAAGTAGTTTGATTAGAATCGAAGAAGACGCAACTCGTAATCGTGATTATTATCATCTATTCGCAATGTAGCATGCAATCTCGAGGCTACGTTTAAAGGGGAAGGTTGTGAGAAAGTGTCGCAGGATAGTGAATTGGCGAGGAGAAAAATTATATATATCGCTTGTCTTCCTTATTGCAAAATCTACAGGTTGCTTCTCTGTCTTCTTTTTCCTTCCCTCTCCAATGAGGAACAATTTACCTTCTTGGCCCGTAAACCACGCATTGTGTATATATACACCTCTTGGCCTTTTACTTTCTTAACATTCTTCATTCCAATTTCGCTAATTACTACAATTTACTCGAGGAAGCAGGACTTCGCGCGTAAACGTATTCGCATCTAATTGTCGCGTAAAAATGAAGTGAGTTTAAATTCTTCTAAGTAACTTTAACAATGTGAGTCTAAACTCTTCTAATCGTTATTCTTGCACTATGTTAGTAATTTATATTTATCTCAGTATTATACATATTTAATTACACCGGATATAGTATAATTCATTAACTGTGATAACATGAGTACATGTAGTGAGTAAATTAGATATTTAGCTAGGAAAGCTCTGAAGTGGAATACTCATGAGGAACAGAGTAAATTTGAATACTGGAATTACGAGCACGTGCCCCGACTCCCAGCTGTTCCTTTAAAGGAAAACATCGCTGCGATAGTACGATTAGCGGATGATTTAGTAAAAAGATCACCGTGCTACCAACATCGAAGGTCGGTATGCGAGTGCGCATCCCATTAATCCAGTATCCTTGGCGCTCTGGCGCCAACACTACGAAAGGAAGACCCGTTACGGTAAGTATTCTCGAGACAATTGCTTCGGTCTAAGATTCTTCGTATTCCGAAGACACCACTAGTATATTCTTCCATTGTTAAATCTCACTGGAAAAACGAGATACCCTTATTCTTAGTGGGTGACTAGCTAAAGTGATAGTACGATCTCGTAGCAAAGAGTCCTTGTACCTTCTATTAGGACACCAAGGTTGACGATTATTTCTACATACTCAAAGTGAAATATTGCAGATAAAACCTTTACTGGCAAGTAACGAACCTTTGCAAGCTGATACTAAGAAATCGCAAAAGTTGAGGATAATTCACAGAAACTAGTAAAGTATCCCTTACAATATATTAATAAAAAAAAGCTTGTCACATTAAAAGCTTTTACACTATCCTCCGTACAAGACTTGGACAGAAATGTGAAAGGTGATCACGCGAAGGTCAGAATTTCCTTGGGGCGAGTATAGCGAACGGTATCCCATGTCAGCCTGAGTTTTCTCGCCCAGCGTGCAAGGACATCGAGTGGACCAATCTCCCGACCGCAAAGAGCGTTAAACTCCCATTTCTAACGGCGCCCATCAGATAACTATCCGACTAATGTACGCGAGCTGTTTCTCGGCAAAGCAGCGTCAAAGTGAATTAAATAAATCGCGCGCAGGGTTCAGTGTAATCGGGTGTACTTGAGTCGGTATTCGTTTCCCAAGCGGTTTGATATCGGCCGCTGGCCATCTATCAAAAGTTCACCAAGCGGATATACTACTATAGCAGGGTAAAGAGCCGAGAGTTTCTCGTTAAACGATGGGATTGGATTTCTGATTTCAATCCGCGAAAGGATCTATATGGGTTGTGGAGTCGGATAGTACCTCCGGTCAAAGATTTCGCAAAAAGGATCGTTTCTGTAAGATTTCTAACTACTCTCTTGCCGAAATATACAACAATGCTGTTGCTGGAATTCCTTTGTCTGACATTATATCTGTTGTTCTCTAGCGATTGAGAGATTCCTGATAAGTTAAGGCTTCGGTGATAGGATCGCGATAGGGCTGCATCATACTAGCTTATTCTACTTGAAGAGACCAATATTGCGTTCTGTTCGTTTGCCTTTGATCAACTGGTTTTTTAATTATTAATTTAATTATTATAAAAATCGCTCCATCATAGCAATCCTCATTTTTAAAATTTAACATTCAATATCGAAAGGTCGAATATGTTGATGAATTATTCCAACAAGAATTGCAAGAATTTTAAGGTCTGTGGTATTTATTTTAAAATCGAAAAGTGCAACAAGTTGGTAAAGTGCTCAGTGACGGATGACACCATTCCGATATCAAGATAGCCTGCTTCACCGTTCCGCGAACAATCGAGTATCCGCGGTTTTGCCGTGTAATTACTTTGATCGTTCCGCAGAATATTAACTTAATTATTGTCAGATGGTTCGCCGCAATTTTCGGAGTAATAAAATCGCTCCTATACCACGGATTCGAGGGATTTGCTTTTGCCTCGTACTAGCTGCATCCAGTTGCATCTGCGTTTCTCCTCTGCCGCGGGATTTCGCAAAAGTGGTCGTTTCGCATGCGAAACCCACGTACCGCGTTGTTCGGTTGCAAAAGTTTTCTCTACTAGTCATAGAAAATATCGCGCTTCGATACCGAATATGGAGGACTCAAAAATATTTCAAAACACTTTGGAAATTAATTTCTCTTTTACGAGGAACTAGATTTTACTCGTCATTCATTCTGGCTTCCTAGTAATTTTAGTGCTAATTATTAATTCAGGAGATTTATGATGTAATAAATATTCTACAATATACGTTCTTTTAATAAAATTCGGAAAATTCAATGAGTCACGTTATTCCTTTGGTAATTTTAGCGTTATCCAGACGAAGGGAGGATAAATGAGGCGAGAAATTCATGGAATCGTGATTCCGGAAGTGAGAGAACATTGGGAAGAATGTAAGTAGGGCATGAAAAAATCGGGCACCCTTGGGCACACCCTGGAGGATTGCGGGCGTGCTGCCTTTTCCGTGTGTGCCAGTTATCCGCACAGTTATCCAACGGCGCGGCGCGGCAGGATTACGTAAACTGACATTTTCGCGGGTAACGCGAGCGTAGTGAGCGTGCGACCGAGTGCCGCACCGGGCAACGAGCTCGCCAACCGCGCTCATTGGCAGTCCGTATCTTTTTCTCTTCAATTTTTCTCTCTCCAACCCCTAACATTTCACGCTGGTCTGCCTTTCCATGATATCCGCTCCCAATCTAACCATTCGAAGAAATCCCACTTCTTTTGCAACCATTCGAAAACTTGTCGTTGATCGTTGTATGTCAAAACGAACCATATTTCTTCGAATCACTGCGAAGAACAAGAGAGTCCATCTGCTTGATTTATCGAGAGCGCCGAGAAAAAGGAAGGGTGATAAAATCCACGGTTGGAACAGTGAAGCGACTGCTCATAAATCACGAAGTATTGAGAGAAGTGTTAAGAGAAATAATTATTTGTTAAATTTTTAATTGATTATGAAATCTTTCGCGAGTCCGAAGATCGAGAATCATGCTCAAAATCAGAACATTAATTCTCTATGCAAAAATCCGACAAATATTTAGCAGTGCTTAAAATATTCATCAAGATATTACCGATTGAAACTGATCATAAATATTTAAGCTCCTTGGCGTCATCGATTTTAATTCCAGAATTAATTTCCTGAATGCGGAAGAACGATGGTTACCCCCTGAATTGATTTCGCCCACCACCAATCATTGGACTATCCAATCTCACCAGGGAACTCTCGACAGGTTTTCATCAAGATCAACAAAACCGCGGACAATATTTAAAAGAGAACCTGGTAGTAAGGTGGCAGAACCACCCATTACACCACCGAGCTTCAAGATTATTACAAAATTTTAATTAACACTTACCCACTGTGGAGAAGACCGCCAGTAGCAGCAAGCCGCTGCTCAACAGGATCATCTTCTCTCCGTTCTCGTTCGCTGTCTCCAAAGTTCAGTAGTGGCAATCTCCTTCAGGCCCGAAGGTGCAAGGAGAGCGCGCGAGTATTAAAGAAGGGTGCGAGAACACGCGCGAACAGGGGTTGAGTCAAGGTTCGCGATGCTACTACGAATGGATCAACCGTCGAGGTTTGACTCCTCGAACGCTCTGAGGTTTAATCTCTTGGAAGTCTCGTGTATCTGTGCTCTCTTATTTTCTCTCTGTCTGCTTTGGTCTCTCTTTCTCTCCCTCTCTCCGTTGGCGTGTAACTGCCGAAAATCGGAGAGCGGTCGGAGCGGAGGAGGATAGAGTGTTCTGATTGAGGAGCGTTCTCAGAGCCGCGAGCGCGCCATCGACGTCGCGAAACATATGCTGCGGTCACGAAGAGAGAAAGGTGACTGGGTATACGCGAGGCGTGCTCAATACCTCCTGTCTTCTTGGCATAGTCACCTTTCTAGTAAAGCAGCAACAAAGAAGGGAGTGCTGTACATTGCTGGTGTACCACAACGCCCGACCACCACTACCGTCGCCGTCACCACCACCATTCCTCTCACAACAGAGAAGGGAGAAAGAGGGAGAGAAGGCCCCCCCACGAATGGTACCCTTCTTGGTACCCCGCTCCTCGTTACTGATCCTGACGGTCCTGACGATTGGCGATGGCAATGATCACGGTGACGGGAGAACTCGACCTCAAGGAGGTGGTTCTCTCGTCAGGATATGTCGATATACAGCTCCATGGTGGTGGAGCTTTGGAAGGACATTCCCCGCACCTTCCCCAAAGGATCGAGGACGTCTTTCTTCGTTTGGGAATCCGGGTTCTCTGGATGGTTCTTTTTGTATGGTGCTGATAATCCTGAAAGATCTCTTAGTGCCGCGGTATATCCTGAATGTTCACTTCTTGCTTTCTTGTTGGATCGAATTCTGCATTCTTCAAGGTTCTTTCGACTTGGTGGCCCCTGCATAGTATGCTGTTAAACGACTGACGATATCAATAAAAAGGTTTGATAAGATCATCGATGATAAGGTGCGATAAAATAATGGGAAAAATATTCTTCGCGTATTCTACGTTTCTTCGATGGAACAAGCTGATAAAATGTAGATAGTTTAAAGTAGTCCTGTAAACAACTGGTCGAGCTATCGGAAAGCAATAGGGGTTGAAAGTGCACTGTGGAACTTTGCATCATACTTCGACTCTCGAAATTACATTGACTTTCGCAATTCATGCGCACATAATAATTGGTGAACGATTTTAATAGCGTGAATTATCATGTTGCGACAAGGAAGTGAAAACAGTTCCGGGAGACAATTTCCTTTCGAAATTGTAATCGAAAATTGAACCGGCCGAATCAAGGTCGCGTTTGTACACGCGCGGAAAGGGAACATACTACAAGAGATATATACACACGATATACCTTGGCAAAGTTGCCCAACGTTTCCTGAGGAACGATCGAAACACTATCCTGCCACAGCCCGCCTTGTAAAAATAGCCCCCATATATTTTTGAGGTCTCGCACCGCGTCAAAAGAATTATGTAATACTCGCATAAGCGCGAATAATGGATAACTTGTGCGAAAATAATTCGAGAGATCGGGCTACTTTTATATTGTGGTTCTAGGTTTGACTGGTTTCATTATGCTAAACTTTACGTAATGAAATGTCGCAACGGCATTACATATTATACTGTTACTCGAATCACAATTCACCTCCTTTTTCACGACACCGTTACACAGTGTTAATTGCAATTAAAACCGTTTTTTTTTTCTCGCAATTACTACAATTCCCAAAACTAAGTGAGTCGGATCTCACGAGAAACCCGGCTACAAATATCTTCGCATCCTCTTGTGTTTTGTATAAAAACTTTATTCCTTTTCTCTTCCGACCATATAAAATCACCAATATTCGTTTAATATACGTTACTTTGACGCAACAAGATTACATCGAGAATCAGCATTTAATTAATTGAAACCATCGATTCGCTAAGGTAAGGTATTTAAATATCTACATCGAATTCCTAGCGCTTTTCTCTCTCTCTCTCTCTCTCTCCCTCTCTCTTTCTCTCTTTCTTTCATCCTCAACCTTTCGCACCGCGGGATTAAAACTTACGAGTTTGGTTCCGTAACAAATATAGCAATATTGAGAATGCTTTTCTCCCTCAGGATCGAGGGCACCTAAATATCTTGCACTGTCCCGTAGATAGCTAAATTCGTTTGCTTCGACCTTGTCGAAGCCTCGTTAACGGATATGTAGCAAAACGAATGTCCGAACAGATAATACAACAGTCGTTGGGGGATAAACAACTATTACAACTATACTGCGCGCGACGACGCATTATAAAAATCTCTCTCGCTCTTTTTTCTCTCTCTTTTCCTCTCCCTTTCTCACACAAGCTTATCAACTCGTTAGAGTGCCTTGACTGCGCGTATCGCAAAAGAAATGCCATCGAAGTACAAATTACAAAATCTCATTCCTTGTCCGTCTTCCTGTCTCCTCTCAAAGTGATTTTACGGACATATCACACGATAATTATAAACGCATTACATACATCATAATATATACATCGCTCGTCTCCCTTGTACATGTATGTATGTTGTATCTCGTGGCAACAGAAGTGTATCGTATCAAATAGCTTCAACTGAATTCCACTTATCTTCCTGCGCGCGCGCGCGTATTTCTATACTCAGGGTTCTGTCAGTGGAAACGACTAGACGAACTTGCGATATATTGTCACCTTGACGTCTCAGCTCGCTCGAGCTGACACGCCGCCGGCACTTGGTCGAAGTCGACGACGGGTGCGAAAGGACCCAGTTACATCGTATGTAGAAAGAGATCTTAAATTAATAAATACGAAAAATCTCCGGTTGCAATGCTCCTTATAGCATTGTCCTTCCCTGTATACATGTATGTATGTATATATGGCTTACAAATGACTTGACCTTGGGAAGGTAGGTCCGGCCCCGGTCCGCGCGAGTGACGGTTTGCCCGCGAACGAAAAGAAAGCATGACCTTGCGCCACCAAGAAGCCGAGCAAAAAACGGATTAATTTCTAAAATGCGAACCCAGTTTCTCTGTTGCACGCTCGCTCTAATCGTACGAGTCGCATTCCCGAACAAGATTTACGGGCTCGAAAGTGAATTTCTCACACGCGAAAAGCCGCATTTATTCGGCAATAATAAACGGGACTGCCTTGAAAAATGCGAATGGAACGAACGCCGATGACAATGACGAATGCCCGCAGAATTTTAAAAGGAACGCGAGAGACAATGTTTTAAGCAAAAGGCCCATTTTATTATCCCGCGAAAATGGCCACGCTGAAAAATATCTTACCTTCGACATCGTAGCCAGTTCCAGAAATCGGCTTTCTTCTCGTTAAATAACTTTGTTCTTTTATTATTAATAATTATGAAACGATTTGTATGTACATCAGTTGGATACGACGTTACAGCAGGATCTCGCCGTGGGTCGACTCGAGTACGAACGATATTATTACAAGAATCCTATATTTTGTACAAAAATTCATTTTGCAAATAAAGCGCTGAGTGCCTTCAGTCATTTTGAACGACGAACGAAATACCTCGCTGTTTCACTGCCGCGACAACATTTTAATAACGTAAATGATGGCGTGACTCAAAGACGAGAATGTTTCCTATACATATATATGCATTTTGAATAGGTTTTCACACACGAGCGCACAATGGCAATTGATCGTCTTATAATCCAAATGCTTGAACCTATGAAACAGCCACTTCGGGACTCGATTTATTGCGCAACTGATAAAATGCCATGTACCACCCTAGTTACTAACTAATTCAATTTGCCTATATTTCTTGCGCAGATTGCTTACGGAGTCTTTGAACAAAACGGGATCGAGCCTCATATTGGACCGTAGCAACGGCATATATCCAAAAACAGCGACAAACGTATTCATGCACGTCTGTCGCTGGATAAAATGATCCGGATCGTTCCATGGAGATCTGAAATTAAATAAATTACCATCACAGAGAGATTCAGTAAGATTATTCAGGTCGCGAAAAAATCTCGACTGCTACGGAAATTTACCTGATTCCGGCGACCGTTGTATCTTTATACAATTTTCGTTGGGTTACTTTAATGGGCGGTCTCCGAGTAACGTGGCTCACTAAGAAATTCATAAGTATGTCCTCGCAGTTTTGCGACTGCTCGACAGTCTTGTGAAGTGTCGAGCTTAATAATTCGGTGTATAACGTATTATAGTAACGATGGTAAAAGGCTGCACCAGTAAGAATTATACTATAATCATTTGTCCATTTACTCGTGTAACCCCAAGATCGCTAAAATTGAAAGCGAAAGAGCATGAGCATTAATGTCAATGAAGCCGTAGAAGGAATCTACTAGCTCTGCAATACCTGGATAGTTAGTTTATTTAATCGCTCACCTTTGAGTCATCCCAGTAGTGCGATCTTGCCGGGTACCCAACTATTCGATCAGGAAACGAACGCCAAACGGTAAAGGCGAAGTCAATCTCGTCCGTATTGAGTGTGGCGTCTTCGTCTAGCGATAATATGGCACTAGTTTTGATTAGAGGATGAGGATAAAAACGCTGGGATATGCCATCGACAGTAACGACATGTATTGACGCTTTGATCCCTTGCCAACGTGGCCTTCTTGGCAGCGGAATGTCCGAGTTCCACATTAGTATTATCTGAGACACGCAATGAGCAAATTACAGTCTTCTAACTCAATAGTCGTGAACAAGCGTTAAATAGAAGAACCACCCACCTTATCTAGGTATTTACTCTTTGCAAGACTTTTAAGCAGACGGTAGAGTACGGCAGTAGAGCCTAACTGCGAGTAGATGATGGCAGTGAAAGTGTTACCCGGGTTGCTCTTCGAAAAAGGAAGTTCTTGCTGACTATCAGCAAATTGCGGTAATATGGCTAATGCTCCAGGACTAGTATTCCAGGTGAGCTTCTCCCTCTTGCCCTCCCATGGTAAACGTTCACGTATATTCTCAAATACTGTAAACACGATCTTTTCTATCGACGAAAAATATCGCTCCCACAGGAATTGTGTCTGTTGCCGCAATTTAAGAATTTGTACATTCGACACAGACCGTACTATATCTGGAATCTGTGAAACAAACGTTACGCGTGAGTTATAATCGTTGGTGAATAGTGCTTAATGACGAAAAGTGTTGATCAGACGAAACTTACTTGAAGCAACAGTCTTTCGTCGGAAAATATAACAGCTTGCGTCCAATCGATTCGCTCATGAAACGGAAGCGCCCAACCATTACTTAAAATCACCGGGATGCACCCGGCTCTTAAAGCCTCTAAAAATCGAAAACTCCCGAGTCTTCTTCCTCGAGGAACGAGACAAAATGTGGCATTCATCAGTAAAATTTCATAATCGTACCTGTAAGTAGAACAAAATACGTTCAAGGCTTCTCACGCACATTCAAAACTCGAGACAAGCTGGTTTGGCAAAAAATTTAACTCACGTATCGTATTCCTGGTTATCCTGCTGACAATGCTCGTCTTGAAATTCTCTCCATGCTTTACCGTGTCGGCAGGTTGTGACGAATACCAAGTCTTTGCCATTATGAAGATGGTAGAGAGCATTCCTCGTTTCAGATCCAATACCATGGACGTATCTCTTGCCCTTAAATGCTGCCACGTATTTCTTATTATTTGGAAAGTTGTTTTCCAAGGCTTGACCAGGTTCCCCGCCACGCTCCGCGTGTTGTTTCCCAAAGAGAGGAATGGATACGTCGAAATCAGGTCGATGGCGGAAAATGGACATGCTAGCCTTAGCAAGGATGGCATAGCCTAAATCGAAGGCTAACGCATCCTCTGCGTAGTCGGGCCAAGTGCCGGAATATAAATTAAATATTAAATGATTTCTGCCATTGTTCCAATGTGGTAAGCGCATCAGTTTCGTGGGAAGGTTATGCACAAATTCGGCAGACAAAGGATCTCTGTCCAGCGTATCTAGAGCTAATACAAATATACACGCCCTAGTCGGGTCAGACGTGTAATACCTCGATTCTGTGATAACGTTTAATATTTTTTGGTATAATGGACTTATCACATCCTCCACTGGATACACATATACCGTAAAACCTTGCTTGCATTTGGTGAAATCGAAACAAGTTTCCATGCGGCAATGCCTTGTCCTTTGGGACATTGGCAAATTTCCGCCCGATGATCTTAAATCCTTGTCATAGAACTCTTCGTTTAGACTTAAATATGAAGGCAATCGCTCGTAAGGCAACTGAGATCTGCCTGTCCACTTTTCGCTTTTTAATCGGTATCCACCAAAATAGCAATAACCAAGAAACGCGCAAGTTACAAACAATAGTAGATAGCGCTTCTTGGCTTGCATTCTCAATGCAGTCAGGTTATACAAAGATATAAATTAGCTCTACGCATTATTCCACATATGTAAAATGCTTGCATTCAGTCACAAATGCATGATAACAAATTTATTACACTGTTTGTCTTCTTTTTATATGGCTCAAAAATTACTCCAAAATGGAATTGATTTCATTCCTACAAGTTGCTGCAACAAAAATCAAAGACATTCGTACATTATACTAGCGCACTTTTATCAAGCACACAAAGAAGTCAACAATGATCATGAAACCGTCTTGACATTTAAAGGGACAAACTTTCGAAAAGATCTGGAGATTTCTAATAATGGAAAATTTTAACTACGGTGACACAAATTTCTACAACTCATTCCCCTAAACGACAATCACAACGACAATAAAGAAAACGTAAGGAAAAGTGCAAAGAAAAGAAAAAAGAGGAAGACACCCATTTGGTTACCTTTGCTCGAGCTTGCAAAAGATTCGATATTGGTTATCAACAGGAACGTTTTGAGAGGTCTGACTATTATAAAATACATGGCAAAAGACGTTTTAGATTCACACCAGCTTCAACTTTGTATTTATCTTTGCGCGTTACATTGCGATTTACAAAATGTCGTGCCGTAAGTGACAGATTGTAAACGTCGACGACAGACGCTCCGAAAGGTTAACCTATGCAAAACGAAACGCGAGAGGAGTCAAGCGCGCACGTCGTAGCTCGCGAGAATAAAAGCGAGCCGCGGCTCATACTTATTATCACGCTGATTCGTACGATCTCTCTTTCTTTACGTAGTGTCTTCTTGCGCGCCGCGACAAAGCTCCGTTGTTAGGTTAGTCGTCCTGACGCACATCAGATTCGCGGAACTGCTCGCCGGCGATATTACGCCCATTCGCATTTTCGCTCGGCGTCACGACGCACGGTTGACATTGATCGGAAAACGCCTCCGTGTGCAAAGTCATTGCACGCGGCGCGCATTAAATAATTGGTCGAAAAAGGAGCGCGCGACAGAGTTATGCAATGACGTCGCAATGATCGGGGTAAACTGTTTCTGGCTGGCAAATCGCTTATTGGTTATTCCATGCCAAGAGTTCTTCTCGATCCTCTCACTCTCTGCGAATCACTGGCAAGCTGTCGCGAGCAGTCGCGAGCTGTGCGAGCGCATCTGACGGTGTTGACGGTAGGAAGAGTATCAGTATCTTTGGCCCACCACGACCACCCACGATCGCGACGACCCGAACCCAAATCGCCTAAACACAACTCGCGATCCTTGTCAATTTTGACGTTCGACTACCATCTACAGGCGAGTGGGTCAACCCTCACGTAAGGATAACACCCGCTAGGATTAAATTCTCTCATTTTTGTTTCACTACTTTTTCAAGTTCTCGACTCTGATTTCTTTAGATATTACTTTTTCCATCCAACTGTTTAGAGTATCAATTCTTATTGCGAGACGGTGGAGTTTTGAGCACAAAGGATAGCTTCAAATGGCATGTCAATAGCATTTTACGGAATTCATTAACCCTTTGTATTCAGGCGACCCTTATAAGGAGACAGGAAGAGACTCCAGGTAAGTGTACACGTTGGAATTTTACTTCGATTCTATGGAATGTATACTGATGCATTCTTATTCTCAATATGAGACTATTTTGGAACTAAATATGCCGGAGGTATTGATCTGGAAGACTTCTCCGCGCACAAAGGGTTAAAACCAATGTGAAACTAAAGAGTGTCAAACTATGAATGAATAGATAAATAAATAATTAAATGAATCAATTTGTGCCGTTCGCTTTTGTACCACACAATTACTAACGCCACACGTACACCTTCGTCCCCCTTTTCTTTGCCATGCTATTTCTCCTCCTCTGCCTCTATTATCCCCGGAGATATGAATATTAATAGCAATCTGCAATAACGTCGCGGCACGCTCGAATGCTGCCCTGGAACCGCCAAGACCCGTCGTCCTTCCGTTAAATAATACATTACCGCTTCCATGAATCCCAGTTTAAATACCAATTTCAGCTAATGGTATGTCGTATTGAGTCATTAGCATTAACGTTAAAACTACCAACGATTACGTGCATAAATGTCGACAGTTTCTTTTTCAGTCAGAAAGAAGTTTCCGGTGCCATAATCTCACGTTTTAGTCACATTTTTTCTTAACTTATTAGAGTTTTCTAAAACATCTATCATATTTATTAAAATGACAATTCTTTAATCAATAGATGCGAATGAACGACATTACTTACTGAATGGTTTACAAATATTCTAGTAATATCTATTTAGCGAATAGAAACGTGCAAATCGATCACTTTGACTGTTCCGACAGTTTTAATGTTAGACCATGTATTTTTAATATACTCGCCAGACAAAGGGACACCAAGAGTTCGTGTTACTACTCAACGCGACGTAACTGTAATTAAGAATGCGATAGGAATATCGAGTGGCACGCACTCACGCGAATCCTGTAATAAATATTGGATAATCATGGAATGCACGAAGTCACGAACAGGTTGTAATCTGAGATGATAAATGTGCCTCGTTCAAGCGTTATGATGTCAAGCGAGTTGGGAAGTTTCGGAGGTTTACCTGAATCAGTTGAATTTTTATCCTCCACCGAGAAAATGTTTGCTCGAATTGTCGAGGCTATCTGGTGCACACTCGTGCAAATATATAAAGAGTTTTCCTTGGAGTCCTCGATACACGGCGTCAAGTACACGGTAACTGCTAAATCTGCGAGTGCGAGGTACAATTACCCTATTACTATGATTACCCTGCGAGGTCTTTGTAAGATCCGCTTAGAACAGTAGCTACTCGGAGTCGATGGTGAAACAGTACTAAAACGACAGTAAAACGGCCCACAGACCTAACGATTTGTCATATGATAAATTGTACAATTGTTCCGACAGTTACCATTGATACAATGCAGTCGCACTGACATAATCAAAGTGAGTCAGAGTGCGTCGCGACGAAACTCGTTGTGTGATCGTTCGATTGATATCGTCGGTTCCAATACGCGCGTTCATTGACCAGAAATTTTCATTGCAATCACCGTTTCGGAAATTGAAAAAAAAAACCACACAATCAATAGACTCTATATTTTCGTGTAAAATAACTGAGATTTTCTAGATCGAATACTATCGAGGATTATAAAATGCACCATATTAAAACTGTTGACACACAATATTAAATTCAGGCAGACACGTGTTACATATATGCTTACAAATCAAATAGTGAAAACGTTATAGATATAATAGAATTATTCGTAATTGATAAACAAGTTAATTGGCTATTTTTTACTCTAAGTAAACGAGCAAGTAGTGATTTTTTCCTTGAATTAGCTACGGTTATAGAACATAGTCATTATGACACGATAAAAATAGATACAGGCAATCGTTGGTGATTCGAATATTACCGACGATTATCCCTAAGACGATCGCGTAATAAAACTGATACGATTAAAACAACTACTACGTTCTAACAGATTCTTCTGGGTGATCATTCTAATTTCGTTTCTACTGACCTCGATGAAACTCGCAACGCTTTTTTACGTGCAACACGAATCTGCAAGTATGAGGACGCTTGTAATTAGCGAGCAATTTCCAATTTCTCAACTGGCACTGCCAGCGGTAACTCTTTGCTCTGGCAGTCTGGCGGTCAAGCAAAAGGTAGTGCCGTTTTTCACTTCGCACAAACGAATGTGAGTAAGTGTATACGTATATAGAAGTGCATACATACAAGGAAAGTGCGGAGGTGTAGAGATGCATTGCGCAAAAATTAACTCTAACTTGAATAGGATGCACACTTCGAATACAGGTATATACCACGGGGACTATCGCGAGAGGACTTTCAGAACTCGATAAAATATATCCGTGAAGCTGTCTATCCGAAGAATCATTATCCCGACGAGCTAGACAAATTGCACGAAATTCTATCGGCTAACAGATTGTCGTTGTTAGACCTACTTGAAACAATCAGCCCGAACTGTACTGATTTATTGGTAATGTGCCGATTCGAAGGAAATAGTATCCCGTGCGAGAATCTCTTCCACACTGTGGTCACATCTCACGGAATTTGTTGCTCGTTTAATTACGAGAACCCTTATGAAAGGATTGGGTATGTACGGCAGTTTGTACCGTTCACTTTCTGTCACCGTAGTTCGATTATCGCGTAAGATTGTAAAATCTTCGAAAGATTTTATTTGCGATGTGTCTTACGTCTTACGTACACGAGATGATCCTCCTTTGGAGACACTCCACGGACTACTGTCAGATTATCCTGCCGGTCGAGTTAATGATGAATATTCTTTTCGCGGTGTAATATTCATCAGAACGATTCACTAGACTGATCTTCGTCCGGAGTTATCTGGCTGTTCTATCGAAGCTATGACATTTTTGCCTTGACCGGCAAGTCCTCTGCAGTTTACCGTCCACGTATGTGATATGCGCATACTATTATACCCACCTCTGATCCCAACGAGGTGAGGTTTTTTAGGCATCTGAGATTTGTACTCTCTTGACGTGCTATGTTTTGCGCAACCATATTATACGATTTCACTACTGTACACCAGAATTATTCATCGGTGCTAATCGCTGATTTTATTTATCGTAATAAATTCAAATAAACTCGGTCAATGTACCCAGTTATGTTAGGCAGCTGGAAAAGTTTTTGTCCTTTTTCCGTGAAATTTGTAAAAACATATTCTTGTATTAAGATGAGTTATCCATTCACATGTGAACCTTCGTAATGGTTCTTGAAAAATTCCGAGGAAGCGGATCTTCCAGTTCGAGTTATCTGTCATACGTGCGCATTACTTGTTATTAAGAAAAATACCTTGAATTGTGACTAACAAAAATTGGCAAAACCATTTCTGAGTACCTAATGTACATTTATAAAAATATGCAGTCAACAAACGGAAATCCTACGGAACTCGAAGACATGCATATAGTATAGTCGCTATATCAGTTCACATTACACTCCACTACCATTCACTGCATATGTATTAGTATGTATTACTTATACAAATTTTATGATCAACGCACACATTAGAAATTCGTATCACTTTCGAAAATCTTTTAGGATAACACTTGTTAACATGCTCATCAATTTTCCTTACTCAATATTGTACGAACGCTTTACAGGTCCACTGCAGCGTCCGCCGAACTAAAAACCGCGATCTTTGGGGATCAGTTCATTCTATCGGTATTAATGAAGCCCACTGCGTCTCAGGATCGCATTTCATCCTTAATGTATGGGGACGGAATTAAGGTGATCGTTCACGACAGACATACCGTGCCAACGATCAGCTCGACTGAGTTCGGAGCTGCCGCTAGATCCGAGACTATAGTACGGCTTGAAGGAACGCGATATACGAGTAGTAGCGAGATACTTAATCTTCCTGTTAAAACGCGAGCTTGCATGACCTCGACACCAGGAAAAATCTATCGTGTCGAGAATTGTTATCTCCGGTGTCGCGAGACTGCGATCAGGGAACTGTGTGGGTGCGTCCCATTCTTCTTCCCGAACATCGACAATAGAGAAGAGATTTGCACTCTTGCTCATACCGCGTGTCTCGCACGCATCACATTGAAGATCGAGCAATTCATCATGGAATCATCTCACTGCAACTGTCTACCCAATTGTGAATCTATCGTTTATAGAGTCGATACCACCGCATCGGGACTCTCCGGATTGAACTATTGCCCTGGGGAATTATAGTAAGTAATCGAGAAATGTATAGCTGCTCTTTTTAGGTAACTTGGTGTTAATAAATTCTGAAACTGGTAGCAGGAAGGCGCGTCAGGTGGAGAATGCGACGATACTACATTTCACTTTTGCTAGTCAGTCTGGGATCTGGCAGAGAAATCAGCTGATGCTGTCGAAAGTTAATCTTGTGGGTAAGTATAGAGGACGAACGGATCAAAGTACGTAAGCAATCCGGTTTTTACGGTAACACTGAAATAATTTTACAGCTTCTTTAGGAGGTGTCTTCAGTCTCTTCTTAGGTTGCAGCTTCATATCTCTGTTTGAAATTATCTATTTCATTGTTATTACTGTTCTTGGAAAATTGAAATATTGTAACAGAATACATTCGCGTTAAATAAAGATAGATTTTAATCAAATAACAATGTATGTATACATTTTTAGTTAATTTTTTTTAGGAGGATTTTGTATTTTCCTTTTGGGAAAAGTAAAGTCTTTTCTGAGATTTTGCTGAGTTGCACCTTGGATAACATTAACTATGGTTCAATTACAATTCTAATTATAAATATTAAGAGTCTCGTGATTGGTTTCAGCTTCTTGACTCTTATTTTCATTTACTTTCTCTATTACTTTTTCAATTCTGTTATCAGCCTTTTTCTTTACTGTACTTTTACTACCATTTTTACTAGATGTTTTGGAATTGGTTTTTTTGTGCTTTGTCCTAGTGTCAGGTTTCAATATTAATTTGTGTCCATTAACAACTGGCCATTCTTTTGCTTCTGTTAAATATTCTCCTGCTATTTTTATGTCTTCCATCTTTGCCAAGGCTGACCTAAATCAATGTATAAATCGACGAGTTTATTTATTATATTTCTCATTAAAGTAGATTTATAGACAATTATGATCAAGTGGCATTAACTAAAACAGACTACGATTAACTTACCTGAAATTGTGTGTATAAGGTTTCAACATTGTGACTGCTACGCATCCCTCGAGTGCCTCTTTGATTTCGTGTGCCTTTGTCCCACACTTTACGTTCGAAATGAAAATCCTATGCAATCATATAAGCGCTAATTAACATAACAACAAATCCAAATACAATGCAGGTTTTACTAGTACTTACTTTTGAGTGACGTGTAACTCGTCCTTCACCTCGGGCATTACAACCTTCTTTCTAGATATCTTAACTGGACGAGGATGTACATCATGGTTGGGATAAAGAGAAAGTATAACGTTCTTTCCATCAACCTTTTTATGCCGAGCACTAAGATTTTTGATTAGGTCTTCACGAGTAGGAAATATCACGACACAGTGCCTACTGGCTTGTCTAAAAAGTTTCACTTCAAAGTCTCCATTAAATAACTTTTCTATTTCTTCCTTGTTCGTTATCCTATGTGGTAATCGAACATACAATGCCCTTTTTTGTTGTTCACTTAAGATCGTAATCTTTTTCGTTGTTCTTTTCTTATTGCGCTGATTACGCATCTGTAATTCAAATCACAAAAGATTATTTATAAACAAATTTGGTGGAATCGAAAAATCTGTTTTATGACGGACGCATATTCGATAAGGTACCTTATTAATTCGAAATCTTGTCAAAAATAGATACAAATTCTTCTTATTTCCACAAATCAAAATGGATTGCGGGACATATACGTATTCAACACTATTCAACAACAGATATTTTAGGTTATGTATATCGTTGGCAGCGTGGATTCAACACAAGTAGTTCCGAAATACAGTAAACCTAACCTATACGCAACAACTCGAGAGCTCATTGGCCGTAGACACGGAAGCAACAACCCAACGACCCAAGTTCGAAATCACTGGTCGGGCCATCTAGTCGCGTAAGCAGGCAAGCAAAAGAGTAGTCACGTCCGCAGGGGAGAACTTACAGATGGCCGTCTGAGATCAACAAGCCTCCGACCGGTGCGCTGGCCAGACAAGTGACGCGGTTATGTACGGAAAACAATCGCATCGGACGTGAAAAAGCTAGTGAAAGATGTAAAAATACTGCGGCTTCGCATTGAAAAAATTCCTCCAATCTTTTCCTTCGGTTTTATTTGGTTGCTTGAATACGTAACGCGTGAAGAGAGCGCGTGAGAAGAGTACAGGAGAGAGCACAGTAGAGAAGAACCTTTGGTGATCTTCACCACGCAGAAATCTGTGTCTTTCGAGTTTCCACGGTGTTTGCCGTTTGCGGTTTGGCCGATTTTATTGTCCTCGCTGACGTACGATTTTCGGGATTACCGACTCCAGTGGGTTAAGTTCGCCGCATATTTCATCGCCGCTAAAGATGAGTGCGAATAATACACAAGCGTTATTTGCCTGCTCGAGGTGCTTTTCGAGGCATCCCTTCGAAGAACTTTCGCCCGGACAGCAATTGTGCAAGGTATGCGATATGCGTTGGCCCTGAACCTATCTCTTTCTTTCTTTCTTTCCGTCTCGCTTTTTCTCTCTCTTTCCTTCTGTATCTCTTTTACTCTCTCTCTCTCTTTTTCTCTTTCTCTCTCTTCTTGTTGCCTACCACTGATCCATAGCTAAACTGCGCGTCCTTTTCCTCAAGCTTCGCCGTCCGATCAAGGGGCTAATATTAGAATCTTTTTATTTGAGCTACTGACTACATCTCGATGCGTCCTGCGCGCCGTTGTGCATGTAATCGATCGCGGCTCCGAAATCACGCGAGTGGCCTTAACCCTTTGAGTGTTGAGGTCGGTGGTTTTGAATCCTCTGCTGTCAGTTTACCGAATATTTCTCACCGGAGTGCCGATTCACTGTGCAACGGATAAATAACTTATTATATTCGTTTTCCGTTTACGTCAAATCAAGTAGAGTGTTGTCATATGTTACGATGCAACGAAATCTCGGAAGTTGAGAATAATAGTGATTATTCAATTTCACTTATGACGGTTTTACTGTCGAATACAATATATTTTCATGCACTTCTTAGTGTAAGATTGAAAGATTTTATACCACAGCAGAATATGAAAAAGAAATATTCAAATCACATATGTTTTCAAGAACCGCTTGCATTTTGCATAGAAATTCCATATTGCATTCTGCATCATAAATTGTGACCTGCATGCTCAGTGATCATTACTGGGGCATAGTATGCTACTTTAAGCTGTAATTGTTGCTTGGTTTACTTAGGAATGTCGTGGTGCATTTCCTGTGGTGAAGTGTACATACTGCAGATCGGAGTTCCAGCAAACAATGTAGGTGTACATATACATTTGAATTACCTTTAAGTATAGATCTCCGTAGTGTCGAAGAAAAAATGTAAGTTTCTATCCCATTTTGTTATCTCACAGAAAAGGCAATACGAGCACTATTTGTAAAAAGTGCGAGCAGAATGTCAAATCTTACGGGAAACCATCTGCCTGCGAGTACTGCAATACCATTGCTGCTTTTATTGGCAGTAAATGTCAGCGGTGTACAAACTCAGAAAAACGTTACGGACCTCCAGTCACTTGTGAACAATGCAAGCAGAAGTGTGCCTTTGATCGACAAGACGAAGATAAGAAGGTAAAAATCTGAGAACAATTTGGAGGTAACGATACTTAACAATATTGATACCAAATACTTATGCCTTATGCGATAAATTCCAGGTGGATGGAAAGTTGTTATGTTGGCTCTGTACATTGTCTTATAAGAGGGCATTGGCAAAAACGAAACAATCTGATGCCGATAGAAGAGCACATCTGAAAATGGCACAGCAGCGGGCAGCAAAGCACAAAGAACAAAAGTAACTATCCAAACAAATCTAAGATCACTATCTAAAGAGAGACATACAAAATTTACATACGCTCTGTATTAAATAACGATCAAAGTCGACGTTTTATTATGAAAGATAATTAGTCAGTGAATAGCTCAAATCCATGAATCTTTGTTTACCACAATGAATCTGTTGTAGACCGAAAGGCCATAACAAGAGACCACACAGGGTCGACGTGACAAAATTGCCACCTCAGTCGGAAGGAGCAGACACGAATGGACCGACACCCGTGAAAGCAGCGAGGATGGTTGGTGTTCACGATCCTCACGATCCCAACAGCTCGGATCACGTAGTTGCGGTGACTCAGCTCAAAGAAAAGATAGCTCACTTGCAAAAGCAAATCTCCGTTAAGGATAATCAACTATTAGCTAAAGATCGACAAGTACGTGTGAATATTTAAACGCAAAATTGACAAATGACTCGTAAATACTATATGACTTTTTTTTCTCTCTTCTGTTCATAGATCACCGAACTTAAAGCGAAGAATTTTACGTCTGAAACGGAACTACGTAACAAGATGAAAGCTACGGAAAAGGAATACGAAGCAAAGGTATCGAACATGCAGCACAAGATTTCGAGTCTACTGAAAGAAGTTGCTTCCTTATCGAAAACGTCGAAACGGGCCGACAGAGTGGCCGCTACGAAATCGGAAGCTGGGACCAACAGTGGTAGCGGAACAGACAGTCCTGTACCTTGATAAGGTAGGGCACATTTCATATCCTTCATTATTCTTTATCCACAATGCTGTCTGAGAGTACTTTTTATACTGTACTTGATTCGAGAATTCTACGTATCCATCAAGCACCTATCAAACGAGTCGCTCGAAATCGGGGTGATCGTTTGACTTTATCCCAAACTTTATCCCAAATACAAAGCCAAGATTCTTTTTGGTTTATTTCTGTTCTGTTCATACGAAAACTTTTCATTACGAGCCAAAGAAAAGAATTTTTCCTAAATGGTTTCTTAGTTCGAAATTATTATAATTTTTTTTCTTTCAAAAGATCGTAGACGCGAGTGTTGAAACGCTGTCTTACGTCTTCGCATGATTTATTAGAGTAATTGCGCAAGTTTAATTACGATGGATTACGTTACTTACCATTATTCCAGTATGTTAGAGATTTTCTCATTATTTTACATTGGAAAACGTCCTATCTCCCGTGGGGAGTAACTGGAGATCTATGATTTCGTGCTTAAGAATGTGATTTTAATCGTTCGGTACGTTCGTTGAGAACGACACTTCCATTATTAATATTATTATTATTATTATTAATATTCTTATTATTATTGTATTATTCAATTATTTTCGCCTTTTGAACGCGACAAACTAAGCTCGTTTCCTATCCGAAGCAATGCGAGCAATATCTAAATTTTGCGGGCTTGAGATTGACTCGTCTACTTAGACGATATTCTCTGTCATCGGTTCAATGATACAAGTTTCACCCCGCTGTAGGAGGTGAAGAATCTTTTGTTCTTTAAAATTGCTTCCAGGGACTTGGTTAGCTGATACGACAGCATATACTCAAAATGTCCATACCCGCATAAATTATGTGGTGCATTACACATTTACACAGTCCTACACTCATTGACACACACATACATGTACACATATATAGTTAATTGTTTCCATTAACAAGGCGAAATCTGTATTATTTTTCTAATTAACATAGGAATGTATATTATTACCTTGGACGTGTACACGAATGAATCTTGTGTGCATTCCCCTTCGCGGCGGCCGGGGGGCGGATGATGATGCAAGTGCAAAGTGTTATATTCGTAAGTTAGGTAGCTTCTTCTCGTTTCTTCGAGCGCGTTCGCTCTCCTGTGTGCGCGACTCAATTTTATGACCGATTAAATACAATCTAAATTCAATTGTACAGAATAATTAAGCGGCCAAGTGGCAGTATGACACCACTACGCGCTCGCGAATTAAAAATTTCCTTTATTTCGATTCGAATCAGAATGAACGAACCGGGCAAAAATTCGTGAAAGAAAGAAAGAAATAAATAAAAACACTTACACGCAGATCTATTATAACGAAACCGATTGAGCGATTAGAGCTGCTGCTGTAAACATTTTCCTATTTATAACGAAGATGTAACGACGATGAACCAGGATATGGTGATTGTAGTTCAATTTACAATAAAAGGTTGAAAATTATCCACCCACGACTGTTAAATTGCAACATCTCCTCACATTTCCTTGCACCGCGACTCGCGACGGTTTTTCTCTTTCTGCTTTTTTCTTTTTTTTTTTTTTTTTCTTTCGAGACTGACAGTCTTCCCTCATTTCTCGCTTAATTTAATAATTATGCCGCGCGATCGAATTGTCGGTATTATGATATTTGCACGTGGGCCGGGGGATGAAAATCGGAAGCAGTGATATGTGCATATAAATATCCAACAGCCATATATTTATTCTTTATTTTAAGAAACAAATGCTAATTGAGCATTACCTATTCAATAATTGTAATGATAATAAATGCGTAACAATTTACTATATACGAAGTGTAAGGATAATTAACATTTAATTTATAGTCGTTTAAATACGTACGAGTGCGTACACGTGTGTACAGTACAGTTTGGAGTTATCGTTTAATTATTACGAGATGGTAAGAACTTAATATTGCTTGTCTGTTGCCGAGGCGGTTAGTCACTTGCTTCCATGCTCACAATACTCTCTCTCCCTCTCTCTCTTCTACTTTCAGCAATATTTACACAATCTTTTCGCTCTCTTTCTCGCGTGCACTCTTTCGTCTCCTCTCACGTAACTTCTCCTTCATATTATTCTCTGTTTGTAGTTTATCCTAAGCGCTAGGTCCCATTCTCTCCCTCACTATTATTCGTTCTCTCATTCGCTCTTTCATTCGATCATTCTGTCTCTCTGAATCTTCCTCTCGCTCTCACACTTTCTGCCATTCTCTCAATCCGTATCCTTTCGCTCTCATTTATATTTATATAGTGCGTTTGATGCAGACAAGGCAGAGAATAGCTTGGCAGGGTACGGAGTGACACACTGGAATCATGACGCTACTGGAAATTCTTCACCAACTCGCCCTTTACATTCGACCCGGTTGCAAAATATAAAAAATATACTCGACAGAGCCGAAGTGAATGTGCAACGCGGATTCATTGCCTCTTTAACTGCCGGTGGCGTACTCGTTAGTGGTGTAACCAGATCGTTTCCAGTGTTGTTCGACCAGTCAATGGGAATAAGAGAAGATGAGCTGATAATAATAGATCATTATTTGTCCAAGTTATAGATGCTGCTGTGTTGTGGGGATCAGTCGATTCAAGTGCAATCTATAACTTGGACAAACCCGATCATAATAATTTTGAATCCTCCTTATCCCAGGTTATCTCCGAGAATGATCGCTATTATAGCGTACAAGTATGCGGAATTTGAATCGGTCATATTATTCCGCAGCCTGCTTGACTCTCCTCCGCATTGTCTGTAACTTATTTGCAACTGAATGTGAAAGGCCTCGCGGACCACCCTATCGCTGTTTCCACGGTGGTCCGCCGCAAAGGGCAACCGCCAGTTAATAGACTCCTAATAACGTATTGCGTTCCGAATCTTGGGTGAAGAATAATAATAATGAGCTGGAAGGATTTGGAAGGTGCCACGAAGGCGGAGGTTTCGTTTTTTGTTTTTGGATTGGTAAAGCGATTGAGGATAAATTTCCAGTAGAAAATCGTACATCGAGCACCATGATGTTTGCAGGAACCATGTGGTTGTAATGTTGATGTATGTATGTATTGCGAACCGCGATTTCTGAGTGTTTGGAGTCTCAGGATTCTGGAAGGGGGCAGATTACGAAAACTGAGCTCATTGATGGGAAAAGGAAGTTGGAAGTCAGGGGATAAGAGTATGTTCGAAACGCTCTGCATGTTTTTCGCGGTTCCTGGGTCGTAAGGAAGTGTCTGTCGCGGCGCACGTGAGTCTTTAGAATCCCTTAGACACTTGATAACCGTGCGTATATCAGTCTGCGATACATCGTGTACGTGGAATCGTTACCGATCGGCAATTTAAGAATCATCTCGCACCCCATATCCTCCCTGCCTCTTTACAAAATGCATCTTCTGCAAGTTTCTTCAATGGTCGATCGATAACGACCGATTGTTTCGCGTCCAGCGGTAGACTGCGCCTAAGGTGGGGCCCGAGCATTACCGCGAGACCCTTAAATTAATGGAAGTACCAGTCGCGGAATGACATACAAATTAATGGAAGCTACGAACGAGCGAGCGAGAGAGAGAGAGAAAAACGAAATTGATTTTATGGCCTTTATCACGGGACCAAATAATACAGTTCACATTGGCCAATTATATCTCCCTTATAAATTGCTTCTCATCCTAATTTAATTGAATTTTCGCGTTAATAAGGATTTCTTATATCGCATTTTAATTTACACTGGCTTCAAATCAGAAGATCCAATCATCCTCAATAGGAGACTCAAGCGGATTAAATATTGTCTCCGCGAGTTTCGAACGTTTTGACTAGAATTCCTCCCATTTTAGAGATGTCCAATCTTCCACCCCGTATAGTATGTATAACCCTTGCACCCATGATCCCAAATTACATAATTAAGTGTGCGCTTTCGAGTCGTCTTTCCAATTAAAAAATCACACTTGAGTCTCCGTTTCGAATTTCTCGTCCCAATCTCCATGATTGCAGGCCACCGCAATCTATTACCCACAACCCACGAATACTGTCTTCAGTTTTCTCCCTCAACCAACAACAACCGAGGACCGAAAGTTTTGTGCGCGATTCGTAATTACGAACTTTAATTCTCCCCTACGATGATCCTCGATCGCGAGATAAAACTCTACCGATAGAACAAAGACGCGTTCCCGGCGCGAAGTATTCACGCGCATAAAAAACATACTATAAGGAATTCGTATATAAATAGACATATAAACATAGTAGATCACCGAAAAGTTCGACAATAAATTATCTATCTCTGGGAAAGGCCCTCTAGTTCGTGCCAAAAGGGCGCAGCCTACCGCTCGTCATTCCAACGACGATGCACATATACATATATATATATACATATATAATATATACAATACATTATATATGTATGTATGTATGTGTATGAATATATTATATATACATATATGTTATATAAAGGTATTCATAAATTAGAGCTCCTTATATTACCTTTTAAATTATCGAATAATTAATAGTAATGTTAGTATATACAGGTACAGGTCTCGTATAGTTGCAGTCGTGTCGTCACTGGTTGTTCATTGTCTCTTGGTTACTGCTCGCGCATTCTCGAGGCTGCTGGCGGGTGCCGACGAGTCCGCCGTTCGACTGGATTAAGCTCTAACGCGTAGAAAACGGTACCGTGTACTTTTGGCAGCAGCCCTATCGATGAAAGATCTTTGGAGGTGACCAAAAGGCCGTTCAGCGAGTGGGCCACATTGCGAATCGGGAAATCGAGTTAATGTTCTCGGAGGCCCGTTGAAAAAGTACCGGCACGCATTTCTTGTATGTATGGTACCATTTCTAAGCATTGCTTTTACGGTAGACCGTGGAAGGATAATCGAGAAGCTCGAACGACTTTGGTACATTGTTTACTCTCTTCCTCTGTTTTTCGATTTCCTTGACCCTTGGGGTCTCAATTCTGCGTCTGCCTCTTTTTCTCTTTTTCTTCTCTCTCTATCTCTTTTTTTTGTTTTTGTTTTTTTTTTTATTTCTTTCTTGGTCTCGGGTGACGAGCGATTCGCGGAGTGTGCAACCCTACCGTTTTGGATCCGTGTTCGTCAGTAATTGCTACGATATAGAAAAAATATAGAAACGAGTATTTACAAGGAAGGAACTTTGTATGCTTGTAGCCAGAATCTCGTCGACTCGTCCAGCTGTGATCAGAGAAAAATCGAATGCCACCCGCGCTATCGCGCGCGAAGAGTAACGACCTCTCAAGAGAATGAGTACTAAAAGCTTAAATTCCTTCGCGTTAACAGTAACGAATCAAGCAACAATATTTCAACAATCTCGAATCGGCTGTGATCTCGTTCTTCACCAATCTATCTCTTATTTTTCTGCTTTTCTTTCTTTTTCATCTGTTCCTCATTTTGGAGCACTTCCATTGGCGCCAGGAATCGCGGAGTAGTCAGTCGTGAGCAACTCGCTTACTTTTCCACGGCTGTGAGTTTCGCGCCGGAGCAATAGGGCTCATACCCCCTTTCTTAGGTACACTCGATTATGTGGGGCTGTGAGGTTTCTATCACGCTCGGTCGTGCCACGGAGTTCTCCAGGTTGTGGAGAGATGTCGAATGTGGACCGTGCGCGGAACCGTGCCTCTCGTAATTCTCGATGTGCTCCAATTCGCATTCCTTCGGCATGTTACCTGCACAATCGAAAATTTTATTAGTTTCAAGAAAAGATTCCCGATACGACTTCCACAATGAAAAAATTGATTCTTAACATTATTAAAGCAAACTGAAAATATTTTAAAACAACGCTTAAGCAAAATAAGACGCCTAAATATTCCAACATTTGTGTCATATGTAATTTCAATAAATCACGTTGGATGTAATGATTAATAATTTTAAGACTATTTGTGACGTTTTTACGGATGTTTATGGTATTGTTTGTACGTACCAACATTCATATCTGGACCGTATTCATAGTAGGTCGGCGAACCTACAGCTGCAGCAAGGGCAAGCTCGTCCTCGATATTGTTCGGTCTACAGCTCGTCGTTTTCCAGTGAGTCCTAAGGCCACTAGCACTGATGTACTTTTTGTCGCAGCCTTGGCACGTGTAGGGCCTCTCGTTCGTGTGTAACCTTTTGTGCAACTTTAAGTGAACGAATTGGGTGAATTTCGCGGGGCAAAGATCGCAGGCGTAAGGCTTTTGGCCAGAGTGCAGTCTCAGGTGGGTCTTGAGGTTCGATGTCGAGCTGAACCTCTTCTTGCAGATCTCGCATTGGTGAGGTTTCTCGCCTGAAATGAATCGACACTTCGTCTTTATCTCTCTTCGAACGTTTACAAATGCAATTGCTTTGAAACGCAAATTAATTGGGTCATCCAGAAATTCAAAAGATCTCTAATTGATCTAGGTGTATTTTAATTGCTATGAATCTCACGGGTCTAAAAGAAAATGAATTTTGCTTGTTCACTCACCAGTGTGTACGAGGTGATGCTTTTGTAGATGCGCCAGTTGTGTGAAGCTTTTAGTGCAGACATTACACTTGAACGGTCTTTCCCCAGAGTGGGTTCGCAGGTGCACTTTTAAGTTCGATAGTTGACCAAAAGTTTTGCAGCAGACGTTGCACTCATAGTGCATTTTGCCATCCTTCTTCTTGAGGGGATAGGGCAGCGAGCGGTAACCCCTGGAGCCTTGAGAATTCGGACTCAAGGAGCCGCTTTGCGAGCAGCCATGGTCGTCCGGCGACAAGGAGCTCGCCGGGGAGTATCTGTTCAAAGAGGAGGCATTCGCGTGGATGGTGAGCCCAGGATGATGACCCAGATGAAGATTGTGCGTGCCGGCGATCAACGCCTGATTACTATCGATTTGCATGGTCGAAGAAGTGGGCAACTGGTGGCTACTGCTCGCTGCTTCCATCCTCCTACCGTCTGACCTCTCGTAAACGACATTGCCACTCGGTGTCGGCGAGTATGCGCTACAGTTAATGGACAACGGTGCTACGTTATGATGGAGCGAGCCATTCTGATGATAAAGTCCATACGGATAGGAGGACGGTGATTGAATCGGTGAGAGGGGCGACACACTCTGATTGCTACTGGCAGCAGAGCTCGGATAGACCGAGCTCGATTCGATTTGACATCCATTCGAAGTCGAGTATAAAATCGTCGGGGTACTGGTTCCAGTCGGGTTCCCCGAAGGCGATGGGCTTTTGCTTTTCCTCTTTGGAGGGCAGCTGCTCGTCGTCGTAGCCGACGAGTGCAAGTTCGTTGTCGAGGTGAGAATCGTGCTGGACGAGAGCACACTCGTGCTCGACGATAGTACGCTCGTACTCGAGTGGATATTGCTACTGTTGCTGGACGAATGAATACTGCCGGGATGAGGTGGCAGAACATTATTGGGACCAGTACTCGAGTGGAGGTTACCAGTACTGGAATGAAGGTTTCCTGTACTCGAGTGGAGAGTACTGTTTGGACTCTGCATGGGCATGGTACTATTGCCACTGGTCGAATTCACGCAGGAATCCGTCTGCATTGGCAGATTGGAACTCGAGTCCGGACTACAGGGTAGAATGTTTCCGTATCGATGAGACTTCTTGTACGAGTATGCCATTTCCGTGGGACTCGATGGAGGTGGGGTGACAGAGTCTACGTGAGTCTGATGATGTATCTGATGGTGTTGATGATGTTGTTGTGTCGCGTTATGATGATTGTGACTGTTATTATTGTTATCGGTGCTACGTAGAAGAATATTCTCGAGGATCGAGCTACTCGGGCTGGTGAGATAGGCTGGCCTCCCGGAGACCGGTGGATTTGGCTTCACCTCGGACTCGTAGAAAGGCTTCACGTTCTTCTCTGGTATCTCATCCTCGTTTACCGTCGACAGTACAGTATTCTTCTGCAAGACGATCGGTGACATCGGTTTCTGAAGCTCTGGCGTAACCGCTCTGCTTCCCAATTCTTGCTCCTTCTCCTTGCTTGTACCATCGATGCCCTTCGTCGATTGAAAATTCCCATAGGTCTTCGTGATCTTGATCTTCACTTTTCTGTACTCGTTCTTCGCCGCGGCATTGTCCTGTTTAAGCACTTCGTTGCTACAGACCGTGGATTTCGCGTTCTTACTGAAGTCGAGAACATAATTATTCTCCGAATCAGATTCGCTACTCTCTTCCGGTGGTGTAAGAATCTCGTCGTGATAACCATTCGAGTGGTATCCCTCGTCTGACCTGACGGAACCATCGGTGGGTGTCATCTGCGAACGCCTCTCGTAAATTGACGAGTCTTTCAAGGGTGATACCGAGTCGACCGATGGTGGAATTTCCGTGGGCAACGTTGACTGCTGCACTTGTTGTCCTAAAATTATACAGCAGATTCTCCATCAAGCCTCTGATCGTGACTCGAATCCTTCTGATCTGGTTTCAATGGGTTACTCTATTTTCGTCGGATAAATATATTTCGTGGGATAAATATTTATGGGCTACTGGGAGCTGGAGACGAATGCGCGATGCGATCACGCGGTGGAGAGACTTACGTATTCTCTGGAGCATCAGTTCTCCCGTTAGTGGGTAGTTGAGCCTCTCCGCGAATTCCCTGCAATACCAGACCAGGAGTTCTTGGTTCGGTAGTATCGGCTTGATCGTGTAAAAATAAATGTTCATCTGAAACGAAAATTGAATAGTTTTGATTATAAGTCATCGTAGTTCTTTGCGATCATCTTCGAGGACAAAGATCTCATTGCTTACCTTATATTGGCATGCTATTAGGTTTTGCGATTCGGACGAGTATGCCGGATTCACATAACGCATCCAGTTTGATTTTTGGACGTCATATCCGTCGATGTAGTAGAACAGCTCGTTGTTCTTGTACACCTGCCAATCACAAACAATATTCTTATACCCATTGAATTCACTCTTAAAATCATCATACGAACTTCGTAGACACTAATATCTCATCGCAATATTCTTTTAAAACTGTTGATTATAATGTAAAAAAAGATAAAGAAAGATGAAGCAGGAAGCTCATTATAAGACATCGCGGATTTAAGACGCGGATCAAGAGGGAGGTAAATTCTATCATAACGAATTGATGAGTTAGGAGGCATCAATGGCTACACGGGTTTCGTTTTAAAGCTCACTAGATCAACTGAAACTAGTTTCTATCTTACTCGTCTTCTAATCCTTCTTTTTTTTTGTTCTTTAACACTCTTCTTTGGCGCATTACTCGGTTAAGAATTATCCGGATTTTCTAGCTATCTTCTGATCGATGATTTGCATTGTACTCACCCTCCAGAAGTATTTCCGGTTCGCGTCGGCCGGCACCGAGTCCTTGGTGTACACTTGACCCACCAGAGGACCAAAGCGTGTCCCCTTGGGGATGTAACTTGTGCTCCATACGCCCAGTACCTGCGATCACGTCAATATCTCTGTAATCTACAGTTCAAAATCTCGCGTAAAATCTTATCGTTGAGATCGGTCCGCGAAGAGTCGAGATAAAACGGGACGAGCAGTCTGGCAGTGAAATCCCGTACTTAACAATATCTTATAACGTGAATATACTTGAGACAAAATCTCTGACTACATTTGTAGTAGATTTCTACTGTTCGCTTCTTTACTCAATTTCGCGTGTTTATGACTGAAATAATCTGATTTGAATCTTTCCATTGTTACTCTTTCCAATGGAATTGATTTTCCGATTACTTAATTTCTTTTAGACTCGATCGAGTTAAAGATTGTTCTGACTGCTGATTCAAATTGGAAATGTATACGGCTTCTTCAGCGAGTTTGCAGATTGAGTTTCGATTCGCGAAGATTGTCTTTGAAACTGTACAAGTTTTGCTTCTAGTTGATTTTGGGGAGATCTCATTTCGAAGCGGTTTCCTTTGGAAGGTTCGTAACCGGTAGAGTAGGACAGTAGCGATTGCGCGATGTACATACTAGCCGCTCCCGAGGAAAGTGTAACGATTTACTTCGACTCTAGGTCACGTTCGGTGAGTTAATTAGGTTCGTCGCTCTCGGTCAAGTTTGATTTCTTTGCGCGACCCGATCTCATTAAATGTCAATCGGTCGTATACATTTACGAATATCTTTCATTCATAATTATATTTCCTCTTACTGTACATCTCGAACTTCTAAACTTATTGCTATCCTCTCAAAAGTAAAATAACTACGTATAATAAAAATAATGAAAAATAGTACACACTTGTATAGTGAACATTTTCTCTGAGTCGTTATCGTTATCGTTATGGTAAACCTTTAAAATACAAAGATTTTCTAAATCTGGAAAGGATACTTTCTCAAGAAAAATATGTACTATGTATGGTGGGAAATAAAAAGTGAAACGACCGAAGTGGCGGATGATAATCAGTGATAAAGGAAATCCGTAGTGCCGAGAAACGTGATTTATCCGCTGCTCGCTCTCACCGAGGAGGTCTCGAGAAAGAATTCTTTGGCGGAGGAACGTACATCGTTGAGGGCCTGGGAGGGCTTGAGGACCAGATTCCTGGGCAGGGAAGCTTCCGCACGATTGGTATCGGCCGGCGACGCCGCGACATCCGGTACCAAATATACGGCATGCTGCTCGAATTCCTCCTCCCTCAAGGTCGCGTGATCCCACTCGCTGGCCTCCATCCTTCTCTGCAACATCAGAAACACACAGCAAACGTTATTCGTGTCTCTCGTTTACCCTCTTCCACCGAAAATGGGCCAAGAACGATCCAGTAATAATTAATCCTCGAAAATTTCGATCTAACCACTCACTTTTTACTCTTTTCGTCAACTCTTGTTCAAAGGAACATTTTTCAATCGCCCCTTAAATATTCCTCCATTCATCTTCATTCGATCGCAGGATATGCCATAAGTCAGTAATCATGAGACAATCGAAATTGTCTCTACGATTTTATCAGTATCTATTTCTGATTATGCTCATGTCATCTTCCAATGACAAGAGTCGATTCTTAAAAAAGGATGCGGAAGTGACACTTAACCATCACCATTGCTATAATTGCGAGCCGCCGCTGTCGTCACCGTCGTCACCGTCGTTCAGTGACGGCAACGGTGTAAGCCCTATTAATAGCCGCGATTCTTGCAAATCGATACCGATCAATAGCGCATCATCGGTGCCCTTAACGGCGACGATGCACTCGGCCGGCCCAGTCTACGCGACTCTCATTCGGGAGCACGCGACCCCGTCCCAAGTCACCCACGACACCCTACTCTTCCCTACCCTCTATCCTAATAGTGTCAGCATCGTCAGACTCGAAAGATGAATGAGGGGGGCTGACTCGGCGATGGTAGTATCGGTGGTAGTGGTAGTGCTCGTGATGGTAGTGGTGGTGTCGAAAATGAGGGAGGAGCTACGCGATTAGGGATAACCGTGGTTTTCGCGAGCTCTTGAATCGGCAGTGGTGCAACACTTTAACACCGCGAAAGTGAAACCCGCGGACGCATTGATCGGCTGCAGGGGGCGAGAGAGAGGGTGAGAGGGGGTGAGAGAGGGTTGGAGGGAAAGGAAGGAGTGTCGGGGGGAGAGGTAGGTGGAAGTTGGATGGTGGGACGTCGGCGGGGGCATAAACTCCGAACTACGTACCTCACCCTCTTTCACCTGCCTCTCTCTCTCTCTCTCTCTTTCTCTCCCTCCCTCTCTTCCCCTTTCTGCAACCCCCTCTCTCCGCTATCCTCGGCCATCGTGCCGGGCTTTTCGCTACTCGTTCAATTTCCATTTCCGTGAAAATCGCGCACTACCGGCTCCCTCACTATTTCGTAACTTTCCGACCAACTTTTTTCCACCTTTTTCCACTCGTCGATTCCACCGCGACGATTAACCGGCTTCATCCCCCACTCCCGCTCACCCCTTCTATATCGTGTTGCTACTTCTGCCGCCGGTAATTATTGTGTTTAAGCTTATCCGTCTGGGCCTGTTTACTTTCCTCCTCGTTCGATTTTTGTCGGTGGCTTAGGTCAGTCGGATTTCTTTCCAGAATTGGATTTTTTCGTCTTCATTTATCTTTGTGCTTGAACATTTTTTAAAGCGTCAAATTGCAGTTTGGTTTCCTAATTATTACAGATACAGGGTAATAATTTGGAGAACGCGACGTTGCCAGGAGATGGTTTTAAATTTTAGCGATTGATGCAAAATTGAAGGAAATTCAGAGAGTAGAAATTAATCCGGAAATGTTGTCAGGGATATTAAAGCCGATGACGGGAGGATCGCAGCGCAGCGTTCTCACTCTCCGTAGCAAAGGGTTGGGCTTTCGCTTGGCGTAGGGCATTGTACGAACTTTTGGTGAACGCGATCCCTGCGCTCGCAACACGCAGACCTGGAGCGGTGACAGAATCGATTCTCGCAGAAAGGGCATGTGCAATATTTTCCTCGCCGGCAGACTAACTACCCTATACTCCTCAACTTGAGCGTATTCCTCATTAAGATCCATAGAATTCCATTTAGCTAGGGAAACACACGATACGAAAGCAACTCGCGAATAATTCCACTCTCTTTTCCAAACGATTTAATTCGAGGCTTCCGTGACTCACGGATCTCGCGACTTCCATTAGGTCGCCTTTAACCCGGGATTTAGAGAAAATATGCGCGAGCCATTCGCAATTTTTTCTCTATTTCGCTGACCCGAATCTAATGCTTTTTCGAAGAAGCACGTCGTCCTTGGAGTTCGCCGGAGCTGATCGTCTGTCCTTTATACATAATACCGGATAAATACCGGTGCATTCTGAGCTTGGTGTATTCACGTATTTTGAGCCTACGTACTCACGGCTTTTGGTGCATGGGTCCGCGACGCAGGATTCTGCTTTCTTGAGCGATCCTGAGGGAGATCCTAGCGAGTGTGCGTTGGGTGTACCAAAAGGGGTAGTAGAGAGGTACCAGAAGGGTCGATGGGGGAGGTTCGGAGACTTGCTTTACGTGATCCGGTGGTTCCTGAGGGAGATCGGCATCCCGACGAAGGTTTTGGCACCCAACAGCCAGAGAAGCTGGCCTCGCGCACGGTCGTTCTTGGCTGTCCTCAACATTTATTTGACGACGGGTTAGCCAGTCGCCGGGGCAGAAAATCGTGAGGGCGTCGATAAGGCCGATCGCTGCCGGCCTAGGTGGTCCTCTGCCACCCTATTCCAGGGGGGGCTTATCGATTATCAGGACATCGAGAAAAGGAAATTCGGATCGGCGCTGTCGTTGCACCCTGACCAATCAACCAGCCGACACTCTCCCTGGACACTGCTTGCTGTTTATCAACAACTATCTTCACCCCCTCGAGCGGCTATCTCTCGGATCTCTTCGTTTGCTACCTTGCACACTCACTCTCTCCCTTGGTTTCTCGATCTCTCTTTACCTCCTCCCTTCTCTTTCTGCGCTTGGCTTCCCTTTCGTCGGGCGTCCTTCTTCTTCTCCTCCGCCTTCTCCTTCTCCTCCTCCACCTCCACCTCCTCCACCTTCCTCCTCTGGTTCTCTTCTTCTATTTCTTCCTCCTCTTACCTCGTCGGCGACGATCAACGGGGAAAACTCTCGCGGAAGCACCGTTTTCTTGGAGCCGCGTTCCAGCGGAACCACGGACAACTGCACTGGTTCGATTGCACTTCACAGAGACTAGCCCTTCCTGTTGCGGAAGGACGAGCAAACGGTTAGGATCCTTGAGTTCGCGAACGAACGATCGCGACGGGAAAACAATCGTAGTGTTCTCGCAAATTCGCCGGGCCGATCGGTCTCGAGCCGATCTAGAGGGTAGGCTGGATGCGGCTCGTTCGTGTACTCCGATTCAAAAGTCGCGGCAGGCGCAGGTGCCGATCGCGGCGAGGCGAGGAGGAACCGCGCGAGCGAGCAAGCGAGCACGAGTTGCGATCACTGACGGAACTGGCCGGTGATGATCATCCTTACTTGATGGAGAAACACAATCGACAATCGGCTGCGGCGTTTTTTCTACGTCGAGGTAGATCACGGTCGCGCAATTCGCTAGCTCAACCCTCCGGCCGAGGGTGGTCTCCGCCTTTGGGTCTTGCGGACGGCACACGCAGAGAGAGAGCGGTGTATGGAACTCGGGTAGACCTGACCTAGCCCAACGCGAGTCGGCTTGGCTCGTCCTCCCCCTGCCTCGGTATTGGTCGCGCTGGCTATGCCGCGCGCTCTCTCTCTCTCTCTCTCTCTCTCTCCGACTGGCGGCCTCCTTCCGCCCCTCTCTCTCTCTCACGCGCCCGTGGCCCGCGCACCGAGCCACGGTGGTGTGTGCCAGCAAAGCTGCCAGACCAGAGCAGAGGTGGTGCATTTCTCTGCGCTGCGCTTTCGATCGACCCGTTGCCAGAGGCTCCCTGCCCCTCTGCCCGACCACCTCTCTTCTACCCTCACTATCCTCCTACCACTCCCCCTAACCTGCCGCTCCCTCCCTCTTTCTCACTCTTTCTTTCGCTTTCTCTTCCTCTCTTCGTCTCTTCCTCTCTCTCTCCTCGATCGACCACTCTCTGGATCCTTCTCGTTCTTTCGCCTGGAAAGTCTCTATTCACCTGGCTCTTTTCCTCTCTACTTGTGCTTCTTTCCTCTTACGGATCACTCATCTCTTTCTCTCTCTCTCTCTCCCTTCACCCTCTGGGGTGCCTCTCGTGCATTTCCCTCTTTCGTCCTTGTCCGATCTTATTTGCGACCTCGCTTCTTCTCGCTACAGCTCTCTCTCATCCCTCCGGTTCCAACCCTCGCCCCGTCGGCCTGCAAGTTCGCCAGGCGCGTGTAACCGTAGCTCGTCTATCTCTTTCTCTCTCCTCTTCTCCACTCCATCCCCTGCCTTCTGCCGTTGCCGTCGCTGCTGCTGCTGCTGCTGCTGCTACTTCTGCTTCCTTTCTCCGCTTCCCTTTCTCAACTGCCACCCTCTCGACCCTCCTCACCCACCCGAAGCCACCCTCGACCACCCTGTCATTCTCTTCCCAGACTTCTGTCCTCCTCCTTCGACCGCCACCGTCTCTGACGGTGTGATCTCTCTTAGTCTGCCGACCGCTGAACCTCTCTTTCTCGCCCTCTGTCGTTATCTCTTTCTCCTTTTCCTTCTCGTCGTCTTGGACAAGGGTGCATGCGTCGATCACAGCTAAGTTTAATTCTTCGAATAAGTTTTGGGCCGATTGCACGACGATGCTATTCTCCTTGCGTGAGGAATCCCGAGCGAATGGGGACCCGACCCAACTCGGCAGCCTCCTAATTACCAGGAAGCATTCGCGTACTGCTCTCGGCCGGGATACTTTATGAGCTAATTTTATGGTGCCGAATGGGCGATCGATCTTGAGCGAAGACCGCCTGATAGTTCGATATCGATATCTGGAGGGTATGAACGAGATGGCGAAATGGTAAAGAGACTCGTTGTGGTAGTGAAAAAAGAAAAAAAACCAGAAGAAGGAAGATAGAAAGAGACACCGGTTCGTTGCAGCGAGAACCCCATAAATTTTGAAGTGAGGGTGGCCGTCTGCGATGTTTTTCTTCTATCCTTCTTCGAACGTCTGGTGCGTCCCTCCGACACTGTCTCTCATGGTCCGTTGTCCTCTTGCGCTTTCTCTTTCTCTCGTTCGTTTTCGCGCAACCCCTTCACGGAGACGTGCGTTTAACCCCAGCGGCGCCCTTTCCCCATTGCAGCCTGGCTGTCGCCCCTACCTGCTAGCCTGCCAGCCAGCCAGCTTGCCAGCCAACCAGCCAGCCAGCCAGCCAGCCAGCTTGCTCTCCCATTCACGGCTCGCTGCGTGCACCGATCACGTACCACCGAGAGCATGAATGTAAATCGGGCCCGCATCCATCGATCCAGACCGGTCTGGAATTTAAGCCCCTAATGATTTTCCTTCCGCGCGGAGATTTACTTCCGTGGAATTCCCTTATCCAAGGCTAGAGGGTATATGCGTAGGTGTGTGTGTGTGTGTGTGTGTGGAGATGGCAGAGGCCCTCTCTGACTGCAGCGAGAGAGGGCCGCTCTCTCGTCCGGAGGCGGCGCGGTGCGGTGCAGAGTGCACACACCGGTGGATTAACAACGGCGGAGCTTGCGCCACATCACGCCGCCACCACTGCCGCGTACACGCAGCTTTGAACAAAGAATCTCTCTCTTTTTTATTTTTATGTTCATGGTCTCTTGCCTCTGCTTGGTATCGCGCACACGCTAAATGTCGCATGAAATAAAGCCTTCATCCAATGCACCCCGCTCGTGGATGACAGAGACAAAAGAATCGTGCGGTTGTGTCTTAATTTACGGATGCTACATAACACTTCTCGATTGAGATGAGATCGACCAAGGGCTCTTCGTGAAACAGAGCTTCGAGAAGTAAAGACTGGTTTGAGTTAGGAACTCTTGAGATTGGTGACCACGCTTGCTTTGTCCAAAAGTGGTCCTTCTTACTGACTAGCGACCTTCTTTTTTCGTCTAGTCGTGTCGTCGGCTATGAAACCGCAGGGGTCAACGAACTCGGATGTTCCCTGCGGATTTTAATCCCTGAGATCGGTCTCGATTCTATCTGCAAGGTTACGTGAACGAAATCTCCCAGAGACACACGGAGATATACTCCATTCTTCTCGCGAGATAATTCTTTTCGTGTGAATGTGTCGCTCGCGTACAAGTAAACACGTTGGGCTAGAACTATCACGGGAACTTATCGCGTAGATCTCTGTATGTACTGAAATGCGCAGACTAATGTGTATAATATAATACATGTATAGAATTGATTTCAAGTTAAAGGTTTATCGAAACACGTAAATAGGCGTGACAATCGTATTATAAATGAAAAGTCAGGAAATCGTGGATAAAATTGTTTTTAGTCAAATTTATCTGGTGGCACTCGATTAAAAGCAAATAGAATTAAAGACTCGCGAATGAGTAAAATTGGACGAGATTCGCCGTGCAGTTTCACGATCTATCATTCTCACAGAGAAAAAAGAAACGATGCACGCTCTCTGGTTGGAGCAGGTCGAGAAATATGGAAATTTAGTACAACGCGACGAGCAGAAAAATATTTAACGGGGTTGCTCCGGTGAAGTATTGCGGTGTATTGACTCGCAATAACTCACTTGGCAGTGTTCCTGAAATTAATAGAATATCATGCCAGACGTGATTTATTCGTAATGTTGTGGAAGCGTGGCTGCACCGATGGAATTGAATTTATAGCGCTAATGGGGCTTTATCGAATGCGCGTTTTGTTGCTGCATCTTTGCAATATTTCAATAGTAGGAACTCAGTCACTCCCTTTTTCACAAGGGGTTCAAATAATTGTGCTTTAGCCCACCCATCGCCAAATACAAATTCAAACATATTTCATTAACCTTTTTGTGCTCTGCTTATTAAAGCTCAATTCCGCTATTCTCCTGTTATAAGTATTTTGTTGGTGTTAATCGTTTAGGGATTAAGTGCCAATTGATCTTTTAATTAACCCAGTCCGGATGGTTAGTTTTTTAAGGACCTCACGTATTTTTATATCGATTTCTGTATTTTATACTGTAGTGACTCTTATAGGATATATCATTAAACTATTTTGAATTAAGTATTTCTCATTGTCTAAGATGAGCGGAATGTAATTGGAATTGTCGAAGAGCTAGTTATTCTCGATCTGGAATTTCATGTAAAATACGCTCAACTCTGAAAATGATACACTCTCATTAGTGACTTTAAAAAGGTTCTTCAAATAATGTTTTGATACGAAGCTCGACTATGGACAAAATCTCGTTGATTAAATTACTACAATTATTCGTACCTACATGGAAATTAAACACGTCTTTCCAAATATTCCAAAGTTAACTATCTCTAATGTTGATACAATAACTTCATTGTCAAATATTAAACTGTATTCATCAATTAGTACATCAAGTACAATTAGTACTTATAAATGAATTAAATTTTAACAAGATTTCCATTTATCATGTATCCGTAGACAATAGATTGATACGGTATACCAATTAGATTCAAAGAATAAAATGTATATTTGTCATGTGATTATCACCCTTATTGTTAGTCGCTTGTCCAGTGTATCTTTCCAATCGAAAAGATGGTAATCGATACAAGAAGCCAGGTAGCAGTGAGAGGTTTTAAAAGAATTTTTGCGAGGTGACTCCGCAGAGCGGAGGCCGTGAGGTCCATGTAGTACGTACGTATGTGGGCGAGAGAGGTCATCGACCTCCGGGATGGTCGCTTGGTCGGAGGAAGCGCGTGTGACGAAATTTCGTGGCGCGCACCTCATCCCGAATTTCACTTTTCGAGGCGAACACGTGGCCCAACTGCACGCGGCTTCGAGGTTCGTCTCGTTTCGTCTCCTCGCGACTCACCTTCCTCACCTCACCTCGTCTAACCAACAACGATTTCCCGGACTGCAGCGCCGCGAATCCTCCTCCTAGCGAAAGAACTTTCCGCGTGAATCGCTGACGACTACTAACCCAGATACACCTTGCCAGGTCGTCGATCTTTCCTCGTCGGAGGAGGAACGACTGTACCAGATATATTAATTTCCTTCGCGGCGAACGCCTTGCCCGACATTTGCCACTGACACTTTCGAATAGTTCGATTCGCTTTGGATACTTTGCTTTGATTCTTCCTCCAATCATGATTATCTTCAAATTTCAACTGTTCCATCGATAATACAGATCTACCTGTCGTATTTCGATCGGTAGATTTTTCTTCAATTTAGTACTAAAAAAAAAGATTCGAAAATCGAAATTTACTTATTCGAATTATTATTGGATAACGAAAGGATTTAGGAAAGTTGTATCGATTGATCGTCAAGTCAGGATCAGGATATAGAACAGCTAAAGGCATAACTTTCAGAGGCAACACGATGCGAATGGTAATCGGAGTCTCAGTTGCTTCAGTATTCCTCCACCGAAAGGGAAATTAAGGCACTCTCGAATTTTTCGAGTAGAAGTTTGGTTGGTGCGAACGCAGTCACTTCGCTTTGCGAATCTATAATCAAGCTAGTAATAACCGGGACGAATAGGAGAGGTCGAATGTGAACCGGAAACGGCGTTTCCATGGGAGCCGTTCGAATCGAAGTGGCCGGTGTGTCCTGGGATCGACCCCACACTCGTAACTGTTACTTCAGAAAATAACGGACTGTAGCAATGCGCACGTGTTTATCGCAGTGGATTCGACGTCCTCGGGACTCCGTTTCCAAGAATAACGGAGAAAAATTCGCCTAATAAATGTTTCAATGTTTTTGACGGTGGTTTTGAACAACAAGAGAGCATTCTTCGTATTACAATAGTCCAACGTAGTACAGTTTCTTCACCTTCCACTGTGAACGCTTTCGCACCAACTGTCGAATTCTTGCTTGATATTTCCAAAATTGATATTTCCACGTGGAAAAATAAGTCGCGAATATAGAGTGACATTTTTGTACGCGAGGCTTCGTTACCGAATAAATTGACGTTAAATATTCTATTTTTGGTCCTTTTTCGGATTGTACTACTAGTTTCGAAAGAGTCTGCACTTTACAAACGACTACAAGCTTCCCTTTATCTCATTTCTCTTTTCGAGTCAGCTAAGGGAAGGATTCCAAAGCGTAGCCGAGAAATATATCTTCCTGGAGTAACGAGGGGGTGAATTAAAGCTCTTAGAAAATGCGAAGTAGCTGGAAAATTTCTCTATCGTTGTAAAAGAAGTCAAGCTGGATGTAATGCAAATCTACTGTTCGGGGTAACCAGTGACTTTCTACAAAAAGTTTTAAACGCAACATGTCCCGGTTCAAAGCCTTAAGGATCATTGACCCCAGCCAGGCGGCGAAGCATCGACCTTCTTACAGACGTCCAGACCTTTCTTAACTGTCGGCGAACACCGAATGAATATTTGATGGGGCAACTTCGCCGGTTTCTGACCTTCGAATCCCTTATTACTTCGTGTCCCTTCACTCGCTGGGATTCGATCGGGGCCGTCCGTCAAGATCCTTCAATTATTCTCCTGAAATTACTTCTTCGAGACGTTTCCTTTTCTCCGGTGCTCTTCGAGCGCAAGGAGATATTGCTCGCAAAGTATCCGATTTTATCGATAGAGACGATAGGACTTGGAAAAAATCTTTAGTATTAAATTCTTTATGCTTAAGTGGATTCAGCTGCAATCCACTTAAGATGCTGAATGCGATAATTAGAATAGAAATCTAATTGAGGAGCTCTTTGTAAGCTCGTAGATCCGTAATTGTATTGTATAGCAAATAGACAATCTCGTTAGCATTAAATTCACTTATTCTTACTCTAGTCTCTTTATTCTAAAAAAATGTTGAGATTTTTCAATTTTTTCGCCTTCTGCCATCATAATTCGAGTGAAGTATACGTATACTTCACTATAGAGATCAGAATTTTAAGACTGTTCGATCAAGTCTGAAATGAGTACTAGTGTATTCCAACTTTATTTGCAAAAAGTTTCGAACCTAATCTTGCGAAAGAAACACGAAAAATCGTGAAGCACCTCGAGTTTTTAATCGCTTCAAGCAAGGAACTATCCTGCGGAAGAAAAGGGTGATGGTCGCGGGGTGGAGTAACCGGGAGGGAAGACTGGAATTCGCAAGGATCGACAGTAATTCGCGCAGCTTTAATGGCGGTAGGTACTTGGCTGGTAGCAGCAAAATGTAAACCGGAAAAGCAACGAGCAAGTGAATTAGCGAAGTGAGTTCGCGATTGCCCCTTCTCCGATCTCCCACCCACTGCTATCTCTCTTTCTTTCTCTCTTTCTCTCTCTCTTTGGTTTGCGAGCATTGGCTCGATATACTCGTCCTTGTTTCTCGCGGTTCGCTCGCCACCTTCCCCATTCTCTCTGGCCACGGATCTGAAAGAAGGTCTCTGCCGGTCATTGTCCCACTTGGAGGTCTACTTGGACTTGGACTTGGACTTGGACCACACCATAGGCATGGTGCGCTGAGTAACGAGGTTCCGATACCCCCATAGGGGACCCCCTTTTGCCTTTGCGTTCATACACCGAACACACTCGGCGCACAACCAACGCTCTTCTTACGTACGTATGTCAGCACGTACCTCAACACAATTCCAGACTTCTCCTGGCCTCCAGGCTCGGACGGAGATGTACTCGGTATGTGAGCGCGGTTAACGAACTTTGTTCCTTCCTCTCTCGAGGTATGCGCCAAATCTGATACTGCGTAATGAGCCTTTTTCGTTATTGTCTCGCGTTTTTACCTTTGCAGTTCTTTGCGAATTTCTGCTTGCAGTGGGAAATTTCTTGGTAATTCAATCAGGATGTTCAATTTTAGAATATTTCGCTAACGTTTCTTACCTGACTTTACATATTTATCCATTCTACATCAGCTATAATAATATATTTTACTTAAAAAAAAAAAAAACGATGGACTTCTCTAGCAAAATTAACACTTTTATTCGTCTTGTGTAAATAATTAAATTTTGATAAAACACTGAAAACCTGCCGATTTGGCTTAAAAACGCAAGAATAATTTTTAGGGATCAGTTGGGAATTCTAAAAAGCTAGGAAAACTTGTAATTTCACCCATTCCTTTGCGTCACTTTTCTGAGATCAGTAGTACAACTCGAAAATATAGCGGGCGAAGCATGCGGAAGGAATTCTGGTATTTCCATTGACGTTCGCGAATCGGTCTCTCGCGAAGAACGAAAACGAAAAAATGAAAAACCAATATTGAAATCTAGTCGAGTCATCGTTGTTTTTCGATTCGGTGAATGGCCGGACTATCATCGAGGAGAGAGAATTGACAGTGGTCGCGTCGAATCCGCCCCTGTGTGTAGAGTAGCGAGTGAGGCATCTGGGATCGAAACCAAAGCGCGTCACTCGGCTAACTGTACATAGGCCTCTCTCTGTGTGTACGGAGGAGGTACCGTACAGGTAGGACGAACGCTCGTAAAACCGTGAATACGTGAGGACGTGCACACGTGGGGGCCACTATGCACGCGTCTATGCGTGTACAGGTGCGTAAAAGCACCGTTGCACAGCTCTCGCAACGGCGGCGGCTGATTTGCCGCGCCACCAAAAGTAAAACCGAATTCGTTTTCGGTAAGGCTCCGGGCGAGAATTCTCCTTATCTTATCTTTTACCTCTTATTCTTCTTCCATCTGGCTTTTTCTCTTTCAGCCAAGAATCACACTTTAGGAATTCGTACTGAATCTCTTTAATCCTTCTTTGCAGTTCTAATTGGAACAAGAGTTTTCTGTCTTTTCGTTGAAATCGTATAGCTTATCTTTCATCAAATATGTTTGAATAGTAATTGGAAATACTAGTTTGTTAACTAATAATTTCCAAGCTTGCGTTATATGGCTGAATTCTTTGTCTATAGCAAAACGAGTTAACTTTTTGTGCGAATATACTCGTTATTGAATATTGATTAAAATTCGAAATGAAAAGTAAATTGATATGAACGTATAGATTTTCAGGAAAAAGATTTTGCTTATAGTTAGCAGTGCTAATAACGATACCGATATAGAGTTTCTGCAGCAATTTGTCGATCGTTCGTGTACCGTAAGAGACAACGCCCTCGACTTCTTATGTAACGCAGAGAAGCGAGAGAGGCGTTGACACACGCCAGGTCAGAGACATCATCCTGATTACGTCCTCGTGTTCAGGACTCTGAACCAGTCACAATTCGTTGAACCCTACGCAATCGGTTCACCAAGGATCTCTTCTCTGTTATCTCTATCGCGATTAACTGATCGCACACCGGATGACCCTGGAATCCGAGAGATGTTTTGCACACGCCTTCGTCCTGACAATAATGGCAGCTCCAGGATCAAGTACGTTCGCCGCGGTTGGCACAGTCACCAGTAGGTCGTTGAACGGTCATTGTCATGGCACGAGAGAGCGAATGGTATAACGAGCTAACGAGATACATATACTCGGGGTAACACAGCTTAATTAATCGTCCGATTGCATAAGGTCTTGGGTACCGTTGTTCATCGATGTTATTATCTCGTTAACTATGTGTAATTGCATGGAACTTTGAAGTTGGATATCCATAGCCCTATTAGATTTTGTAGTAAGTTTCGTAGCCACACAAGAACAAGTATTAACAAAGAATTGTAGTATTAACAAATACATTCTTTCTGCATAATATTTTCTGATGAACTCTTGCACCTACAAATTTATTTTTCATCGACACCACAGAGTTAATTTATACAACTTTCGCGTTATAAAAATTTCAATTGTTAAGAAGAAATGGAATTTGGAAGAGGCGAGAATTATGAAGGGTTAAAATTGTTTCTTTGATCTGTCTTTGCAAACACCGCAACTACTTCTTAACCACTGGTATCACTTTGTCTACTATTCTTGGCTCTTTTCATATGCAAACCGTGAGAAGCGACATTCGCAAGGAGTCGTGGAGTGTCACGGTAGATAGTAACCGACAATGAGACGGATGTTTTGCACGGGCTAGGCTACCAAGAGTTAAGTAATCCTTCCCGAATTCTAAACGGTATCTTTTTCGCCCGGAGTTTCGTAGACGAGGTCATTACAAGCATTATGGGAGCGGCAGCGGCCCCCGAGGCAACCAAATTTTCCACTGGAACGTTGACCGTGACATGCCACCGGTAGTCATTAAAGAAAAAAAAAAAAGAGCAATAACCTCGCAGTATCTTAAAGATGGTCATCCTAAAAAACTTCATCTATCCAAACTTGTACTTCCACGATATTAAAATTGATAACTACACCGGCCGAAAAATGGGGAAGATTTGCTCGAGGTCGCTGAACTGACATCCCTAAATTTTTGCGAAGCGTAAGGGTGAAAGGGAGCGAGTAGCGCGAAAGAGAAAGGCGAGACTAGCGAGTAACGAGAATGAACAGGAAGAAAGAGAGTAAGAATCGAAAGGGAGTCGAAGAGGAAGCAATCGCAAGCGAGCGGCAGGCAGGGATCCGAGACGAGGGTCGTATCGGCAGTCTCGGGCAAGTGGAAAGGGATCGTGGCCGGTCGGCCGTAGCCCGACGGCGGCGCTCCGACGTCGGCGCTCGAGTGGCGTCGGTCGACGTCAGGCCGTACGTGCTTGGCCGCTTTCAATGGGGACACGTGATCGGCAGACACCGCTTCGAGAGGAGGCCGAACAGCGTTGCTCGTTGCAAACCTCTCTTTCTCTCGACCCCTTCTCTTTTCTTTTCCTCTTCTCTCTACCTATATTTCTCTTTTCATCTTTCCATCGTCCTCTTCCTTTCTCGGTTCTGTCGATCTCTCTGCTTCATTCTCGTCTCGCCTTCTCTTTCTCTAACTACTTCTTCTTCTGTTTGCCTCTTTCTCCGTTCGATCCTCCTCCTTTGCTCCTCTTTACCTCCTCTTTGCCTCTTTCCGTTTGGCTGGCGGCTCTTCCTGGTGCTCCTTCCATGCGGGCTGGCTCTCGTTTCCACGGGGCCCTCTACGTAGAACAGCATTGCGCTCCACACCGCAGCGTGGAGTCACGGACGACCGCTATATCATTTTCGCTACCGGGCTCTGCGCGCCTCGGTTCACCGTTCTCGTCGGTTGTTGAACTCGACTCTCTTTGCGCGCTGCATAACCCATTTTGTAATAGCACACTTCGTGTTGCCGCGCACCTCGTCGCGGCGCACCGCTATCCTCGTCCGAAATCGACTTTGCCTCGGCATGCCGTGCCGCGAATCTCTCTCTCCCCCTTCCTTCGTTCGTTCCCCTCGATTCCGACCTTACACAGTTGCGCCAACGATAACGGGCCAGTTTCTGGTCGCACTGCGGTCACTGCTAATTCAACTGCGACTTATACTTCCTTTCCAGATAACTACAATGCCACTATAATCCTTTACGCTTCTTTCCTTTGACTACATTTCAAACTTGTAATATCTTTTATCACGAAATCGCAAAATCAAACAAAGCTAAAAATAAGTTTTAGACTGTGCCACGAATGGTACTTTTAATAGAAAGTATAATTTCCTTTAATTTGCCAATAGAAGAGATCGTAAGGCTTCTTTGAGTGATTTTTTTTTAATGCTCTGATGATACAATTTTATGCGGACACATAATAAGAAAATTTTGGAAAATATAGAGATGGAAAGTCTTTGCTCTCGGTCGCGGCCGCGACCGCGGTTATTGAACTTGACTTTGCGAGTGCATAACCCACTTCGCCGCGTCGCGGCACAGCACGGCACGGCTCAGCGCGGCGGCGGCGGCGGCGGTGCATTCTAGCAGCAGTGTGGATGCGTCGAGGCTACTCTGCGTCTGACCAGCACACGGTTTGTTCCACTGGCCGGTCAGACAACGATTTTCGATCATAGAATTGCGTTCGCTTATACTTACTCGAGCTTACGTACTCGCCTCCCCTCTCCCTCACAACCAAAGGAATTCCTGCGTGCGCGCTCTCGAGGTGAAATATTCTCGCCGATCGGAAACCGTTGTACGGTTGACCGCTATTGAACTTGACTCTCGCGCTGCGTAACCCATTTTGTAATAGCGCGTTGCGCGTTTCACCAGAGCCGTTCTTACGGAATGAGTTACAAATGGGTTACGCGTCGACACCATTTCATCCATATGGTAGGCCAATACTCCGTGCGATTTATCGACAAAATGAGAATCTCATTGAGACTCCTACTACGGTGAGCTATGCCACGAGAATGGGAGCAGCACGTTGCTTTCATAACCCATCGATCGTTCCCAGAGTTTTCGTGTCGCGTTCCGAAGGGAAGTGGGAGAGAGAGAGAGAGAGAGAGAGAGAGAGAGGAATACTGGCTCTGTCCGTTTGAGGAACTCGACGACCTCCTCCGTCAACTATCCAACGGTCGTCTCCGTGATGCACCAGATTCCGTTTCCCTCGAGTGCAATGCACTTTGTGCCAACAGCAAGGACACATCCTGCTATATTCCCGTAGAAATGACTCGCTCGTTCGTTCAAAGCCTTATCCTGATGCACAAAGGACTAAAGGATCTCTGGGTGACTCACTAATTTCAGAAATGGGCGGTAACCATTCTCTCCATAAAACGAAGCATTAATGTTTTTAATCTCCTCTATATCCAAGGAAAAAGTGCCCCATGAATTTTACTCTTCCTGATTTACTCTTCGTGTCTGCTAAACCTATCCGAAGAGTAATTTAAATTTGAAAAAGCACATTCAAAGATTTATTTAACTTATTCCTTGGAGAAAAATTGCAGATGATTACTATCGACCGTTCTATTTACACCTAACGATCAGGCAATTGTTTATTATAGTTATCGGACACTTTTATTTGATGGTGTAAAAATAGTTGAATTTGAAAAATTATTGATCAATGCGAATGTTAAAAGCAATCGAAATCAGAACTGATCCCGCGGAAGAATGGAATGTAAAATCTCTTGGAGTTGTGTAGGATTCGCAGTGTTAATTAAAGAGGATCGCGTTAGTTTTTGCGTGCGTTTAATGAGAATGCGCCATCCGGGGCAGATGGGTCACATCCGGGTGGTGGATTTGAGAGGGGCGCGGTGCGGTGGAAGGAGTGCGCAGGGTTCCGACCTACACCACGCAGCCAGAGAAATTGTCGTGGCCAGATAAGAGCCTCGGTTATTCGGGTATTGTACTCGCCGGGGCGAAAGTAAGGCAGGTCAGGTACGTACGTCTATGTCGTATTTGGCTTACTACTTTCGAGCACCATTCACCGCGCTCACACATTCCTCTAACGAGCACAATCAACATTTCCTACGTACCGCTCAATCATCGTTTCTTCTAATTTATCTCTTTAATTCTCTTTCCGGATGTGCCTCAAATTTTTTCTCTGAATTTGTTACAAACCTCATTGCCAGTTGTATTTTTAACACATTTTTTCTTACTTACACGATATTGTTATTGAGAATAACTTGTTACGTTAATTCGATTATATTATATTATATTAATTGAAATACAGATTCTATTAATTATGTAGTTATCCGTCTGTATTACTAGTTATTTATTCCACTCAAATCTAGTATAAAAGTTGAATATTGAGTACCGAAGTAAGAATAATCTTCTTAGTAAATACATATAATAGAGATAGAACCTGGAGAAGGTCAATGACGGTCACCGTTGATCGACAGGATAATAAGATTATTTCCAAGAATCGAGAAAGAAATCTTCCGCGAGCTACTGTGGCAATAAAGCCAAGAGATAAACTTGGTAGCTAGGAGGCAAGGAAATTAGAGAGAGGAACCCTCAAAGCGGAACGAAGGAGGCAGGTATCTGGAGTTCCGGTCGATACCACGCTCGATAAAGCGTCGTAGCGCGTAATCGTTGTGAAAGAGATTAAATAACGGCGTTTGTCCGTTTGCGCATTGAATAGCTGCGAACTTCAATGTCAATGTCAGTCGCCCTTTCACCTTATATAACGAACTGGAGTGTGCTTACTCGTCGCTCGCCGCTCGCCGCCAACTGCTTGCTCCTCCTCTCGACTTCTCCGCATTATCTGCTTAATGCACTCCGAATGAACGCGCGCGCGGCACACGGCGAAATAATTCCGACTCTCATTTATCAAGGGAACAGGAAACGTGTTTATTACATCCGTAGCTCTATTATAAAGTTTCCACGGTTCCCAGTGTGTTCCGCACCGCACTGGGCCTGTTCTTCCATCTCGTCTCTCCTCTCTTCCTCTACCTGCGATCATTAGTTTTCATACGCTTCTATCACGAAATCTCTCGCGATCCGTCTCCAACCGATCTTCTCTCGCTCTACTTCGCGTTAGAAGCACTGGACGCGTCAGAATTCTGCTTTTGAAGCTTTTTGTAAGAGATCTCTTCTTTATGAGTGACATTCTTGCTCTACATTCATCAGACTGATTATGATATAATTAAATACCAAGATTAATTACAGAGAAGCACGTGAGCATTAAACACGAAGATTTTTAAAATGTTAATAAATTATCAAGTTACCTTATATCAAATTCTATAATACTTTTATGAAATTTCTTGTTGGAGAGATTCCGAAAATATTGAAATTCCTAGAAAAAGACTCCTACGATTTGATCGGAAAAATTTTGAGATGTCTGGATCTAAGGGTCCTCTTGGTCCGTTGGTATACATATATGTTCATTTTGCGATAGAGGAGACATACTCGCACGGTGGTAATGGTACTTGGGAGGTCATTGCCCTCGGATTTATCCGACGATCCTGCGAGCCTGCGGTCAGGTATTCGCCCAAAAAACGTTCCTTTCGAAATGGCACCGCGAAACGACTGGTCGATAGGCATACGTTCGTTGATTTTGAATTGCTAATCGACACCGTGCACGATTGCCCCTCTGTGCGTTGCTGCTTATTCAAAGTCGTTCGCGGGTACTTGAGAAAATGGAAATTCCGGGACGTATCTCTTTCTGGGTAAGTGTACCTCCTCCTTCGGTAGCGCGTGCGGCGATGATAGTAAAGCGCGTTTACGATCGGGGAGAGAGTACAGGATGCCTCTGTCGAAGACACCAACCGATCGCGCAACTAAATTTATCTCAATTTATAGGGGCTATTTGTTTTACTGTCAAGGAATATGTGTCTTTAAGTCACTTATAAATTACGTAGTATAGAATATTTTTTCGTGTTTAGAGAGCCAAAATTTACGGTATTCAACATTTTGATACATGTATACCTATATCTTACATTTAGTGGTGAATGAAGTGAAAAAAAACAAACATTATTTTTAGTGACATAGACTCCGTAATATTTTTTCGATAAGTATTTCAAGCACTGAGGTTAATTGTTATGTTACATTAAAAAAGAAAGATTTATCAATTTAATAGTGGAGTTAGAATCAATAAATCGGAAGATGAAATATAAAGTTAGCGTAAGAGATTCACTATTGAGTTTTGGATGATTTATTGAACAGAAATCCTCTGCATACCACGAGTGTTATCGATCCCAGGAGAAAGACGGTATCTTGGCGGTTTTTGCTCGCGCCTTTCGTTCGTTCGTACACGTTCCTATCGAGTTCGCTTCCTGGTTTACAGTCCTCCGGTTTTGTATACCGGCCGCCGCTTCGAGATCATGCAGCTGTTTCATCTCCTTTATTTTGACCGTACGTCAACTTTAATCGACGCGCTCGGCTTTTTGCGACTAGCTACCTTTTTTTCATCATCTCACCGCGGAATTTCTAGAAATTTCTAGAAATTCCACGGTGGCCTGCGATTTTTTCGAGTACGCTGTGGCTCTTTCCAAATCACGCGAGAAACTAAAGAGGATCGCGTTAACAACAAATTCTTAGCTATTGATTCGAGATGCGAAGATATCGAGTCGCCGATAAACTTCGAGAGCTTTGTCGATGGAGGATATTAAAAAGGGTGAAAAACTTTCTGAGAAACTAGTGAAGAAGCGTGAAGGAGGATCGCTTTGAGTCTTCGGTATAGCAGACAGTACCTGCGAGGCTTCTAAAGGGCTCATTCTCTCTTCCTCGATGCTTCTTTCTCCCGCTCATTGTTTCGTAATCCGCCCACGCAGAAATCAATTTCTCATTCTTTAGATTATATCTATATTGTATAATCTTTTGTAATCTTTTATAAACGTTGCATGCCACATAATGACCTATACAAGGTTCAACACTCCCATAAGCTCTCGAATACATAAAAATATCCCAACTATCTCGAGTTACGTTTAACCCTTTCTTCCCCATCCGCAATAAATTACTCAAACGTTTACTATAACAAACTTCTGTTCACTAGAAATATTTCTCGCTATAGGAACTTGTTAATAAAATAAAGAATCGAATTCTTATTAAGAATAAGACAAGCTAGGTTCAAGTATTTTGCGAGGGATAGAGGAAAATGTAATATTAGTTTACGTAAAGTAAAATTCTTAATACAGAAATAACAGTAATAAAAGTTGCTCTGTTCGAGGGTGGTTCATGGTCGTCGCTGGCTCGAGCGGGTAGAGCAAGGCTAAAGCGAAGCGAAGTGAAGCGCAGGGAGGGAATCTCACGGCTGACGGCTGGCCGTGACTTTACTCGACTCAGCCGGCACTCGGCCCGGCGCAACGCGTCAATGTAGAACGGTCATTGACTCCTGGGCTGCTCGGCTCGCGCGAGCCTCCTATATACGTGCAAGCTCGAACCTTCCTCCTCCCACTCTTCTCGTTTCCTCCCTTCTGTCCCTCCACTAACCCCACTCCCTCGGTTTCAACACTCACTGGTAAGCATCGTGTACACTGCTGCGTTGAGTCGTACAGACACCAGTCGACTCTAGACACCCGGTATGCAAGCCTCTCTACTCCGTTGCGCTACTACTCATTCTTGCAATTGGCACTCTCTACTCGAAATGCTTTTTTCACCTAGCGTCTCGAGCCTCAATGGGACCGGTACACTCTTGTTTAGCTGTTTCGCGATTTATTCTGTCTCCGTGAATCGACGTTGCTTTATGAGGATCTAATTTACCTCGGAATTCGAACGCGTCATAGGGGAGAAATAAATTGATATTGGAATTGACAAAGATCTGAGATGATTTCTATGAAGATCTTTCTTTAAGAAATCTTTTTTCAGCTGACTAGAATGAGCCGTATAAGAAAAGATTTATGACTGATTTTTGGAAAAGATGAGTTTTTTTAATTTGAGTTATAAAGGTTAGTCAAAGTAGATGAATGGTTCTGTAAACGAAAATTAATTATTAGTTTTAAAGGGATTGATATCTGTAGGAATTATGCAACATATAACGTAATCAAATATTATTGGATAAATAGAAAAGTAAAAATAAAGAATATAATAATCAATCTCAATTCTTCAATTCAAAGGTGATATTAAGTCGAAGGTACTAAAGGAATGACGAATAATCTCGAAAATAAAAAAATGGATATAAACGTAGAAATAAATCGTGATTGTTTGGAATCAACGCGGAAGGTTCTCGTTCGCAGCGAAACGATCGGTTGTTACCGGATCGGCAGGGTTACCAAGAGACTTTTTAATCGCTCCTTTCTGCCGTAAAGAAGTTCATGAGACGAAGGAGAAGTGCGATAGCGCCTGCACAAAGGCGTAATATTATTTTTTTATCGATAATGAAACGCTACCGCGGATGTAGGACGGTTATTGGCTCGATACGATGGACGCACGCGGCCATAATCGTTTGTGAATGTAGACCCAATCGGAAAGAGTACTTCGTGATTCTATCGATAAGCCACCCGGTATGTCAGACAACTACGTGACTCTTCGGGGCGCGTGATACTTCGCGGAACTTGAGATTTTTTAGCGCGTCAAGTGGGTAAAAGTCCACCGATTTACCATAGCTTAACTTCTTCTTAAGCTACTTAATGATATAACAGATCATAATTTGCAAAAAAGAGGACAATATTAATCTAGCCATTTTTTCTCTTTCGTCTTCTATCTCATCCTTTTACTTAAAGGAAGTCAACTACTGGTTTTGCAGATATTCTGCATATCAAAGGATTCTCAATCAGGAAATAAAATGGACATATCTAATCCGATTGATTTTAATCTAAATAATAATAAGGTAAATCAATAATAATCAATGTCTTGTTGTTTGAAAGAAAGACACAAAGTAAATTACTCCCACTGATTTTGATATTACGAAACTTTTAAATGATTACGACTCGATCATTTTGTTTATAATTGCTTCCAAATCTACTTGGAGATTTAATCTAGACATCTTGACCACTGAAAAATTCAGAGTCTACGGGGGATCGTTGCCACGAGCGGAATACCGGCACGAGCGCCTTTGGACTTTACGATATTTTTATGGAAGATTTACGACAGTGGCGTTGCGAAGTTTATCGCGGTAAATTCTTGCGGGGACGAGGGTTTACAAGTGAGAATGAGGAAGTGAGTATAATGGGCTTTATAGCCGTGGTGCATCGATGCTACCACCATCGACGCAGGAGGCATTTTGCAAGCATCGTGCGTGTGGCTTTAATAATAAGAGGAATATCAATAACCATGATAGTATTTGCCAGTGCCAACAAGCACGGTAGCACACCATTGAGATCTTTATCGCTAGTAAATTCGTTTTGGAAAACCCCTTCAAAACTTTCCCCTCGGTTAAAGATGTTTTATTCGATCAGCCTTGAATCCTGAGCTATATAATCGTACTTTCAGTGTTTATTGTAATAATCATAGTGACGTTAAAAAATGAGGATCCAAAACTTAGGACAATTGTGAGTCAAGTATAATCAGAATTAGGATCACGATTTTTTGATCATCTTGATAAATAACTGTTCGCGACTCTGCATACAATCTCCGTTCCGCAGATTTATCGGCATGGTTATTCAAGGAACAAGCGGAGATAAGATCGACAAGGAACAATTCAAAGGAGTCGGTTCGCTTTGTTCGCGTAATCGGAAGTGGGAGAGTTTCAAAGTTTGAAGCAGCTTGATAGTATTGATGCGTAGATACGTTGTGGATTAGACGCATACTTCTTCGTCACCCTGTAGACGTATAATCGGGGTTATGGTACCGTGTAATACTTCGGAGTCTAGCCAATGCGCCGCAGAAAATGCAGGACAAGTTTATTGCGGCTCGACGAGCAGGAGAAAATTTGCACTATTTTGGACTGCCAGCGTTTTCTCGGTCATTTTTATCCTCTTTTTTTTCCTTTTCTCTTCTCTCATCTTCATCCTTCTATATCTCTTGTTTTACTCTCTGTCCCTTTCGGCCCTTATCCAAAAAACCGCTATTTTCGCAAACGATCCTCCGCGAAAATTACGGCTGCTCTACTTTCCACGAAGGTGTACGAGCTATCTTGTTGTTCCGGGGAACAAATGCAACTTTTGGACAGATATGTCCGAATGTTGCTTGGAAAGAAGAATCAGGAGAAGAGAAAACAGCGAAGTTCATAATCAAAAAAAAAAAACTCAATATGCCAGTTATAATTTTCGATCAATTAGGGGATGATGAAAAAGACAAAAATCCAAGTGTTCTCCAAAATAGAGATTTTTAATTTAAAAATCTCTCTGTGTATAATTAAAATTAAGGAACGACCATTCAAAGTAAATATCTATTCTTTTTCTAGAGATAATCTTTTATTTGGTCCAAGGGCGCTAAGCAATGCTAAGGGCGGGGGAGAGACTGTGAAGCGAGACACCTTGTATATGCCGCACGGTCATCGTTACGGTAGCGCGTAATACTTTACGGTTCGGCGTATGTATTATCGCGGAATCGCAGGCCATGCGCAATTTTTGCATGGAAAATGGCGCTACGGTACTTTCAGCCTCGGCGCTCGCCCGCGGCATACACCGCACCGCACCTCGCCGGACGACGAATCTAGGCTAGGCCTACGAACGCGACACGGTCATCGACCACCCTTCATTTTTTTTTTTCTTTCCAACGTGGAGAAAGCGGCGCCACTGCCGCGATGCGCGCTAATTAGGTTTTAATGAATTTGGCGAGGTCCTGTAGCTCTAGGTTCGCATCCCTTTCTGAACCCTATTCCACTGAAGGTTCCATCAACGGCAATCTCGAAGAAAGTATTCCAATATCTACTCTTATTTGTTTCGCAGTAGACCATTTTACAGTCGCAAGTATTATTTTAATCGAATTTTTAAAGATAAATAGGAAATTCAGAAAGAAAGAACCAAGATTATTAATAGAATTAAAAAATTTAAATCGTTATTATTATTAATGGTTCAAAGTGTAAAATAATAAATATAGATAAAGTAATATTGAATTGTTTTCCAAGGAAGAGTTTTCAGGAATTTGTTATTATTGAGGATGTTCTAGTCGTCACGAGCCGGTGTAAGAAAGTGTGGATCCTTTCGATGAGTGGCCCGTTTGAAAAGTGCAACGACCGTTCCAATAAATCGAGTGATGCCCCCTCCACTGTCCGAAATGATTACATATACGCAAGTTCGCAATGACCGCGACTACGAACCGCGGTCTGTGGATACCGTTATGTCACATTAGTAGGCACCTGCAGCCGTCATTATCCTCTCCCACGGCGTGCCATTCTCAAAATCGAAAACCGCTTATCCGTTGACCCTCTCTCTCTTTCTGCCTCTTTCGAGAGCCTCTTCTCTCCCTCTCTCAGTCTCTCTACAAAAAACTGTTGACCCTCAGCATCGCTTCCACCACACCCGACAAAATCAAATCCCACTTTCGAAAGGTCAACGACCCCTAAAGTCGATACACGCGGATCATCGTTAAAAACTCCTCGGTCCTAAAGTGAATTTGAATCCGGACGAAGAAAGTGTTTCCAATCTCGATTTTCCTCCGATTCGAAAAAGGATCGGGCGTTAAAGGGTACGTATACTTGGCGGAGGGAGGTAGACGCGGCAACCTGATTGGACGAACGAGAGAGAAAGAAGGAGAGTGTGCCGGGGTGAGAGCAAGCGAGAAAGAGTGAGAAGGTACCTTGGTGGGGGCAAAGAACGGTGCACCGTTATGTCATATTAGGAAATACGCGCGTTTAACGGTGTTTCCCTATGGCCGATTCTCCTTCCCATCTCCAGCCCTCCGATATTTACCCTCTTGGCGATCGCCAATCAAACTGCAAAACGCTCTTCCACAACGAAAGATCGGACCTCCCTAATATTGTATAATATGATCCAATGATACATGTGAGCAATCTTTAAATAATGAAACATTGGATTATTGAGTCAGAGTATATTTATAAATCAATCCCCGATATCTTGGTTTTATTATTCGATTGGCAAAGGATATAGTATGCTTCTTGGTGCACCATAGAATTTTAATGATTAACTTATGTGTGCCACGGCTGGTACACATACAGTGAAGTACGATGAATAATGAACTTGTGGTACCAAACATCTTGAATATCGAATTTGTAGTCATTGAGAATGAGTCTCTGGAGGTATAGTTTTTCAAGGGTAAAGTGAAACACCATTGAACACCAAAGAGAAGACACCATCGAAGGTGAAATTCCTTGGAATTTCCTAAAAGTATTCGAACTGTGTCTCAATCGAAAGTAACCCAACGCAAGGAGAGTTCTCGCGTGGATTCTTCTCTCGCCCTTACGGTTCCTTTTTCCAAGCTCTAACTTTGGTCCTGGTACCGTTAGGGCCAAGGCTCGCAATCGACGGGAGGGGGACTCTCTCGGCGAAGAAACACTTTCTGTAGGAGAGGTTAGCTACTATGACGTAACGGGGCAGATCGTTGGGAAGCCGAAAGGGGTTTTTTAAGCGGTTTTGCTCCTGTATATTAGTCTCTTTGCGATTACGATGATCATTGCACTCGCGTTGCTCCGCGTGCTACGTAACTAAGATCTGATTACGTATTGCCGGACGATGCCATGCCACTCCTCGCCTCTTCTCCGCGTCTCTTTGCGCTTCCTCACGCCTTCTCGCGCTGCTTGCCTATTAATTTATTCGGTTGCTGGTGCTACTGCTCGGTCTCAGGGGCGTGCGAGAATTACGCGTGAGCTCAACGAGTTCCCGTAGCTCGCGTAACTCGTCGTAATCGCCTGGCGAAACATTTCTTATACAGCTAGACCCCTATCAAACTCATGGATTCAATAACTATAGAAGCTAGATTTCTATACATTTCCAAGAATTTATATAGATTTGTTTTTTTTTTAAAAAGTGAAGTTAGAGACGGGATTCATCCCACCCTGTTTTATAGTATAACTGAATTATGCAACCCTTCGTCAAGTAATTCTGTTTAAGCCTTAGAAAATCCCGCTTTTGGTGTTAATTGACATTCGTCAATCTGTTCGGTTTCCAACAGGATAAGTTTCAGAATAAGCAGAGGTAAACGTTGCGAGATTGATTTCCAATAATTAATGGATGTTTACAAGATGTTCGTGGAACCGCGTAGATAATAAGTAGGAAATAGCAAAGAAACTCAGGTAGAAACCTAGATTTCAGGCAGTAGTGTTTATTTCGGTGGACTACATTCGGCCCTGTTCGTTTTGGTAACGTTTCGCGTCAAAACTGTGTCGGGTCATCGACTACTCCAGAAGAATCCAGTTGGTTCCGTATACTCGTCACGGGTATAGAGAGTTTAGACTTTTTCTACACGAATAGATGTTAACTGTTGCAGGTGTATCAATAATGGAAAAGTGTCAAAACGACTGGATTCTTCTCTGGGGAAATTGTAGTCGTTGTCGTATATAAATTTGATACGTCACAACGTCACAACATCTGGTCCTCAATTAATCCAGATTTAAAACGATAAACCGCACAGTTTAAGAGTGAACGTTTCATTGGACAGTGGACATAATAGTCTGACAGAGTTCGATGTTGCCCCCCGAAGTGGTACCCGGCTAATTATGGCATTCGCACTTCGCGTCTCTAACGAGCTAGGATAAATGAATCACCTTAAGCGCGATAACGATGATTTTAATAATACGTCAGGACGTTCGCTGGGTTCCAGTCAAACTAGTTTGCCCGCGGAAAACTCCCGTGGTGCACTCCCTTTTAAGCATTTGCGCTGCCAAGGGAAACAAGACGAAAAATCACTCACCTTAGTCGTTGAACTGGAAGCCGATGGATCCTTTCACGACCGCGACAAACTGTCAAAGTTCACTGGTCAAAGTCACTGTCATATCTCCACCCCCGAATTGTCCCGTGGAACGACCACTATCGGCAATGTTCACTCCTCTCGCTCCACTCGCACGGATTCTTCGAAGAGTTTCCTCGTGGATCACACAGGTGTTCACTAAAGTCCGGAGGATCGAGAGATCCTCTCAAAGTCACACTAAAGTCTCGTATGAAGTAAGAGGCCCTTCTGGCAAAGCAGGAAGAGGCAATCGTTGGTAACAAGGAAGAGGTCGTCGTATCCTCTTCTCTCCGAAAGCGGCTCACTCACTGGCTATGTTCGGTTCGGCTCGTCCTTGACGTACGACCGCGTCGTAGACCGTGCCGTGGACCGGCGGCGCGTGGTTCGTACTGATGAGCGCGGACGCCGGGTAAGGTGAGTCTAGGTGAGTCCTCTTGTGTACTTGAGACTCTTGAGAGAGCGGCTCGCTTGGGGCGGCGAGTTGTGTGCGCGCGCGGCTCACTACGCACAAACGTAACTACCACCTTATGCCGGTATGAGTGGCCGGCCGCGAGTGTCGAGTAGTCCCCGCGCGACGGCTGGGCCTGTCCGTGGCCCTGCCACTGCCTCCTCCTCTGTCTCTTCCAGTCTCTTCCTCTCCGGGCCCCTCTGGGCCCCACTGGTCCCCTCGTGGCTGCGCGTGTATGCGTGCTACCGGGAGGATTGGTGGAGGGCTGGAGGCTAAGGAAGGAAGAAGAGGTAGGTAGATCCACGGCTCTCCGTAACCCTGTCGAGCAAGCGTGTAAGAGAACAAGCGCGGGCACAGGTCCCTCTTCGGTCTCTCCTTTTCTCCCTCGTTCTTTTCCACTCCTCGTTCTATCTTGGAGTTCCCTTTACTCGGGCCCACTGGCTCTTCTTCGCTGTTCTCTCGCGCGTCTTCTTCGAGAACGCGGGCTTTTCTTTGCGCTCCTTTGACTTTGAATCTCGGTGCTTGCATGCGTGCTTGCGGGTGTCATCGACTGTTCGTCCGTTCGTCGTTGCTCGCTGGAGATGAGGCCCCCCGTTCCTGTAGGTGCAGCAACCAGCGCGCACAGTGCACAGTCGGGTTCGTTCGGCTGGGACGTTCAGCATTCCCCATCGACAGAAGCAACGGTACTCTTCCCCACCCCCGTCACCGTCTCCCTCTCGATTCCTCGAGGGGTCCCTTCTGTCTTTTTCACTCGTTCTCTGTTTCTCTTTTTCTCTTCGTCCTTCCTGCTTTCGCGCTCCGGGCTTCGAGTTCTCCTTCGTTCGGGGCCCGATGTTACTACAGTATGTACCGAGTCAGGCCTCTTCTCCCTTTCTACCCTGGTTCGCTTTGCCCTCTCTTCCTCTATTCCTCTCGCTCTCCATCTCTCTCATTCTCTTTCTCTCGGTTCGTTCTTGCCTACGAGGGCGTGCACGCGCTCTCCAGAGTGCTTCTTCTATCTCTTCAGCCTCTTCTTCCGTCTTCTCCTTGCGCCCGCTCTCCGCCGAGAACGAGCCAAGCGTGCCTTCCTCTCTTCTCTTCTCTTCTTTTCCTGGTTACTGACCTCCGAAAATAAGAGCCGCATCCTCGTATCCCCAAGGTTTCCTTTGCCTCGGTGGTTAACGGCCTCCGCTAGACCCTTTTGGATTGGGTCGCTGCTCCAAAATACCGTGACAAAACTCACACTCCCCCCTTGGCCTTCTCAATTGTTGGGAACTGGAGAAAGTGCTTGCCTGCAGGGTTAGAACCCAAAATCCCAGTCCTTTTACTTTAGTTTCATTTTACTTTCTTTTACACATAATCGGATACAATATACCGAATAATCAGTCATTTCCTTTCTACCAATTTTATACCGAGTATACGAAATGCTAACTGTAAGAAGAATTCGGTTGAAATTATCAGTCGTTGGAAGAACATTACGTATATTTCTTGTACACTTTTCGACGTAATATGAATTACAGTCATCCTTCCAGTCTTTCACCCGAAAGATGCATCTTCGTTAAGGGTTTTTATTCGACGCGGCCCTTCTCTGCCATTTACTTTCAGAGAACCTTTTTACTGTCACCTCGATAACGCGACCATTACGCGAATAGTGACCGCAGAATCGGCCGCACAAGAGGTAAATTTCGCGAGAGGGTTTACGTGGCAATAAAGCGCGAAATTGATATCGGTCTTCCGCGAGATTCGCGATAAAATTAATTTCCTCGCGCTTTTGGGGGCGAGACGCGGTCGAAGGAATCGCGGGTCCTCGACGAAAACGAAGGTGGAGAGGCGCCATTGGAAAGAGAGACATACGCAAACACACAGAAGACCGCAGTCCCCCCTTTAAAAAGCGACTCGACGTCGGCGGCCCGAGTGGTTATATAATTTTATCATTCGGCATCCCTTTTTTACGGGCGGTTCTTCCGACGCGCTTCTTACCGCTGGTTACTGACCTTCGGAAATACGAGCGGACCGAACTGACGATCTCTTTTCGTATGGGTACCCTTCTCGGCCTCCGTTTCTCTTAACGGCCGAGAGAACGAACGACGAGGAATCTGGTGGCAATGACGCTGGAAAAACTGACCGATGGGTCTGTTTCATCTTTTCTTTGTCTTGACACTACTGCTACTTCGATTTTATATTTAATTATCGTTCAACTTTGCTTTCAATTGTCCAATACAACTTTTATAATAATCAACGTTTATTCTTTTACTCTGCCAGTCCCGACCGAGTTAAATGTAACTTGCGCAGACTGTATCCTGTAAGTACTTCCTTCCATTATCTATTCAGAGAAGAATAATAACGCGAAGAGAGGAGAGACGTAGGTCGCATATAATGAAATCGGAGACCGAGAGGGTATCCGAAGACTACACACACGTATGTGAAGTTCATCTCGGTGCAAGGACGGATAGCCGGGAGTTCTCGTATCACCCTGCCGTATGCGACGAGGTCTCTTGTCGGGCGTTAAAGTCTCTCGACTCACGGAGTACTCCTACGTACACGAGAGAAGCCTCCGCCTTCCTCGCCAAGCGAAACCCGCCTGATTTATCGACCTCTACCACTTATTGCGTAAGCCGAACAATGCCCTCTATACAACCACCTTCTCTTCTCTGACCATTTAAAACGGAATCAACTGTAAACTTCGAAATTCAAACTAGTTATGCTAACTTAACACACTGTATGTATACGATCAATATGTATTTTTTAATTTCAAATTATAAGAAAGTTTTTAATATTAAAACAATATCGAAATTTTGAAATGTATTATTCCGATGAACTCCTGTGTTCTTAATTGGCGAGTAATGATCGAAGAATTTGATTAACGACAGCAGGAAACTTGAAGTGAAGTTTAAAGAATAATTGACAAGAAATGATTTTGATAACGGCACGTACAAGGTTTTACATAACAAGCATTCGAAAACGAGCGGATCCGGCGGATCGATGGACCGTGTCGCATCGCTGGCAATCATCCGCGCGAGACACTTTGCGCGATTTCTGGGATCCTCGATCTTCTTTTTTCACCTTCCTGCCGCATCGTTGCATTACCCTCCGCAAGGTATTTTAATTGGAGAAGTATGTATGAAGGAGCAAAGATGAAAGTAATTTTTCCATCGACGATCCTTATCTTCGATTCTGCTATCGGCTTATCTTCTCAATAGCAATGTGCTATTGGCAAGAGAATCCTGCGAAAGGGTAACCACATATGAAGAACTTACGAGAAAATCCAATTACAGAAGTACCTCTATCCGAATCTCCATCATACGAACGACTTGAGTCTTAGCTCCTTTTGCTTTAATATAAAAGCTCTGCTTTAGTATATACAATCAGTTTATTTCAAGATAATTGGTTGGTTTTCCAACATTATTTTCTTTTGTAGAGTTATTTTTTTAAAAAGAAATGAACAGCTTGTATAGCGTACAACATTGAAATTAGAGACAATTAACATACAAATTACTAGTACGCATAATTCAAAAATGTAAGAATAGATTTATGAGCAGGACGTGCCAGATTGTTTGCAGCTGACGAATTGTTGACCAATATTCCGTTAGAGTCGAGTGTCTGTGTTTCGGGTAAATTTCCCACTCGAAATATTACTGCCACGAAAATCCGAAGAGATCATCTCGCAGTATCAAGCTCATTTCAAGATTTTTCTTCAGCTACATAAGGCCCGTTACTAAATACAAAATCTATGTGTTTGCGAAGACTAGGATCGATCTGTACATTAATCGTCGCCAGTTCCATCATTCGAACTACTCGCAAAGGGTGTGAGAGAACTATCTTGGATACCGCTTCGGATAGAGAGGGGTTGGAGCTTACAGGATGAAAAGAGAACAGAGAAACCGAATAGTATAGGTCAATCGATTAGTACGTGGTCGCTCGCTTATTCGCTTGTTCGTTCGCTAAAAAGAAGCACACCGAAGCTGGGAGAGGTCTGTTGCAACTCGCGGGGGAGGAAGAGGAGGCCATGCTATCGAGTATGCGGCGGTGGCGTGCCGGAGCGGGTAACCGGAACGGAACGGAGCAGAGCGAAGCGCTCGCAACTGGTTACTGACCTCCAGTCCCAAGCACTCTTACGCTTGCACTACTTAGCCAACTTGTCGTTAGCGAGCCGATCGCGCGAAATCGCCACTTTTCTCGGCGGAGCTTCCATGGCCTGGAGTTACCTTTACCTTCACCTTGCGTTCCTCTTCTCATTCTACTACTCCTTCTGTGAGTATGTACCTTTGCCGGAGTCTATTCTCTACCGTTCTAGCCGTTCTCTTCCACCACTATTACCACCACTACTATCATCATCTACCGCCACTACTCTCGGTCCTGCTGCCGCCGCCGCCGCTCACCTCGACCGAGACGCCGGAAGCCCTAGTCTGCGTTTCGTAAGTCTGCCGGAAATGCATTCTCTAATCTGTGTCACGGCTAATTCTTACCGCTGCCGCCGCCGCGGTTATTGCGCTGCCGGTTGGTTGCATCTGTGCAGTCACGAGTCCGGATGGAGCGATGTGCTTTTTGAAGGTCACTGCCATGGGATTGTTGGATTCCTCTCTCGCGGAACTCAACGCAATCATTCTTAAGGTGTCTCGTGTTGTAATTGCGGATGTTATTAGATCCCTGTAAACGTTACCTTTGGAAACTTTATTTTTTGAGGGATCTATTATAAATGGGATGGTTTAGTATTATGTGAAATATGCGCGCTAATACTAATTTTGCTTTTAAACGTAGCTAATTGGTATTAGAATATTTATTTAACCCAATGAAAGTTAGTGAGTATTTAGGTCAGGACTTAAAGGGTTGTTAGATATAGCGACCTATTTTCAAAGTTACGTTAAGTTCGCATTTTCTTCGTCGGATTCGATCGATGTAACATAGAACGATCCTTTACTCAACCCCAAAAGCTAAGAAACCCTAAATCCATCCTGAGTGCGTCGCTTAGCACCCTCGAACTGCCTTTGTGCATGAATTATGGTAATTAAACCGCTGGTGAATGAACAGCGTTAACAGGGCGGTAACATCAGCTAGCACATCATTATCGTCAGTAGTAGTAGCAACTTGCGTGTCATTGAACTCCAGGGCGTTTTACCTTCGCGGCCGGCAGAGTATCGCGCGGAGATCGACTTTCGAGCGGAACTCAAATTAAACTCACGTTCCATGGAATCAGGAGAAAAATGTCCGATTTCCCTTGGCTGCGAGTGGATCGCGGATCGCGAATCGCGGCTGTCAAGACGCGCAAAGTATGACACGAGCCGTGTATACTCTCGTGTGTATACATATGTGCTCACGCGAACAGCTCGCGCGAGATGTCTGCGCGCACGGAGTTCGTTAACCCCTGAAAATACTCTCGAGTGCAAGGTGGTTGCGTTGCGTGCGAGTGAGCGCCGCCGCACCGGGATGCACTAGTTTACTTCTTCGCGCGTCTTGGAGGTGGGTTTTGTCTCGCAATGCCAACGGCTATGTAGTACCCATTGCCACCGTCGTTGCCACCACCTCCTAATAGAAACTTCACTTCACCTACATCGCCGAAGCGTATCGCTTTTGGCGGACGTACTCGTAATACGCGTACGTCGATCCCCATGAATCTCCGGAACACAATTAATTGTAACGTATTTGTTGAACAGAATCGGAGATTCTAGGGGTCTAATCTCTTCTATAGGACATAATTTTCATACATTACTAACAGTAATCAATTATATCGTTTTTACCACCTTCTAGTTTACACTGAATTAGCAGTAACTTTTTTAATTACAGTTATATATTTTGCAATGAGTCACAATTACATTTTTAGACTGAGGGTATTTTTAGTATAGTTTTTGTAGGCGTGTGTGGCCATGACTCATTACGCAATATACAGGATAGGATTCTAACGCACAAGGACTGAAATCAAAGGCCAAAAGTTTTGCGCCATAGCCCACCAGCGATTCTGAATAGAAATCAAATTCATGCAGTGTTCAATATCTATTCGAGGACTAACTCAGTCGAATAATAATCCTCGATGTGTCAACGGGTGCGGGTCTGTAGAAGAACCTTCGATCGACCGAGTCTCCCACAAAAAGCCATTCTAACTTTGCCTAATCAAGGCTAATCCAAGCGGATGGTATCCTTGAGAGACTCGTGGCCCGATCGCTGTCCTCGGCGAGTATCCACCGGCTAATCATTCACTCCTCGTTTCGTCACTTCGCGTCCTCGCGATGGAAGGTCATCGCCAAGCGGGATGACCTTCCTCACGAAAAGTCGTCGACTCGCGGAACCCAACGCAAGCACTTACTTTCGATCGCGCCACTGTTCCCTTTCGCAATCTTCCACGGTGCCGAAACTCTTTCGACTGTCGTAAGCTTCGACAGATGAGTCGAGCTTAGTATGTACCTCTGACACTTCTTTACCATGTAAAAAAAAAGGGGGAAATAGTTAATTTACAGGAAAATATTAAACTTGTATTAAAGCAAAGAAAATAATAGGAAAAGCAATTTAAAATTTAAAACTACGATTAGAGGGATGGAAAATGAATCATATCTAACTTATAATAAAATTAGTAAGGTCATGTACAGTACACAATATATTGTGTATGGATTAATAATTATTGGCTCCAGAAGAAGAAATTCTTAGGACAAGCTGTTACCTTCTTCCAAAGGGTTACGTTAGGAGACCTCGAGATCGCCATGGGAGTACTGTTAACTGTTGCTCTCATGGTTGGCGGTTCGAATGAAAGGGCCGACCGATGAACATTTCCAAAGGTCATGTAGAAGGAGTATAATTCGTGCTGAGCGAATTCAAATGATTGATTTGTTCTATGATTTGACATTGACAGTCGTTGCGAGATGGTATCGAAAGCAACAGCTCTATTGACCCGATTGCTTTATGTGTTTGAATATTTTTAGATCCTTAGATCTGTTTCGTTCCCATAAAAGAGAGCTTGTGACAATATGTTACTTTCCAACGTTACAACACGATAGGCCCAATCAAGATGCTAATCATTTATTAAATAATCACGGATTTAGTAGTTTCTATAATTACCATTGAATCTGCGCCCTCTGCTATACTCAAAAAAATCCATCTTGCGATTGATCCCATTACATTAGGAATCATTTACCACGTATTTCTCGCTAATGAAATGACTATAGAGTTTAGCTCGACGCTATCCAAAGCGCATCGGGGAAGAGATATATGAGTATACCTAGACTTAAGTCTTACAAAGTACAGCACTGTATGTGTACTACGATCGTAGGTGTACGAGAGAGTAGAAGAGTTCGCAGCGAGTAGAACGAGTAGAGCGAGTAGAGCTCGTCCTCGGCTCGAGACCGCTCAGATGTGAAGTGGCACACAATGCGTAAGAGTATTTTCAGGGGTGAACGACCGCTCTGCTTCCTCGAGTCGTTCTTCCCCTCTCTCCCCTTTCTCGAAGCGTTCGTTCGTTCGTTCGTTCGCCCTTCTTAGCGGTGCCCCTCTATCCTTTCGTTCACCTTCTCCTTCTCTCTGGCGTTCTCCACTCGGCCACTCTCGACCCTGAAGCGTTGGCGAACGGCGAATCGCTCACGTGCGAACGACGACCAATGAACACTGCGATCCGCGAAATCTCTTTCTCTCTCTCTCTCTTTCTTTCTTTCTTTTACTCTTCTCCTTATGGATCGTCCTCTTTGCCACCATTCTCATCCTCCTTTTTCGCCTCCTCTCCCTTTTTCGAACCGCGAACGTTGACTTTTCCTCTTTTTCTTTTTTTTTTACTACTCTTGCCGTCATCATTATCATCTGGTCGCAGAATTTCGAATTCTCTTTTTTTTCCTTCTTCAACTGTATATTATTCGTAGGCGGGCTTTGATCATTTATTATTATTTAACTTATTATTTAATTCATTAATCATTTAGTTTTTGTATTTGATCATTTTAACACGCATTGCAAGAGAATATTGAATAATGTTCTAATTGGAAATTTATGTAGAATAATATTATGTTTCTATCATTATTTTTGTCTGCAGATATTATACAAGTATTTGAATGTTTATTCGTGGTCACACGTGTGTTTAAATCGGATGCTGATGAAATTCCGTGTCGTCAGATATCGTCACGCGATGTACATACTACGCCTACGGATTGTGACGATGTCATCAGTGGGGAGGCTACAAGGAAATGGTAGTAATTAAATTTGCGCGGCGAGATTGCAATTTTCGGGATTGTCCGAGCGACCACGAATTAACCCCTTGCGGTACGTTGGATTTTTGCGGTAGTGCGACACGATGCCACGTGTCACGGCAATGCGTTACGTGGGAAGTGAAGATTGAAATTCTGATTTCTGATTTCTGAACCTGGCCATTCGGCGTAGAAATCCGATCTCAACGGATTGGTGAAGCAGGTAATAACTTCGTGATGGCCTCGAAGAGTTTTACTTAATATCTAACCATTTGGATTATCTTGAGGATATGAGAAGATTTTTTTTCAAATTCGACTCATTGAACATTTTTAACGGATTCTTAGATTTGGAAGAAAGTCAATAATTTTAGCCCTGCGTTACGAACGTAACCAGGTTTTAATTTCAAGTTGATGTAGTTTTGCAATTTTTAAATAATATTTTTAAATTGCATAATAATAATTTGGTGTTTTTATAAAAAGCAAATTTCGTAAAATTGCCAACTTGCAAAAATGACTTGCAGGAAGTGAGTATAGGGGATATTGACATAGCGGACAGCAAAGTAATCTGGATTACAATGTCCCTCAAAATTATCATGTATTAAGGTAATGAGCTGGCTGTGGTCGCCGTATGGCACCATTCAACTGGAACTTAATAGCGGTGGTTCGCCTAAGTAGAGAGCGGGAGCGCAAAGGGTTAAATCGCCGCTAACGGAACGTCGCGTCGTTGAGTAACTCACCGCGGAGACGAGTCCAACGAAATATTGTAATTAGAAGTGAGCGCGGACAAACTGTTGCGTCAACGAGCCGCGAGATTTTTCGAGCTGTTAAGTAAGCGGTTAAAGTTACTTTTTCTCTGACCTCAAATATTTTTTTTTTTAAAAAATCTCTTATCCGAATTTTCATACATTTCTACTTATTCAGTTTGTTTCTGAAACCAATTAATATTTTAACTAATTTGCTCAAAATAGAATAAATAAAATAAATTTCTATAGATATGAATCTTCGCGAATCCGTACCACGTTCTCTTATAAAGACTTACAATGTGACTGACGTCTCGTTGCTCATTCAACTATCTCTCGACTGGATGTTTTGCAGACAGCTCTCCGCGTCACGGGTGATTTCGCCGATTATCAAACTTCCTTCCGCACCTCTGATTGCGACTACGTGACGCAACCAATTGTGTAATTATCGGCTACCTACAATTTTCTTACCGCGAAGATTCCAAGAGCACAGTTCTGACCACACATACCTTCAATACCGTTATCCACAAATTACTTTAATTATTTACTCATATGCATCACGCTTTTAATCTCCTTGATATTGTATTTGAATTTTTTAAAAATAATTCTTAATAAATCAAGCAGATTTCACGAATTATAATATTTACTAAATTCTTCTCGATGTAGTAATGTATCTATGACGATCAGGTTACGCGAAACTGTACAAACCGGTTGAGTGACGGTGCCAATTATACGCAAATATACACAGTTAAAAAATGTCAAAGGGTAGGTTGCAAGCGACCTTGGCAAGATACTTCCTTTGTCTAGAGACTCTTCCGGTAAGAGTTCAACGCTCCGAAGCCTCCAGTGCGAAGCGGATCCGAGGAGTCTACCTTCGGATCGCTATCACGTACATTATTCCTGTATCACACCTATTAACTCATCAGTCCTAACTACTTAATTTCCAAAGATAATCTTTATCCCCGATACCCTTAACTTGACAATACCATCATTTTTAGAATCTTTTTTTAAAAGAACGGTTAACAAGTAAATACACCTAAGACTACTAGTTTTGTCTAGAATATTTCAGTGTGTGTACATATTTGAAGAGAGTTGTACGTGTCTAGTCTTGTCTGACACTCTTCCAATGTCAGGCTAGCTCGTTGTCATTGACTTTAGCCGTGGGTGCTGGTGAGTGTACTCTATAATCCCCTCTGTTTTTCACGAGGCTCATATCGCGGCACTCACGTTATCGACGTCCTGTGTTTCGTAATGGGACTCGCTCGCTCGTGGTCTACAGGAAACGTAGCTCTACGTGAGGCAAGAGACGAATTGGTAATAAAGTCGTGCAGAAAGCCACCGGTGCGGAGGTAGTCGAGCTGCAGCGGGGATACAAGCGTCGTTATAACGGAGACACAATGACCTGGAATAGAGTGCGAACCTGCCGTGCTCCTGGTTGTGTGCGCGCGCGCGCTCGCGATGAAAACGAGAACCCCAGCAAAATTGGAACGATCGTCAAACCCGTGCAACAGTGCGCTTCTTTTTCAGCGCATAAGGACGTTGATCTCTGAGAGTTACCGTGATAGAGAATAGAGAACGATTAGTTTAGACTTTGTAGAGGTTTAATTTAACAAATCAAACTGTGGATTAAAATTGTATTGACATTAATTAAACGTTCTTATTTTTATATTTTATTCTAGAAGATTTTAATTAAACATTATAGAAGTTTTGATAAATTATACATATACATATAGGTATCTGACGGTCTTTTCATATCAGATTACCAGTTCTTTCAAAATCCAAGTCTTTTCTAAATACATAAAGAAATATAAAGTTTCTAATTAAGAATCTTGGAGATTGAATAAAATGTGGGGTTTTGTAAAATTTCTGGTATTGAGAGGCTTTTTCCTTTAACGCAGAATGAATGAACGAGCCTTTGGCGGATCGAGCTTGGGAAGATGGCAGGTTACGCGAAATCGAGTTAGAGAGGAAGGATAGGCCAGGAAGTGACTGGTCCGCTTTGGTCTCGAATCCGCTTTGAAAAGGAAATTCTCGTGACACATTCGTTTTTATCGCCATCTGGCTTGAGCACGAATCTCAGGCGAGGTTTCTGGGCATATACGGAAAGTCGGCGACTTGTATACTGTGCTCCGTATACGAGGCATTGACCCTACGGGTTCCGTCGCGCGCTACTACGTTAATATGTAAGCATGGCCCGTGCTCGATGCCTACCTTCCACCTTCTACGTCGTATACGTAAACAAATCCGCTTCTAACGGGTCCCAAATACTCCTTCGCTGACGAATAATCTCTCACACCGCACATCGGACTTACATAACTGCAAATTTTTAACGTCACAGATCCAACGTTGAGTTTCATCTCAGAGACACCCGAGGAGTTCTTTAGTCGTCAACTTGGATCATTAGACGAGAAAGTTCGGGAGAAATGGAAATTTTTGAGTGCAACCGTTGGACTAGATTCCTTGGTCCTTTTTGTAAGGAAGAGATATGTTTCAACATCTTACTTATAGTGCTGCGATTTTAGTTAAATACTATTGCAATCTGCTTTTTGAGTTTGAATTATGTCGTTGAGCACTTTGTGGATAATTCTTGGTATTTCAGTGCACCAAGGATGCGACTTGTGACAATTAACTATATCGGAAAGTTCTGTTGCATCCACATTGTTTTAGCCAATTGTAAGTAAAAAATATTTAAGGAACATAAGAAATTATTTTCTTCTTGAACATTTCGAGTAAAACTGTGCAATAAACCGAATACAGTACAACTAATGACCTAACTAGCAAACCCTGTAAGAGATTTCTTTGATACAGTACATCGTACAAAACCCATCGAACGTGAGTCCAAGATTCACAGTAGCTTTATGGCCAGGAGGAGTGACATTTCTCATGGTCTTCATTACGGTGTTTCGTCATAAATCAATCTGTTGATGGCAGCGTCTGTCGTGTAGCAGAGTCACAAAGAAGAAAGAGAATAGAAAAAGCAGGCGAAATTACAGGACGAATACAGTGTGAGTTGTAACTCAGAGGTGTGGTATAGCAATGTAACCAAGGTTCCTATTCGGATTTGCGGGGGTAGTGGCACGATGCAATCGGTGCATTCTCGAAGCGATCTGGCTGACGTTCTTTTACCAAGCGAACTTAGTTAGTTGGGAACGAGGAAGACCTAGTTCGAAGGTAGAACGCTGCAACGGCACTAGGTCACGCATCGCAGTTCCTGAACGGTGCACCAGCCTGTGCACACCTTCTCCGTCTCTTTCTCTTTCTCTGTCTTTCTCTCACTCACTCGTTCCTACGGACTCCTTCGCCTCTCCTCTTTCTCGCTTTCTTTCTATATGCGGCACGCATACGCGACGAGAGAGCCGGATCGTTCTCGCTAGCAATGGCTATCCGATGCGCCAATGCCTCATCGAGAAACTTCGAAATTCTAGTCGGACGAATCCACCCTCCAAATGTGTACTCTAACTATCTTTGGGGACTTTGAAGCTTGCCCCTGTGTGGATCTTTAGGATCTCAATAAATCTTTGATTCTTCTTTGGAATTTCAATTTTGTATCTACAATCAATTTCCTTTGGAACTATTAGTAACTGAGGTGTCCTAATCTCAAACAGATTTAGTTAAAACAATTTTTTCCCTGGTTTTTAATGGGTTGCGTTTGATCTCAATCGTCGTCAAATTAGAATACGTATATTCTTTCTAAATAGGTTTCAATTCTACGATTAATAATTCTGTAAGTAACAAGTTTCGTCAGTAGAAAATCATAAATAGGTCATTCGACGTTTTTAAAGGTCTAAATGCTTCTATTTTCTAGGCTACTGTTCTCGCCCTTCTGAACGAAATTCGAAAAATAAATCTCTGGCTTAAACGACTATTAAATAGACGGAAGTCGATTTTCAATTTCCGAAACAATCTAGAGGAAAATAGTTGGTTCGTGCGGCGTTACTCCCATCGCTAATCGGTGAGGATCCGAGTTCTTCTATCGGTTTGGCTTGAGCTCCGCATAGATGTCTCGTGAACGGCACCATTATTTTTCCAGGCTATGGAAAAAGTGCAATCGCTCGACGAGGCTAACAGGCCCCTGCAACACGCGCGCGCGCGGTCAAAAAATAAATTGGACAATAATGAGCGTGTTTTAGGAAAGTGGACTGAAATGCCTTTACCGTAATGCTTCTAGAATAGATCGCTAGCCTAGTGATGCTATTTCACTAAATATCCGGAATAATAGTTTTTCTCTTTGACTAAATTACATTAACGTATAATCATTTTAACGTAACCCTGAGCTATGTAAATAATTAAACAAAACGATTACGCGAAAATTAACGTAATTTCTCCTATTATCCTCAGAGTCCATAATCAAGTCAGATAAAAATAACGAAGTCACAGGTGAAAAATAAATTATCCTGTAATTGAGTTTCATTATCATATGCAAGTATTTTAACAATGTTTATCAATTCTACAGTTTTCGGATTTCCACAAAAGAGTAATTTGAATCATTGGCAAAAATAAAATGGAACATGACATTAATCAGTTATCTTAATGTGAGCAACCTGTCATTATTTATTTACCGTCATCACAAGCTTGCTTAACAACTTATCGATCACTAATCGATTTACTCCTTATTAATTTTACTATTAATTCTCGATCAATCTTCCTATGCACCTGGTTAAAGAAATCAACTGGAAATCGAGGATCTTAAAACTCTTCTAAGAAACTCCAAGGTGTAAGTGGCGCGTAACATTGAGCAGAAGGTTCACACTCTTCCCAGACGTTGGAAAGTTAGTACGATAATCGAAAATTCTGCAAATGCGTTCACCACGTTGCCGATGCATTGCGATGAGTAGGGGGTGCGTGCATTAGCCTCTTGTCGGAGTACGTTGAACGCGATAACGATAACGGTCCCGTGCTGAGTCGTCCATTCATGTCGAACATTCTCATAGCGTTCGCTCCCACCTCGTACTACTTCCTTCAACCTCCCTCTTACCTTCTTCAGTCGTCCTCTTCCGTCCAGTCGACGATAAAGTCAGCTCCACGCTCCCTTTTCGACGACGAACATTCGCGAATCGATCAAACTCAGATTTTCTAAAACTAAAATAGTTAAAAGCTGGCTACAGAACTATATTTTTAGATTATCGAAGCTAAAATTGAATTTCTTCAAATAACTCTCGTTCGAGAGGAATCTTGTATGAGCCGTTAATAAATTGAACGACGTAATATAAGCCCTTTTAATATCAGTCTATAGAGTCATGTATTTTGATCCCTAGGTTTAGTATTATTAATGAAGCAAGAGCACTCGTATAAAATAGTTCATCTGTGTTTTTCTACCATTGACACTGGAATTACCAAAAGGTGTCGGGGTTCATTTTGTGCCTAATCACAAAAATGAGCGAATCTTGAATACATACATAACTCAACACCTCGTTCATTCATTACCTCCAACTAAATTTGAATTTAGTGCCGATAAAAAAGTACCTTGACTATATTGAATATTCTAAGAGGTGTGAAAAGGACTTAAGTCTGCCAAGAACGGTTCGCCTTGACGGCTAACGGTAACGCTTCGTCGTAAGTTGGTCCCGATTGCGTTTAGGGAACTTTTCCACTCGGCATAGTCAACGAAAGTACTGCCATCGTATAACTGTCCTAGGGACGAGAGTGAATTTCGTCCCAGTGCACTGTTGAACTTTTTTGATCATTATTCTCTCAACAAAACTCCATCCAGCAGAACCTTCTACCATACAAAACAACCACCGTACATGGTCGCATTTTCAAAAGCACGCAATCTTCACCGTGGATCTTCTTGGTACTGCAAAAATCCCGAGAACTTGAACTCTGATAGAGATCGGCGTGCGCGCTCGCGCGGTTGAGTCACGAAGTGAAATGAATACCCGGTGCAAAATGAGTTATGAATAGCCGCGTAATAATGCGATTACGTCAGCGAGAGATTTTTGAGAAGATTACTTGAGACTCGAAGAGAATTCATCGGGGATGATGGATCCTTACGGTGGATTCACTGTTCCGCGAGAGCGTAGGACGATGAATTTTTGTTGTTCCTCCGGTTCGAGGACCGAAGGTGATGGTAGACCTTCTTCCGCTGGTATAACAATACCAACGCGGGATGAACGTCCTCCCGACTGGGCTACTCCGAGACATCGACCCGTCTACAAAATTCAATGTAGAAGACTACATTTTCACCGGTCCACTTTCAACGTTAACATCCTGATCGACGAGCTTCGCTTCTGCAACACTCGCTACCCTCCCCCTACCTAACGTCACGCCAATGGTTACAACAAGGTTGCAATTAATCAAATCATGGGCATATAGGTTAATTCGATGCTACACAGTGCTGAGAGCGTCAGGAGAGACACCCTGTCACCCTCGATACCCATGACCTTAGGCACTTAACTACGCTGTAAAATGTCAATGATATTTTTCTAACTACAGAAAAATCAGTATAATTCACTGCGTCTGTTCTAAATAAATTCTATCTAAGGTTGATATATTAGACACTTACAAATCTAATCCACATCTTACTCTAATATCCTTATCACATACGTACATATACAACTATATGTATAATCTCATTATATCGATCGATCCCGCTGTCGTGGAACTTGTATCAATTATTTACAACGTGTCTCAAAGAATCTAATTGCAAACCAGTAGTCTGGAGTAAGGTCTGAAAGGAGTCTGATTCAAAGTTCCAGGGCAGATGCAGTGGTCACGTCGTGAGGTCGAGGGAGCCAAGGTAGTACGCCAAGGTAGAAGCAGCGGTCCGTGGTAGCGGAGCACGATTAAAAGTGAAGCTTCTTGACCACGTGCCCGGAGGTCATAGTGGCGTAGGCAGCCGCCTGGCAGACGTTACTCTCTTCGTCTGGTCGAGCTCTTCAAAGCGGAAGCACGAAGTCGACGACGAAGACGATGACTGCGATGACAGAGGTAGTAGCAGTGGCAGTGGCGGCAACAGAGTCGTGGTAGCAGTAGTGAGCGGTATGGTAAGTGTGTTAACAACGCAAGCAGGGTGAACGCCCTCGATAGACCTAGACCCAAAAAGCGCTCGCTTCCATGGGCACTGCCACTGGCACTGGGTTAAGGCGAACTCATGTGACGTGGTGCAGGCACATAAGTCCTGCAGCACGCGCTCTCATACACGTATATGTATACACATTAGCTTTGCTGGTCATTACTTTCACGCATATGCGTTTCTTTGGTTTTGCCTTTTTCCCTCTTTTCTTACTGCCTTCTTCTTATACATATACGCATTTGGCCTTCTTTTCCATTCTTTCCTCCTGTTTTCAGAGATTTCGCGGTGTAGATTTTATGTTTTCTGAAGTGAGTTAGATGACAATTATTTATTTTTAATATTTCTTCCGGGTAATATATTTATCATTTGGAGATTATTTTTGTCGAATGATAATTGATTATTTTATGTCATTTATTTCCTATACGGGGGTAAACTCTTATTTTATATTAAACATTCGTAAGGATCAATTGAGTGGAGTGTAATGTACAAGGTTTTGATTGATTCATTATACGGCGTACTGAGTAAATAGCAAAGAATCGTGCGAATGATTCAAAGACAAGAATAGCTACCAGATAAATGGTAACAATGACCTAGTCGACGCGCAGTGGAAAACAGAGTGCGTCACTTGGCTTCAATCCAATTCTAGTTTGCAAAGCTATGTGCCACGATGAGGTGGCAATAAGATTCCCAATCGAAACTCTCGTTTCTTCTTTATCATCGGATCTATTTTTTATGCGGTATTATTTCATTTAATTGTTCGTCTGTAATATTCCATCGACTCGACGGTTTTGTTTTCAAAAGGAACCGAGCCGAGTCATTCTCCTGTCGTATGGTCATTTGAGTTCAAAATTTAATCGCGGGACAACTTGGAGATCCTGTTAGGGTTTCGATTAATCATCGTCTTCAAGTCTCCTTTCTTTTTCTCCTGGAGACACGTAATGGAAAATATCGACGCTAAGCTTCTTGGAAGTTCGACTGGTTACCGTTATTCGAGTTATTAACACCGAGCCAATGAACTCGACTCGTGTTAACATTTCTGTTTACTCGCGAATCTCGAGTAATTTGTAATGTCGATAGTGCCATTTTCAAGAAGTTCAATAAACACAGGAATAATTAAAGACTTATTTCTAGATTCTTAAAAACGATGTGCTCACTGAGTACTTTGCATCAAAACTTTGACCATCATTGCTGGAATTAAACCAAACATCGTTAATGATTCGCAAAAATCCCAGCAGGAAAACCTCTTTTGCCAAATTACATTTCCAGTAGAGGACCAACCGAAACTCTTTGGCAGCAAGTAAATTCGTTGGACACGGTGTAAGACCATCGGCTAACTTTAAGTAAGGCAACTTCCTTGCCCTTTGATCTCGTTCCCGTGGTAATTAGCGAAAGTTCCAGTGAGTAAGGTCGAGTTTCGAGAAGGTAGAATCTATTTCTTCGAACCCGTATGAATCATTAGTTGCCACGTCGTTACGTGTCAAAGCACTTTCTTCTTTGATAATTCCATGCCGTAATGCCGCCAGGAATTTCGTCAGAACCATTTCTGATCACTGCTCTCATTGGCTAATAATTCAACCTGTCAGATGGCTGTGTATGATATAGAATAACATTTGTTCTTGCTTTTTAAGATAGTAGTTCCAGCTCCAATAGTTATTCGTTATATCACATAAATATATCATAATAAACGAGGGGTGCATTTCTCTGAAATTCGAAAATGTCATTGTGCAATAAAAATGTGACAATATTACCGATGATGCTTTAGTCCGTGGAACTTATTGGGGCGACTGATCCGCGAGAGAGGGTCTCCGGGCGAAAACAACGATGCTTTTCGCCCGGTCATTGACCCCGTGCAACTGGCTCGAGGCTAATCCGCCAATGAACAAATTGTAATGGGCATGCAAAGCCGCGACATACGGTACATCGACCATAAGAATATCCTTCCTCGAATCGTTCTCAGCTATTTTCAGCTCCACTAAACCCGATCTTCTTATTAAATTAACTTGAAAACACCAACCACCTTCATCCGCGCGTCGTCGCCATTACGAGACTGTGCTTCTTCGGCTCTCTTAAACGGAGAAATTAGAAAGACTCGTTCCGTTTCGCGACTACTACTACTGCTACTAGTCCTATTACTGGAATTACTACTACAGCTACTGGTCTTCGTTTACCGTGTCACTCGCAATTTCCTCCAGTAGAAGAATAATGCAAGCTTCGTCTAGCGGTGTCTTCCAATAAAAACTCTATCCGAATTGAGTATGAATAACTCATCGGATGATTTAATATTAAGCTTTTTCAAATTTTCCAAGTTTCTTCTAGAGGTATTATGTATTTTATTCCGCGGAATACTTAGTTAGCTGTGTAGGTATCAGGAATTGATAACTAGTGGATTCTCAAGTATCCTGTTTTCTCCGTATTCGCCATACGAGGATCGGGAGACAAGAAAAATCAGATTTTCCTGGGCGAAGAAGCAAGCTTGTCCGAGGGACTCGTGAGGAGGAAAAATGTGAGGAATGCAAAAAATGGCGGTCGGCTGCTCTCGGTTTTTCCTGGGAGCACGTTCGCCTTCTGGAGGATCGGGGCCGCTCGCTACAGGATGATTATCCAGGCGGGCATAACTGGCGAGGAAAGGCAAGGAAAGGCAAGGCAAGGCAGAACACCGTCGACGTTACATACTACATACACACTAGGTATAGTCAGTGTATAGTGCGTCCAGCCGTTCGCTGGATGGAAGTCCATCCTTGATGGAGGTTACTTCAGGGCATCGTCCCACATCTCCTTGGATATGAACTTGTGTCTTCGTTCGACTTGCCGTTCCTCTCCCTTCGCTTCTCCTACCGCAACTCCTTCGTTCTTCTTCCTGCCACCTCCACGATCTCTACCTCTCTTCTCATCTTTTCTCATTCTTTTTTTTCTTCTTCTTCTTCTTCTTCTTCTTCTTCTTCGACTTTAACTTCTCCTTCAGCTCATCCCGAGATGTGAGAAAATAAAAGTATATCGATGCCGAATACTTATCTCCAGAATTATTGCCAAACGTATATTGATGTAATCCATACATACGTTCGTTGAACTTACGCTGTGCTCGGTGTGTTCGTCCAGTCTCCGCGACAAGTGGAAAGAAGCCTGCATTTCTTCGAGATTCGGAATTATATTTGCATGAATAAAATTCCAAGATTAACTCAGAAATTATTTTTCGGTATAATCCGAAAATAAATTATTCCTTATATGGTAAATTTGGCAACTTCTCGAAATTCGTATTTTTGGAGAAACTATATTTGGAGTATTGATAATCGTTAATCGAAATGGAAATAAGTGGTGAGGTCTCGAACCAGTCTCTACTTCTCTCGGCCTCTTACCGGGGTACATCAGCCTGATTGAGTTTGCCGTTATTCTCCTCTCGATTTTATTGCGCGATCCCGTAGCGCGACCTCAGGAAAGAGAGAAGAAGTCTGTTTTATTCGCTTTATTCGCAATGCATGCTCGATCTCCCTCTTTCTCTTTTTAGCTCTCTCTCTATATCTCTCTTCGTAAATCCGGGCCTCTCTCGAATATCGTAAGAGACAGAGAGAGAGAGAGAAAAAGAGAGAGACCACGGGCGAGCGAACAATGTGTGTTTTGCGTGGGCGCAACAAGGTCGCTCTGCCACCGCTCACTGTCATTTTCGGAAGCACCGTTCGCTCTCTGCGGGGGTGTAAAAGTTACGTCAGGCTCACTGTCACTACCGATACCTCAGAATGCTCGAATCATTCTTCTTTTTTTTCAACACCTTGACTGTCCAACATATTTTCTTTAGCTTCGGATTTACCTTGATATTCAATGCAAAGTGCGAGAGAAGAATTATCTACACTCTCATTGATACACTGACTCTTGTATCGCATCTGCCAGACATTTATTTAAATATCAATGTTTTATGTAATTTTTTTACTCAACTTTTGTGTATATTTTTTATAGAATAAATTTAATAGCATCGGACAGTATTGTTCCCTTTTACTACTTAAGATGAGTATTGTAATAATATATAACGACTTTTCAATTAGGAATTTATGACAGCATGGTAGCAATAAACGTATTATCAAATCGCAACTAGTTCAAGTTTTTCAACTTCGTTCTCCCATTAAGCAGAAAATTTCAAAAGTCTGGTAGAATGATTTGTACAGGGGTAATTCAGTTCGAGCGACCGATTTGCGGGGTAATTACTGTACCGCTTGCGGTATAGTTTCTGGTTGGGTTTGCTGGTGAATGAGCGAGATAATGCGACCCGGATTGCACCGGAGCCGCATCGGTTCCCTCGCACTTTTCTTCCCCGTTCCGAGAGTCTTCGCTCTCAGGGTCAAGGCACTCTTCGTGGCTTCCACGTAAATCGTACGACCCACCTGGAAAGAGCGGTTAAATCATCGGCTTAATCTCCTCTCTCTTTATCTAAGCCACCCGGCATTCCACGGCTACAACCATGGGATAAAGAAGAACCTCGGTATTCTATCCTTTGCTTCAGAAAATAGTGGACCGTTTTAGTCGTGGTATCGTTTAAATTCTCAAAACTATACGCGTGGGATTAAACATATAAGTTTTCATACTAGAATTACAAGAGAGAATAAAAATAACCAGCTTCGAATATTATTGTGTCTATAAGATTCACGAGTCGATTTAATAATTCTTATTTAGAAAATTCGTGTAATTAAATGTAATAGACCGTTGAAGTTTAATTCGATGAAATACAACCACCAAATTGTATTTTTATTCCTCATTTTGTACTACGTGTTAAAATTTCAATATTCGCAATAGAAATTAAACGACAAGATTAAACCTGGCTTTACCAAAGATCTTAGGAGGGAATTATAAACGCGACAGAATATTATTGATTGGCCGGTAGGTACTCGTCGATAGCTTCCTGTTAATTAACGCGAAGGTAGTTTCCGCAAGCAGATGGCTCGCGATGGTATTATCAGCTTTGCGTTCGTCGACTATAAATAAAGGAACTCTGCGGAAATGGTAATGCTAGCAGATACTACGGTAAACGAGGCATAGAACAAAAAGTGCAGAGAAGAAAAATTCGCGACTAAAACAGAAACTTGTGTAACTAAGTTTCTAACTTTAGTAACTTTTGTGATATTTTCGTAGTTATTGCATTCTGGGTATTTTTTTTTTTTTTAATATAAAATGATCTGTCCTATACTTTGCCTGTGGCAGTGCCAATGTCAGTGACTCTTCGGATTCGGGCAGTCAGTCGGCGGACAGGTAATCGGCCGCCGCCGTCGGAGCGTTGAACCGACGAATGACCTCCGACAACAACGGGGCCCTCGTTTTCGGTGTCGAAATCACTCTGCCGCTGGAATAATGCCTTAGTCACACCAGCTACCTTTCTAACTTCTTCGTGAGACCCAACAACTCACTGTCAAGAACACTTTGCTTCCGCTCGACAATGGAATAGCAGTAGCTGGATCTAATAGTGTTTGAAGGTCAGGTTTCAAAGATGACTTGCAAGCCAAGATTCTATTCGTAGCTGTAATTTTGATTTGCAAGCGCATTGGAATATTAAGATCCATTTTAAGAATTGATCATTTGGGCTACCGAAGAATTTCCTTTCATTATAATTCAGTGAAATTAATTGTTTTATTTTAAAGTAAAATTCATTTATAATTAATTGATTTCAGTTTTTTAAAAAAAACAGATGAATATGAAATTGGACTTGACAAAAATGTAGATAGAAGGTACAATTCTTTTGCTACTGTTAGCATGTATATGTATGTGCACTGTATATGACAAATCTCAGGATGTCTTTTTTTTTATCATTCATCAGAGGGACCATGCCTATCGGGTCAATCGGGATCTCTGAGATCAAGGATTTAAGAATCGTTGTTCAGTAATTGTATGTCCATGTCACCACACAGCGGGACCATCTCAATCAGCGGCGGAAGAGCCAGCTTAGAAGGAAGAGGTCGGAGCATAAGGGAAAAAAAGTGAAGGTGAGAGTTTGAGAAAAAACCTGATCCAGAGCCAGGTAGAAAAAAGAAATATGAAGCGAGACAATCAAGAGACGCGTCTCGCGTTGAGTAGAAGCAGCGCGAGCCTCAACGGCCACGTATCATTTACCAGAGTGTTAACTGAGGCCCATGTGTTGCCACTCCAATATCTCGACGCCAAAGCATTCGTCAGTAACGTCAACTGTACGGATCGCAAGATTGTTTCAAAAAATAACTATGTACATCTACTTTGTAATTGCGTGCGATTCTTATACTGATGATCAAAGCGTTGAGGTACATAAGATTACTGTAATGTATGATTACGATCTACGAAAATACAGGGATAAATAAATAAAATGCCAAACGTACACAATTATCTACTCGTTTAATGGTTTGTAGTACCAAAGATCCGGACACGACCCCAAAATTCAAATTTTAACATTACCAGTCGATAAATGAAGTTTTTTTAAAATTCTGGAGATTTTTTCCTGGCCCAAAATAATCCTTATACATACTTGGTAGATATTAATTTTGCTACTTTCCGTTTATAAAGTCGTTTATACTTGACGCATATTTTTCTTTCATTACAGTTACTTGTAATTTCTTTTTTGAGTACTTTTTTTCCGTAGGCTGAAAAATACTCAGTTCTTCAATTTACACTCCAGTAGTCTAGCTCCTCGTAACACCGTTTCCTCGTGTCACTTGCACTCGGGACTTTTGATGTCGCAATCGAAAATCCTAACGGAACTCAGTGTGTCTTGCAGAGCACTAATCTGGAGGAAAGCGAGAGCGGTGGGACAGAGAAAAAGAAGAGAAAAATGAAACTTTTGATGCGTGAAGACAAATCCGACTGAAAAACGCGAGGGTGGGTACGTCCGCTCCGTTAGAAGCATGCTGAAACCGAGCTCTACCGTGGAGAACCGAGAAACCTGGTTGTAAAGAATAAATATTACAACAGACTTCTAAAAAAATCAACCACAGAAACCAATTTTTTGAGTAAATATGTTATGCTTGAAATTGGTATTGGTCTCTTTTCAATTTTGACAATAAATCGAAATAAATGAAATATTCCCCTTTTGATATTAATCCAAAAAGAATTAAATGCTTTGAAAAAAATTATTTTCACAGGTTGCCATGTAAGTAACATTATGATACCTATCAATTTTAAGCGTTAATTTGAAATATATCAGATATTCCTAAAAAATCTCTTTCGCGAATGAATATATATTTTTATCAAAGTATATTTATAAAATGCAAACCACAAAAGCGTCGACGGAAGTTATTGCTGGCTTCCAATACCAGTGATGTTACTAAATTTAAAACTATATAAATTTTACATTTGTCACGAGAGTCGTCACGAGTATCTCGTGTCAGAATTATGCTACATGTAAATACAAAAATGAATAATAAAGAGCTGGCCATTGAAAATTCAGCGTTGGGTCATTTTTCAAAAGAGGTTTGACTAGGTGGACTGCTGTTTGACTTTCAGATTCAGACTCCCGATTAAAATTCGAATCTCCTAATTCGCTTCTAAATCCGAGCGAAAAATAAATGGTGGAATATTATTGAACATTACCTAACTTTAAGAATCGCCCGCTATCGAGAAGAAGTTTCATACGCAACGAAACTTTGTTTAAGAAAAATCGGAATTGTAAGAGAATAAATTGAGGTTGTAACGAAAAAAGTAGTCGCGAATTCCTCGTAGTTTTACAGGTATTCGTGAGATACCCTCTCGAACCTGAAATCAAAGCCCGGAAAACGGACATAGTACTTCGAATTCAGATAGCGTAACCATTAGACAACACGTACCGGAATCATGATAAAACCTGTCGAATGTATCGCTAATGGTCGGCTCATAAACAGTAGAGTACCACGAGCTGTATACTGTTTCCTCGTTCGCTCGCTACTGAAACAACCATTACCTACTGTTTACACTCTTCTGACAATATATGCACATACCTATATACATGTACAATGTTACAAAATTCTATTTGGGTACCATACATGTATTAATATACAATGAATTTTTATCTTATCATAACTCTAACGTATAGTTCTGTTCTTCTTTTTCTTATTTTACATTAGCATCCTATGTCCCGTGCATAAATGGATGACTTAATAAATCGATCAATAGACGAAAGAATCATTTTACTATTCCCACTTGGAGGAGTTAATTAAGGAACATCAACAGACCGAGGTGTTCTTAGCACATAAATCAAACCATCCTCAATTAACCCTAATAGAGGGCTGGCTACAAGGGCCAAAAAACAATGATCTATTTTCTCACTTTTCACCTCGGCCAATCGCCTCTTTACGGAAGCTGAAAGCGGAGACGGAAGACGACCCAATAAGAGTGGAGATTTTCACGGACAGTCCGAGCGATGGGATCCGACGAGCCACAATGGGGATGGAGAAGGCGAAGAGGGGGTCAGAGGAAAGAAGAGAGTGGGATTGGTGGGTGTAGGTGAGAAAGAGAGTTAAAGCAATTGCTGGTGAGAGAGAGAGAGAAAGAGAAAGAGAGAGGGAGTGAAAGAAAAGAAGGGAAAGAGGAGGTGGCTCCCCAGTGGGTTCGGGATATGCGGTCGAAGACACGAGACACCACGGTCGCTCGTTACATAAGTAAGGTAAAGGATCTCTTCTTCTGCTCTCCTTGAGCCGATCCACATCCGCGATTATGCCACTTTCCATCGACCTCGCTTTACCTCGCAGCGGTGCTCTGCGCGCACGTGTGTGCCCGCATTGGCAAACGCATTGCCAAGCCAGGCCGATTGCCTCTTGGTGTCGATGATCTTTTGGAATCTGTCATTATTCTACCTATCTATGGTATCTGCTTACGGAATTTTCAGGATACTTCGATCCTCTCTCTCTTTATCGCTCTTTTCTTCTGCTTCACCTTACTTATTCCAAGTTTAATAAGAACTTTTAAAAATGATATAAAATTATATATTATTGTATATTGTTTCCTGTTATGGAAAATGAACTTTCTGAAGAAATTCGGTCGTTTTTCCTTAATTGCAATGTAACGCAATGCATGCTCGTAATTGTAATTAAAGTACAGAACGAAGAAGAACCGACCAATATTTCACTACTTTCTAATGACGTCAATATTAATCACTCTCCCAATCTAGTACACGTCGGTTTAACTGAATCCTAGGAAAATTGATCGGAGACACGTTTATTCATCCTTTCATTCACTATACCTTCGATTCGGTGCATTTACTCCGAGCAGAGGATTTATGATAAAATAGCGTGGAAAATGATTATTCAGACGGATTCTCCAGTCCATCGTATATGTAGGCTAATTGTTATTAGAATTTTTCGCGCACTGCGCGAAGAAAGTTCATTAACGGAGTTTTCGTAATCGAATGCCAGCCGGAATTTCACAGTTCCCGTCAAGTCGAAGGGAGTGGAGCTCGTTTCTTACATTATTAGCTAAGGGCTCGGTGCTTTCTGTATCAAGCAACAGTTCCCAACGCGAAGTTAATTGCCGTGGCGCGACTTGGACTCTCTCGTAAGTTTTAATTAGCGGAATTTTATTTCTGACTTAATTCCTTCTTATCGTGAATTAACTGTTTCGTGCACTTCCGCAACTTTGCTCAAGGTACCGCGTATCGAATCATTGATTTTAATAAGTAGCAAGGGCTACAAGTCTAACTCGATGTTCTGCCAAGTATCGTAGGGTGATTTGGGCAATCGATGGATTCTTTTTCTTATATGATTATGATGGCTGCCCGGACATCCTCCAAGAGTAACCATTCCTTTTGAATTGATGAGCACGATTGTTGGAAACTATTTAGAGTTTTTTTTATAGAATCCTTTTGGGATAGGATAATCGGTGCCTTCCTCCATTTTATAGCCCGGGTCATGGCTCACTGTGAGGCGAGTGACATTGAGAGGGCACTGGCCTCTCGAATAACCTTCGACAACCACGACCTTGGTGTCGATGATGAAATCGAAGTATATCGGAATTCTATCCGACTCAGGCTAGGAGGCTATCGAGAATTGCAAATCGATTTTCGTGAAAATCGACTGAAGATATATTTCAGTCCGACTGTACGATTTACTCAATTTTACTCGTTTCTGATCCTTAAACCTTAATCTCCTTGAAACTCTTAGCCATTTCTACAAAGTTCTAAATTTCGAAAAAATGGAATCTAAATTAATTGTACAGCAAAACTACGAAAAAAGTATAAATCAAAATTAAGTGTTGTTTGAATCGTTTAATGATAAAGAAAGTTAGTTGCTGGCGCTACGAAATGCTGTTGCCATCTAGAGGTTGAGTGAATGGTACGAGTTTCTGTCGATACATGGTCGACTATGTTCTCTGGTGTAGGTACTACGCCAGCGAAATAAGACCAGAGTATTCAGTTACCCATTGGTTTTTGAATAAAACCAATTATAAATCAAATTTCCCATCCTCCACTTTTTCCAAAAGACTTACTCTCAAAAGTCATCATTAACTTTCGATTTGAAAAATAAATCTTCTCGTACAATGATTTTCAAATAATCCAGTTATTAACTGGTTGCAAGGTCTCTTGTAAATAATTACATTTATTTGTTTATCAATTTTACAGTGTAACAGTGTATACGATACGCTGAATATAGAATAATCTCTCTTTTTATCATTTACTAATTAAGGCGATTAGTATGTGAGTGATCCTCGTAAGAACATATAGCACGTGTATTTTTATTGGTCGTCATGATCCGCGCGCATCTCGCGGCGAACTCTCGTGCAAGTTTCGTGCACGGTTACCCTTTTCCGCGTTCGCGCGAGCCTCTTCTTCTTCTTCTTCTTCTTCTTCTTTTTTTTTTGTTCGGTCGCATTAAGTATCGCGTTGTAACATTACGATAATTATTTCTTGTAAAACGTTAGTTACTCCTATGTACTCGTGCGGATAAGGCCACAATTAGTGTTTCTTCCGCGTGTGCGTCTACGCACACTCGTACGGTATGCCAAGTGTGTGTAAGTGAGTGAGTGAGTGCGTGTGTGGTATCGAGTTCTCCTTTTGTTTAAATTTAATCCAAATGTTTCATCGTTTCTTTGGATTTCTTAAAGGAAAAAAAAACGCGAAGGGACCTATTTCCCCCGAGAAAGAAAGCGGATCGAGAGAAATGATTGACTGTCCCTTGAACTTTTTTCTCCTGCGACAAATTTTCTTTTCTTCTTTCTTTGCGAGGCATTTATTTTCCAAGCTGTCTACGGAAAGGAGAAGGGTGCTGATTCGTTGTATACGTGTATACATATATTTATATATATGTCTGAATTATGTTTGTGTGTGAATTTAAGTGTGCTACTCGCCCTGTGTTTATATGCGTGTCTTGTATGCGAGTTAAATAAAAATAACATTACCGTATGTATATCAAATTTTAGTTCCATAGAAATATAAATATATATACGTATACAATTTCTGTATACATATATATATGTTTATATTAATAGGATTCCTTTGTTCATTATTCACGCGTGCCTCGCGGCGGCGGCTCATCGTTAATTACTCCGTTTTGTCGCGATTTCTCTCTACCATTGTACAAAGCGAAAAAAAAAACAATATAACATTAATAACATCACGACAGTACAGTAGCTCCGTTCATCATCTAATTAACACTTTTACGATCGACGATAGTAATTACGTTTAAGGCGATTTGATTCTCGGACTCATCAAGGCATATTCCAGCTCGTGTTCCTTCGTCCAGAGGCATTCGTCTATTACCATCGATGATCCCTCCGCCAATTTATGACTCTTGCGATTGATTCTGCGATTTTAATCAAGAGATCCTCTGTGATTCTTTGCCGTCTTCTTTCAAAGCAAATTCGCATTGCGAGGATTCATCGATAAGGTAATCGCGACGAAGGAATCGAGATATCAAGTGACTACTACCGTTAAAACTACGAAGCTAGGAAGTGTGCCCCATGTTTCCTTTGTTTTTGTTTTTCAATATCCGTCCCGAGAAACATTTCCAAGATGAAGAATCTCTTATGCAAAACGAGCTTTGCTTAGCGAAAATAAATTCGCTCTTCGATTGATATTTCCATTGATATTTCAATCGGTTTCTCGGGACAGAGGGCTTAGCAGTGTTTAGCAGAGGATGATATCGCGAAATTATACTCGGGGACATAGTTTATTCAGGCCCGGCGAGTATTCGTAGGCGCCCAATCGTCTGATGTTGCTTCCGTTGCTCGTCTTTACTCTTCCCTCTCTTTCCCTTCACTTTCTCTCTCTCTTTTTCTCCCTTTCTCTCTTCCTTTCCCTTTCGATCTATCTCTCTCCCTGCTCTTCTTCCCGATGTTAGCGAGCCCTGCAGGTTTTCTCGCTTACGCGAGCTTTGCCTTGGCGCAATCGGGGCAAATGATGTCTTCGCCATCGGTGATAAAGCCGCGACCGACCAGAGAAGTTTGGCAAACGGCGCAGATGAAGCAATCGTTATGCCAGTGCCTGTCTTCGAACGAGATGAAGCGAGTGCCACCAATTCCTGTAAGACATACACAATACCAATATCAGTATAAGAATAATCAAATTGAAGAAATAAAGAAGAGGAACTAAATGTATTGCACATCTTCGCTCTTAATAATGATAAGATACGTACCAGTGATGGGTTTGGAGCACGCAGTGCATCTCTTAGCGAAGAGTTCTCCAAAGCAATCGGCACAGTACGGCTTATCGTCGCGCGAGGTGAATCGTTGACCAGCCAAAGAGTTGTTGCAGTTGCTGCAGGTGAAGCAGTCTCTGTGCCACGGCTCGTTCTTGTATGTCACACCGCCGCTAGTAATGATCTGCCGTGAAGAACGTGACAAAGTCATAGTCAATCAGATTTACTGTCACTATTCTTAATCCGGATTAGAAAGAAGAGACTGTTCGGGTAGAAGACGGTAGTAGTTTGAAGAGAAATTCAGCAAGAATGGGAGCGTGAAGTGTAGCATAAGTGAAGAGAAGTATAAGAAGTCAATTTTAATCAAGTGAAAAGAGTGACCCACCTTCTTGCACTTAACACACCGGGTAGCAAACTTGTCTTCGTAGCATCCAGCGCAGTAGATCTCCTGTTCGCGCGGGATGAAGCTCTTCGTTCCAATTGGATTCTTGCAGACACAGCAACAGAAGCACTTCTCGTGCCACTGTCTAGTCTTGTATTCCATCTTCTTGGTGCCTGGAGTCAATATTACTCAACATTAACACTGTTAATTCATTGATAGGTTCAAAACGATTCTTACCATATAATTTATGCCACTTACTGTTGCTATAAATTCTACCAATTGTTATAAGTACAACACTATTTATAATTTCGTTCGAGGGTTGAAATATTCGCCCCATAATCGAGACTCGAAATTTCTCTCACATTTATAATTATTAGTTGAGGGTGTCGGAGAGGGTGAAAATCGAAGGGTTGCGCGAAACGATGCCGAGGGGTCGGTAGACTGCATTTTAATGTCTAGACGAGGGGTTGCGTGCGGCGCCCAATCGACTATACGTCGCAGAATTGCTCGCGTGCTTGGTTGCACGCGGGCTTCACCTATGCAATTCCCATAAGACGTGTGTACTTTTCGCGAGGACCTTCTACTCGTTCTTCTTTAATTATTCACGAAACAACTGTTTCTTTTTTTCGGACTGAACACGAAATTACTTGGTTGCCTCGAACTGGAAAGGCAATGTAATAAACCGAGTGTAATGATTCCAAGAACTTTATGCCTGAAAAACACTGTTCAACGAAATCCACGATCGTATTTCTAAACAATATATCTATTGCTCATAAGCTTGTTAGAGTTACATTTCAAAATTCGAAATATATTAATTCCTTTTTATCGATTAGAGAACGAGTATTTTGCATAATGTGACGAGTATAATTTTGCGTCTACAAATTTATACGCGAGAACGAGTTTTCATCCACGTTGGAAGTATAGAGTCGGGTGTAAAAAGTAGTAGAAGATAAAAGGAAGAAGACAAAGATAGATAGGATCATCCGCATTGCGGTTTTAGAGTGTCGTCTGCACGACTTTCTAGTCACGGCCGCTAATAACCCAGCAGACTAGACTATAACTTGCTCGATCAGTCTCATTAACGTAAATACGGTGCAACAAGAGAATTTCTTCCCAAAGAATTTCATTGTATCGTCGCGAAATAGAAGAAACGATTTCGCTAAGCGGATTAGGTGAATATTTATGCGAGTCGTCGACGAAGGAATGCGAGGATAGAGCCAAGCGAAAATGTCTCATATTTCTCTGGGTTTTAGATAAACTCGTGGGCGCGATCGAGGATCGCTAGTTCTCGCTAAATATGGAAGATGCGCATGAAATCAGCTTTGTCGAATTAAGTTAGTCTCATTGGATTCTATAGCACACAAAGCGACACAGCTTTCGTACATCCGATTGACCCGATTCTTCAAGAGCGAGAGACGTCGAACCGGCTTTCAGGCGAGAATGGCTCGGAATCAAGAAAAAGATAGCGATCAATATCAACAGAGACAAGAGACTCAAATTCCAAATTATCTGCGAGATTTGAATTTTTTGTACTCAAAGATCTCTTGTTTTGTTAAAATATTATTTGAATAGTGTAATCATTTTTAACATTGTGTTATTTTGAGTTAAAAAGATATAGCAAAGCAAAGTAGCAATTGGTAAAGGAATTTTTACGGATAAATTAATGTATAAATTTGACATTTTGGGAGATTTTGGAGGGTTATCGTTGGACTAATGAGACTCACGAGACGAAGAAAATGAGAAGAGGTAGAAAAAGAAGAATGAACTCAACAACCCTTCACCCTTGGCTAACAATTGCACAGTACAATCCTGTGATCAGCGAAATTACTGTCTTGCCAGCATGCCCATTATTGGTCCACCGTAATTGGTGCCGTCATCGAAGTCAGCGCGACTCTTAAATCCTACGCGATTCGTCGTCGAAGCGTTTCGTTCTGACAGACACACGTGCGGACTCGCCTTCGATTTATTTGTACAGCGAAATTGCTCGACATAAGAGTAGCAATTCTAAGATTAGTCACGAAAGAGACATTTCAACGATTCCGGTTTATCAATATCTCTGTCTTCTGGTCACGAAATACTTTTTCAAGATTATGAATCCTCAAGTAGTAGTATTTTCAATTCGTATGATAATAAGTAGATGGAATAAAAAAAATCATAGAAATCCTGTTGAATAATAAAGTAGTGCATATGAAATAAGGTAAAGGTGTATGAAATATCTATACACGTTTATTGACTCTTCTTATACGGAGACGATGTTTATAGAGGAGTTACACAACTTTCCCACGTTTCCGTGCAGAAATTGTGCAGAAAATGAACGGTAATACCAAAACCATCAAGAATTAAAACGCATCGATTTCCAACTTCATAAAACTATTCTACACTCAAGTTAAATAAAAATAATTCTCCAGCAAGAAATTGAACAAAATCAGAAAATCGCGAATCATTTTAATCTTTTTTTTAACGTTAATACAATGTTAGCTTCTAGCATCCTATCTCGAAATGAAGTCGCACAGTCTGCATCGACTCATGCAACCTACCGTTTATCCTCGAAACGTGAGATAAACGTGTTGGAAAGTATGCGTTACACGTCTGCGAAGGAATAATTTCGCTTCGGGGAATTCTCGGGCTCTCGTCTAAAGTGTCTCGAGCGCAGGCACGCGCGCGCACACTTTCCGCAAAAGGAAGCAAGTAATGTCCGCGCAATCTCGCCGCGAGAGATTAATCCAAGTAATGACCGTCGAAATCGCGTTCCGTGGGCGTTTTTGCTCCCTCTTTCACTCTCTCTCGCTCTCTTTCTCTTTCAAGTGGCCAAGGGCAAGCCGAATTAACGATGACTCGCTATTCCGAAAGGTGATCTAACAACCTTGTAAGGTTCACCAAGCAAAACGAGCCATCCCATTAAGTGATATTACATGTCTGTGAAGTAGACTCACGTGACCCATTCCCCAAATGACATTTTTCCTGATCCATTTGTAAACTTAACGTTTGTAAAAGGTCCCTTCGATAGTTCAATACTGTTGAATACAAATTCTACTGAATAAATACACTATAAATCTATTAATAAATCTACACTCAAATAAAACTGCTATTTTAGTAAATATCACAAAAAATAGTTATTTCTATTTCGCATGATTCTAATTATGCTTACGAAGACAAAGGGGCTATACAAAATTCTCAGATCAAATTGCAAAACGTTTATTGATCTACGTTATCGCGAATTACGAGGCCACAGAAAAACCGTAAAAAAGTGTACTAATGTCTGAACAATAGAAAACACTTGTGTCGGATTGCAAAATCTTTATCACCGAATTTTATCGTGGTTGGTTTTCGCGAAATATCACTTGGCTCTGGCGTCGCGGGTAATCGATGCTGTTTAGCGAATGGTACGTCATGCCAACGATAACGTGGAAGACAAATATAGTCGGATGGACAGCAGGGAACGGGCTGAGTAAGGAACCGTATTAGGAATTGCGCTCGGACATCTGGCCACGCGAAGCCTATGGATACCCCGATAAATGCTCGACACTCAATAACTGCCCGATACCGTGTCGATCCATTAATCACGACGAACTTGCCTGATGAACGCATCCTCTTTCTTTCTTAGGAAATTAATGCCTTCATTGATCAGGTTCTATTGCATCTTGGTGTCTCGTAAATGACCGATCGCTGTTAAAAGGGGAAGGAACAAGTTGTTAAGTTGATTAGTTATTAAAGGATAGTGACATCCGATTGAATACTAAAGAAACAAATCCATAGTTTTGTAGTTTAAGAATATTAAACATTGGAAATGTTAAATTAGTAGTTCAATTAGCTGGAAGATAATTGTAACATTAAAGTTGCTATGGTAGAATGTATAGTAGCTGTTTAGGAAATATGGGATTAGTATCAGTAGTCATATTAATACTCGATACTTTTAATAAGTGTAGATTATATTTCATTTAAAATGGTAATGGTAAAATTAAATATTTATCTCTATTAATTATTATTATTATGTAAAACCGATCAATCTTCTTCAGAGTCAATAATCCTTTTGATCTCTGTAAGTTTGAATAGAACGCGAATCCTATATTGATTATTATCGAAGGGGATGCAATTCGTCGAATGACGCGACGATCAAGGAGTCAGGAAATTTTTGGCTTGATAGTGGCCCTGTCGTGGTCCACTATGAGTCAGGAGGAGGAGCGTGACGTCAGTTGGTAAAGGCAATACCGCCGTATATGTATAAAGTCTGATGGTCCAAGGCCGACGATGTGGCAATCCTATGCGCTCAGCCTTAGCACATATTAACCAACGTTTAACCACCGCTCGCCCGTGCAAAATCGACTGGGATTATCCACTTGGATAATGAAGTTAATGCAGTCGCGTGTCTAGTCGCGAGATGCGCGCTATCTCATTCTACTCCACTGATTTCAACCTCTTTCCTATATCTTTATTTCTTCAAATATCCTTATTACTCTTTGAGAGAATTTTTTTTAAAATAATATTGACATTCCGCTTAGTCCATGTCAATGAACTCAATACAATATTATTCAGATTTAAACGATCAAATTCGTATGTATATAAAAATCTGCACTCTACTTATTAGACATCTCGTTTGCATATCATTAGAGATGGATTTTAGACAAATTTCTCTATAACTGTCCTCAAAATTACGACTGGCCAAATTGACAGGATTGAGTTCGTTCGAGACGGAAGTCGCGTTTCGCGAGTCACAAGCAGCGCGTCAAGCCTAAATATAATTCGGCGAAAGGCAGAAAGCGCCGAGCTGAAATTTCTTGACCTACACGAATGCAGAGAGTATCGTAAACTGGCGTAGAGAAAGACTAGAACCGAGAGAACTTACTGCCGGACTAAACCGCCTTATGCTATTTCGGATGAGTGCTCTTGCTCGTGGAATCTAATAATATTCGGAGTATCCATGGACGAGGATACTCATCCCGTCAGGAACGCTATGCTTACGGCTTCTCGTAAAAATTGTAATCGTAAGGAACTTTGCGAAACGATCAAGTTTATGTCTCACTTAATAGAGATGAACTCCAGACATTCAGAAATAAAATCATTATATCTTAACGATATTTCTATGAAGGAACTTAATTTGGAAGAAATTTTATTTCTGTTGTATTCTAGAAATTTAGTATAGATTGACGGAAAAGAGTATTTGTTTAGAATGGAGTAAGAATCGATTTAATGATAAATATAAATTTCCAATCATTGAGATCACTCAATTCTTCCTAATAAACCCTACGGATACCATGCTTATGTAACGATAACCATTATATAAATGTCGATTCGATATTATGTCACTTTGACGAATGCAATTTTAGCCGGCTCGATTCGTAAGTGACCATTTGAGCTCGACCTAGGTTCTCCGCTACCTCGAGATGACCGTCGACTTTTGCTTCTACGTATATGGCATGGTGATTTAACTCTTGATCATCGATGTGTGTATAACACAGAATGTAATTCGGATTCTTTGACTGTAACATAGCATCTTTAATAATTCTTTCGAAAATTACCGATCACAAAAATAAGCAGCAAATATATCCCTACAGAAAATAGCGTTAATTTTCGTGATTTTATTCAATGCAAAATTTAGAGGAAGCCCTCAGTAACTGATGACTTAAAAATGAATTTTAAATAAAAATTTACACGCTAACCGTTTAAATAAAAGTACAGAAAACTTTTACAAAAGTCTCAAAGATATTGAAAAATACATCAGCAATCAAATATAACACTAATATTTTCCAATGAAGTATAAGTACCATCTCTAAAGCAAACACTCTACTCCAACCCTCATTTTTATGCTTCGAGTGGTTGCAGTAATTACACGGGTGCATTTGAATACTGCATAAACCTTTGCACTTCGCGTCTCATTATTGTTGTTTGCTAAAAGGACTTGCAAAGAGGAAGCAAAAGCTTGTAAATCAGAGGGATATATGCGACTCGACGCACGTTGCTAGTTTTGCGGAAGAGAGTAAGTACACGCACTGATAAGAAAATTTGCTTGCCGCGTGCGATTCGCACATACACGCATCTTCTCGAGGCAAACACGCCGCACTACGTTATGACGAGAGGAGCACGGTGATATCATGCGTATTAATACTTCTGTATCATAAGCTTTGTTTCGCTGGATAATTTTTTGCTTCACTCGTGAGAGTATTGTTTCTGTTGCCAATGGAATTATCTTTCTACACTTCATCGGATATTAATCACTTTGATGGCATTTGGTGCTTGTAGTGTTGCAGCTACTAGGATTAGTAAATATATTAATTTACAGAATTTTGTGTTCCCTTATAACGGAGAAAATAAACCTCAGACATTTGATTGAAATTCGCACTTTAAAACAGGATTTAAGTCGATTTTTCGAACTGTGCGAATGTTTGTATTTATTGAAATTCGTGAAGAGTGACATCATTATTTTTAATCGCGGCTACAGCAAATTCCGCGGGTTTCGTAACGAGCTACGGCAAATATTGCGTGCGATATGCTCGTACGTATACGTGCGTTGGTAGCAGCACTCGAGAAATTTAAATTGCGAATGTTTCGCGATCGAACAGATTGTTTATGCGGATGAGAGTCAATTCTGAAAGTTTCTACAAGCGTGAAACTGTAAGGAATATAGTGAGATCGAAACCTAAGAGAGTGAGGGAGACATAAGTTCAAGTTGGAACTGTCGCAGTGGAAACGGAAATACATGGTCAGACGACCGTTTCTGTTTGCGTCCTTGCATGTCGCATTTATGGCGACATTAATCACGGATTTCCAGGGGCACGATTATCATCCGAAGCAGTCGGCTTACTTCTTTATCATTTCTTACATTAATCTCCCGAGTATTATATTACAAGTATCCACGTGCAATAAATTACATTTCTTACCAAACAATAGACAATTTTGTCCTCAAGATAAATTAGATACCATTTACATTTAAAAAATTTCCTTTGCGAATAAAAATTTTATTAATTCATCATTGCCGATAAGATTGTAATGACTATTAAGTTCGTGTTATTAAAATTTTTGACAAGATATTCATTAGACATTAATTTTATAACGAATAATACAGATAATCTTTTTTAATTAAGCCATTGGTAGATAGTGTTAAAGAGATAATTGTCAGTTTCAATATCGGTGCTTAGGTATATTAAAGTATCCATACTGAATTGCACAATCGTTTAGATCAGTTCCGATAGAATATTTTAGCATAAACGATGGTACAACATTCCCCTGTTCACACTCGATTAAGTCTGACTTCGAGTAAGATACGATTATCCAGATAGTCGCAAACAAATTGCGGCTTATTACGTTCCAATGATTAGAGAATGATCTTTCCGCCAAATAGTATTATTATAACGCCTACTTCACTGGAATTATCCAACACCCAGAGGATTTCCATTCCTAGTCGAAGTAGCTTTCAATTATCTTCGGTAAAAGGATACGTCAATTAATATTCCAGCATAAATATTTCATTTATCAGCGACAAGATGATGGAGTATTTCAGGTAGATGGTCACCTATTCAAACAAGTGTCTTGCGCGTAATCGAATCAGCATGTGGGTTTGAGTAGATGATCGAACAGAGAGGAACGAAGGCAAATAGTATTTCATAAACTTCCTAGTTGCATGACTACACGTGACAACTTCACCTTACGAATGCTTTTCTGTATTATTACACCTTTTGCTAATTGAAATAGCTAAATGCGAAGAAAATAAAGGCATAGTGTAATCTTAAGACAAGAATATTCAATTAAGTTATATTTTCAATTATGATTTTACTTAATTCATATTGATTAATTAAATCTCGATTTGAAATGAAAATATCTGAGAAATATCGTTGCAAGATTTATCGATCACGTTGCTACTTCCTGGTTACGTATTGGTTATTCTCCCGCTTTAATAAAAGTTTAATTCTCGACTGACTGGTCTAGTGACTGTTGGCGCGACCCACGACCGACTTCGACCTTAGGAAAACTTTCAGATCGGGCCCTTATCCGTCGCCCCCGCTTTTCTAAGAGCTCCTTTTGCAACTACAGTGATAATTCCGCTCGATCCTGGCACGCCTGTTCCGCGACTATTTCCACCTACTACATTCTTGACTCGCGATTCGGCAAGAACCCTAACTGTCTCTTGAGAACATTCATAAAACTGTCAGCTCACCAGTGGAAACTGGTCTCTTCTAATATTAGTATCGAAAATAAAATTGTGTCTGGAATATTAGTGTCAATCGAAGTCAATACTCGAGTAGTACCTTATTCAATCATCGACACTTTATCAGAATTCCTCTCTGGTAACTGATGATTCGAAATTGAAGAAAAATATTCCAAAGTATTATATTGAACAATAAAGAAATCAATATTATTTAACGATTGAAACGAATGATTGTGACTGAAGAAGGATATTAATATTAATTAATAATCGAAGAAGATCATCACCTGGATCCGCTTTTTTCGGATCACCAATGAGACAGTCCTTCCCAAGGCAACACCTGAACTTAGAATCACCTTCCATTGGAATCATACTGAAGATCGCAACATCCTCGTCCTTCTCCTTTGCTCTTTTTATCCTTTCTTCGCCGACCGTCTTCGTCTGTAGGTGCAGCTTGCTCGAAAGCCGCTCGCTCAGGGCATCCGTTGCCATTTCCCTTTCCGGTTAACTATCTCCTTTCAGCTTCTCGGCAATCGGAGAATCCGCGAGTGTTTCGCGGATCTTGATTAGAGTAGAAATAACTCGAGTAACCAGTTCTTTATCACTCACGGACTTCACTGACAGCTAACTTTAGATTTGATCATCGCAATAATCTTGTAAAACTGACGAATCGTTGATACGCCACTAATAGTGTCAGTTTGTTAAGGAAAATCTTTGGAGGATGGTTCAGTAGAGGATCGAAGGAAGCAAAGATGCTTCTGGATAATGTCGAGGATATTTACGAAGCGGTTTGGCACCAGGAGATCTTGAGTTTCGCGCCTCCACGCGCACAACGAGAGAAGCTAGCGTGGTTCGAAAACCGAGGTAAGAGAAACGAAGAAAGAGAACCAGAAGCAAGAACCGGTGCCGAATAACGAAAGCTGAATGAATCGGGCGTGCGATTGGCCCGAAGTCTTGCGAGCCACTGAAGCACACCGGGAGAAGCCGGCTGGAGTCAACCAGCCGAGCAGGCGCGCACCGTCTTTTACTGTGTGATAACTCTGAGCTCCTATACTACCCGCTCCACCGAACCACACTGCCACTATCCTCTTCACTATATCGTATGCTGCTGAAACTAATGATCCTTTGACTCATCTCGTTCTATAGAGTCTACTGCTGGAATTTACCAGTGTTTAGCTCGTTTCCTTGACTCAATATTTTTGGATTAAAGGGGTCTGCGTTTAAACGAGCTTCTCGTGCTAAAGTTGGAGGCAAGAAGTTTCAACAGTAGTGGCCCTTATTTCGATGAATATAAAGAGGATCGTTTGGATAATCGATTTTTGAGAAAAAAATTCACAATATTTTCTCTGCGTAAATTGCATCCTTTTTTAAAAAAATATTTCCGAGATATTGTGAGGTCAATGAATGACTGACAAGTTGAAGTCAATGGCATTCCACAATCGAATTTAAAAGGCTCCGAGTGTAATCAGTAACAGGTGTACTCCAGCTGGTGTTTCGCTCAATAAATTATGCCTCTACCACGCGAGCAATTGCCCAGAGAATAATTAACCGGGAGAACGAGCATCATTCTGATTGATGAGCGTGAGTCACTGATTTTTATTTCCAATCTGCAATGCGTATATTATTTTCTTCTGCCTGTTTCGATAAGGAAAGCGCCTTCTCGAGATGTTAGTCGACAATTATAGGAATATAATATTTTAACCCCTTAACCTACGATTTAGATTCGAAGATGTTGGGCCGAAATTGTATACAAGTTCGCGCAGCGTTCGGGACGTTCGCACGACTTGGGTACACGCCGATCCGGGCAATTGTAAACATGACTGACATCGCCCGTATTATTCCACGTAATATTTACATCGGGCCCGATCACCGTACGCGGGCTATGCCCGTAATATTTACTTCTGGCCCGATCACCGTCCGCGGGCTATGCCCGTAATATTTACTTCTGGCCCAATCACCGTACGCGGGCTATGCCCGTAAAATTCGGGTTTGGCCCAACCATCGTACGCGGGCTATGCCCGTCATTGTAGGTTAAGGGGTTAAAGTGATACTTGTAATCATCAATGACAAGAGTGCGATTATTGTCCACAGTGCTATCACTTGTGACACCAATCCTTTTTCCAGAAAAAATGTCTCATTTTTGTCGAACGACTAAACCTTCGATAAGCTTCGTAGGAGAATTTACCTCCTGATGACTAATGCGATACGAGTTGACGCGGAGAAGCATTCATTTTTTTCAAGCTGTATCTGTTTTAATCGACAATTATACGATATATCAATCATTTATGCGAGATGACCTTATTTCGCGTTTATTATAATAAGAAGATAATTCGATTTCACGGTTCACATTAATGTGTCAAGACAGATACATCAATCAACTTGGTAACGTCGACCTTAGTTAAGACATATCTTTCTCGATATTCAAATGAAAAATATTTCAATCTTAGTATCGCGAGGCCTCCAAAATAAAGTAGTCAAATACTCTTATACTTTTCGTGAAGCCTATGAAATTACTAGAAAATTAATAGAGATTTTTGCCAATTTGTAAAATAGAGATTTTATGAAAATGTCCAATGATGAAACAGTGTCAATTTCTCAGTTTGCAATACTTTAAGGAGATTCTAAGTAAGAGAGTCAAGGAAAAAGCGGCTATTAAGGTAGATGGTTCTTCCGTGATCTCGGAAATGGTTTGGCTATGCCATGGTAGATTCTACGGAGCGATGTGCGACTCGAAAGGTCGAACCGTATACGGACACGCGCTGGCACCGAGTCATTTTCACGGCCGCTTCCACGGTTACCCTGTATTAACTGGTGCTTTTTATCTGTCAGAACTGAAATTAGGTCTTAACGAGACTCCCACGTATTCTGACCTTCGAACTGGTAACACATAAATTCAAACGGATCCACTAAGCTTAAATTACTAGTTGTCTTTGGCTACCTGTTCGCATCATTTCCTACCTCTCACCTCGTAGAATCTACTGTTTTAATTGGGTCAATATAAACAAGAGTTTCGCATCGAGAAAATATTGTATTAAAAAGTATCGAGATACGAACAGTAATAAAAAAATCAATACTAGAGGAATCAAAAAGGATGCGGGTAATTTTCGAGAATTCGATTAGATAGGACAAATTTGTAAAATCGGGACATTGGCCAGCTGGCTTCTAAAGGTGCTTGCGTCCTTCAAACTGGCATTTAAATGCGCCCTTTATACAGCAATTTTAGAACTACCGCATAATTTGGACTCGAAATTAAATTGACCAATTAATTCTGTCTTCAACGTCTTTATCTTCACTGTCAGCAAACAGCTCTTATTTAGATTTCATCACTTGGGTGGATAGATTCGAAACTATAAGTTCAGTTATATTGGTCGATCGTAAAGCACTCTCTGCCATTAAAACAATCGTGACTGCCTTTTGCGTTAACAGTATTCGATCTTGTTTACCCTCGAATGTTCTTGACCGAATTATCCCTTCGCTTATAATCTGACGCTCCATGAAACTATTAGTGTTTGCTGCCACACCTTTCCGTCTGATTAGTTAACAATTAGACTCATTAAAAGTGAATTATCCTCTTGCTCTATACATATATCCAATTTGAAACACAGAGAAAATTGAAAATGAATTATGTGGAAAGAATTGCGAAAAATCAAGGTGTCTGATTTGCCCTTCAATTTCGCGTCTCTTTCATGCAAACAGAAACTCTTCAAGGTTCCTCCAGAAGCTTGTTTGCGAAAGTTGAACCCGTGCATGAAACTTTACTGAATAGTTGGTAATATATTTTTCAAAGAACTTGGATTTACTATCAGCAACAAGAATAATGTTTCATAGAGGAATTAAAATTGATATAAACGATAACAATTGAATTTCTCCGTAATGCTAATCGATTTCCGTCGTTTCAATGCTTTTCTTTTCGACGATGAAGATTCTAATGTTTACGGGCTCGCTCAGACAAGATTAATGTAAGCACAATAATTAAGTCATCTACGGTTGACGATCCGGCGTGCCACCGGTAACGCGAGAATTAGGCGTAGGTGTGAGACTTTCTTTCGTCGAAGCAGCTGGCAATAATTGGCGCGAGTCTGGAACGTGGGCCTTGACTCGGTTACCTTAATAAGAAACACCGAATGCAAGATCTATCGCCTCTCTCTCCCGAGCGTGATTCTCTCCTTCGTCGGTGATCGCTATCGTGAATCATGCTTGGGGTACGATCTTCGAGCAAAGAATCCAAAAAAAGTTTCAACAGTTTTCAATTTCGAAGAATTATCCCTATCTCTAATCGATCAATAATTAAATTCTCGGTGGATCCCTTTCCTGACCCTTTCGTGATATAGAAAATTCAATAACTCTTTTTTAACCGGTTAGATCAATTCTTAACGCGAACAACGATGATCCCAATGCAACCTTGTCGGTTCTGCTCAGTAATTGTGGTATCAATTAAAAAAAGTGTGTCTTTTGTAGAATAAGCGTACTCTCAATCAGAGATAAGGTTATCTGTATGTATTTTGAGTCCGCATGCACGATGACTAACCAGCAGGAGTCGGCAATGGGCGTCGGTTATCGGAGTAAAGGAGCCACCTCCTCGTCGAGTGACGAGAGGATCGATAGCTAAGCCGATTGACAGCAATGCGCTAGGTAAAATTACGTACCAGCACGGAAGATCTCGCCGCATCCATCGCAACGGCTGGCAAATTGGGCATCGTAGCAATTGCCGCAGTAGATCTTGTCTACCTTACTACCAAACTGCTTGTCCACCAAGGACACTCTGCACCTGTTGCAGAGGAAGCAGGCCTCGTGCCAATGCTTATCCTTGTACGACAGATCCTAAAAACAATGTTACAATCGTCATTTTCTAGCTTACGCTCGTTAACCACCTTAATTACTGTTGCCGCGTGACAATTAAGTCCATTAGGCGCGAATAGAATCTCGTCAAAGCCACCCAGTAATCTTTTCCCTCTCGCTCTCTCTCTCTCTCTCTTTCTCCCTGTAATTTGAATTATAACTCGCGACTCGATGTCGTAACGTAAACAGATCTACCAAATTCAACGAATCGCTCAGTACACGTAACTTTAAATAACTAGAAGCTTTCCGACAAAACATCATCCCAGTATCTATCATTCACAATGTTCGCAATATTTGTGTCTTGCACAAAAGATTCCCATCTGCACAAGGAACAAATTCTATTTTTCCAGTTGTCCTCTGGTGTCGAAAATCTTGACACTTGAGAATTAAAGAGCCCAGTTGAATTTGCACGTGGTTTTTGCAGCGATGCGAATGTAAGGAAGAAACTTATGAATTACTGCGCAGATTCCTTATAACACATTCAGAGGTGACAATCTCGGCTCGGCTTTTGTGTCTCGATCACAAAAAGCGAACGAGCGAGCGGATGATAAATCGAGGGAGCAGATCATCCCGCATTGTGTCAGGATTTCATCGCGAGGAACCGAGAACAATTCAACTCCGGAGAGTAGGTGGAAACGATAGTTCTTTTTTTTTTCCTCTCGTACCTTACCGGTTTCGTCGAATTCCACTTGGTATCATCGGTCAAACTACATTTGCACGTGGGAGTGAGAGGAATAATGTCACCTTTCGATAGTTGAATATACATTTTTTTTTTTCAACAGGATTAGACAGTGGCGGACAAACGAAAGTTTAATATTGAAACATATATATTTCTTAAAAGCGTTGAATTTTTCAAAGCCACGAATATTAAATTGAAAGCTAGAAATGAAAAAAGTATTGGGAAGAACGCATAAGATCTTTTTGGAAAACGATTTGTGTTAGAATTACCAATGGTCATCTACGTGTGAATACTGACTTTACGCTTTCTTTTGTCCGCCACGATGGGTCATAAGCTAACATAAGATATATATGCGTTTTAAGCCCGTGGCAAAGAGAGAGACAGCAGAAATAAGTTCTCGAGTAGTCCGATATGGGTAGCAGCACCTGCATCATCGCGGCTATTTCTAGGAATGAGTAAGATGACGCCCATGCTGCTGCTGCTCTGTAGCCCCAACACTATCGCTACCAAGACCGTAATTATTCCTTGCCTGCTAATTACCCATTTTTCGCGTACTCCGTGCCGAACATGTGATAAAAGACACGAGCATTAACGTCCAATAGTATTTTTCCCTTTTACCGTTAACACCTGTTTCTTTTGGATGTTGATAGACTCTGAGATCATTCTGAGTGAATTTGACGAGAAAATACCAGCTAGTTCTGGTACAATGAGATTCTCGGCCACAGAAGCGTACTCTCCGTTAAGTCTTTCGCACTGGGAAGTCGGATATGTAGTCCGTATTACATTTCTTCGCTTCAGCTCAAATTATATTCCACGTCAACAATTCTTCTAGCTTAACAAACCAAAGAATTCAAAATCTTCGATTCGAAATATTTCGTTTTTTAAATACTACTCGTGAATATTTGCGAATCATGTTTGTAATCCAATTACAGTAATAGTGAAATCTTGATTTTATCATTCATGATCAATTTTAAAGTAGGACATTGGAGAAATTAAAATATTAATTTCAGATTTGTCCTTTTCTTTCTTTCTGTTTGAAAAAGAATTCCGAAGCTTCCACTTCTGTGGCCTTAAACCATAATTAATTTGAACTGATGGCTCGAGGAATTTGATTTTTTCAGGAGAAATTGAAACGTACCTTCGAATCAATTCCGATGATTTTGTTGCATTCCTCGCAGCCATTGGCGAACACGCTCTCGTAGCACTTGATGCAGTAGGGATGCTCATCCCTGAGGACGTAACGCTGTCCAGTCAAAGACTCGTCGCACTGCCAGCAGCAGAAGTGGCCGCTATGCCAGTCCTTGTTCATCGCCTTCGTGTACTCGCCACTGAAAATCAACTGGAACGCAAATGCCCGTTTTAAATTCTCGTTCTCTTGTGTCTCGGGCTTCTTCTCTCTACGTCTTCCTAAGATTCGCATTAGGCTGACGAACTCATTTTCTTCCCCTCTCGTCTGTCTGAGCGCACTGTGGCTTCCGGGAATGGAATTTTACTACTGCCAGTGACTTTATATCTAATTATGCATGCAGCGAACATACACATTTCTTCATACAAATAAATACGATAGAAGATAAATGTTAAGTATTTTTTTTTTTAGATTTCTAGGATCCTTTCAATTGAACCGCTTTCATAATAATTGCACGACTACTCATTTTCGAGGTTTACGTTTTCAATTCCTCAGTGTAGTCAGACAGAAATTCATTGCAATCACTTTGCAATTTAACTTTTGATCTTCGAATTGGTCTTAATTTGTAGAATTTAACTAGACGTTTTAACAAGTTAATATAAAATGTTATCCGGATCAGTAGGTATCACACGAAATGTTACTTGATCATGAGGCATGTTATCAAGACAGTTTTTGTTTTGCGATTAAATAGCAAAAGAATCTACGAATTCTCGTATTCTCTGCTTCTGGAAGTTCTCCAGCGCGTTAGATGAAATTCTTTTTTTTCCCCCCGATAAAATCTGGAGCAGATAGGTATGTAGTCTTTGCACGCTTCTCTCGCGGCATTATCGTCTTTCTCGACTCGTTGATTCCTATCCTGCTCCAACGGAGTTCCTCACTCTCTCTCTCTCTCATTCTGACATTGTCGTGTCGCATTTCGCGGTGTTGGAGAGTTTGGAGAACGGTAATTCGGTCGTGCTGGTAAATATGTACCTTGGTTGAGTGCTGTTGTATGTGCTGGCTGAGTATTTTTGTACTAAGACATATTTTCGTGGAATAGGTAGCTATATATATATACACAAATATAGATATTATGTATAGAATTTTATGAAGATTTGCGGACTGCGCTTTTGAGTAAGAGACTTGGAGAGTTCCCTTCTCGGTCTCTTTATTTCTCTGTTTTATTCTTTTTCGAGTGTTATTCTAAACTGCGAAAACACCTGGAGCGCCACCCAATCGAATGGAACAGCAGAATTTGTCCCTCGAAATTGTGGCTCTTAGTCACGAAATGCCAGGGGAATCCGACCTGCCCGAATCTCAATTTGGTCTGGCTCGAACTTCGCGTGACAGACCGGAAGCGCCGTAACCGGGAGGATATTTTCGGACGCTTGGAAATTCGCGAGGAAGGAAGAGAAACGTTTAGATTCCACGCTCTTGAATCTAGATTATCTATCTAGCGAAATAGACTGCGGAATTGAATCTGGAAGGAAAATGAAATGTGCCAAGAAATACCAGTCGAAAACGAGGTACTTCGTGAGAGAAGAAATAATTCTACAAGGTTGATTTTCAATGAAACACTTTACGGACGAATCGAAGGGTTGCAGATTTTCACGTGGAATTTCAGAGTTGCGAGTCGAAGACATTATGGAGAAGGTGACGATACTCTAGTCGAGGAGATTTCTTCGGGTAGCGCCCAAGGTCTCGATCGAGAAGGGTAGTGCAACCCCCTTGGCGATCGGTTGATCGAGAAAACAGAACCGAGGGTAAAAGAAGAATCCTAGAAGGATATCTGCAGCCAGCACATACTCTTCGATGGCGTGGTGGTTGTTCTGCGTGCTGTCGACCTCGGTGATCGTGACCTCGGCGTTCTGATCGTGGCTCTCCCTGCGCTTGGTTGTCTTCTTCACTTTGCGCACCTTGCGCTCGGTGGTCGTGTACACTACACTGTCTACGTCCGCCATCCTGTATGGTGGTGGTGGTGGTGGTGGTGTGTCGACCGACGACTACTGGACTCAAAGATGCGACGGCTGCTTGACTCTCGCTTGGTCTCTTCCCGAGGGGAACAAAAAAACAAGAGCGGCGCGGCGCTTTTCCTCCGGGCGTCGAAAAGAAATCGGAGCGGCGACTGTGTCGGTCCGTTCGAAGAGTGGCCAGCGGCTTTCGAGCTTGCGAACTGACTGAAATCTAGGATCGGTTCGCTCCGGGCGTCATCATATCGGGACGCTATTTTCGGCGTCCCGACGACTCCAGAAACGACGCGCGCCTCCTCTTCTCTTCTCCTCCATCTTTTTCTCTCTCTCTCTCTCTCTCTCTCTCTCTTTCTCGTCGACACGGATACTCTGTCTCCGCTGAACCCCTCACCCGTAAAACTCTCCTCTCCTACTTCACTCCCTTTTCTGCTTCCTCTTCGTCCTCTTCATCTTCTCGCTTCACCCTCCTACTCCTTCACGAGCTCAACTCCACCTTCTCCTCCCTCTCTTCCTCATCCTCTTCTTACTCCCGATTCTTGCAATGCAGCGTGCCGGGTGCAACTTTTCTACGACTCTCTGCCCTCTCTCGTTCCCTTTTGCACTCGCTTCCTGCTCGATCTCTCTCCTTCACTCTTCTTTGTCTACTGACTCTTTACTTGCTTTGCCATCCCTTCTTGCGTCCAACTTGTCCTTTGCTCATCGTTTCTTTCGCGGAAGATACCCTGGCGAATGTCTCTTTTGCCTTTGGTCATTTCGATGGATGACCCATCTGCATGGCGGATTACAGGCTCACGCTTACTCGCTTCAATTCCATGCTTCTCTTCCTTTCTCTCTAAGCTCGTCCCTTCGCGACTATTTCTGGAACGACCTGTACCCGACATTAGTCTTCTCTTCTTCCCTTCGTTTCTCTTCTCTCTTTGAAGCTCGTGCAAGACGCGAAACAGGGTCGATGTAGTTTGCGAATTCCAATCAAATAGCAAGTTTGGATCGAACATTCATCGCAATTATTGGTAATACCCGATTTGCGAATTCCAGATTCTTTTCTTTAAGCTTGATTCTCGCGATTCTCCCGAAATTTGATGAATATATCCCGAATGACTATGTTGTGTCTTCGACTGGCTTTTCTATTTTATCATGAAAATATTAATAATGTGCTGAATGCCTCGCTGACAAGTAGATATAGCAAACGTCTGACTGCTGCAATATTTAATTTTAGGATATCAAGCGGTACCTCAAGGATTGTGCAACTTTGCGAATGTTTACAGTGACATGATGCGCGACAATAAACGCGAGTGGATCGTGTTCAACCTGCCGTACTGTCAGTTTCTAACGAGTGCTGCTTTACAAACAGGCCAACAGCAAAACGTTTTACAATGACAGTACTTCATAAAATTCGTGTTGGACTGTCTCTACGAACGACAGGTAGAACTATGAACGTTTGCTACTCGATGTAGCTTCGAGTTATTTCCAGCTCTCGATGGATCGAATAGAATAATAATTAATAAAATAGAAATTGTTTAAGGATTTACTTTGAAAACAAATGAGGTGAACAGATTAACTGCTATATAGTCGTTCCTGATATTCAGCATTAAAATTGCGTATCTTTAAACGTTGGAATAATATATCCCGCACATTTCCGAGATTTCATTTTGGTTTATTATCGGTGACCTCCAAGCAGACGAATGTGTTAACAAAACTGTCGGAATCGAAAAGCACAATTGCGCTTTGTCTCGCATTCTTTTCAATGTCTCATCGTCCAATTTCCTGAAACGTATTTCCTCGGTTCGATGAGTTGACGCGCTGCCAAACAGGTGGTTGCTACGTCGCGCGGGGGTGAAACACGCGAAAAATAGAATCGGGGGAAAATAGAGAAAGAAATCCGCGGGGGTAATTGGGTCGGAATGTTTCACACATCACCAATACCCCTTCGTCTACCCACGTACGTCTACGACCACGCGCGGGCGTTTTCCTTCCTTCCTTCCTTCCAATGTTAAGCTGCTCTCCCGACGATTTGTTAATCTCTATTTCAGTGATATTACTCTAAATTCTGCTATTAGTCTACACCTCTACCCTTTCCTGCAATTCTATCTCAGAATTTCCTCTCGAGTAGAATAAACTAGAAACAATATTTATCAGAAGAATTTTTACAAATTTTTTACAATGAGAACAATATTGATACATATAGCCCAAAATATAGTGATTTACAAACGTTTGTCACCGTTTGGAAGATACCTTTGAACGTAAAGGCTTCAATTCAGTTTACCAGAATGCTTGCAATTATCTAGTGCAATGTCAGGTTCAAGGATCACCGTCACCCAGAATCGAAATCATAGATAAACTTATTCATTTCACAATGTACAAACTTCTCTGGATAAAACCCCCGTTTGGAATAAAAAAGCAGAAGTAAGCATTGGTTGCTTCACACAGTGGGATTAATTGGCACGGATGGTCATATCATCGAGGTGCTCCAAAAATACGGTGCCACGACCGGGTACCAGTATAAATAGTCATAAAATGAAAATCGGGCGCGACAAGATGCGATCGCCCACAGGAGGGAAGAAGAAGAGCTCGACATCCGCGGTAACATAATCTTCTTTGAGCCAAGGGGTGCGGAAGATACGTCCGATTAAAAATACCGCTCTCGCGAAAAAAGTGGCCAGGCCAAAAGGAGGGCCTGTGGTGAATTCGACATCGAATCGCTTGAAAGTCAGAGGAAGAGAAAAATAAGAAGAAGAAGAAGCTGTTGACTGTCGCAGCCCCCTGAAAATTCCGAGCTCTTCGTCGCGATATGTACGTATATTATTTGCAGACGGGCATGAGATTGATATTTTGGGAGACCCCACGCGAGTCACACGGCACCAATAAACGCCACGAAACTCCGCGAAGACTTCTCGCATCTCATCCGAACGAATATTAAGCAAATATCTCACTTTGAGATTCGATATTCCTTCCTTCTTTCAAGGGTTGTACTACAATGCCTCCTTAATGGTTTGGCCACCCGGAATATATATCTGTGTCTTGACAGAGTTCTACTGACCGTGACACCTTTCAAGCCAACAATCTTAATGAGTGAAGAGTCGAGAGTAATTGTTTCTGGGATTCTTCCCTCTTACTTATGTTAGTGAGCTATTGCCAACAGGCAAAGTCCTCACGATTGAAAGATGGCATGAAGAGTATTGAGTAACACGTGGGAGTGTGGAATCACAGGATTTACACAAATCTAACTCTTTCAATACGAGCAAATCACTACGTATCCTGGTAACTACGTTAATAGGAAATCTATATTAATTCTGACATTGGAATATTTGAAATACAATCACGAAAAATGTTATTCGCTCGATTATCCGAATCTCCTTTCCCTGAATCTAATTTTCTCGTGGTATGCAGTTCCGACCTCGATGCAATTCCCGAGGCCAGCTCGGGATAAGCCCCTAGCACCTGTCCTATAATTCTTATTAATATCATCGTGGCGAGCCAGCGGCTTACGCGTTCCCCGACAAAACAAAGCTGTGAAATATTTCATATACCGCGCACGCGTGCATTCTACTGCCACGATGGAATCTCTCAATGTCCTAATGATCAGTCGACTTTAGCGAAACATTTAGGGACATGTGGTAAGTACGGATGGTGTGAAGAAGAGTATCGTGAATCCTAGTGACAAGTTTCATTGTTATCTGGGTGAGTAAAGACAAACTGAAGGGTGTGTGAAGGTGTTGAGAGAGACAGGGGAACACCGTTCATCAACAAATTTACCCAAAAAGCATTGTTTTGATCCGGAATCGCGTACTGTATGGGCCCGACGTCACCACTCACATCTTCGGCATCGACGTAATCCTCAGAATCGAACGACGTCGAGGACCTGTTCTTTGAGCCACGCTCCTTAAGGATATCGTGGATTTTCTCGTAATCGTCAACCTCAGCCTCCTCGAAACTCGATATCCTCAGCAGCTCAGATTTGTCCTTGAGCGGGTTCTCGATGGCAGCGGTCGCATTAGTCAGCATGGTATTATTTCGTGCATCCTCGTCGCACTGTTCTCTGGAGGTGGACTTGAATCGTCTATTCTTGAAGGACTTCTTGCCAAATCTGTCGCGAGTCGTCAGGTCCCTCCTGCTCTCGGAGAGACCCACCACGGATCCATCCAAGTCATCGAGAGCCTCCTCGTCGAGTAGTTTCTCCTCGAAGCTGGTCTGAACTTGGACCGACACGCTCTTTCTACTGTCCGACCTCGAGAGTGCTGGACTACCCAGTGGCGAGGTGTTCGTTGACTCGTCTCGATAAAGTTCACTGTTCGTCTGAACGGATATATCAGACTTTCTTCTTTGTGGTTCGCGGTGCCGCTTCGACTTCCTCGCGCTCAGATTCTCCGCGGACTTGCTTACTTCAGCATTTCGCGACTTCAATCTCGTTGATTTCCTCACGATCGTCGTAGACGACTTTGTGGATCTTTTCTTTTGACTGATGGGTTTAGTTGTCGTGGTAGTTACTTCAGTTTGTGATACTAACTTTTCTTCGAGTCGCGAACCTTCTTTTTCCTCTAATGGCACGGGCTCAGCACTATTCGCTCGATCGTTTTCGGACTTGCGAATCGATTTCGACTCGCGAGACCGTGCTAAAGTTACTTCCGGTGATCTTGAGTGGGATTTACGCAGAAGTTTCTTCGTGTACATTCTCACTTCGTGGTCGGATTCATCGCCGGAGGATACGTCGTCCGAGAGTACCTCCTTAAATCGCTTGATAACCGGTATTTTCTCGAACGATTTCATGGTGGGTGCTTCGTTTCCCGAGTCATTATCGAAAGAAGTACCTTCGTTGCTCGAGAAGTCGGATTTCGATAATTCATCGTCAATTCCGTATGGAATTGGAGTCGGAACACGGACATACTTCTCAGTAGTTGGTGGTACCAATGATAGTGGTCTGTCCAAAGAACTACCTTCCGCTCTCGCAGCACTATCCTCATCCTTGCAAACCTCTCCCTTCGTCTCGTATCGTTCATACTCCTCTTCATCTTCTTCGTCTTCTTCCTCCTCTCCCGTCTCGGCGCTTCGTGCCTCGCTGTCCTCTACCAACAAGTTGAAGTCCGGACTGAGTCTGGAATCCGGCCTGGATCCCCCTAGAAAGTCTCTGGTGCTGCATTCCGAGAGCGTGTTGCATTCGAAGTTCTTGTCGATCGAGCGGAGCTCCGTTCGGATCCGCAGACTATACTCGTGCAGGTTCTCAAGCTTCCGCTTCGCGCTACGGGGTAGTTTCGCGTCGCTTCCATGACTAAAACTGCAGATGGAATCGTGAATACTGAGAGTATCACAGGTTGGTTCATGATAAGAGAGACACGGAGTGTTTGGGGAACTGAGACTAATCAGGACCCCATCCGAGACGTGCTTAAGGCAAGCAAGTAATTCGAGGACACCGACGCAACCCACCAGCACCGACAACATCAAGCCCATCTCGATTCAATCAAGCGGATTCTCTCGGTAAACGGGTATCATCGATCGTTCTCTCCGTGACATACTCGCAATAACCCTGTAACAGCCTCGAAGCCTCGCGGGGTCAAGTGCGGTCGAACGCTACGAAACCCTTCGACATCCTCGATCAACGTTCTTGGGGTCAAGGTTCTACTTCACCAGTGTATAAATCTCCCGAGTTGATCACTCTATCCGATCCTAACTGACATGTGCAACACACGGATCACCTAGACATTTGATTTCACCACGTCCCCTTCACCAGGCAGTTCATCGAGCTTCATTCAAATCTGATTTGTAACCGGCGTCAATTTGGGGACTCCAATCCAAAAGGAGGGAAATCTGGGTGACTTGGTCCATAGAGTTGATCGTTCCGCGTCGATCCCGCCGTTCACGGCGCGTAGATCCTCAAGTTGACGTCACGGCAAGGCAGGGACGGAGATAGATAGATAGGTGGTAGACGAGTTGGAAGACGTTGTTAACAGGACCTTAGGAGGGGCATCCACCACCCACGCGCATGGATCGTCGACTCCGCCGTAGGCAAGGCACTCTGTACTCCCTCGAGGGTAGTCGTGAGGGACGACGAGCCGTGATGATACTGATACTAATCTCTCTCTCTCTCTCTCCCCCTCTCCCACTCTCTTCTTTCTTTCAGTCTTACGTTAGTCGTCACCCGGAAACCACCTGTGGTAGGTGAAGAGGACGAGCGGAAGGATGATCGCGACGTCGACGACCACTACCGATCACGCGATTATCGGCTTATCCATGCGGCCGGATGGCGGCCAGAGAACTGTTTTATTTTGCGCGGCCAAAGCGTATAGCCCGCTGCTCGGGCAAACTGGTGGCCGTCGGCTCGTTATGTCGACGTAAGCTTTGACGGCGAGGATGGCCCACCGCGGCTAAAGGCTAAAGTTAGACCAAATGTCCCTGGACGCGAATCCCTGTCCTTAATGTGGCGTGCGAGCGGTGCCGCGATTGATCAGCAGCCATTGCGATCGTTAACTCTCGCCCGATTTGGCAGCGTACTACGACAATTATTGGCCTCTTCGGCTGATTGATGCACTCTTCTAATAACCGATGATCTGCCATCGACATTATTTCAGTTGGGCCGGTATGTTGCTTCTGTTGCTCTTGTTGACTCTTGCACATTCGATTCAACTTGAGCTCTGACTGACAACTCGACGCCACTGCCTGCCCACGTCTCATCATCGATCGATTTGTATTGTATCTTCTTGCCAGCGAACTAATGCGGACAATGGTCTTAATAGTGGACGACCCGTCTTGGACACGATGCCTTAGGTGAGACCTGTTGCGCCTGAATTTCGCGTGGGACGAACATGATAGACATTGGTGCGAATAGATCCACGCATAATGGCGGTTGTAGTACATAGGGAAATGTAGAAATACCTGCCGAATATTTGACGGATTTTTGGAGAATATATATATATATATCGTTATAACGAATTATTTCATAATTTTCAGCATCACCATGATTTTCAGAATTATTCTTTGCATCATCGTGTGGATGCATCTCGTGATTACTACAACTGTCATGTATCTGACAAAACTATTGTCACCGCCCCTATGTCACTTTAACGAAAGATCGCCCACTATAAAGTTTCTTCTATTTTCAAGTTTCAACCCAAGCCTCAAATATTCCCAATTGGACCAATGACCCATTAAATCTGGCTCCGTTTATTTCCACCGCGATTATGAGAAGAGTCTATCACTGAATAGCGAAGATTTATTTGTACATCTGCGTGCGAAAGAAGTCCAGAGGCAAATAGCTGGCGAGCAAGTTCCATAGTATTTACGTGGCCGAGTTACGCGGCCGAATTTCTGGCGTCACCGACGCAATTTTATTTCGGTTACTTCATCGGTTACGAACGAACGTCGGGCTGATTTTCGATACAAGTTTTGCGCGCGGTACGCGCCTCTGGCGTGGCTCCAACTCGATATCGAAATGGCGCGAGAGCCGCGGAGCTTATCGAACTCCCCGATGATCTATATTTGCAACTGTGGCCGTGTGGAATGCCGGAAGATCCGATAATTAACACTAGAACCAGTATCCATTAATATCCTCTCATTTCTATTAATAACCAGAATTATTGACGCCATTAAAAATATTCCATATAAAAAGAAAATGTTTCTTACGTGTAGTTTGTATACATAAAACTCGAAATAATAAATTCACAGTCTATGAATTCGATTTTTTCATTTCATGGCCCTCTTGCTACTATACTAGGATAAATAACGAAGATCCTGTTGCATTTCCAAATAAACCAACGAGCAACAAGTACGATGGAAAAAATGTCTAAAGAGCTATTTCACGTTATGGATCGTTCGTCAGCTTTAACGTGGATAAACATTACGGTGTTGTGGCAAGCGATACTATAATTTATGGCTAATAATTTATCAGTTACCTCGATGCTACGAGCGGTGTATGCAGCGCGATTGATTTGTAATTATGGGTTTGCAGGATAGATTACTGTCGTTCGAGAAATACTGTGTCATTATAGTTGGAGATAGAAGCGATTGGCGAGCGCGATAATGAAAGTCGACAAGTTGTAGCTTCGCGAGGAAACGCGATATATTGTGATTCCTGACTATAATGTATCGGGGTTTCATTGAGTTGGTTCAGGGCCGGTTAATTTTCACGGCGCATTTATTCGACACCGGAATTCATTGTGGCAGTGTAATTCTTTCGAGTGGTGTCACTCCTTCAACTGCCAGACGGACATTGTCAAATGTAGTGGATAATTTTAGCGACACACGTGGCTCGGTGAATCGTTAATTCGAGAACAGAGCGGAGGGATTAATCACCTCTTGTTTGAACCCCTCAGAAGAAATAACTTTCGGCGATTACAAATCTTCAAATAATAAATAGAAAAAATGTGTGAAAATTGTCGAATAATAATATTCTTCGTTTCATAAACTAATAGTAATAGTAAAAATAAAAAGATAAGTGAATAAAAAAAATTTGATAACAGTAACACGATTAATTCACAATTATATTTCAACTGAATTAATTAACTTGATAAGTTTCTCAGAAGGAAGTTTATGGAAACTGCAAAATTAATTATTACTTTCAATCGAAAAAAATGACCATATTGAGAGTCAATAATATTTCTGAGACACGTTTACGAAATTCTATAATACAACTGTAAAAAGGATTCGAGAATGAAACTAAATGACAGTGGAGGGGAAGTTCGTGAATTGAGATATTCTTCATACTCGTCGATTGCGAAGAAGGGTTGACTGTCGTGCGAATATCGTCGGTGATGTCGTGAAAGACGGCGAAAACCGGCTGCGCAATCCCTGTTCGGACCACTTCCACGAGCACACGCCGAAAATAAACCTATCGTCGGCGGACTATCGAGGCGCAAAACCAAAATAAATTGGCGGTGTGTCGTGGTACCGTTTGTACCAGCACGATCTGCTCTCGACATATTCGACTTAAGCCACGACTAATCCCTAAACCCCCAAAAGACACTACCGCGATTAACAAGAATCTCACAACCGTACCCCTTAATTCATCATTCCCAAAACAAAAGCATCAACTTGAAAAAAAACACACAAACACATCTAACCAGATGTCTATTTTCATCATTAACAACCATGGCATTCAAGGATGACTTTTCTAAACTTAAAATGAAGATACTTGGAAGACAGAGCCAAGGATGAATCCTCGAAGATATATTCAAGAATCTGTTTCTAAAAAAATACTCTTAAGCAATTTCCCAAATTTATAGAGATATCTATTTGTGAGAAGCAACAGGAAATTGTGAAAGCTAGGAAAACTATTGTGGTCTGATTGCCGAATGTCTCGAGGACCTTGACCCTTTCTTTACACAGAATTTATAATTCACTATTGACATTTCCCAAACGACATAAAAACTAGAATATATAATCGATAGATTAGAAAAAGAATGAAGTGATCGATGCAAAGAAGGCGCTCGATATTAAAGGTCGAAATTAGTCGAACAGCTTCAGCCACGCGGAGCTTCTGGTTCCTCTGGAGGGAAACGGAACAATGCCAATGTTATTTCGGTCGATGATCGAACCTGTGTGCCACGGTCGGAGAAAAGCGTGCCACCGGTTCCGAAAAGCCCCTTTCAGTCGACCGAATTAGACTGGGTCGAGTTTGTGAGTTTGCAGTAGCTGGGACTTCTCTACCCTATGACAACCTTCCCTTAGGGTCGAAATATCTCTGTCACCTGTCAAAATCCGCTTCTACTCTCTTAAATCATGCCAACTCGGTCGAAAATGTTGATAAGATACTTGAGGATTATGTGGGTCAAGCTACTTTGATGATAGCACTGACAATTAACTACAACGGTATTAGATACGTGACATACGATTAAAGGAATTAATTATTAGGTTTTAGTGGAATTAGATAAAATTAATAATATAATTGCAATGGTAAGTTTAAGATGTTTTGCTTCTTGAAGTGTAATGTATTGTTTGGTGCTTGTGAAACTTTGACATTTCAAGGATAGTAGTCATTCTACTTCCTTCCTCCCTTTCAATTCATCAATCATCGCCGACATGTCCTGCCACTTAAACCTCATTCTTTCCGTTAATTCGCTGTTTTATTTCTTCGATCTTCATGGTCATTTATCATGTCAATCTTGTCTCGTGATGTTCACTTTTGTACGATATTGTTGCTGATTCGACTTCCATGGGTTATTTCCACTTTTTACGGGGTCATTTATGTTTTTTATTTTATTATGGGGTCGACTCTTCCGTTCTCTCAATCTTGATTACTTAGTCAGTAATAAAGTGTCCTTAAAATGCCAGCAGTATATATCAATTCTTAGATACAAATTAGCAATTATGTATAATTCCAAAAAGTTAATGGAATTTGTTGGGAAAAGTTCCTTTTAATACTGGATTTGAAATAAGAGGGTATATCAATGAATACAAAATTATGAAGGGATAATGAAATAAAGAAAATATAGTTTCTAACTACTCTCGATTAAATCGTCCGAATTCTGAATGACTCTCGTGGCAATAATAAGAGGAGGAAGAAGCAAGCATCAGAAATAGATCGACCGTTCTCCATGACGTTATTTCGAAAGCTCCGCCTCTTGATTTCCATCGTCTCGAATGTCTATTACCCTTTTGGCTTTTCACGAAGCATTCCACATACCCTTCAACAATTATTCATCAATTCAAAAAACCAATAATGAATTTCTGTTCTTCAAAGCTTTTCTTCCAGATTTCTAATATCAACTTCAAGAATGATTCCATTCACTCTTCTATCAACAAAAGTTTTAAGAGCACAAAGGCACTATTGACCAAGAAAATATTTACATTCTACGACTATAGACTTCTACAGAGTTTCCCATATGACTTATGGCAAAAAAAGAGTGAATTTCGGATATGTAGAATTATATAGAAAAATTCAAGATTGCAATATTCCATTTTTTAATTATTACTGTTGTAACAGTGGAATTTTAGAGATTCAGCATATACCAACAATTTGAATAATATCGGAAAGTAGAAAATTATAATGATCACTACGATAACGAATATGTTTGATCGTTCGAAATTATATCGATTAGAGGGTCAAAGGACCGAGTGGAAATGGTGAGTAGTACAAAACCCGGAAGCGGTCAAGTGCAAAGACCTAGGCAGAATGCGCGGCTCGCGAGGTACGCAACCCTTCGCGCTGCACGTGACTTTCTTTGCCATCGGCGTATTCCGGTCCACCTTCATTATTTTTGCCGAACGAAAACGCCGGCTGACCCGGATTCCTGCCATTCATCTTTGACTGCCCGAAAGCCTCACCGCACCGACGACTATATCTCAGACGTGCCTTTCTGCCTGTTCCGAGTATAATTAGCCGCGTAATTCCAATGTGACTCTCGCGATCGATCCTCGATACGAGAACATTAATCTTTTCGTAATGAAAGTCAGGATGAGCTTGTTGTCGCTGTCATTGGAACCTAACAATTCTGTAGGAAAAATAAAAAAAAAAAATTGACCAACACATTATTACAACCGAGAAGATCACTTGTTGACACGGAGATATCAGACACCGCTAATCTAATTATTACTGTTAAGTGTGTCAACATGTTGTGACAGCCGGCAAGGTGTCCATCCTGCAATCATTCTCCCCACCAAAGTATATCTTCCAAATTTAATGGGTTATGAAGTTGTTCTTGGCAGTGTCAGTGGTATTTCGCATCCTGCGAGTGTACTAGGCCGAGTATTTTAAGTGTTCACCAGAAAAATGAATTGCAGTCACGTAGTAATATCTGCATTATAGGTGTTGGTGGTGTGGAATATTGATAGCTGTTTGTCTTGTTATTTTCTATGTCGCGTTACCATCGCTCAGAGATAAAATAAATCATCCAATGGTAATGTTCCGACTCATAAATTGCCTCATAGTGTTCTTTACATCAATCTACTAGCATCTTCTTCAATAATTTCCCAGTCGACCGAAAACTCAAAAGAGACCCTCGTAAGCAGGTTGTTTTCGCGAGAAGATACGCCTGAAAATAATTCTCAACGTGACTCAGAATTACGTAAACCGTTCACAGTGTCATGCATTGTGACTTTGAACTCGCTTGGATTTTTTGCACCCAACGATTGCGACACCAGGAAAGCGCCTAGTCTCATCGCGGATCCAAAAGTTGGGTGTTAAATCAGAGGTAGAATTGAATGGTCGCGAACAAGATACATATGACAGATATATATGTGCACTTTCGATCTTTCCATCCAAACGACATAAATTACCAGCGGAGACAGAAACTAACGAATTGATTTTTGCGCAGAAAATTTAAGTTGACTTGAGTTAAGTATCCGTTAGTGGGCAACACTCCCAAAATAGACAATGCGCTAGAATTTTACGAGGGCGCTATAGGAACAGGGTTGCGTCATGGTTACGCCATGCTTTTGTATAAAGACCGCTTGTTTTCCGGGCATACCTCAGAACACCTTGAAAGGCTCGGCAAGAGCGCACGTCTCTCGCGGTCTCCTATCCGAGTATCCGAGACCAACACGCTCGACTCTCGCCAAACTCTACCCCTTTTTCGAGGAGCGAGGTAAATATCGTCTCATAAACGCAAAAAAAAAAAACAATATACTATCAACAGAGATCTTTAGCAGAACCAACTCAACATTTCGGAAATTGAGTCACAGTCTAAAAATCCGAAAGACAAGATTCATTGATGATGCAGGATAAATATTACACATTAAGTAATAGAAAAAACTCAGATACGATTACTCTACCGATTAAAGTCAATCCACCAAACCAGATATCGTGTCACGAGGTATAAATCAGAAAGGCATAAGATCCTTTGAGATCCAAAATAAGTATCTTTGTCATAAACGCAGACAATAATCTCCAGAAATACCTCAGTCTCGCACTTAAACACAACTGTTCCACTGATCAAAAACCAACCGAACAATCGAGGGATTGAATTACAATCTGAAAATCTGAAAGGCATGCAAGCTCGAATTTCCACGGCTCCGGTAATCGGTACTAAGAGACCGTCACAACAGAAGAGAGGCCAGGCCTCGAATAGATTTTCTCTTGCGACGAGTTTCTTGGCGCCGGATACACTAAGAAAGACTAGCTTCACAGTTTCTGTCTCTATCACAGGGCAAACTGAAACGTGTCGCGAAGCTCGATGTGTCAGGGCGTATTACCGATTATCCGTAAAGGGTTGATGTAGATGGTGTGATTTTGGGAGAAAGGAATGTGTGTGCAATTGGTGTTTCTCTACTTTATTGTCATATGGTACAAATGATGGAGAGAGAGATTCGTTGGTGGTGAAGAATGCAAGGGATATGTGCTATTTCACTACTTTATGTGTCTTATAATTCCTTCGCGAGCCATCGCGAATTATCCGCGGTTTCTTGGCAGACCACGAGAATAAGCACTCGCACTTTGTATGTGTCTGTGGTAGTGGGTGGGTTCTGTGCCGCTAACACTTCACTTACCGAAACTCGAAACCACCTCTTTCTCTCTGTCTCAGTGTCAGTCTGTTTCTTTCTGTTCTTTTTCTCTCTCGATCTCTCTTTTTTCTCTCTCTCTCTCTCTCTCTCTTTCTCTCCCTCCCTCTTTTTCTTTCTCTGTCTGTTTCTCTTTCACGCGCGCGAATCAATCTAGCGTTTCGATCCTCCGAGTCGGTTGGAAAAATCGAGCGTCAACTTCACTGGAGTTTTGTGTGTGGATCTTGGATTTGATCTCGCGGATTGGAGGATAAGTTCTGTTCGATCTGTTCGATTTAATACCCCGGTTTGCTTGGGTTTCGGCCGCTTCCCCGATGACTGACTCTAAGAAAAGACCCGATGGCTTCTTCGCGCTCTGGACACTCTGCTGGCCATCGTGGTGGGAGCATTCGACAAGGAATCAAAATAGATTACTGACCGGCCCTGTTGCTGCGATTAAACGCGAGGTTTCCGCTTGGAAGAAAACCAATTTTGGGACGTTAAGCTTAGTTTCCACTGAATTCGTAATAGAGACTAATTTGCAATTATAGTTTTGCATTGCTCACTGATCACATCATTACCTTCACACGCCACTCGGTATTACGATTAACATTGACAAGAGTTTAAGGATTGATAAAGGTTAAAGAAGATTATTCCAGGAACAATAAATCTTTTCTCGTACGTTTAGACGAGCGGAACAATTTAGATGAAGAACGTTTTCGAGAGATCGGCAATTGTTTACACATCTTTCCTTGGATCTTGAGATGAAGAATCTTTCTATTCTATTCGCGTCGATGAAGTGGAAGAACTTTTAAGCGGCCCAGACCTGCAACGGACAGGACAGGTGACAAGTTTGCCCGTGCTTATATCGCGCTCTTGTCTAATTGTTTCCTCTTCTTCTCGTTCTCTTTCGTGGAATATTTTCCAAAGTATTTCGCCATGAATAATCTGTATATTTCGAATAAGACAACGTTCCATCATTCTCTATATTTGATTGACAACGATTATTAGAGAAAAGCTGCGACCAGAAGTCGGTAAATATAATAAATATTCGAGTCATCATCAGTGGCTTCAGGATAAAAGTAGAAAATATTATTATTTATTGAAAGAATGAAGAAGATGCGGGTAGAATGACGAAGTAGTCTCATAAATAAAAGGTCAGATTTATTGGAGCAGACCCTCGCACTAATCACCGTAGCATGGCGCGCGGTAAGATAAGAACTGAGGATTCTGGGCCAAGACAGGGTTTATTCGCGTAACTGCAACATAATTTGCATTGCGCAGTCTTAACAGTGATGAACGAGTGTGTATGATATTCCCTTGCTATCCTACTCGATTCCTATTTTCGTCCATCTAAATAAAGCCGAATGCGGCCCAGTTCCCGCACGTCCCGCTCCGCAATCGGAGACAACGCTGCCTGATTGCTCCGCGCGACATTTCATACTATTATGCTCCAGATATTCTCGATTTTGCAAAATTCTTTGTTCGTCACGAGAATCTCTATTTCCAATTTCATAACATAACTTTTTTCGAGACTGCGATCCATAGTACACTTTGAATAATAATTTCAAGCCAAGTAACATTTATACGCCAAGAAGAATGATTCATTGCATTTCTAAACTCCCTTGTAATTTGTATTCCCAGATACATTCGTGCAAGCTGTCGCAATAAATATATCTTGATAAATTACCTTATGAAATCATGCTTCATTTCATAAAAACGAAAAAATGTTTTGATAGATGAACGTTAATGAAACCCCGCGGTGTGGACCATATTTGGTACACGTATCCGAAAATGACGTTTGGTAAAAAAAAACGTTGGCAGGATAACACCTTAAACGAAGAAACTTCCATTTTTTACGATGATCATCAATTGACTACTTTGCCACATTAATCATTGATCAGTAATACTGTAATAACTACCTCGAAGCTCTCATTCGAATGAATGAACCCTATACCTCGTAAGAGCCAGGTGGTTGTAGTTTCTGGGGCAGTAAAAAATTCTCCGCTCAAGTTCAAACGAGTGATGCCCGACCGAAATTTACGAACGAAACCGGAGAAGGTTACCAGGAGTCGCGATTAATGCCCACCTTGACAAGCACGCACCCATATATTTGGGTCAGCGACAGGATTTCAGGTTTTCTGAATATAAAAGTATCGCCGCACAAAAATGGGCCACAAAGTGGCATGTAGTACCTCGGGCAAAAGTATGACCTTACGATGCTCTCTCAGTTCTACCGTAAATGGGAAAAGCACGATACTTCGACACTGCAGCAACCTTCGCCGTTCATTTACAATGAATTCACTTTCAACTTGATGCACGATATCAACCTTCTTGATCCCGCCCTTACTTTGACTTTAAATTCCGAAATTTTCATTAAAAACTTTAATAAGATGAAGAAGAATAAAATTCGAAGGAGGGAAATCTTGTTCGATGTAAGTTAGTTGGATTTTGTAATTGCTAAACTTTTGCACCCTCGCATACCCTGGTGGTATCGGGAGGATTCACTTCCTCGCAGCTCACAAGCTTTCGCGGATCGAAGACAAACGCTTCTGCTTCGCAAGCTACAGTGGTCTACTGTCGATAAGAGAGGTTTCAGTGGATACTGACTGGCTGACACAGACTCGATGCCGCGAGACCAGTCGCTTTGTCGCCGGACGGTAAGCGGGTTCTGATCTAACTGGGTAAAAGACCCTGACAGTAGCAATCTACTGTCCGATCTACTCGTTCTACTCAGTTCCGTATAAAGAGTATTAGCGACAGAACTTTAAATCATTCCTGATAAGGTTAACACTTCAAAAGGAGTTTACTATTGAAAAAGTCTTAAAGATCAATAGGAACTGACCTCATCGCAAGCCGCGCATCTGGGTTTGAGTTGCTCAGCGTAATGCCTCTCGCAGTAGAGTGTATCGTCATGTACACAGTATGCGAGATCAACCAAAAGTTCCTTGCACTCGTTACACCGGAAACAGCCAGGATGATACAGGAAGCCTAGTTTGCTGGCTGACACCGCTAAACTGCCATATTTCAGAGGGTTATTGCACGCACCGCAATCCTAAAGAAACAAAACAAACACTTTTCAACTATATATTCCCCATAAAACTATATTCTGTTTACATAGATTTTTCAAAGTGTTGCATCAATCTCTACTGCAATCAAATTATTATTATCTACGGATCACGCTTAGTTAGTGATAAAAACCTTTTCAAGATTTATGATGAAAAATTAATTATTTTATCAAGATAAAGGAATTGACAAACAAGGTAAGGAAAGAAGAGGTATGGAATGATGCAAGATTTGCATCGATCTTTTCGCAACTGTTCGCAGAGATCTACCATAAACTTAATCTCACTTACGAGATCCCTTTCGAGAACTTCCTGCACGCTTCCAATATCAAGGGCGATTTCGTTCCTTGCCGCCATAAAATCGTCAGCACTGCTGGCGTGTTTTGGATTCAAGTGACGGCAATATGCTCTCGCTAAGTCCTGCTTAGGCAGCTGGTACACCAATTGCCGGTCCCGTTGTCGCTCACCAGGAGTGCCCAGTCTCGGTACAGACTTCTCCGGTAATAGGGAGAAATATTCTTCAACCTGAAACCCAAAACAATCCTATTAAATCTAATATTCTTCTCTAAATTCCATCTTTATACAAATTATGAAATAATAATAATTAACAGATGTATATGGAAAACAAGAAACTAATGAAGTATAAGAAGCAATAAAATACCGGGATAAAAAATCGAATTAACAATTATGATTTTAATAAGAATGAACAATCGTCGATTGACGGTGTGATAATTATTATAGCAATAATTCTGCGCACATAGTATCCGAAACCATCAATGAACGATGCAATTCGATCATCCTTAACACTGGCCAAGCAAGTAATCACTGTCAAAATTTCAGGTCTCGATTTTAATGGTGCCATGGACGATCTCTTCAAAAACATCGTAAATGCATGCACGGCAATGATCGAGCGCGAGTGGCCGTGCTCGTAAAAAGGCGCAAGGAGGGTCAGTAATAGAGTGATCCACCGGTGATAAAGAGCACCGATGGATCGTTAAGTCCGGGTGGGTCCGAGGAACTTTTGGGAAATATATCGAAGAACTGGACGCGTGCCAAAGGTGCGTGCAACCGGACTCTGCAGGTGCACTTCACCACTTAATGACTTCTCCTTAAACTACCGCATTATTTCTCATTCGCAACGAGTAATGCTCGCGAGTTAGATGCAAAGTAGTCATTTTCTGCTAGTAGCGCGTATCATTTTCTGGTCTTGGTCACGAATATTTCGAACTGTCAACTTCAAAGAATCCAGTGACATTAATTAATGAAAAAGCGATTTTAGTATCAGTGGCTCTAGTAATAAACCTATTTCACTGAACATTTGAGAATTATCAAAATGGGGAACTAATGAGATATCGTCATGAAATATTATAAAAAGTAGTTTTAAGAAAAATAATAAAATAGAGGAAGTAGATTTAAAGGAAGAATTCAGGAATTCCATGATCGATGAATCGGATATATATTAAATAAAACTTGGTGCTTCGTGTTTAATAGGATGTAGGGAGGCAAATAGGATTTTGAAAAGTTTCAATGAGATTAACCTTGTGAGCGGGTAAACCGGGTGGTGCCCATGCGAGGCCTTTTTCCCTAGGATCGAAAGATGTCGTCGGCGAGGACTCGTCACCTTTGAGACCCAATCTCGACCTGACCGAGACCCATTCCTCGTGGCAGACATCGTGAGCCTCTCGCGGACACTTGCAACTTGTACAATTTTTCCTGAAACCAATGAGAAAAATAAAACAATTAATTTTTCATCATCAAAAATTAGTCCACAATTTTGTAACCAATAAACCTTATTGAATAAGCCAACATAATATTATGATTTCTTTCTTCACCTTTTCATTTTTCTAAATCTTATGATTATTTTTTTCAACATTAACATTTCCTTTAACTTTATCGAATTGCCAAAACTTATGATTCTACTGAATCTTTCTGAGCTCTTTCATTATCCTGAATCTTATCGTTCTATAGGGAAACGAATAATGCACATCCCCCTCAGTAACGAGAATACCTCGGAAAAGCAAATATTTGCATTGGATCTTTCATTAACCGCGTCGAGGCTCTTCCAATAAAACCTTTATTGCCCTCGGCTTGATCGCGTTTCCTGATAATCGGCTAATTAGACGGCGAGCGTACTGTGGCAGGCTTCCTAATTGCCTCTTTCTCTGCCACACGTCTTAATCCTGCGAGTGCGAAATCAGACTCTGATTATATGGAGCCGTGATGCAACGCATGACACTGGTGACTGCTTCATTACCAGTTATGTATCTCGTGGTGAGTTTTGCTTAATCATAACAACCACACGAAAGACTAACCATTATTTCGCGTACAGTCACCGAGATTTCAACGTTAAATTATTGCAAAACCGCGTAAGAAAGTTTCAACCTGGGAAATTTCGAATTTCATAATCATATTGCAAATACACTTTGTATATTACAGTACCAGGTTTAGTTCAACGTTATCTAGAAAATATTGAAAAATGTCAAGAGTAAATCAAGAGACCGTTACAAGAGCGACGATTAATCGAAAGATAAGCTCCAATATAATCGATATCACAGATTACACTATATTCAAGGTCAAATCTATATAAGATTGTAAAAGACGAAAGCTTCTTTTTCAAGGGTAAGATATGCTCGAAGTGTTTTCCATGGCTCGTTTAACTTATGCTACCAATTAGGAAATTAAAGATGATGTAGTAGAGCTCGCAATCGTGGATGGTCTGTTTTTAATAGGTAGTTGCAATTCGATCGGTGGAGAAATAGTCGCATTAGCAAGGATAGTTCGTATGTCGCCTACGTATCGAGCGAGAATCGTATAACCAAAGGGGATGCATTTACCACTGACATTTATTGCCCTTTCTACCGCACCCTTCCGGACACCGAGACGAGCTCAAGGCTACTAGTCAACTGCCTGACTAATGTAACTCCTCTCTTCTTTCTTTCCTATCTTCTGCTTTCTCAACTAACCCTGGATTACTCTCGCAATAATATCACGATAACGGTCCCGGAAGCACTGAAAGCTTCTTATCCATCTCGTTTTTCTCCGGATTTTCCCCCGAGAAATTGAACTTGTATCGATCGCGAATGGAGGCTCATTTTTGGGGGATGTTTCGACGCGAGTCGCGAGTGGGAAATTTAATGGACCGAGAAGCGAGAGTTGAAGAAGGATTACTCTCACCAGAGAAAAAACAGTGAAGCTCGTTAAATTTAATGGTGTCGCCTGTCAACTTAATGGCCTCTCGTAAAATTGTGGAATCGGAGTTTGTAGGGATGCGATATCCCGTTGGCTCAGCTTCACGTGGATCGGTGAATTATTTTTGGACAGTTGATGCAAAAGCATAAATGAATGGATAATGTTCTTTGGTTTATTTTAAAAAAGCTCAAAATTTGATACTAAAATTCTTGGATGGTCTCAAATAAATATTAAGAATGATTAACTATGAATCAGGAAATGCAGTGTATAACTGGTATTCCACTCAAATGATGTTGCTACATATTTTGCAAAATGTATTATTTTACCGGGATGGCTGTTGGAAAGAATCAAGTTTCGGGATATCGTTGAAGTCAGAAATATAAAACTCGAGCATCGCACTCAGAAAAGGGAAGAAGGTTTCGGAAGGGTCTCTTGGGACGCAGGCCATCGTGATTTCCATAATGTCACGTTCGTAATACCAGTAGAGCAGTTACCCAGTTTGCCAGCGAGCCATAACTCTCTTGGCGCAAAGACTTCTAGAGACATAAAGAGAGAAAAAAAAGAGTCGCGAAGAGACTGAAAAAGGTGGTCTAGCAGTTTTTCTGCATCCTTCGTAGGACATTCGTTGGTACGCCCACCGATATTTCACGGAGTCCGAATCCGCAGTGGAGGGTGGATGCAAATTAGCGTTGACGCCTCGTTAACTCCGCGAACGCGAAACCTAATACTCACACCGTTGCTCGTAATTCACACGAATTTATGTTAACGTTCTTACCCTCTTACTTTGACGTTCGTCATGCGGATAAACTCATACGACACTTCTACGCGGTGCCAAATCTTTAAATTGAACGATATCATGTCTAATATTGTCCCATTAACTTAAGAAAAGCTAATGATTTCCAATTAGAATGTTTGTTTTCGATTTTAATATAGCACTAGAACTCCTTGTACTGTACATGGAGTTATCCTTGTCTTTATTTTCCAAAATCCGTACTTTTTTAAAGGGTGCTTATTGTCGAAAAATTCTAAAATATTAAAAAGATTAAAAAAAAGAATCGGCAATTAATTAGTACGATCTTTTCGACAATTCTCGTGCTACACCCACTTTAATTTTCCTAATTGGTCTGCCTCTTTACGAATTCGGGATAAACGAAAGAATCGCTTCTGGCAATGAAAGAGTTCTCCGTTCATCGAGTGTTGGTCTCGCGGCAAAAAAATTTATCGCAGTCATTTGGAAAGCCTCGTTCTGGCACGCGACTATTTATGTCTCGAGCGCACGAGCCAGCAATACCGCGCAATTAATTCCACCGGGCGATATATAAAGCGGGCGATTTGCTCCGACATTCCGCGATGCGCTACGGTTTTACACGCGTACAAGCTTGTAAGCGGCGTACGTAAGTAGTCGCGATGGCATGCGAAAAGAATCGGACGATAGAGAGCCATCGAGGAAAGCTATTTAACTTTCTGCATCTCATCCAAGTCTGAATTTATGAAACAGAAAGTCGAAAAGTAGATGATACGTCAAATAAGCATTTCGGATTAAAAAAGTTATCTTAAACATTTTTATGGAAGCTGTACATGCGAATCTGTTACTCTCGAATGCTGCAGCAACAAGTGGCCCTTTAGCAAGAACGGATTTTCTGGTGACTGGTGAAATTTCTATTATTAAATGATAGTATAACAAATCTTTTCAAAGAAAATGAGAAAATGTTGAGGATAATCGTACTACTGAAAGAATATTTGAATAAAACAAAATTGCTAGAGATTTTTAAAAATATTCTAATAGGAGAGTATAAATGTGGTTTGCCGAATTCAATCAATATTCAATCTGACTTCATCCCTGCATTGGCCATCAAAAGGTTATACTCGAACCAAAAAGCCTTTAATCACGAGTATGCTAATGGAGCTAATCCGATTGACACTATCGTCGAGAGTAGTTGATCAATGCAATCGACTGAGCCCTTTTCTCCATTCCGCGAAACAGAAGCTTTTACAACTTAACATACGCGTCTAATGTAATTGTCCAAATTATGTCGACTAGACTGCCCAATAATATCGATGTATCAAAATCCATTTCAGATAATGAAACTCGTGTCTGACAAGTCAAGATAGCTCCCTTACTTCATTAATATTCCCTTCAGTAACATTCTCGTTACCCTCAACTTCCGAGCAGTAGCCAGAAGAATCCATTAGCGGCACGAGCCACGTACTAATCGCAGTTAATTAGATTTGCGCCTGAAATGGCCTCTTGGAATTTCGACTCGACCACGACCTCGCTCGCCAAGCGATAAGAGCGTCTCGCAAGTCCACACGAAAGAAGGACAGAGCGATAACAAATTGACTGCACACCTTTCGTAAGTGCTCCAATATCATCGATCATCTTATCTCAAGCGGCAAGAGACTTTAAAAAGCCAAGCAGCAGAATGTAAAAAAGACCCAGACAAAACAAAGTAGGGTGTTAAAGAAATGCTGTTTGGGGGGGGGGGGAGGGGGAGGAGTTTGGCTCACTCAGAATTACCTAACGATCAGCTCGAACAGCTCAAATTGGTCGAAGACCTTACAGTAGAGATGCAGCACTCGAACACAGGCCCACTTCATTCCTGGCCAAGGTGCCAAGCTCAGATCCAGACCATCCTCTAAAGGACACTTGCCAATGGCGAGACTCCGTTTCAATTCGGCGCCTGAAATTGTTGGGAATCGATTTTTCCTATCGAGCATAGGGTTCCTCTTGCCTCGAGGTAAATCTACTGCTCCAGGTATCAAGCCTCTTTTAATCTCAGCACCAGAGAGAGTTGGATATCTATCTCTGCGATCTAGAGAGGCAGTCTTTCTATAAAAGTCTTTTTCCGGCACTGATGGGCACCGTGTTCTCATGGTGTCAAGAATAGGTGGACTCATGGGTCTTTTCTTTGGCTCTGGAATCTTGACACGGATCCCTTGAGGTTCGGCTCCTGGTGTTGGTACGCAACATACTCGCACCTCGACCTTTGGACTCTCTTGACTCGGTCCCTTTGGACTCATCCTGATGGATTTTTCTTTCGATAACAAGGGTGACGTAGCGTGACGCCTCTGCAGTTTGTCGTTCAGGTTGACCTCTTCTTCGAATACCTCATCCTTCGCCCTCAATTTCGTTTCGCTCTTGCTTCCTTAAAGATCACAACTCCCGAGGGAGGATCTTGTCACCGGGAAAGATATTCCATACTCCTGCACTGTCTTCCACGATTGTTAGCAAGTCACCGATAAAACTTGATTCACGACTGACGTTGTGAGTCATCGACACATTGTTTCGGCTCGTAGCTACGGAGTTTCGTATCTCTAGCTGATTATAATTGCGCGTTCATACCTCTGGATTATGTAGAGAACACTTCGAATCTTCTCTATATAAATTTCTGTACAAATGAAAACAATAATTTGATCTAACGCCAATTTTCTAATAATTCACAATTTACTTATTATTCCTACACTCATCATAAAAATGGGCAATTAAAAAAAATTGTGCAATAATTAATAAAAGAAAAAAGAGATTTAATATGTAGATCAAAATGTATTGGTCTAATAGCTCAAAGTAATTACATTGAAATTGGCTCGAAAGTGACTCACAAACAGTTCAGCTATTTTCTTCCCTAACAAACTACTCGTAGCCCATCTGCTAATAATTCGCTGGATTGACAGAAAATCCTAATCAACCAGTTGGAACCTTCTACAAAGAAATATTCTCTCAGGAGATCTAGCGATTGAACGAGCCAAATCAATAAAGTAGCCGATAGTTTATTGTGAAATCGTTGGATGAACTCGGTGGGCTACATCGTAGGTGGATCACGCGGCGAGTTTATAAGAGATCAGTGAATAGAAGCTCTGAGTTTGTTTGATCATTGGTGGATGCTACTCTCAGGCTGTCGCGAGCATCATTTTATTAGGGTTGGTTAAAATCGTAGGTGTGAGATCAAGATGCGGCAGCATGAATTTATTTTCATTTGCGGAAATCACGATGCCGTGCATAGCTATTTATAAACCAGGGAAAATCCTGCTTCCTGACGCGGTTGAGGAAAAGGACACGGGGGAAGTGTCAGTATGAAAAGGTCACACCGTGCTAACATCAAAGGCCGATCTCATCTATCGTGACGAGAACTGGTGATGACGGAAGCTTCCGACTTCGTAATGTGCCTCAATTTCAAACTCCGACAGCTCGAGTTCGTGGTATCTTTCTACGTACTTGTAGCGATTTAAGATCCATCGATCGAAATTAAAAGACTATTTTATACAAAAAAATTCCAAAAAGTTAACTAAATTGGAATTAAATTAAAATATGTATATTAATACTAGATTTCATACAAATACCGATCTTTTTTATTAAAAATGCTCTGATCGAGGTAAATGGCTAATTAAAAAATATGTAACAACAGGGAGACAAAATAGTAACAATATAGATGTTAGTTGACATTTTCACTGATTATATTTTGAAAAGGACCAATGGTCTTGTCGTAGGTATCGACGAAAAATACTCGAGACAGAAACGATCTTTCCTTCCATCGACGCACGCCTAGAATTTCATCCCCTACCACGACCTTATTGACATCGAAGAAGTCATTTCCGTGCACTATATTCCTCGTCATCGTTGACGACGAGTTTTTGTGGTCAGGTTGTGCCAATAAAGCCACAGTGCCGTATACTGCCGGTCCAAAACAATCTCGATAAATCTGACAATGAAGATAACGAAACAGGAAAAGGAACTTGGCTCACGGTGTCCTTCTTGCCTATCGGCCACCCAATCAGATCGATTTCCATTCGTTAAAAAGGGGATCTTAAAAAAATCACCTGGTTCGTAAAGCTCTACCCACTCTCAACGATCAGAACTCTTCTTCCAATGGCATTGGAAACCCATTAAGATAAACGTATTTCGATATATCTTCAAGTTCACCCTAATCCACCCACGGAAACAGGTCGATTTTCGTCCTTCAATTTTGTCCCAGATGATAAGCGAAGAAATCGAAAATTCTCGGTCAAGAATTCAAGGAAACTTCCGATAAAACTCGCAGAAATAAATAGAGGATCTGAGCAATCCTTAATATCTAAGAATCAGATAAAGTTCTGTCAATATTTGCCGTCAGACTGATTCATGCAAAGTGAATACTACTTTTGCTCGTGACAACGTTAGCGTTAAAACTGCGGAAGAAGCTTACCATTTTTACGATTAAATAAGAAATTGATATAGATAACACTTTATAATATTACTCGTAATCATGGATAGGAACCGATATACATGGAAAAATCCAATTTGACCGTAGATCAATATCGAATAAAATGTGAAAAGTAGTGGACAAGGAAGAAAGTCTGTTTCGGCAATAATCTCGATAGAATCTTGATCTCAACGAGGGGTCCAACTTGGACTAGATGCAGGTATATGCAAATGTACGTATAAATACCGCAGTGTAGACTGCGCGCTAGCAAGGCGAATTGACGTAAGCGAGAAGAAGCTAATAGCGCTCGATGTACACGCTAGTATTAACGACTTAATAGAATCGAAGCCAATGACGCCGCGCGCCGGTCAGAGGCTCGGATCTTTCTTCCATTTCTGAAATGGCTTTACCTGGAAAACGGCTATTCCGTCACAGGTGAATCATCGCGAATGAAAGAGAAAGAGAGAGAGAGAGAGAGAGAGAGAGAAAGATAGATAGAGAGAGAGAGAGAGAGTGAGGTCAGTTAGCCAGTTGCGGAATCGCGACCAGCGGATTTGCCTGCCAAGAGGAAACTTGCCTCTTTTAGAGCGTCGCAACGATATTCCTGTCAAACAATGATGATGCTGCTGATGCTTAATTTGAGACTGCGACAGTTTCGAAACGATCAATGCCACTTGTCGTTTAGGATTTTCTAATTAGAATAGCTATTTTGAGTTCCACTGTAATTCAAAATCCTTGTAGTTGACAGATTTGATTAAAAACGTCTCGTCGAAGATAGTAGCTATTTATGCAAATCTAGCTAGTATCGCTTCATGAATATTATACATATTTGTTATATATGTTTTTGACATACATGGAAATGCGTGACTGGTATAAATCTTTATAATTCATCGGTGCTAGAAAACCGATTAGGGGAGGTTAAGAGAGTTGAATAAGGTAAATGATCAATGAAATTGCTATGGAGATTTTCATAAATTCAATGTTCATAAGAAATAACTAAATTCATTAATAATAACCAATAACAATATGTGTACATTGACTCATCGATTATTTTATCAGTACTGCCGTTATTAATAGTAACCCTAATCGAAAATAATAAATAACAGAACATATGAATTTAAAGGAAAATATGTGCTAGTACATACTGAGAACAAGACTAGATAATTCATTAACCACCTGTGAGGGTCATCGGTGACCTCCAGAACACCGAAGGCGTTAGTTTAATACACTGACCGTGAAGCAAACCCTGAACAGTGTGGAGGACAATCTACTTAAATTTACATGCAGATTGTTCCATCTAATTCATGCTACTCTTAGGATTAGACTCTTGTGCTGTCATTACACGTCTTTACCCCGTTTATGGTGTTTGTTAAACTTATAGTCCCATTTGCAAAATCATATCCGATCCCAGGATGAAATCAAAGATCCATCGGATGTCAATATTGTTTGACGAGAGTGAGAAATCACGCGGCAAAAGGGAGCATGGCAGGTGTCACGAAGAAGAGGAAAGACGCCAGGAAGCTTTCTGCTTGGGACAACACGATGGTGTAGACGGTAAGTTGAGCTCCTATTGCGACCAGAGACACCGACTAATGGCTATTAATTAGATAAATGTTCGTTATATAAAGCGAGCCGTGGATGCTCGCCTTTCGAAATAGCGCCCCAGTGTAAAACGCAATTTCAACGGAGCTACTGGCTTCCGCCTTCGACAGTAAATAACAAGGTTCTACGATCTACGCCAAAAAGTGTCGATACGAATGCACCTACACTACAAAAAACCTCCATTCGATCCTAACTTGAAATCGTTACTTCTCCAAATCTCATTTCTCATCAAACTCTAATGACATTCGACTGTGTTGTTTACAAAACCATTACGCGTTATCTAAAACATTCCTCGCTACAGATAAGAATATTGTTGTGAATCACAATTGATAGCTAAATAAGTATTCTTCTTTATATTCCTTGTGTCACGCGATACTTCATGGGAACTACAAAAAAACAAAAGACTAGCCAACGATGGGACGTATAGAACAACACTGACAATGGCATATGTTTATATTGTTTTGGCAAAATTCAAGTTCCTCGTGGCACCGCTCACACGTGGCCAACCTTGCAGCACGTACTCGTCCACAATCACAATTACTATAACAACACAACCTAACACAACCTTCAGCGTTTGCATTTGAGTATTCTCGTCACAAAAGCACCAACAGCCACCTTACAACATTATTAGGAGTAAGAAATGTCGAAAATTAGTTACAAATCTCACGATTCGTGGTTAAAGAGGTCGGAGAAAAAGTCGGATAGGGCCTAAGAAGCTTAAAAAATGCTTCTGTCAAGATAAGTTGAAGGTAAAAGTGATTTGTTGTGGGTTGAAATCGCGGAAAAGGCGCGAACGCGGATGCACAAGGTACCGAAGAAACGAAGAAACTAGTGTGCAAGGCGACGATCGCCGGTTTGGCGCGATGGCACGTGAGAGAGTGCATTCGCAGGAGGAGCGTACTTCAAACTGGCGCCATGAGATTCGTCGAGGACGTAGGTAGGTGCGTACCTATAGTTAATACCGGGTACCACGAGAAACAGTGGGCCTCGGTGGCGCAGGCGCGACGCCAATCCCTCCGATCGAGCCGAAAGCTTGAGCTTTTGCGCGCAGACCTCGCGAAGCGATTGCAACGTTAGCTTCGGATGCTTGCGATGCTTCCAATGCTTCGACAGTGATTGCTATTTTACTGACGTATCGATAAACCGAAATCAATCTTGAGAATTTCGTCAATAACCTCAATTACAGGAATTCTGTTCGAATAAGACTAGCTGTACTGTGTCAAGTCTGTCAATTGGTTGTTCGATTCTACTTATCTTCTCGATATCCAACTGATTAGCGTTACATTAAATTTCATATTGTATTATTATTAAATATTTAACGTGAACGGAGATTTAGATTCTTTCAAGATCCTTGGAGAAAAATTAGTAATAATCGAGGCAAAATTATAGGAACCTTAAGACAAAGAAATAAGTAGTCGCGAAAGGTGCTCCTAGCTAATACACTAACAATAAGAAGATTATATCAGATTCACCCAATATTAAATTAGAGCCTGTTCTAAATCCGAGTAGCAAAAAACCGTACCATATTGTTTAGTCATCTTTCGCGGTATGGTTTCAACGATTCCAAGTGATTAGCTTTGTTTCATTCCTTCCTGTTTGTAAGAGAGTTTTAAAGGGTTCAGAGTCTTAGCCACAGGTCGCTTCCTCTCGACCAGACACCTTCCCACAATAGTACCCATGCCGACGACGTCGCGGAATTGCATGCCTTCATGGAATACGAATGAGAGACGTCCCAAGAGTGTGTTAAACTCCCTAGCATTATCTTTCCCCTTGCATTCGACATCAATTAGCAAACTTGCGGAGAGAAACCTCTCGACTGGCTGAAGTCAGAAATTGCAAACAGTCGGCGAGATCGTTTCGATGTAAATGAGATAACTGTCAAAGGGTTCTTTGTAGTTTGAATGGAAGAAAGAACGTGTCTAAATTAAAACCGTATTATCATCTTCTTCTTACCTTCGATTTTTACCAATATTGATCTTAGAAGTTTTTTGTTTTGTGACTTGTGTTACTTTGGAAAGTATAAAGGACTTTCTCGAGTGGAAAATTGAATAGAGTACTCTGTTTTCAAGATCTATGCTTTGAATTGTTACAGTAGTTGCAAAACATAAGGAAGAAGGTAACTGAGGTTAAAGACCAGTCATCAAACGCTTGTTACAATAGATTCTCTAGGTAGGTATTCTCAGGTACAATTATCGTTATTACTACTCACGCGCATCTTTCTTCATAATTTCTAGTTTCTACGTTGAGGTAAATAATTTTCTCATGTGAAGCTACCGAAATGATCGTCTCACTTTCACAAAGATTTTCGTCATAAATGTTTTATAATACTTAACTGTTGCTGACGCAGCTGTTCTCCGAGGAAATGCTACAAGCATGCTATTGTAACATACTCAGTCTCAACAAACTCAGCATTTTTTCTTTTTTTAAAGAATTTTCAGTGAAGAGAAGAATTGTTACTATCTTGGAAAAGTGAATCCAACCAGACTTTTTCCAATCCGAAAAATATACTATAAAAGATAAAGATAATCTAAACTATTCGAAACTTTCCTATATACTTTATATTGCAAAAAATTGAGCAGTGTAGCCTCTTTGCTTCACCTCGACAAATACCCAAAACACTAAGCCAATATTTGCGTAAGCGACTCTCTTGCCAAACCTAAAATTCGCGGTGTACTTCCGAAACAGATGAGACTACGTCTGCTATGAATATACGTAACTGGACAAGTAATTGAAATCTATGATTTTACGTAAGAGAAAATTATTAATGGATACTTTGGAAGTGTCACTTCGATGAAGTCGCGTAGGTATTACCTTATGGAATTGTAGCATGATACAAGCAGTGTGGAGTTTTCTCCGGCTAATCAATTTCCTGGATGAACCGATTGTTGCTGAGAGAAGTATAAAACAGACTGTCTCAAGCAGTGTATCTGTATTTGGAGCTCGGCTTCTCCAAGCGTTACGAATTTACAGTGGTAACACCGACCAGGAAACGTTACGTGGTATTCGAAAAATAGAGAGAGAGGGAGACAAGTCTGGTCAACGCTGTCCCCTATATTTATCTTACCTTCATCGAATTTGTTCGCGGTTATAGTCATTATGCTTGTCAGATTGCGGCTGACGCGGCGCTTATATCATTTCTGTCTCTTTTTCGTTCGTCACAGAACAGTTATCGAATCGATAGTGTTATCCTACGAAAACGATCACTTTAGACCAGTGATTCGATAAAATTCGTGGTTGCAAACAATTTCATTTACGATACATTTTGATTCACACTATCACCTGTTCGATAAGAATGACTCGATACAAAAAAATAGTTTCCTGTTCTTGCCAAAACAGCTGCAACGGTAATTGAGGAAACGCAGGGAGCGTCGCAATTGCGGGTCGAATGGGGAATTTTACCAAGAATCGGACTAGTACGAATCACCTTGGCAATGAGTCTGTGACTTATTCTGGTACGAACGTGAGTAAGATTTATCTGACGGGCGTAGAAACTTTGGCGTAGTGCGATCTTTCTAGTACATTCCGCTACGTGTATATTTACCACAAGCAACTGACACCAAGAGACTTTGTATTTCTGCCGACAAGATATTCCTTCCACGATGTTTCTCCCGCGCATTGATCGCACAACGAAATGGCACATCAGAGATCAAATTGACCGAACCGACTGACTAACGCTCAGACGAATGTTTCAATTGGCAGCGAATGCAAGTCGAAACTTTTATAAGTCGAAAATAGCTACTTTGAAAAAAGTGATGCAAGTGCAAATTTTTACGCTATTCGACTCATCTAAAAATAATGTGTTGACAGATTCATACATTTTTTATTTCAATAGTTTTTCGTCCTCTCATTTCAAATGCATCTCGAAGATTTTTTGGCCGAATTCTCGAACCTCGCCAAATACTTTCGAAATGATTTAGCGAAGAATTCCGAAAAAAAGTCGTTGGTTTCCAAGCGAACTTCTAATATATAGCCCAAGGTGACAGCAATCGCGGGAATGGCAGTATTACGAAAACAGTGGAAACCCGCATTGTTAATCGTCGCTGGCTCATTTTCGTGATTACTTGGAAACAGGGACTATGTACCATCGCGCATTTAAATCGTCCTGATGCGAGCGGCCGGTGACGTTCGCAATCGCATCACATCGCATCGTACAGGTAGCCTTACAAGGCGAGCTATCAACTTCGTTGGTGATCCTTGACGTCATTAATCTCGCGAGACGCCATACGTCTCTTGGAATTCAAAACGCGGCTGAAAGGATTCGTCAACGCTGGTAAAAAGCCGGAGTCTCTGAATAATTCCGATTGCGTAAGCTCACGCATTCGCGCGGATAAAGGTCAGAGGGAAATCATTCAGGATTTAATCAACAGAGTTACCTGTCATAGATTTCTTTTCAAGGATTAATAACGTTAAAATATAAAATTCTTTAAACAGTAACATGCTGATACAATATGTTATTCTTTTCTAAAAGGCTCCATGTTTCAATTCTTCCTGCTTAATAATTAAAATACAGTTCTTACTGGCGATATATTGTTCCTCAATAAAAAAAAAAATACTTGTGTTGATCCTTCGATTTTTTGATTGAAATCTTTCATCAAAGTGATCGCGAATTTCTTCGGATAATCAGACATAAGTATCCCGAGAATGTATCACTAGGAATGCAAGAAACATTTGTACCAATTTCGAACGTATTCGGTTAGCAATAAATCAGACGAGTGGAATCGTAAAGCGTGAAAAGAAGGCAGATTACCGCCTCCGGTGTCTACCAACAGCAGCGGTAACGGCACGACGATAGTAGCAATGGACTAAGCGGAGGATGTTTCATTAATGACCCCATTAAATCAACGAAAGGATACCCGGTGGTCTGCGAGCATTGACGATACATTGCGTTGCATCGCCTTACTTCTCTAAACCAGTTATGACCGTGGCCGATCTACACGCATCGATTACGACACCGCCAATATTTCACCATCGTCTCTTATGTAAAATATGACTTGAGATGGGCCCTGAAACGAGATCGCGTCGATAAGCCACCGTTTTCCTGTGCCAGTTAAGTCAATCTTCCCATTCGATTTTCAACTGTATGCATATATTGGTAACTTGGATCTCATATTCACCTTCCACCGTGGTAGCCTTATCACTCTTTCCCATTCTATTGTCACTCTTATCTCCAAACTTTTCCAGTCCAATACTATTTGTTTAGATTGAATTCTATTTCTTGAATTTGTCTTGAATTTTGCTTCTAACTATTACGTAAAGAATCTTTCCTACTCGCGTATCTTTTACAGAGCCCCATTGTATGGGATAAGACAAAGTATCTGTGATCTTACGGTCTGCAAATATTATTGTGGCAGGAGTCCCCGAACCCGTAGGGAACGTTACGTGCTTCTTCGAGTATGTCAGGCGGGGGTGCAGCAATGGGAGAAGCCGAGCCAAGGTCGAGAGAAAAGGCACGTCTAGGACCTCGTCTTCTCATCGCAAAGTTCCGTTCTCGCGAAGGAAATCGTGGTGTCTTCTTCTTCATTTCCGTCAATTCTTTCACTGACAGTTGATCGTCCCAAACCATTTTGCCTTCGTCACTGTTTATCTTCTTTCACTAGAGTTAGGAACTCGCGAAAATGACGGACGCTTATCTAGCGAATTGCGAAAGTTATTATTAAGGTGTAGTTTGAGAGGACGCGAGACGAGAAGATTCGACCTTCACGTGGGATATAACACTGAAACCAAACGTGGGTTGATGAGGCCGGTTGCTCGACATCGGCGCTTCGTTGGATGCCGCGTGCGCGTGATATGCTCCGCAAATCGAGTTAACTTAATGGAGTTAGGATCATGCCGCGTGCATCTACGGTCAGCTGGACTCCCCTTCGAACCTCTCTACCTTCCACGCGATATCACAATCCACTGAGAACGTGACTTTTAGATCCCGGTTCTCTGTCCTACTCCTCGTACCCAACTACACGATTACTTGAGATACTACTCTGACTCAGCCTCTCGAATCCAAATGAATCGATTAGACGAAAGAATTTCTAATTTATAATCGAAGCCAAAGAATTTTATTCTCATGTCGATAATCTAATTCGATCGAACGGGAGATTGTTTGTCATTAGGTAATTAAAGTTTCTATATTATTATTCTCTCAAGATTGGAGTACTGAAATAAGATTTGATATATCTATTGTTGCATTAATATGCCAACTAACTTCTAAATATTTGTCACCATTTCCGAACACTTTCTCCAGGTGTTTGTCTACTAATAGTTCAATTCCCTCGCTGCAAAGGATCGATACGCACTTAAGAAATATTTAGCACGATTTCAACGAAAAAAATCCATTGGTTTGAAGCTGAAGGCAAACAGAAGTAACGGCATAAAGTAGAGTGTAAAGAGAGAAAGAGAGAAGGATATAACACTGGATATTTAAAGCTCCTCGGGGGAGTTTTATCAAGCGGATGTTTTACGGAGCGTTTCCGGCGCGGTGCTCCCGAGGTATCGCGCGACTGACGAGCCACCGGCCGATTCTACTGATTATTATCAAGCCACGGTTCCACGCTGATCGAGGCACGCGTTTCAACTGACTCGTGGATGTAAGTAGAATCGTGGTCCTCGCGCGTGACACAGCCAGTTTCGCTCTCTGAACGAGAACTCATCTGACTTCGACCTTCGTACTACGCTTTGCGTTACGAACACTATTGTCCGTACTGCTACTTGGATTTACCGCTTACTTCTACCGGACAGTCAACTATGTACTCTACATTACAACTGCTGCTTTTCTCGAATATTGAACTCTGTAATTAAATCTCGCTATCTTTAGTTTTGGAAAATTTCTCATTGAATCGTAGAGAATTTAATTCTCGAACTCGAATAACTTAGTTCGATATAAAAGTAAATTTGATAATTTAATACAAAGCTGTTTACATTTATTTACTCATCGAATTCGTTGAATCGAATATAACTGTAGATGCTCACTTTCTATTTATTTAACCAAAGTCCCAATGTTTCCACGACCTCCTCGATTATACCGTGACTCGTTCACAATAATATTATACGATTTAGCTTCACATTTATCGAAATCGTACCTCGATCTTCACGTTTTCTGGCCCGAAAATTCAAAGATATCGACAGGATTAGAATCGATTGACCCTGATGAATATGAAAAGTAAAGGAGGGTAACTTTCACCGGACACACTGTCGAGCACGTGGAAAGAGTAGTTCTCGATCGCGTATTCGTTCGTATACTGAGCATCGCTTGAGTCGTAATGTCAGTGGCATCCCCCACCGATAAGGATTATCATAAACGAGTAACCTCCTTATTTGCTCGCTCGCCGAAGCATAAAAGGGTTATATTGTAACATACAAAGCCTCGTATACAATTAGAATTCAACATTCAATTTTCTGATGATAATTATAAATATTAAAAATTAGAAGTATTTATATCAAATACTCTTTATATTTGAAACAATTCCAGCATAGAACCCTTCATAATTAAATTCCAAGACTACATTAAGAACGGTACTACAAGTAACTTTGTTCTTAAAAAAACACTTTTTTGACATTACGGCAATTATGTAACTTCTCAAACGGCCAGGCTCCGTTCAATGCACATTCGCAAAGCACATGTCATAAAACGTTACTCAACACATATTTACATACGATCAACTACTTTGCACTGTTTTCACCGTTCGGCGTCTGGGTCTGCACACACAGCAGACGATACGCGTGCAAGATGTACCAACTAATGTAAGTACAAAGTAACTTGTAAGAATCGAACTACCTCAGGACCCTGAGGACTCTCGGGGGCATCTTACCCCAGCACTTGTTTCGAAAGCCACATCGTCAATGCAAATAATACTTTGCCATCAGGTTTCTCAGACGCAGAGAATCCTTACTGTCAAGATACTTAAGTGAATTATCGAGCTTCACCACGGTTTACGCAGAACGGTAGAAAGAATTTCCGCATATAGCCATTTCCTCTTTACTCTTTTGCTAACGGTTACTATTTCGCAATTATTTTCTTTTTTCATATAGAATTGTGAAATTGTGTTTCAATATTAATTTCTTAATAATTTCGATATAGTATTTTAGTGTGTCCTATTATCTATGTATTTCAATAATAACGAGGATACGAGAAACTACTATTTGTTACAATTAATAATAAGTCTCCCTTCCTCATGAACACAAAGGAATACGTGGAATCCAGTGGGAAATTACGCGAGTCACGTCTGATTCACATCGTGACGACACAACGATCCACAGTGGAATTCCTCGGATTTTCATTTGAAAAGTTGTAAAAAGTCATGCGAAAGCAAATCTAAATCTGGAACGTCAATGTGCAGCACAGAGAAATAAAGTTTCATCCTCGAAATTTGTGGGTCAGTTATATAATTACATATATCTGAGAATTGGTGTCGATATTCTCATCGCGTCTAATCGTCAGACTTAAATCCTCGAGCGTCCCGATTACTAGCAGTTGAGATCAATAAACCCTCATCTATCAATGTCCCACATTCGCGAGATCAACCTTGACCCCTATTATTCTCCACGCGACGCTGTTTCCACAGTAAAGCGTGTTCGTTTAATTGTGTGTTAAAGTGAAGCTATCTTATACAATACGAAGTCAAAAGAAAAAAGGAGTTCATACGAATTTGATTAAATTTAACTTTTTGCTATTATCAAGTCGTGATATATTTCATAAAGATGATGGACTCCTGCCACCGAAAACCAAAGTAAAACCAGGGCAAGAGACTCACCGTGTGGTACAACCGAGCAAATCACCATCGCGGATCTCATTTTCAGAGAACTGTCTCACGTAGTTCGGATTCTCCGTCCAGTTGGCGATGGCCATCGTTGACCCCGAAGCCGGGGGCTGAACGACCTCGCACGTGCTGGCCACGTGGAAATATGACACCCAACTTCACACAATTATCCTCTCCCTCGATCCACTGTCACCCGAGGAAACACCTTTCGTCGAGTTCCGAGTCACTGTTCACTTTGACCTTTGATCGGATTACGAGGTAAAAACCACAGATAGATATCGAGTTCTATTTCAAATTCGAAACTCAGATCAAACGATAAGCAAGATTTTAAGTCAAAATTGGAACTTTATTCTTAAATTAAATTAGACTTCCAATTAAAATTCGACAGAAATTTCGAATCAGAATCGAAAGGTGATTTTACTTAAACCACATGAAAATTCTAAAACCAAATGACTCGATTGATATCCTCGAGTCGAAGAGTCACAAACGAGGAATATATCCCGATCGAAAAGACTCACTAGAGATGAACTTTCCGTTTGGTCTCGTGTACGCGAGTGGCTTTATCGGCGGGCTATTTGTCCCGATAGCGCGAACGAGCGAGCGATCATACTCTAAATTTAGCACCGGAGAACGACCTGGACTGTATACGAGGTGGTGGGGGTAAATGGAAGAAAGCGAAGTATATAGTGAAGAAGATAGATAGAATGAGAGAGAATTCGCAGTGGGTGGATGAAAATGATGATGGACAGAAAGAGATTACGTATGTAGATATATCGGTATGCGTAGACACGATTAGAATGTGCGTAGCCCGCGCGCGTGAGGCATAGTGTGCGGAGGTGCCGATTGAAAAGCGCGTACTGTCGGCGAAGTCAGCGCGCCGCTGTCAATGTCAGCTGATCGGGCCGCTTGCTGCGCCCGAGCTCCGTGCGATCGTTTATCGCAGCCGCTTCAACTACATAATGCTCGCATTGAAACGCTTCGGTCTGATGTTTCGCGCCACCGCAGCCCAAATAAAGCTTACGGATTTCATTAATAAATAGTAATATGTATAGAAAAAACTATACCGCAAAATGAGAACCAACTTAATGCTCTCGATATTTTCTCAACGTCATTTTTATCGAGATTTTAAGGTCATCCGCGTTTTCTTAGCTGTAGCTTGTTAAATCTTCACATAGAGACATCTGCATATTATTTGTCAAATGTAAAAGCAGTAAAAATTGGGGTATAAGGAAGAAAATACTCCGAAGAAGATTTAAGTATAACAGATAAAATCGCCAGATCTTGCGATGAAGGACAAATGAAATACCACGCGAACAGTTTCTCGCGAAAAGACAAGAAGCAGAAGAGTTCAGGCGAATCTTTGAAAAAAAGCATCGTGCTTGGATGTTTGAACGAAGAAGATGATTTGGTTTGTTAAAATTATTTTATATCGTCACTTGGTCAGAATGTTTTGAATTTTTTGCAAACGCAAGGAATTCAACGATACTTTCGAGCAATGACCCTCCAGTGACAGTGCACGCATCTTTCTTACGTAGAATATTGAGAGAAGGCGAATGAGCACCCACGCGAGACGATGGGAGCGCATCTGCCGCGCATCTTTCAATTGACTTAATGAGATGCATTTATCAGCGTCTGCCGATCCTGGTGTTACGCAATACTTTGACTGACTATTTCAAGCCAAAACTATTCCATGCAGCCACTTATCCTTTGCAATTAAATGTAATTGAACAGGTGTATTGAGAAGAACAATAATCTTATGCTGAGTATTAACATTTTTTTTCTTCTTTGTTTTTATTCTGCTGTTCTGTTGTTTTCATTTTTCCCCAACGAATGACGATATGGCCTGAATTCCAGTGACTTCAATCATCGAAAAAATTTCTGAATCGAACTACTTAGGAGTGCAATCGAACTTTACAAGTTCGAAACAGCTGTAAATTAGAGCACACACGATGTTGGTTTATCTTAAACAAATTCCTGGTTGCCGTACAAGTTTCCAAGCCGCGTAAATACCGCTGAGCATGCAGGCTTAATGGCGACGCGAAATATTAAATATAGAGGCTTGACACACATTGAACGCGACGTAATTATCTCGTCTCGCACGATGCCACGATTTTCAGTAGCCGTTTTTCTTCTTTTCGTCAACGAGTGGAAACGAGAGAAGAGAGAGAGAACGTTTAGTCGAGAGAACGCTCGAGCGATTCGCCTTGCGTGCTTGCGTGCGCCGATCGTAAATAAATATCCGCGAGCGTGGCATGTGAAAAATGCAATTTTTTTACGTGCTGCTGCCAAATCTGTGCCAAGTTCTTGTCTCGCGATTCCAAGCCCCTTCAGCTTTTAATCTCCGATCTCCGGATCTTGTTGAGCAAAGAGGAACGAGCTTCTTCTTACTTTATAGATATTATACATTTTCTTCAGATTATGATAAAGTTCTTTCTAAATCTACGATCGTATCATTTTCTGGATTTTACATTACTGAATTACGATAATGACTATAAAATTTTTATGTGTGCTGCCTTGAACTTTCCCACTTATTCATTGTACTATTTTCCATTGTTTATACTTTTTTCAAGATTGCAATTAATTGAAATGAAGCCGAAAGATTTATAATTATTATCCTCGGAGTACTGGTGAGCACATTTGGCGATTTCGTGTTAATTTCTCTCGTGATAGCAGAAAAGAATCGTCAGTAGATTATATCCGACAGGTAGCAGACGCACGCGCTCAATTCCGTCACGAAGGAGATCGCGGCCAGGCAAAAGATTTCGCAACGAGTAATTCGACTAGCTTGGGCAAGCGGCTGCACGCGAAATTTGCAAAATGCAAGTGAAAGTCTGCTCTGAGAATGGCTGTGAAATGAGAGAGGGAATAAGAAAAAAACTGTTTTTCGTAACGCGAAAATATCGACGAGGGGTCCTTGGAAAGGTCTCTCGTGTTTCGCTTTTGTTTGCCAAATGCCTTATGGTTTCTCGGCTAAATGAGTCTGTTCCCTCGCTTACTGGCGCAAGCTCGGATTGACCATGCACGATATTTACCAGAAATGTCGCTGCTTACCCTTTCCCTGAAATTCTCAAATTACTCGTCGACTTCCAGGGGCGCGGTGGAACCCCAGGAAACTGGAGTGGAAGAAATTACTGACCGAAATTTCAGTCTAATAACTCACATCCGAAATCATACTTATTCGAACCTCATGTTTTTTATATTTATCTACCCAATAACACGATTCGTCTACAATATAATCAAAATTATTTTGTTTTATATTTCTCTTACGATCATGTATCTTTAAAATATTATCAGTACATTTTTCAAATACATTTTATATCTAGAAATCGACAAAAGTGAAAAATAGACAATTGTGTACTAAAGACAAATAAAATGATTTTACCAATCATTTGCAAAATCGTGAGTGAGAGTAAAGATAAAATCGTCGGTAGTTTTGTCATTCAAAAAGGAATTCTTTGTGCACCAGCAATATTATGTTAAGTAGCATAAGCCAGTCTCGCAATAATAGGTCAGACAAGGCGTCGCAAGGTATCTCCTATTGTCTCCACGCTAAAGAATCTGTCGTCGACATCCGCGCGTTGATATCTTCGCATGCCTCAAGATTAAAGCATCCAACGGGATGGATACGAATCTTGTGGCACGCCAACAAGCCGTGGCCGAAACTCTCTTCGGCAAGACGGCTAACAAAGTAATTTGTCAACGGTGGCACGCGGCGCACGCTACGCACGCAACGCGACATCATGTCTGGATTAAATCTCTTCGAGAGACTATCAGATAGTAGGTGTCATGGCTCTCATTGCGGCGCTCCGAACGTCTGGATTGTTAGAAGTGAGAACGGTCTGTCTATGGATTAGACCCTGAAACGGCTGAATTAACTCATAACTGTCACGCACCTATTGTGCAACGTGTCACCCGGAGGCTAATCTAATAAAGCTGTCGGGAAAGAGAAGTTACGCTCTGAGTTAACCGATCCTGAGTAAATTGAATTTTAGAGTTAATTTATTGGGAAAATTAATTGCTTCCGATTCCGAATAGAAAAATTAATGAGACTGGCTTCTTTACAATTTTAATCTGTTTTTTTTTTTTGAAGGTTTATATTAAACAGTGCATCTAACAAAGAATACGTTATAATTAAAAAATAAAGAGAATTTTTGGGTGTTTAAATTATTGAGTATTTCTATTTATACATATGTTACATCAGGTTTTAAAAGTGATTTGCTTCTTACATTAGAGGGGTGTCACATCCCATCCCTTTCCCAGTCATCGTGTCTAAAGGCACTACTTTCCAGGATGGTACCATCAACGCTCATGACTAAAGTGCTAAAGTATAAAGCTGACCTCATCCGAGGCTGCGTGGGTGAACAGTATTATCCCGTCCTCATACAATCACCTGATCGTTCTAGCACCTAACGGTCTTTTTATCTTTCTCTTTTTCCCTCTCGTAATTATCACCTTGGAATCACTTTTACCAGCGTGGCGATAATAACCAGCTACAATTTGCGCGATTTAGTCTTACGAATTGTTTCACGGACAGCTACCTGCTCTCATGATAAAATTCCACGTCACTCTTGGGAATCTCAGCCACGAGACCATAGTGATATTTTCGTCATACTTCTTGACTCCTATCATTATACGCGAAACAATGGGAGAATTTTATCGTCAGCTTCAAATTACTCATTTTTACAAACTCAGCACGGTTATTATCCTTGAGACTACTATTACACTTCGAGTTACCATTCTTGCTACCTTTTTTGGAAACCCGCAGAGAGCGTGTATCAATTCAATCGTCGTCCACGGTAAGCCGCGAAGAAATAGTTACCTTCCGAAGGATCCTCGTGTTTTTCCAACATCTTAGAAAGCGATCGAGACGATTTGCACTCGAAGTGGCGAAAACCCAAGCCGAGAGACGGATAGATAAACCAAGTTCGAACGATGCATATGAGTGTTACCGGTAACTGCCTCGTAAATTTCAAAGAAAATCAAATAAGAAATTTAGTCGTTCAAAAAGCAAATTACTATCAGGTAAACAACTATACAGGATCATTGACCCAGAATAATTCACTTCCTTAATTTGGCATTGATTTCAAAATATCGAGGAAATTTATTTAGAAATGGATCATCTTAATCTAGGCATTAAGTGTTTTAGTTCTCGCTGAAATATATATTAAAATAGATCATTAAGTGGGATACGTGGAACTTGCAGTATAATAGCTGTCACACCAATTATAACTCACCATACGAATGATTTAGGTTTATAAGGAAAAGCTACCGCGAGAGCTGGGTCTCTACAAATCATACACGAGGATTCTAGGTAGGTCTGACCAAAGCGGTTTAAAGCTACTCGCACTAATCGGCGCAAGTTCTGCCTAAAGTCGCGCTTCGACGCGCTCATGAGTTTCGCCGAAGGAGGCACGTTCGGTCGGTGCGACCAGAAATAGGCTTTTATCGTGTTTTTGGAAGCAGGAAGCGAAGGAGGAGTCACACCGGGGGTCCGAAGGGAGAGACTGCTGTAAATCAGAGTTTAGTGCGTTTAAAAACGCGATAGGTGGCCCGATTTAAAATAGACCTTCGAGAGTACGAGACTAAAGCACATGTGACCGATACTCCAGGGATCTTAAATCGCGGGAAACGAATAAAGTACGGTTTTGCATGCGACACATTTTCATTTAGAGATTCACGATTTGACCTACAAATTTAAGGTCAACTGGCCTAATTCTATAATACGCTGCTTACAAAGTTAACAAAGATTTATATATACAAAAACGTGTTTTAGATATTTTCTAAAAAACAGTTTCCCAATTTTGTGCAGATATGAACTAAATCTTAAAACAAGAAAATTCGTCAATTGAAATATTCAAATTTGCTCTCTTAATGAAATAAACGTTGTAGGGATAGAGTTAAATGAGCTAAAGAATCCTGACAATTAGGAATTAGGAACCACGCAGAATTAGATCGAAGATGTGTCTAGGGTCGATAAATAGACAAGCGATTGAGTTCGTAAGCGAAAGGCATTCTAGTAACGAGCGCGCACATACCAGTCCGAGGTTGTCCGGGTGCGAACAAATTTATGCGCTGGATCTCCCGACGGATTTGACATCGGCATCTAATCACCCCCGTGGCTTCCGCCGAAAATAACTAGTCCCGCATACCTAGCAGCTATGTGGGCCAGTAAAATTGTCTGCGCTAACGTTAGCATTGGAACTACCAATGATTAATCTCTATACACAAAGAATCACTGCCTGATTATAATAATTCATTTTATCTATAATACATCCCTCAGCGATACTCTATTCGAACCAAATTACAAGTAACACTATACAACCGTGGGATACAAAGACGAAAAACTGAAAGTTGTACTTAAAATTCCTGCGACTCCCAGAAATATCTTTTCAATTGAATGTTTTATATGATATTATGAATCTCGTATACTCGCGAGTCACGCACGTCAAGTGTATATTCCCGTAGTTAGGGTAGAAAGGAAATAGCTAGCGTAAGATTCCGTCATAAAAATTTATGAACTCTCTAAGCTAGGACAATATTTCGCAGCTTTTCGCGAATTCTTTTTCGGCTGAACCTTCTCGAAAAACGCAAGCTCTTATCCTTAGTTGTGAGCGCCGCAATAACTGGCTGGGAAAGGGGACAGTTTTTCTCGAACTAAGTTGAGATAGGTTGAGATCACTCCGAAAGAACAAGATGTAATAGAAAAGGCCACGCGTGACGCACGTGTTAGTAGGAAAAAAAAGATAATAAGATAACATTGGCTACTTCTTAAGTGACTCGATCACATAATACGTAGGCTTAAAACAGCAATTACGGATTTGATTGAAAAATGCAACTTACAATACTGAGAATCATAATGATAATTATACTTGAAATTGATATCTTCTTATTCGAAAGAAGTCACAAATTATATTGAATTGCAGTTATCAATGATCCTCTAGGACAGAAAATCTTGCTAGAGAGAAATATGAAGCTGAAGATGACTCTGTGAAATCAATGTTAATCTCTCGGCTCATAATGTACTCATGTCACGTTCGGGAAGTGGTGCGAGCTCTCAAGCTGAATAGGCTCAACCTTGGTGTAAAGAATTGTTCGTCACGTTAAGTAGTCGGCGACACTCGCAGATTAAGATCTTAACGTCGGCAACCACATATCGGAAAGCCGGCTAACAGTTTCAAAATATTGAGCGAGCGTGACCACGACGCAGCAGGAAACAGCGCAACAGGTACTGTTTGGAGATGAGATACGTACAAGTTTAAAAGACACGGAGTCAAAGAGCAACCACCAATTATTTGCCTCCAACTTTTTCTCCTATACTTTCTCATTATTGCTTGAAGAACAGAAATGTGATATAGCACATAAACTTAATGGAATATAAAAAACATATTGTTTCCTATCAAGAGTACTTCATTAGAACAGATACATACTTTGTTCATTATTGGCGGATTGGATAAAAAAAAAGCTAAAGAAAAAAAGAGGTAGTAGTTAAAAGTAGATTTTTTGGGACTAATTGATTCCCCTTGCCCCAATGTCCTTTCAGTTTGTGGGTAGTCGATCAACTTTTCGGCTTCCAATAACACTCACACCCCACTAATCTCACGGAAAAGCTATTCGAAGTCTGTCACCGTGAAACACTGCCGGAAGTGGGTGACTTTTGAGATTCTTGACGCGATGGTCCACCCGGAGAAACCGCGCAACAGGTGCCAATTATAATTCGGGTCCAGATGACCTGCTCGAAATACTCTAACAAGACAACTATGCCACAGCTTGTTAATCCTTTAACTACTACCAGTTACTATAATATTGTGTTTTAATCATTTTTTAGGTTGCCATTATTTAATCTTTTGTATGTATTTTACTATGTATTGTTCACTAATACTGTAACTAAATAAAAATGTGTAATCTGTTATTCAATTTTCCTGATTAACAAAGTTTGTAATGCAATAGGGTTTCATAAATATTGGAAAATCAATAATTAATCTTGAGAATTTGTTAACACGATTAATACGCACTTTGCATTGACTGTACCATGGATAGAATTTCCTGTCAAGGTTCACCATTTTCACAGGGTTAGGAAAACATTTTCTAATCCAAAGTGGAGTAGACTGTTAGGGTATTCTGGCAAGGACTGTGCAAGAGTAAACAGTCCTACTTTCAAGCCACTTTGCAGTCGTTTCAGACGCCGCTGTTGCAATACTCCTAGGACTTGTAGCAACCGACCACAGCTTTTTTTCTGCGGCGAATCCGCGCGTCAAAGTCAAGGGAGAAATATGAACGAAACGTTTTTACACTTATCGTGAGATGAGAAATCGTACGACAGGAATGCTGCCGAATTTACCCTGAGCCTTTTTCTCCACAACACGTGACTCACATAATGAAAATCACAACACTGCGATTAAATATTAATAACAAGAATCTTGACACCTCATTTTCACACGACACTCGGCACTCATTCTGCGCGACAGGTGCCAAGGGTTATCATTAGCAATAGACAACTGTGTCTTCACAAATCTGTTATAACTTGTCACAAAACTAACAGCCGCACTACCTAATCTTCAATTAACCGTATCCTAACACACAAAGTGGCATATCTTTGAATAAAGATTTACCAACACTGCACTGCGATAATAGAACCGCCACAATATTAATCTGCACAGTAATTCACATTAAACGTCCAATTTCAACACTACCTCGTGTATTATTTAGCTCTGTATTGAATTGAGGATGTAGGGAGATCGCCTAGCAGATAAATGTCACTAGAGTCGTATGGAAAAATTGGTTAGTGGTGGTCAGTGTGGCCGGTAATGGTAAGAGTCGAATAGTATCTGGCAGTCGTTTGGTCCGGCGTACGTCAGACTGTTGGCGCTTACGATTCCTACGTGTGCAGGCGGCTATATTACTGAAGCACGTGCGTGCCTGGCCCCGAGGAACCTCGGCCAAGAGGAGCCACAGTGCGAACGAGCCAACCAGCGAGTGACTCACGTCGCTTGCTTGCTCTCTTGCCCTCTACGATCTCACCCATACACGCACCAAAAGTCGCACTCGACTCTTACACATTGGCGGACAAAAGAAAGTTGAAAATTTAAATAGATTTTTCTTAACAGCTTCCAATTTCTCAAAAACATCTTACATTTGATACAACACGACAAATAAAAAAATATCGGTGAAATAACGGAGAAGTGTATATTTCGAACAGAATGATTTGTATTAAAGTTAGTAATGTTAGTATATGTATATGCTAATATGTACTAACGTTACACTTTCTTTAGTCCGCCACTGTGCAGCTATTTAACTATGTAAGTATTACACTGGTATGTGTGTATCCGCGTCACAACACTGAAACCACTTGGTAGCTTTTGCGAGCAGAACTAATCCTTTGTGTACCGAATCCGCGGAGCCTTTGTGCTCGGTTCGCGAGCTCTGTCCTCTTAGCTAGGACACCGAAGAATGCTTTGGACCGGGAGATTGATGGATCAAGAAGATTATTCTACGTAGGTAAGAATTGTTTGTTTTTCTTTGTGTTTCGAAGCGGAACTCAGAGTGTCGCGCGTTAAGTTGAGAAGGGAGAGAAAGTTGACGGTAAGTAGACCCGTTTGTATCCGATCTGGAAACTGTTCTATACCGGTCATCGAGTACTGAGAGTACTATGGTTTGGAGGATTGTATGTCCAAGAATCTATATTGTTTAATTACTTAATTCGGAAACAAATAATACCGATTTATTTATCAATATTTATTATTAGAACACAGAGTATACAATATTTAAAACAAATCTAATATTGGATAAAAATAGAATAAATGCAATATTTCAACATCTGTTGATTAATAGCCACAATAAAAACGATTATGATCCTAATTTTCCTCAACATCGCATCATTACACAAATTTACTATTAACCGTCGAAACATCACACCATTTCCCTCAAATGTAACTACTTCGCTTGGGGCGAAATGCATAAGGTTCCTGGATAGCATATCTAATGGCAGATACAAGCGACGATAGTCTATATTACCCGGAGAATTCCGCATTTGTCGAGTGAGAGAGAGAGAGAAAGAGTGCATGTACCGCCGCGTGTATCGCGTCATACCAAACACGCAGCACACACACATTAGGTATGTAAGCCAAGATAAAGGAGCCAAGTGTAATCACGCCGGTAATAAAGGGGCGCACTAGTACACGAGAGTGTGCAGTCTTTATCGCGGGGTCAGAGTACTCTTGGATCATGCATTTGCCCACTCAAGAGGCTCTAGTGCTCAATGAAGGACGTAATTCGCCGCGCTGCACCACGCTCTTACAACGCGATTACGTAAACGATGAAAGAAAAGAACGAGCAGGAAAACAGTTACCTTCCGCGAGGAGATGTTACGATCCGCGGCTCTTGTGTACACTCGAGTAATTGCTGTTAGTATCGATGAAGAAATCGCTACTCAATGTACGCTTATCGATTTCTGACGTTGCTTCTGCAACGCCCTTCTGTATTAGAGTTATCGAATTCTTTGTTTATCCTGGAATTAATGTTGGTATAATTAGGAATATTAGTCGTTTGAAGAAGTTTGCTAATTTTATCTCGTCAGACGTTTCAACAGTATTGTCACTGATTTTGTTAGAAGAGAGTCCAAAGGTTATTGTCGGTCCATGAAACTCGGATGTTCACTGTGACCCACGGCGATAGTCGCGTGGGACAATCACTCGCGAGACGTTCGAAATAAACTGAGCGGGGAAATAGATAGAGAGAGAAAGAGAATTTTCAGAGGCTTTCTTTGACGCGATCGCAAAACAAAAATAGAGGGAGTACGCGAGAAATACATATTTCGAGGATGTCCCCAACGGGAATAGCACCAGCTACGGCTGACAAAAAATAACATTAAGAATAAACAATAGTCAGAACGAATAAACGGATCGAGAACATGACCAGGATTCTTTGATCTTGAACTTTCGATTTCCTTGGGAAAATCGATATAGGAGAGAGTGAGATTCCGATGAAAGAAGCGCCTCTAATTAGAAGCGCCCCACCATTTGGCACGTGCTGCGAATATACACACAGCCGCACGTGACTGTCTGATATCAGAGGCTCCGCTCTTTAAGGATTCATGCTATTTGCAGAGAAATTCATTTCGCAAACATCTGCCATCGTTTGTGTCATGATGCGAGGTGAAGTAATTCATGGTTACTCAAGAATGTTGTATTAACTAGTTTATGATGCTGAGCGGATTAAAATAAATTTTGTAATTAAAAAGGAATTTTGATTATTATTAATTGCTTATCGATTATTGTATCTCATTATTAATAGACTATTATCATCGTTAGATATTACATTGCTTTCCTTTAAGTTGTAAGAGTAATAGATGATTTTTAAGCCAGTTATACATTTCCAATTTATTAAGGTTATTAACATTAGTATTATTAGAACAAGAAAGCATTCGGATCTCAATATAGAACTGTGAGGCATCCGGAAAACATTCCAAAGTGGATTCAATGTAGTTGCTGTTCCTTGTTACATTTATCCGTGAAGTTATATAGTTGAGAGAGCAGCTATCCTAATCAATTCGCGCGAAGTCGTGTTTGGCAAGTGATAATCCTATAAATACGAGCACGTGGCCGGACTCAAAGAGACGGTGTATCTCGATAAATGAAATCTCTCGCTACGAAGCAGCTGTGCTCGCTGATTATATCCACCTCTGGCTTTTAGTTAATAAATCAGCCTAACTTTATCCGACAGCATGAATCTCTCCATGTCAGCCTATAAAACTTGTCTTTCTTTAAAAAAAATTTACTTTGAATGAAGAGGAACATTATAAAGCTAAATGCATTGTCCTATCGGTCTTTAAACTCTATAAGACGCCACGTGGCACTCTTTACCATAAGGGATCACACGTCCCAAGCGACCCGACTTGTCTGATCAGTAATTCACAATCTACTTAAGCCGCGGTTCTTGTCCGTAACTCACTTGTTCGTGAAAGGGTTACCAGACTAGAAAACGAACCGATTAAATATTATTTAGAATGTTTACAGAATATCTAGGGAGGTGGGAAAAACTTTTGTAAGAATCTTGTTATCGAAAAGATTTGAAAGACGCAATGGTCAAAGTGAATAATTTTTTTAAACCAACGAGCAAACATTAGTTGGCCAATCACATGTCGAGTTCGAACTGAGGACTGTTCTTAAAATCATATCTTAACCAGCATATCCGAAGGACTATTTTTTCAAGTTAATGGGACCGTGAGTCAAGCGTGTCGAAAGAAACAAAATCAATATTTATTCAAGCACCTAATTGCTTATGCACCAAACTCTATCTTCGGAGTTAAAAAATCATGGTTCGAACTCCCATGCACATCTCGACAAACCCCGTCATTCCCAACCGTTATCGCACAGATTATGGACGGGTTTAAATTAAACGCGGTGTCTTTGGATACTGCCGGATAATTGTAGTTACCCCGGGGCGTCGCGTAACTGTGAATTCATCTGCCAAGCTATTACTAAGCGTACGTGAGAAACTCGCGCCAGAAATTGCTAGAGCAGCCTGAGAGTTACCGTATGACCCAGACAAGCCGCAGTAAAAACTGGTCTGCACTCGCGACCCAACGCAGAAAGCTGATTCAATAAACTTCCGTGAGGCTTTGTATTTAAGTTATGTAGAATGCAAATCAAGTATAGGATATTTTAAAACTACTCGAGAAAAACTGACATGGTCCCAGTGCATTGAAATGATGTTATGAGATGTTATGTCTGTCCTAACTTTCTCTTTTGGGAATATAGAGTCTTAGAAGAAACAGGAACCCCTCCCTAATCTTGTTTCCCAGTATCCACCGAGTCAATTAAATCGTTATTACCGTAATGCTGGCCCGTAAGCCACGAAGGGTAATTATTGGCTAGTAATTTCGCCGCTGTTCAGTTACGCTTTGGGGATAATAGACGTATAGCCTCTTCTCACAGTTTCTGTACGGTTCGCCATTCGATTTTGCGGATCGAACGCAATACACCCTTTTCGTCTTGTACCAACGATGCCCTCCATGACCTTTGTTTAACCTTCTTAACCCGAACGAAGATCCAATGGCAACCGTGCAAAATGTCTTAAGTGCGAATTTAATGCTCTCGCAGCGGTAAAAGTGAGTGGATAATTGAAAATTGATCCTCGCGGATGATACCTACTAGAGGAGCAAAGCTCAATGGCAAATAAATTAGCATAATTGCGTGGCTAATGGCGAAGGTTTCAATTAAAAAGACTGCGAATGGTAGGTATATGTATGCGCGGCGTTAGACGGCTTTTGTAACGTCTCGCGTTAAGGCACATCCATCACTCGGTTACATCGCTGACAAGTGTCAACGGAACAAGCAAGACGGAAGAGTCCAACTTCAAAGGCTAACGATAACTCTAAGTTTGCGCGAGGCTTCCTTAGAGAACCTTAGGAAACTGATACCACGGGTATCTCAGGGTAATTTCTCTTTTGAACCACTCGGGGTACGGTGACACGGTTTTTAAGCGTTCGCTAGGATCTTCGACTCACCTCCAACTGTGTGGCGAGAATCCTGGACATGTACCGCCGCAGTGGAGACAAGGCTGACCCTCTTCAACGTCGGTGATGAGGACACCCTGGAACATAAATTATAGAACTATAAAAAAATTGTTTTTTGCTATAAATTTCTACTATGATTCTTAACCATATAATAATAATTCTTTATTCAATTTATTCTGAGCACTATTATTATTATTGCATGAATTTCTCAAGTGAAAGTATTAAGTAAATTATTACTTTTATTTTGCACTAATAAGATTCTTATTTGGATGAGATTTGACAGGAACATTTTAAATTATCACGATTGGTATGTCAATGAAATACGTCGATGTAGTAATCGCAAAGAAAAAACCGCAATTCTAATAGGTACGAATCATCATAGAATTATCGATTGCTCGATAAGGCGGGACTACAAGTGTCCCGGGGCAATTGAAAGATGAAATCGCGGTAATTGTACAGCGGTGAAAGGTTTGGATCATCTTTCGAAATGTCAGTCGACGAATAGCCATTCGACGAATTAGCAAATCGAGTTTGTACACGGTTAGATATGGACGAATGATCGTTAGGTCAATTCTTCGAGCAATGTTTGTACTAATAAATGAGAACGCGAAGAAAAATGCGTAGCTCTCGCGCACTTCCAGCGCTAATTACGTGCGAAGCGGGACAAGGTCGTAATAATACGAATGCACCGTCTAATTGGGAAAAGTTTTTAATTACACGCCTCGTGACTCGGCTGTTTTGCCTGCTCGGCCAATGTTAAATTAAACCTATGAACAAACATAAAGCTGTATCGATGATTTAAAAACTCTAATAAAATTCTGTATAGCTAATTAACTACAGAATTCAGATTGTTATGAATAATTTCATTGGAATCTAGAGTCTGAGAAATCTCGAACTCCTTTCACAGTGTAACATCACACACTCTCAAATCTATGAACAAATGTTCAAGGTGTGAACCGGGTCACTCGACATTCCCTTTCCCATTTAAACAATTAAATTCCATTTTGTATTTAAATTGCATTTAACGTTCTTCAGCTTCCATATAATTGCAACTCTCTAATCCACTACTTTCAATTTTAATGGCATCAATCTAGTAATAGTATAATACTTTGCCTGAGGATAAGATAGAAAGAAGCTACTGGTTTAGACAAGGCGTCAAATCTAAAACCGTCAACTATGGAACTGATCAGTTGTACTGTCAGTTTTGGTAAAGCCAAGTAAGGTTCGTTAGTGGTAAGTGATTGTCGCTAGTACGACTATGCATACGTGGCTGATGTGAGATAAAAGGAAGCAGCACAGCACGAGCAGCGGTGCGATGGAAAGCTCGAAGCGCGTTGGATGCGTTCAAGAACCTTCCGGCCAGCATATATGGTCGGTCCGCCCACGTGGAACAGGTCGCACCGGCGGCATCGCCAAATATCGAGTAGACGAGTACACACCATGGAAAATATGTCAGCCGATGTGTCTCTAGCTGCCTATATATAGTAATCCTGAATAATGATCTCCGGCTGAGCGACTCCCCTAATTAACATATTTTTCGTCTTGACTCATGCGCCCTTTCTCTCCTCTCCTGTCCTCTCTCGACTTATTATCCGAAAAATACATTAACCCGATATCCGTTTACTCATTCTCTTGATCCGGAAAGTATCGCTCATCGAGTGAACGCGGATGGAAGAATTCACAAGTTCGATTATTCTTCGTTCTGTTACAAAAATAGATAACACTTTTTCTTTTATTATGAAATACCTCTATTTTCTATAGGAAAAATCGACCCTCTTACTAAACCAAATCACGGAGTTCTACAAGATACATGCAATCGGAATCGATACCCATTCCGCGACTCGAAAATCTTAACAGCGTTGCGAAAGGTAGATCGGTTTTGCAACATACTCGATACTCGTTCTCGATGAGTCGTTAGTAACCAAGCATACCGAACAGTTACCAATACCCGGTAATCTTAATAAGAATAAAAAACGACCAAAAGAGAATACAGTTGGAGCAATCCCACGCCAGGATGACAGAAGTAGTTCCGATAAAAAGGTGTATTTTATTATTAGCCTCGAGAGAGTGGGCCATTCGCCTGTCAGCGAATCGTACGCATCGTTTGGCCGACAAATTGACAATTCCTTCTGCGTGAAAGAAATTCGCTCGTTACAACGATTGGCAGAAGCATTTGTGGTTTTGTCAGTGGCTGTACAGTGCAAGTTGTACCAGCTACTTTGTGGAGTAATGGATGTCGTTGGCTCCTCGGCCATTTATAGCTCGGCCACACGGATGATTTAGCGTCAGTCACCGCGATCGTATTGATTTTCACCGTTAACAATATGATCGACAGACAGCAGCTCTCATGGAGCAGTAATCCAAACCAGTGGGGACAAAGAATGGATTTTTCGCGCGGTAAATACAACCAGAGACGTTATCCATAACGCGATGTGTCCTACGCGAGATACGGCCATTCCACTTGTAGGCGGTTCGCTGACATTTGCATGACGCGTTGGCCAATACCCCATTGAATTACGTAACAAGACTGAAAACTTGCGTGGAGTATACACGATGACAGATTTACCAATTTTTTCATCGAATTGAAACACCACCGAAAACACCATTACTCCCGATTTTCTATTCTTCGTTCATAAACCAAATGGTAAACATTGTAACAATGATATCGAGAGGAAAAAGAAAAAAGAAATAATGTAATTTATCGGTTGCGGGAACGTAAATTGATTTTTATTAACTCGCACGATCGAGCATGACGACGAAGACTACGAGCAATTGCGTCATAATAACTATCAAAGGATTAATATCTGGTGACAGTTCGGCTACCGGTATTTTGCTTTCACTTAATCGCCGCGCAGCGTGACGAAGTGCAATTTCTGTAGCCGGTTCGCGCAAACAGCCGTGAATGATAAATGAAGATTTACCGGCGCACCTCTGCCACTACTAGCAACGGCTCCAAACAGTTCCTGGAGGAACTCGCGGAAAATGCGTGTCAAAGACTTACGCGATTTGAGAATTCTTCGATGACCTCAGAGAACGCATTGATAATGCGTATTTCTTTATATTCACTGCGGGGGGAATTGGATTGAATCAAAAGTATTTGATTCGTTGAGTGTGAGGCTTTAATGAGAGAAGTTTCTACATTCACTGTTGCATATAAGCTAGATCTAAAAGGTATTCCATCGGTAGAAAGTAAGCTTCTTCTCTTATTAAGTAGATATTAATCGATCTCGAGGAAGATACACTCTGTTAACCAGGATAATTCCCGCGCCCACTCGATAGTTCCAGCTGGATATATACTGTATACTTAATCCTTAACTACGCTACTTTATGCTAACGTTCGCGCGGAACCGCCAAATAAAGACACAATCGGAGGTGCAGGAGCGGGATAACAATATCCTTTGTCTCCGACTACTCGCGCCACTGGATCGCATGGAAGACCACCGAAAAACCATCGAGAACAGAAACTACTATCCATCGAGTACCACGAATCAGCCACGTCCTATCTCACTCTTTCTCTTTCTCTTTCTCAGCATGCACGTTTCCACAGTCACGCAGCACCATTCCCGGAGAATTCGACTCGACAGACTCTCATTTCTCTCTCACTCTCTCACTCTCTCTCTCTCTTTCTTCTTTCCTCTTTTTCTCAATCGAACCGTCAACGCACAGGACTCGAAGGAGTAGGGGACCTCTACCTCCTCCAACGATTGATAAAAATCGCTTCGCGCCGCTGAACCATAAAGGACCGATCGAACGCAATTGACTCATGAAAATGCCATACCCCTTCGCGGTAGTTCCAAACTCGTCTCGAGGGTGTAGCACCTCCACTGCCACCACGCATAAATCCACCCTCCCTTCGAAGGGGTCGCATCCGTAGATCGGTTTCCTCTTCCTCGTCCTCGCTGTCCTCTTCGTCACCCTCGATACCCTGTCGTCGTCGTCTCTCGACGTAGGATTCTTGAGATGGACGATGTCGACGACGACGAAGTTCCACAGTTTCATCCGCGGCACGAATACGTATGATTGTTGCACCGTTTCGCTCGTGGGTCGACGTGACTCTAGTCTCCGTGTCCCTGGCACTACTAACGGTTTGCTCGGTTGACTCTGACCTTGCCAGTAACTCGTGTTTATTATCGTTCTCGGTGACATTGTTCACGCGCTCGAGTCGGGGCACTACGAGATCCCTCGAAAATTCACGATCCTCCAGTTCAGAATGGCCCTCGGACGAACCCGTGCGAAACCGGCTATGCTCGCGAAGGTATTTCGCTGAGAAGAGCTTGTTACTCTCGAGCCAACTCTTCGAGCAAAAACCATCGAGTTCCTTCGGCTCTTCGAGGTCCTCGGCTTTTGGTGGAGGGGTCAGAGGTCGAGAGTGACGTTCAGATTTTCTATCGGAGACCTCGCGAGCCTTGCTTCGCAAGGATACGCGTCTCTTAGTGGGACTATCACGATCTTTCAAGGACGTTTTTTTCGACACTTCAGTTTCGTGATCCTCGACGACTGTATCGTCGTCTCTATAAGAGAGTTTGCCAAATTCGTAAGATCTGCTAGGGGAACTTTCTGGCTCGTCGTAGTCCTTAAAGGATGATTTGGTTGGATCATTGTCTTTCTCTGGGTAGGACTGTCTACGATCGATGTCGTCGTCGGGCTCCTTATAGGAGATGCTACCGAATTCTACGCTTTTTTCCTTGAAAGAGTTCTTTCGACCCACGTCGTTGGCATGCTCTTTGGAGGACACTCTGCCAAGTTCAGGATCATCCTTGTAAGAATTTATTCTCGGTGGATCGGCGTCATGGTTTTTAAAGGTAATTCTGCTGACTCCGCCGTGACACTCTCTCAAAGAATTTTTCCTCTCCGAGTCATCCTCTCGATTTTTAAAAGAAATTTTCCCGTAATCCGCGTTTGATTCCTTGAACGAACTTTTCCTCGTCAGGTCGGGTTTCTGCTCTTTGAAAGAATTTTTCCTTATCACGTCAGTCTCTTGCTCTTTCCCGAAATATCTATTGCCGGATTCTTGTTGCGTCTTGAAAGAGTTCTTCCTGTACAACTCACTATCCTGATCCTTAATCGACACTTTTCGATTTAGACTGGATTCGCGTTTTTTCGAGGAATCCGAATTCTTGAACGAGTTCTTCCTGGAAGCTTGTTTTTCGTGTTCCTTGAAAGAATCTTTTCTACCCAAATCGTGATCTCGATCCTTGGAAGAGCTACGTCTCGACAAATCAGGATCCTTTCTCGGTTCTATAAGAGCTCTTTCGTACTTTTGTATTCTTACATCAAAATCCTCCGGATTTCCCTCGTAAACGTAACTTCTTCGTTTCGTATTATCCTTTACTCGGAATTGCTCCTCCTCCAAATCTCCCGACTTCCTACGATAACTTTTGTCAGCATTGTGCGCGTCACTCTTCTGCCGAAAACTCTCCGTTCTCCGTGGATCCTCGTCTCGAAACGCGTGAGAGGAATCCCGATGCTTCTCGGTACTTCTCGATCTACGATTCTTGCTTTCTTCGGATCTCTCAGTGTCCCTATGTTTGTGTCTCGAGGATCTACGATCTCCATCGCGCTCTTCCACTTCGTTCCTTGACCGCTCGGATCGATCGTTGATCCAGTTATCGGATGAGTGTTCCTCGTAAGTGCGCGTATCGTTCCTAGTTGCGCTCTTCGATCTTCCTTCGTGTTCTTCTTTGTCCGGACTAAGTGAATTCCGCTCTCTCCTCGATTTCAATTTATTCTCTTCTCGCGACTTGAATCTCTCGATCAACGCTCTGATCCTGCGATCGGGAGACTTGTTGTCAATGTTTAAATTCTCCATATCGCGAGTGAGATCCTTATCTTCGAATTTCAATTCTACTTCGTCTTTGTTACCATTGGTTCTGCTGACCACTCGGGAAGGCCTCGACGAACTCTTCGCCTCGGTAACGTTATCCCAATTTTCTCGTCGCCTTGAAGCGTGAGATTCGGCGTGTTCTCGTTCGATGGATTCTGTTCTCCCACGATGTTCCCTTGGCAACGATCCCACGTATCCTTCGTCGCGAGCTTCGTAGCGCTCCTGCCGCGAATTCTCCTGTTGTCTGATGCCTTCGGTCTTGTGTTTGCCATTCACCAAGTAGCCCTCCTCGGGCCGATCCTCTGGCTTCTTCGACCTCGCACTCTCCTTCTGAATTATATCCTTAATATCCCAAGCGCCAAAGTGTTCTCTGCTCCTCCTATACATTGTGTCAGGATCCTCGTCCGTAGGCGTCTTATACTCACGGCCATTCTTTCCGGGTTCCTCGTGTTTAGTCATCCCGAAGAGATATCGGTTATTATCCTTCCCTCCGTTTCTATACGGTTTGAACGCGTGTTCCTCGGTGGAATCCTCGGCGCAAAGATTCTTAGAGACACCGGTCCGTTTGGAGCCTTCCTTTACCGCGGAAGGGCCGCGAAGTCGCGAGGTCATTTTCGCAAGGAGCGGAATCTTGGTGGCGTCGGATGATCGTCGTGAAACAGGATCCTTGCCAGGGCGAGTCTCGCTCTCTCGTCCGCGGCTTGCCAACCTCTTGGACGTTTTGTCGTTACGGTTCTCTCGGCGGTGCACGGACGGTCGCGTACTACTTAGTTACGTCCTCCTGCGTCTCCGCATTAATCCAACAGCGATCCGGCTCTGCGCGTTGCTCCCAGCTCAAACTTGATCGACGAATAGTAGGCGATAGCCTGATGATCACTATCGACGAAGCAGCATCCTGGCGAGCAAAAACACAGGTTTGTCCTGAACGAGAGGCTTCTTTCTTGGATGACTCGAACGAACGAACGAACGAACCAGTGCCGAGTGACATCCAGTTGAGCAAGGAACTGCCAAACAGGATACTCTTGATCAACACTCTCGAGCAAGAATTCGAAGATGAGTAATCCCAAATGCCAAGAGGAGCCTGTTTTTTTCTCACGGGGAAGTACAAGTTGTCAGCTCAGTTCTCGCGACTCTTGTAAATTTCGTCGGAATCGCTTAGGAGGAGAGCGCGAGGATCCCCTTTGGTGGCTCCTTTTCGCGAGGCGAAGCCGGCTTCGGGCGAACGAGCGGAGCAGACGACCCTGAAAGTCGTCTGTGGACTTTCACGAACGCGAGCACTTTGCCGGTCGGAGTCACCACGAGAGTGTGCACCGGAGGAGAGCGTGTTCCTCCTCTCCCTCCCGTGGAGAGAACACCTCTACCCCTCCCTTCCTTTCTCCTCCCTCCGTCGTTCTTTTTCTCTCTCTCTCTCTCTCTCTCTTTCCTCCACGGTAGCTTACTTCTCCCTCTTTCTTTCTCTTACTCTCTCTTTGCACCCGCCACCCGCCGATCTTGGACCTCCTCCTCTGTCTTCTTCGAGTCCTGTTGTACTCTCGTATCCTCCACCTTCTCTCTATTTCTCTCTATTTCTCTCTTTCACATATACGTGCGCGTATCATCTCTCTTTCTCCCTTTCTTGCTTGCAGTTCACTCTCCCTTCTTCTTATTCTTATTCTTCGTCTTTGCTTTTTGATCTTGCTCATGCTCTTGCCGTTGCTTTTGCTCTCGCATCCTCGTTGCGACCGTCGTCGCCACCGCAGCAACCCGCTTCATCCTTGTCCTCCACATCCTCGAGAACGATTCGCGTGCTCTTCTCTTTCTTGTATCACCGATGTCCTCCGCGAGGCCCGGTCCGGACCATTCGATTCTACCGTTAATGTTTGACGACGCCGTATTTGCGTCGCGTTTGCATCGCGTACCAAATGATTGTTGCGTTGGACCAATGATTTTGCACTGAGTTTGCTGGTTAGGTTCGCTTACTCACGCGACTTGGCTCTCAAGGTGTTGAACCAATCCAATTTGTCCGTGGATTACTTGATTTCACTCTTAGCAATTATTTATTACGTTCGTAAGAACATATCCGAAAAATAGACGGTCGATAATTCCAACCAAAGTATAAAGTGGTCAATGTTCCGCTGAATAACTCGACCGACACGCTGGAACCCGTTGTCCAAAACAGGCCAGACCGGAGTATGAGGTAACAAGTGTCGCGCGAACTTCACCAATCCATTTCTCGAACGTGGCTTATCCGTGCAAGCCACCAGTCCCAGTCCCAAAGAGAACCGAGCGAATGTAGTTTACCTATTCGCTCTCTGGTGAAAAAATCCACGGCACCAATTTCAGGTGTACCGGTATACATTAGGAGGTATACACGCATGCAGCTGTTTCTAACTGAACTTTTCGCTGATTGGACAGCGAAGGGAAGTCTCGGAGGACTGGTCGAGCATCTCAAGAGAGAGAGAGCCGTTATTAATGTTATGGCAGGCGAAGGCAAATGCCCCTATTACAGGTGGTGTAACTGAGAAGCCTAGTTAAAAGGCTGCACTCGAGAGGAGGCAATGAAACGGAGCAGCCGCTTTGTCATTCCTGCTGGAAGTAACGGAGCGTTCGCCAGCAGTGAGGAGATCGGAAAATTATACCGACACTGCCAGCCGCGCTACTAAAGTGGTCCGGCTTGATTACCCTCCGCCGCAGAATTTTCAAGTAATTTTTCACCGCACTACACTTTCTAAATTGCTACATATTCGCGACTCGACTTAATGGAATCGTGTCGATCTATGTACCCACGACTATTCCAGTCAACCCTCGATTCAGCGGTCATCGCTAAAGAGAATTACCGCGATTCCAATCGCAAAAATCACAGATACCATTTCATTTATAGTATACTCTTCGAATTAGAAATATTCATATGGTGCATGAACTAATTATTACGTGACAGATTGAACTTGTGGATCAGGTAGAGTTATCAAAAGTAATCTATTTGCAGGAGAACCAAGTTTCACCGGATACTCCGAGCACTTAGGTACATCCTCACTCGAGCAACTTATCTAATTAGACTATTTTCTCCGAGATAATTGAGGGATCGGTTCCTTCGTAGCCTATTATCGGCAACGCGCACCGGGATTCGCGCAAAAGTCAAGCCGATATCTTGGTTGAAGCGAGAGGCCGGTTAACCAAGGCAAAAAGCTCGGGAATGCTGCTTCAACCGGGGACAGTAGTTCCCGACGACTAAGGAGTCCGGCTTAATGAGACCTTAGCGTAGACCCTTAAGAGCCCGCTACGAAAAAAGGCGGCCGCTATCCCTGCAGGATCGTTACTTAGCACGTATTTACGCAGCCGAGGAGAGAAAACTCAGAAGGGAAGCGACAATGTTGCTGGGGTACCACACTAGAGGTAGGGGAAGTAGTCAGGACCCTTAAACGCACCGCGATAATACCAAGCGCAAACCCGCTCTTCCCTTATCCACGCGAATGTTGCGCGAACCTCCTCGAAATTCCACACTGCCAATCGCGATCTTCCTGGAAAGGAAGCTTGAATACTCGCCGGATGTGCTTTTACCTCCGAGAGGTTTATACTTCGCTACTTTGCTTTCGTCATCGGCTTAAAGAATGTTTAGCTAGATCCAAGTGGAATAACACATTAATGAACAGACCGTCGATAGTGAAGGTTGATTAGGAATATTGAAAGACTCGGAGAATTAGAGAGATCGAATCCATGATCCTTAATGTTCGATTATTTATCAACCAAAGAAATGCTATCGCTGTCGTGTTCTTGAGGTTTTGTCAGAATGAGCGATGCGGTGTCTGGACCTACTTTCGATCGGATTACTTGCTGACCATAAGATGCGAGATATATGTAGAGTGTATTAGAGATTTCATCCAGACGAAAAGTATAAGTGGGAAACTTTAAAAGAGGAAAAGAAATAATTATTCTTCGTTTATGACTGAAAAAATCATTGATCTAACAATAAGTTATCGATTTTCAGCGATATACAGTAGTAGTACTTAATAAAATAAAGTAGTAATATTGAAAATTATTAATCCTATGTTCACGAGAAGTTCTCTCTTAACAATTCCATTCCATCGTTCAAGGCAGGTTAGTGCAGCATCGAGGGAAGCAAGATTCAACAGGCAAAGGACTCTCTCGACGTGTTCTTCACCCTGGAAGCGGTCAAATCGCCAGGATGAGTCAGTCGATTGAAATAAAAATGAAAAACCCGCATGTTGAAGCTCACTAGTTCCTTTCCATCCGTTCTCCTGTCTGTCTTTTTCTCTTTCTTTTTCTTCTCCTTTTCCTTTTCCGCCACGAGGCAAGCCTCTCGCAGAAAGGAACCCCGATGAATCACGTGTGCAAACAAAGCCCCGCGGTCACGCGAAATCGCGCGATCGGTCCGCAACCAGATTTTTGCACACTGGCCGCACAATAAAATCGTCCGTGCGCGTCTAATCGCTTCTCGATACCTCGACTCCCGTGGGTGTGGAAGCGAATCGAACGAGCTGCTCGATTTCGACATATCCCTTTTTTTCCGTTTTTTCAAAGAAATTTAGACTTTGGCTATTTTATTTGCGAATACACAGTACGTAAGGTTTCTTCTTAATACTTTTTATTTGTTTAAATGGCTGAAAGTTCCATTTTTGGATAATTAAAATTCTGTATTCAACAGTTCAATCATATTAAGCCAACTGATTGAGAATTATAAGAAGAAAAATTAGTCGGGTTTATAATTAAATTTTTCTACATTAGTAGTAAAACCAGTTTCGATTATAGAAAGGTACTATTACAAAATTGTACCAAACTGATTATACTCGAACTACGAAACTAGAAGTTATCGTAGGTGGTAGTTCGCTTCCCTGCTGTTTTGCCCGAGATGGACGTACTCGAATAATTTCCAATAGTTCTATCGGCCTCTCCGCATGCTTGGCAGACATTTTTCGCCGATTTCATATCTCGTTAAATGGCGGTGTCTCCTAAGTAGGCTTTCACTGTTGCGACACACGGTAAGCGCAGACAATTGCTCGTGTGTCTCGATCGCGACCTTACTCCTTTGGAATATGACGTATACACGGGTAATACACTGATATCTTGATCGGTCGCCTTGAACAGACGGAAATCTAGCCAGTTGCGATCAGATAAATTCTCGATCGTGCCATTATTTTTACTGGTCAAGCAATTTCTTGCTTAGAATTTTTTACTTCTCATTTCCGCTGAATTTTTTATGATTTCATAGTTCTCGATACAAGTGACTATTTTCGAGTTTAACTTGATTAGAAAGGAATTTGTCTGGTAAACTGAATTTTTGCAACGAACGACCGAGTCACCTGATCTCATGCAGGTGCGAAGACTAACGATCACAGTTTGAGAAACCTTTGCCAGACGGAAGAGCAGGTGTTGGAAACAGAAGGCCAGAGCCTGTTTTCGACAATGGCAAAAAGCAAACCTTGCGAATGCATAATTTACCGATTCTCTGATCTCAGCTGAACCTTTTTCTATTCCCAATGAATAAATAAGTTCCTATATCTCTAATTTGATAACTCAAAAAGTTACTGTTAATTAAAGAGTCATGGAGCTTTAGACAAATTCTGAAAGTACCTACATAGTGGTAGTAAGTTCCGAACACTTTCAGTTGCCATAAACGCATGCAATTAGGTTCCGCTCTGCGCTCGACTCGCCTCTAATTGTCCGATGAATTTCTAACCGCGTGAGAGACTATACAATCCGGCAAACTCGCGGTTTTCCGCCACCGAGAACGAAAGGCGAGGCTCGACGAAAGCAGAGCAAGCGGCAGCGGCCGCATCGAGTGCGCGTGAAATCCATCTCGTCACGGATGAAATCGTCCTGCTAGAAAACGGTTCGACACATTCAACCCAACGATCTTAGACGAATCAACCTGGAACTTGCTCGCGCCATGTCGTTTCCACTTTTCTTCTTCCCACCGCGACTTTTACTATCAATCGCCGTGACTAAATTACTTAATGGAAAGTGGTGACTTATCGATAAATAGCCTCGTTAAAGATCTGCATTATTCCTTGGTATTGGCTTAATTAAAATCTGATCGTCCCATTAAAGAAACGTCGAGCATACTCGAATCAATCGTAAAGAGAAAAATGGTTGTTTCTTGATAAATAGACTCATTAAAGCTAGCAATAAGTGTTAGTGCTTAGTACGAAAGAAATATCATTAAGAAGGCAGAATACTTTATTTATCGGGTCACTTGAAACCCAAGACCAATTAAGGAGACGTAAATTGCACTTACGAGGTTAAATTGATATGTGATTTAATCGTAAAAAGGAAAGTGGAATGAATTAATAGAAATCTCGGAGGATGTCCATTATCTCGAATAAGCGACATCAGACTCGCACGGCCATTTAGCCTTGTGCGAGGTACGGATGCCGCAAAAAGCATCCTGAGGAAAACAATAAAACAGATGAGGTGTGTGAACACCTGGAAAAAAGTTCGTGGAACTCGCAAGAAATGCTTAAATACAATGGAAGCGTATCCGCCGATTCGGTGATACATCAGGTATTTCTCTCTGATTGTGTGTCGCGAATCGCATCGTCTCCATAAGGACACTGTCTCTAATTGCTTGAATTAATCATTGCCTCTTAACTGTTAATCTACCATTGATGCAACGAACTTAAAACTTTGTAAAAAATTACAAGCGAGAGACAGAAATTAAAAAGGGAAAAGAAGGAAGATTCGAATACTGGTGGCGTTATTCGGTCGCAGCGGTCGATTTTAAAGAGCGTCGGAGGTAAAAGTGCGCGCGGCATTGAGACTGAAGGAAAAAAGGGAGCACGAATCGAAGAGAGGGAGTAGCAAACCGAGGTAAAGCAAGAAGAAGCATACGTACTGTATCGGACTGAGTGTAATGTAGGCTAAAGCTTATGTACGATCGATTTCACGAACGATCTTTCCGTACGCATAAACGAGAAATCAAGGCCGTCACTCATTGCATCCTCCTCGATTCTCGATTCACAATATACTCGATAGTCGCCGGAAACGACAACCTTGCGCATCGCTTAACTCTCCAACCCCGTGGAGTTAGAAAACTCGGTCGATCCGATCGCATATTTAAACGTCCTCGAGATTCGTGAGATGAGAATACCCATATGCCAAACACAAACCAGGAAAAAACAAAGTCTTCCGTGAAGTCGATGATGGGTATTGATTTTTAATAAAGGACTTCACAAGGAGTACAAGAATATTTCTCAACGAGATAAATAAGCACTGAATAGATCAATACTGTTTAATATCCCTAAAATCTACTGATTGTGAGAAGAAGGACCCAGAAGAATCCAAAAATTTCCATGTCCATATTAGTAATGAGAGAATCGAATCAAAGAGACTAGATTCCCAAGTAGAATAGTAGATTCGGTGAATCTTGAGGCTCAATTCGGTCGCAAAGCAAAGTTTTCGTGAAACGAGGAGATACAGGGTTGCGTGTGGGCTGCGACAAGGTCCAGCAATACCGCCCCCGCCGCGTTTCCTGTCATGGAAGCACGAGGCACGCGGTATCTACACGATATTCACGATACTCACAGTACTCATGGTGAACGGGCCTTTACGAGTACCTATATATCTAGCGACCTTTTCGCCCGAAATGGTGAGAGACCGCGACGGCAATCCCTCGATTATCTGTGTCATGGAAAGACTGGACTATGTATTCAAATCCACATATATAGTACACGCATTCAATTCCGAGTCTGACTTACTTAGTTAGAATTCAAACCGATAAAACCCGCGGATGCTAATCGAACCAGACTCCTCGTCTATTTATAAACCTTTGGGGAAGAGGAACTCGGCGTGGGTTGCTCGAGCAACAAGCGAATTCTAACGCCATAAATTCAGGAGGTTCATTGAGGAAGACTCGTGGTGAAAAATTATTGCCCACTGATTTTTCTGGATTCTATAGGTCGAAGAGAATGTGGAGGCTGACCAGTAATTCATTGTTAAGTTCAGAGAGATAAATAAAAGAAAAAGGTTGTGTGATTGGTTCTATCGCATTGTACTTGGCGATTTCTTGCTAGCTTGGAATAGTAGTGTAACTTGACTAGTCGTTACTTTAGCCGACTGGACCGTGATTGAATGGGTGTTACGTTCAAAGTACGCCGCGCGTCTCAAAGCTGCCTTTGGGCGTGTTCCTGTCGCGATTCCCGTAAAAACCCAGTTAATCTGAGATTGGGTACACTAGGCAATCCGCAACGTAACTTGGGTAGTGATCACATTTTCTTCGATTCAACTTTTCATACTAGATAATCTAGCTAGTTCACAGTAAGTTAATACATCAGATCATCTTTTATGGGACATGACTCGATCATAATTCAAACTAAATGAATTGCATTGTATTTTGCAGTTGCAGATATCGTTTTACTGCTCAATTAGAAATTCTTAGAATGGAAAAGATACAGATTATCACAAAAAGCTGTAGTAATAGATTATCTATAAGATAATCCGATATTTTTAAAGAACGTGTCACACGAATAGAATCGTGCTGACTAATTATTTTAACTCCGATAGATCTAAGGTTAACGAGCTTATGCTGATCGCGCACGCTCCTCTAATTACATTGTCCGAGTCGCACTAGTAGGCTCTATACTAATACAACGGAATACGTAATTACCATTAATCAATTAGCAGACTGACTAATGACGTCCGACGACTGTCGGCCGCTTCCACTGTGAGAGGTAAGACTCGCGGCCCACGATCACTGTTTGAACAAGACAAATTCTCGCGAATCAAGCATGCAAATTTACGCAAATGGTGAAATATTGGCATAGAGATTTACGGTGAAATTGATTAAAGCCTGGAGCATGTGCTAATAGCGACGAGGTTAACACTAGAATTGCTAAGTATTAACGTGTACCCAATCTCAGCAACAATTCAAATGATTCATGTGCTTCAGATTTTCTCGATTTTTCAGATTCTTTAGATTCTTTAGATTCTTTAGACTCCTGTAATTCTATTCAGTACTAAATATTTATTCGTATACCGTTAAACGATAAATTCTGTTAATGAGAAAACTCAATGTTATAAATCGAGATTTCTAAATATTAGACTTTCTATGCGATAAAATGTATTATCTAACCACAAGATCAATATCAAATTCCTGATTTGACCGAATCGCAAAAACCCATCTGCTTCCAACAAACTAGATATTGAAAGTTGTTAACAATTCTTACAGTACTTTAGGAAAGTATGCGAATCATCATTCCATTTTGAATACCATCGTACTTTCGATTTTCCTTGATGTTTGATCGTCGATAATAACAACTTTCGCCAAGAAGAACTTCCTAGAAATCATTCGACATCCTTCAGAGTTTTACTATCGAAACCATCGTGGTTAGTCACTCTAACTAACAATAAGAGCAAAGAATTATCCGAAGTGGGTCCCAGAGTCGAGAGTTTACAAAAACTCTCGATTGAACGTGGCATTAATTTCTGGATTTATTGATCGATCCCGTTGAATCATAGGTATTTGAAACCAGTGGAATTGAGATCGGATAAGGAAAAGCTGCTGTTGCTGCTGTGGCTGCGGACGTTGAGCCGCAGCAACAGGAGAAATGCTCTAATTGGATTTAAAGGGGGATACCGTTAAGCATTTAGCGGAGCATGTCACAATTGTTCGCCTCTGGTTCGTAATATACATAGCGGTGAGTCATTGGAGCTCTTGCTTCTCGTGCCATTGGAGAACGGTCTCGGTCTTCGAAGACCTATGTATGTAAGTACGTAAGTAAGTACCAATCTCACGGTTGCTCTTGCCCTCTCTCGTAACACGGGTCCTCCGGAATCTTGACCTTATCGGTGCTCTTCTCTCAAGAGACTTGGCTCATTTTCAGATTCTCAAGAAAAACGCCTTCAATTTCACTTCACGAGCTACCGAATATTTCCATTCTGATTCACTTAATTTTTATTATTTCTGTATTTTTGTCAGCACTGACAAATACAACGGTATTACTTGAAAGTCAATAATTATTATTTGCTAAATAATCTAGCTATAGAGCAAGCAATTATTCAACTGAAAATCATTATCGTCAGTTTATTCCTGTTGCGTACGATAGATGTGTTAAAATCTTTCATCGACGTCGATTCGAAGGACATTAATCTCCAGAGGCTACAACCGTGGAATATATTAAAAGAGGCACCTTGAATTCCGACACAAACAGTAAATATTTGGACTTGAAGTGTGGATAAGCAGGAATTTCCAGGAAAAGTTAAATATCGTGACATTATTATCGTCGTCGCGAACAACGCATTAAAGATCGCGTAGGACGTATCCGTGTAACGAGCGACCGCATTTTTGCCATCGATGCCGTTACACCGCTCGATGCCAGCGAAAAAGTTGATCTTCTCAGAAGGAGATACGTTCGACGTCTCTATTACGGCTTTGCTCTATTCCCCTTTGGAGAATTCGCTAAGTGGAAAAAGGGGTTCGCGTCAGACGCCTTTTTCTGTATCGACATTCACGATACCAGGGATCGATGCAATATTCAAAGTTTGGCACATTTCTATTGGCCGCTATTAATGCACACTAAAGTACCCTAATTTATCAGAAATATATATTTTAATCCGGTATAATCGAAAATAAAGTATGTATCGAGTGAGGAGAAGTCGGATTCAAAGTTACATTCTCCAGTGCTGAAATATTGAGCAATACTTGACAAGGAACAGATGAAATCAGATTTATATTTGAGTATAATTTCGTATTGTGTAATAGACACGGCGAGTTTTGATTCGATCCACTCTAACTGAATCTGACGGCGACATCGTACGGTGATCGTCAGAGCGTTCGCTCGAAAATAAACCTTATCCCAAGCCGGCTTGGCAGGAACCTGTACTGTTCAATGAACTCCTAAATAAAATCAAAGCTATTCCGAATTATAAATAAATAAATAATAAAAATCCCTGTTCATCTCGACATACCTATTTCTTATAAATTCCTTCTAATTAAACCTAACAGTGTATCTCACAAAATCAATCACAGCTAGGAAATTCTACTTCTGTTAAATTAATTACTAGTAGGAATAAATCGACTACTTAATTAATAGTTGATTTACTAATCTTTAGTGGGAGACGGCAAACTAATAAAAAATATCATTTATTCTAATAAATTGCATGTTACCCTAGTTCATCTAAAAAGGAGTCGAAAAAAAGAAAGAAGAATATTGGAAATTATCGAATTTCGATGGTGTCCTTTATATAAATTTCAATTTAGATCACGAGAGATTGGTTTGTCCGGGTACATTCAATACGATACGATATACAAGGCTGCAGCTATATGGACGAACTCAGGGAACGACCAAGGGAACCAAGATACCAGGCAACCTCCACTGGACACGCTCTTTCCTTCGCTTATATAATTCTTATTACAGGCCACTCGGTGGCATAGAAATCATTAAAAGCACCAATACATGCAACAGCACCACGAACATGTTGCACAAGTAGCTTTAGATGTAGTTAATCGATTATACCATTCTCCAGTGTGAAGTCGAGGAGGGTGAACTGTGAGAATAATACTCTCACATCAAAGAGGTTTGCGATTCAGAACTGGATGGATCTACCGAGGTAGGCGAAACTTTTTCTAAAGACTCTGTTGACATTGAGCCGCAATCGCATGATGTCAGGCAAGCGGAAGTGACATCACTTTCCTGCACGGTTCGAACCACGAATAATCTACTCGTCCCAGGCTTTATTTTGATAGCCGTGAGAGGAATACAGAAGAAGAGAATTGATGAACGGTCGATTCGTGAATTGGAAAAAATGGCAAAGTAAATTATTGAATATCATTGTAGGTGATGTATGACCTTTCGATGGTTTCGTGAAAGATTGGTTCGATGATGTGACATGAAAACTTAAGAAATGAGGTGAAAATTTAGGAAAACAAATACAGGAAGATTTATGATTTATACGTAGCATTATTCAATATTGAATTCACTTAAAAATGCATTGACTGGAAAAAATCCGGCTTTATTTATATCTTCTAATAGAGCAATAAAATAAAGCGTATGATATATCATTATTAAAATATCGAAAGCTTTTATACGATACCAAACTTTTCCACTGGTTGTATAAAAATAAAGTACCTGACCTCAGGGGAACAATACGCTCATATGAGAATACTACTGTGGAAAGAACTTTTACTTTCAGCTCACAAGTGAGAAAAGAGCGGTAAAAACCGTTTGAAGGCTCGTGCCCTTAAAACCGAGTGCACTATAAGCGACAATCGAGCGCCGCGGTAGTACATATGTATTTCGGTCGCGTCCGATCAAGATTAGGTCTCTAGCAGATAAGAATGAAAATTTCATGGAGTCCGATTGATATTTTTCAGTGCACGTCGCAGGTTTTCAGCCAACTTGGGAAAAAAGGATTCACGAGTGGCGTCTTGCCAAGTACAGCATTGTGTTTGCCGCATTTTCTACCTTCGATCACAGCATCTCCTTTGATCCTTAACCCTGCGACAGCCTTTCTATCTTTTGTACATTCGTCAATACGTTCGTCGATTTTTACATTAGAAAAAGGATAAATTGCAATAGAGCGAAAGAAGTAAAAAAAAAAGAGAATAAGGGAATGGATAATAATCAATTTGTAAACAAACAAATTGTAATCATTAATTACAATTAATTACATTGTAATTATGAATAAACAAATTTAGTAAACAAATAAATAACCTAAATAAACTAAATAAACAAATTTTTCCATGGAAACAATCCATTCCACGAGTCACATAGCGAATCTGATTAGATTTATGCGAAACCTGTTCAAGCAAGGATTATTCCATAACAAAACTCTGGCGCGATTTAAAGTCCTCCTGCGAAAGGAGGAAGCAATTTCACGCGTGTTCCAGCGCTAATTTCGTTTTGGTTGATACGAAATACATAGTCGGGTATAACGTAGACTAGGTAAGAGAAATTGCACTGGATCGCTTATGCGAAAGTTAAAAGCAGTTCTTATGAATGAATCGCGGGCCATACCTAACTACAAGTCATACTGGAGCCATAAATCAAAATGTCCGGGATTCAATAAGCTTGTCAATTTACACCTCTGAGCACAGTAGAGTTCAAAAATATTGTTCAAGTGATATATACATAAATATATACGAGTGTTTAACATATACTCTCCGCACATCGGCATACATCTCTATATTCTAAAGTTATACAGCTATTTCCTTATTTCATCCTAAGTATTTGCAACATTCAAACACAATATAGCTCAGTCGAATCTATGCTATTTGGCTAACTCTGCCAGAACTCATTTCCACAGGAGTTCATCCCGACCATTTGCCAAGTGGTACATCGTGCCACTAAAAGTGGTGGATCATCAGATTCCAACATGTATTTATGTACTATTGGCAGAGCACGTGTTAAATCCAGATTCTATGGATGCTCGATCGAAAGGATCTACTGGAGAGATCGTTGTGGATCCAGCTTTAAGACCCTCCGACACTGACATTCCCGAACGATTGTGTCACGCGTGCTTATAGTCACCGCGTGCGTTTTGGTCCACCCCGTGGTATGGGGTCCCCTGTACGCACTGTCAGGTCACTGTCACCTGTGCTCACTGTCACGTGTCCGACACGGTATTCTACATGGCCCCCACGTCACGATAGTCACCGTCACTAACGATCATTCCTAATGCGTTTAGCCATTTTTCTGCGAGATGCGTGCTTGTACTTTTCTCTATCACCACTTGGTATTTATCTCAATATGACAGTTCTGAGTACAAGAGTTCGCGGTAAATAATAGAGCTCGAGTTCCACACATATCTCTGCAATTAGTGTCTTCCGGAGAATTTAATCCTCTTTGGACTTTTAGCAGTGGAACTCGACTTACGACTGACAAGAAAGATGACATCGAACTGTCGAATATAAATTAAAGTAGTTTCGATCGTATTGTCATTTAGAAAGGTGGTTAAGGAAATTTTGTGGTATTATTTCATTTTAAATGTACTTTAACTGTGGAATGACCACATTATATTACTGATATTGTATTAGAAAAGTTTTAACATAATATTATAAACAATTGATCAAAAGTTATTAAAATGGTTCTATATTTTATTATTAGTGTAAAAATAATTTTTTTAATAATGGCATGTAAATTACGGTGTAAAGTATGTCAATCGTTGGCAAAATGTTTAAAGAATCTCGGAAATACTTTATAATAGGACAACCCAAGTTTCGAGTGTATCCTCAGGCACGTCCGTGCATTTCCAGCCCGACCAATGTCCAGGATTGGAATGCCGCGCCACTTGGCCGCTATATTTAGACGCGCAAGTTTTAATTGACTACACGACAACCTGTCGAACGCATACTCAAGGTGGCAAAATGATCTGCGGCGGATCAAAGGTCATCTTTGACATCGATATCCAATTTTTTATCCTCCAAGAACGATATTACCGTTAATTAGCTGGAATAGTTTAATTCGAAATATTCCAGGAATTGAATTCACCATCACTGATTATTTATTAACACCCACGTTAATTAATTTCCATAAAATAACTTCGAATTCTTTGATAATACTATTTCGGGACTTGATCCTTTTAATTATTGGCAAATATTCATATTCTGATAGTAATAAAAAAGCGGTAGAAATCTCGATGACGAGCTCTTTAACATAGTTGGGTCATTGACAGATGACAATAACTCCTTTGTGATTGGCTCTTTCCCCCACTATGGAGACACCTGTCAGCAGGCTTTGACAGGCGTCATCACGCACGAGAACTTTCTCCGATCAAGATGCACCGTTGCACATCCCGCTACTTTAAAAAGATCCGCGCGTTAGTTATTAATTGCTATAACTTATTTATTACATTAATTACTCTACATGTATATTGCACAACGTAATATTTCTCAGTTAAAAGAATCTCCCCCTAACGTAGGAAATTAAAGTTTTCACTCACGCTCCGTTATCAAATAGCAAAATAAATAACTGAATGAACCTCCATCGATAGGTCCATCTAACAATAATATATTCATATTTCTGATATTTACGTATGGATTACCGTCGGGTGCATACTTAGTTACCATGAGGATGGTAACTCGAAGCCAATTCGAAGAACGGGGCTCTTGTATCAAGATGCAGAGGCATATAGCGTGCGTTACAACACTCTCCAGCTCCTAGAGAGTGAAGAAAAAGAGAAGTGCATCGAACGGTGGTCTCTCGCAGGTTTAAATCGCATTGAGCAGATTTACTGTGACAGAAACAACGAGCCAAGGGATTAACTTTGAAGATGCGACCCGGCAGGGTGTTCCAACTGCTACGAAGAGTGGGAACTGTAATTCGTGAATTATGCAACGCAGTCACGTTAACGCACGGCTGCTCGCCACTCGGGCAATTGACCCTTATTAATTTAAGCGATATGACCCTGACACTGCCAGGAACCACGGTCAATCTCCGACAACTGGCGTAAAGTAATTTAATAACGCGCTTCTTTGGGATTTGCGATTTGTCAATAAGGAAATGAGCATCCTCCTCGTTACATGATAATAGTTATAAGTGTTTAATCAATCTACCAATAGCCATCTCTATTCGGTACAAAGCTTTCAATTGCTTTGCTTATTTCGTCAGGAATTTTCATCGATTTCAATTGTATCACGAGAAAAGTGATTCCAGACAGTTTTACCCAGACGCTGCGACTCTATTCTCGCCACGGAGGCTCAGCACTAACAAGTAGACTGTGTCCACAGACCAACCAAGGCGGCAGATAAAATTGCTTCACCAGGTAAAACAATGAGCGAGTGGGCTGAGCTTATCAGACAGTCCCGACGGAAAACTGTCCTCGGAACGACCGACAGGAAAGTCATTAAACGCCTCGCAAGTCCAAGTGCATAACTCATTAAACTCAATAATAACTCAAGAGACATATCCGCAAGAATATGCCAAGAGTTTTGATTATCATCAAACCAGTATATTTGTCTAACTCTGAAGGCAACCCTCGGTAACTCCGATTAACGAAACGAAGATGTTCCAAAACAGTCACAAAGACTTTTTTCCACAGAAGAAAAAAAACGCAAGTGTCACATGCAAATATGTCTCGCGAGGGTCACCGCTGCAAGGATGCATTCGGGGAAAAGGTAGAGGCTAGACAGTAGTCGGATGTAAATCAGGCCGTATTGCCAGCGGCTTTAGCACGTGTTCCAATCTGTGAGCTCCAGCTGGCTCCAGCCGATTCGAAGTATTGTTCCTCACATTAAGAGTCCAGCCCCGATTTCTCTATTAACGGATGGGCTGCTAAATGTCACCTACTCCTCGAAGAACAACCTCGCATATACATACGTATATATATATATACTATATGTACTTATGTATGTAGGTTTCAGAGTAAGAACGTTGAAAGTGCATACCACCCGACCACTTAATTGAATCGTAAAATGAAAGAGAACATTGTCCCGTGCAATCACCCTTCTGATTCTACTGTGTAAATGAGCTATTACCCGCCAACCAGTAAACAGTGAGCAACCGATTGCTCCATTGACCGTTACGGACTTCACTCTTCTGAATTTCCTTGAAACACACTTCTATTATAGGATACTCATTTACACTTGTTTCTTGTGGGATTCCTTTCGCTCTGTCTTTCGATTATGAATGATGACAGACTATATGCTACTTCAATTAAATTTACGCAATATTGATGCAGCTATATTTATCCTGCTATTACGTTCTCAATCAATTTCGTTATGAAGGTATTATTATGATAATCGCGGAATAAAATATTTTAATGGAATATTATGATCAATCTGACAATGAGAAAGGATTAAATACTGATACATAGAATTATGCTTATCGTATGATTTGTATTCAATTTAACGAGTGGAAGATCTTCCTTTAGTAACAGTGTGTACATATCTCTCGATTATTGCAGTAAGCATCAAGTGTTATTACGCCTCATGTATCATTTTGCACGGCAGGTAAAAGTGCCACGAATGTTTTGAAACCTGAGAAGTGTTTCAAGGTGAAGTGCGAGGTTCCTGAAATTATTCACTTGGGAAGGAGACTATTGTAGGATGATTTATCGTTGAGTTGCGTTCTTGCGGAGCAATCAACGATCCTGCACCGCATACTCAATCATCCAGTGCCTTATCAATCTAATTAAATTGGCTCTGCAACTGCAGAGAGCCAGTTACCTCGTCAGTGCTGCCGATAATTACGCTCTTCTAAGGCTTTGCCACCGCACGACAAAGGAAAGAAACGCGCAATATTCTCCTAAGGGATTGGTAACGTCTCGCCGTATCGCAGATCAAAAGGAAAAGGGTAAGAATACACAGACGCAAAAAAAATTGTACCAAGAGAAGTAAAACATTCCCTGGTTTTATAATTACATATTCTCCGTTAAATCCTCATTCTGATTTAGTCTCATGAATGGAATACTCCACGTCAATCAAACTTCACACATGCCACTGTATTATACGTATTTCGGTTTTGTATCCGGTGACGCGCGTACTATAAAAGAATCCTATACGTTTTCCCACGCACGCGATCGATACTCTCTACGGTCTCCCACGAGATTAATTTTATGGGAAAACTCTTACAACCGAAATCCCTTGAATATCTGGCATCCCCGGTGATTTCGATACGGGAATGTTTAAGTCCAAGGAAGATAAACATTGAGGCGAGAGAAATACTATACATGTATACTAACCAAGACTGCAATTGAATAATATTTCAGAAATCACACTAGAGACAAATGAATTATTAGATCAAGTATCGCACGATGCTGTGACAATATAGATATTAATCGTAAGAGTATTCTATTTCATATGTACCATGACTGTTTATATTTCTCAAGTACCAATAATCTTCTTACAGGATACTTATACAATCTACATACTCATATGTATTAAATATTTACAACATTTTGAATCGTCTTTTAAAAATGCACAAATTTATTCTTGTCCCTATTTTACTTTATATTTTATTTTATAGAGTATGATAAAGCTAATTGAAAACTGATAATATTCTAGTAACCGTTTCTACTAAAATAGGGTGGAATCTGTATTCCTACACCCTCTGATCATGAAACAAGAGGAGACGCATGGTGTTGAGTAACGGATAAATGATGTGACAAAAAAAAAACAAAGGTGTCGAGAACTTTAATCAGCCGTGCCAGTTAACAAATTCAAAGTATCAAGTTGACATTTTCATCGGGTATTTCATAAAACTTGACTTTATTATCCGACCTCCGGAGACTATCGTTGGCAAGATACCCTGATCCATCCCGTGGGATTTGTTGCTTACAAACAGGCCAGAGTAACCTTTCAAAAGTAAGGTAGAGTAAGGTAGAAAGACCGAAGGGTGCAGCCTAGATAAGGTCTATAAGGGTGTGGTCGATTATACCCACTCCTGATTACACCACTGACAATATCCTCCTCACCATCCACTGCCTGGCCCACCCCCTTTTCCCTGGCGTCAGAAGCAATTAATCACACCTGGGATTTTCATATCGATCGCGAGAACCCTGAAGAACAGGACCTCGACGAGTTGAACGGCCCAAAAATTCTCCATGACACGCAAATTGGGAAAGGACAGAATGCAGGAAACCAATGCAAATGAGGAAAGCGATTGTCGAGTGCTCGTCGAAGCATGAAATTCTAAATGAATCAAACAGTCGACAGTCACGCAACTTACTTACTCGAGAGAGAAAGAGAGAGAGAGAGACAGAGAGTTGAGGGATATGCGTACATACATATATCTACTTATGTATATCCTGTTCTTTTAGTTCGCGTAAGTATCTGCTCCCGGAATTGGAATGGATTTGTTGATCAGTACGCTGACTCATCACGGTGCATGATTGAGTACATCCATCAAGGCAAATTCCTTATGAACAGTGCAAATTCTCCTCGGTTTTAGTCTGCAATCGTATTTGCCACTGGATAGAAAAATGCAACTGCAGGTGCTTGTATTTTGACCCGGTGGTATTTTGTATTAAGATGAAACTCTGGTTTTGCTCAAAATAAGATTTTCTATCTCATGATGCCCTCGACGTAATTATTAAAATTCAACTTTTTTAAAAAAAAGGACATTTTCTTCTCGTACTATTAAAAAGCGAGAGGCCATGCACCTAATGGATTGGCATTTTTTAGAAGAAACGTACACAGCTGACCACTCCCAAACGTGGTAATCATTATTTCTGTCTCGCTCGTGAACCCTTCCCTTAGGATCACCCCCTTTGATTACAATACTTCGTCAATTTCAAAGTGGCGATCGCATGGCGTTACGTGATACTTCTTTTCTGAACATTAAGTAAGTATGCATCTCGGTAGAAAGTCACGCGATTCCCAGTTGAGCTCAACCGCCTAAATACACGCAAGCCATTTTTTAAGTGACCATAATTATCCTGATGCCCGTGCTGCTTAAGGGAAACACGTATGTATTTTTCTCGCGATACTTCATCCTTCTAGAAACTTTTATTAATCATATCCTCATACGCTTACATATTTTCGTATGTTTTTAAACTTAAATTTTTTACCTGTGATCTATCAAAGTGTTGCCTCATTATTTAATTTAGCAGACAAATTAGAATGATGCTAATATGGAGAAACATCGTAACTTAATTGCTTAATTCATCTGCCATAGGGAATACATTTCGAAACAGCCGGAGAAAGACGTCCTCGTTAAAAAAAGCTCAATCCCGCGGTGCCCCACCTCAAAGAACGGTGCCAGTTCATTACCGGTAATTACTACGGTACAACCCTTCCTGCTAATTGAAATCTGTTCGATAATGGTTACGCGGCTAACCAGTCGCTGAAGCCTTACGTTTACTCGTCAATTTCGCGACTCCCACTCGAATAATATGCCGCCGGTCGTATCGCAACTTTCGAACGGTTCGGGCTGCGCTTCAACCCACGCCTGCTGTCAAAATTAATATCACGTACGTCTGAACTATTATAATTTACTACTGTCTTCTCGTAACAAATAATGGAAAATATCGATTTAACAGAAAATATTAAAGATCTCAAAAGGAAATATTAGATATAAATAAAATATGCTTAATATATTAGCATACGTACGTACGAGTATGCATGAAATTACAAGGATTATATATTTATTTAGATAATATACAATTATCAATTCGATTCTCAATTGTTGCTTTCGAGCGAAGAATACAACCGTCAGGATAATGACAAAGCGATTAGCCAATTAGTATTTGGCGAGACTGTGTGTAATTTGATGTAATCCGCATAATACTCGAGTGTTTTTCTAAATCAACAGACGATAACCATGTTCGTCGCGTTCGCGAGCAACCGAGCACGAAGACTCGTTTAACCGTAAATGAAAAGGCGACGCAACATTGGCACGATTCTTCGCAGCCCAAGACTAACGAGTCTCTCCTTCCACTCGACTTTGTCTCCTCGACTGACATTGCGAAAGCGTGCCGAATCGAATTTACACCGATACACGTTCCCTCAATCACAATCCCTCACGCCAAAAACGGTAGTGTCGCGAAAAAAGCATCCATCTGGCCTCCTGCAGTCCTCGCTGGCCTTCTCAGACTATCGAATCATTGCCAAGCTTGAATCGTAGATTATCCGAATCGAGAAAATGGATTAGGTCTCCTACGAGATTCACGGTATAATACGACTCTATTTAATTTATTTTTCTCGAATACTGTTCAACGGAATATCTAACGCTTAATTGCATTTTTCTACTCTCTTATAACATTCTTACGATCTATTCTTATTGATTCTATCGGCTACCTGGTTTTCCATTATTCCTAGTCAACATTCAAATAGCTCAATAACACCTTGTGCATATACAACACTCTTATAAATTATAGGTCATAATTTATAACAATGTTGAATTAGAATAGTAAACCTGCAATTTTACAACTCTGAATCTTTTCATAGACTTAATATTCTTGGTATTTAACATACTATGCACTATTTTGCATAAAAATCCACAAGCTGGTTATTGCATTGGATATTTCGACTAGGAGTGGCAAAGTTCTATAGTTAAGAGAAGCAATCACGATGTTTATAGGCAGAATACGTAAGGCAGTCCGATGAAGCATGAATGTAAAGGACGGCAGGAAGCGACGTGTACAAGGAACTTCGCGAATTACCCTACTTTCCCCGATAGCCAACGCGGAAATTGAGCTCATACCGTCGCGATCCGTCATTCACGCGAATTGCGAACGGGCGTGTACCGCGATTTCTTTCCTACTACTGATACCACAAATCTCCCGAATTCGCGATATCCGATCACCTAATACGAATTACCACTACTAAGGATCTATTAAAGATTTTATATACAGTAGCTCTTCAATTATGCAATCAAATACTTTATATCCAATAAAAAAAGAAAAACTCTTAAAATCAGTAGATCTTTCTCCAAAAGACAGATGATAGATAAAAATGTATTATATAGTTTAAATGAACTTTTGCCTAAATTTATAAAACCTCAAGCTACTTTTCTTCGATGTCTTGAGTTTTATATTTATTCGAGTATTTAGTACTCGAAACATTTACGACAGACGAGCACTTAACGTCGCACGGAGATGCTAGAAACGGTTCTCTCTTTCCGCGAGACCGGCTAGCGCACGCACGCCGGTTTTACGAGTTTGAGCTAATGATAATGATTGACCTAATTACGAGCGAGCTTTGCTCTCTTAACCGTGCACTCGCGCCCATGACTCGCGATTTACGATCGCACTCGATGCTCCGGCGAAATGAGATTAATAGTTCCTTATCGTATCGCCTGACTACAATGCTCACCGGTGACCGGTACAACACTCTGCTTTGTCTCTATTAAAATCTATAAGATATTCCTTACTAATACACACTATATTATTACAATATTATTATTACAAATTAATGCGCCCTATATTACAGTTCGACAAAAAAAACAGGAAAACTAACTGGCTGGATATGTAAAACTTTAACGAAGTAAGCTGTTAAATATAATGATGTAAGAAGCGCTAAAATAGCATGAATGATTCCAGTTGGAATATTTTAATCTGACCGATAGAATTTTACAGGAAGATTGTGAGTTTAAAGGTTGACAGGTCGACGAGTTAAAGTTGGAAGGAAATGTTGCGAAAAAAAACGATTCAGAAGATCGCGTATGTATTTTGCTCATTGCTTTCACTCGAGGGCCAACTTTGCACAGCGACAGCCTTCGAGCAACTGGTTTATTGCATCTTAACGCGGAGGCCTTGCGTCTAAGCGGGCTATTGAAACAAGACGCTCTGCCACGCGAATTTAATTAACCGAGTTGGTAAACGTATGGTTGTCTCCTTTTTGTATGTACTAGCTTGCGAGGAATGACGAAACAAGGGTCGCAATGAGATGTATGCAAAGAATTCTGCTTCAGAGACTATACATGTATACTCTCTATTATAACATCTTTGAAGGAGAAAGAGGAACGTTACGAATCTTATGTTACATCGAAATCAATAGTATATTTTCCTTTACTTAATCATTCACTGTAATACCGCTCTTCTATTCCTTGATTGTGTAACGCCAGGCATAATGATATCTGTGGTAAGTGTTATAAATTATAATTCGTGAGTGTTATAATAATTTTAAAGTGTAATTCCACAAATTAAAACCCTGACAGATATTGGATTTTATGAATGAGTGAATATAGAATTTTTGGATAGTCAATGACTTATACTTCTATAAATCTGTTTTTCATACAGTAGAAGTAAGTGTTAGTTAGATTCGTAATGCATTCCAGGAAGAAGAATTATACAGGGCAAACAAGCTGTCAATGTAAAGAGTTAATTTAAAAATACCATAACACTTGTGATAAGTTAAGCTCCCATATTATGAATATGTAATTGAATACCATTAGACAAATAATCTTAATTTGTATAACAAGTATACGCTAGATAAAATAATTTCTATCTAAAAAGAAAATTTAAAAAGGTAAATCGCACCCGAAGAAGAAGAAAGAAAAGAAAAAAGAGAAAGGAAGAAAGAAGTAGATCACGTGGTGGTCACATTACGAGATTTAGTGTTCGTCAACGCTATTTATAACCGTTACACCGACTTCCTCTGAAAGGATAATGTTATCTCCCGCGGATGTCAGCAGCATTTTTGAGAGTTGTGCAGCGAAATGGACAAGCGACGTCTACAATGAATACAGTATTCACCTTAAAAACCAAAGAGGAATAAAATCAAATTCTCAATCGGATTCTGCTGAATCCACTAGAGTCACATCCAATTCCCGAGTTACTACCCACTAAGTCACTGGTATACCTCGCGAAAAAAAAACCTCTCACAGTAGTCTGCGGAAAATATTTTGCTTTCGAAGACGTTCTGGCGAGCCAATAATATCCACGAATCGTTATTACCATTTCGTATCTGCGTCTGCTTAGTCTCCGGCGATTTAAACAAAGAAGCGATAAAAAGAGCGAAAATTTTATCTAATCACTTTGCATTGCTCAATAACAATATCATCAAAGATATTTAATTTTTAGTATTACTCTAATCCCTAAAAATATCTTTCCATAACTGATTAATTTCTATTATCAATTTCTAATTTCTAAAATATAGTATTGGCGAAGGGTAACGTTGGAGTGAATTAGATATGTACAATTTGCTAGACATGGCTTGTATACGTATGTATACATATAGTATTCGCGGTAATTAGGATTTTGATGTTCATCATATTCACAGGTGCACTTTTGTCATTAAAGCCAGTGCCCGGTTAGTTTCTAGATAACCACAGGGGTACAGACTTGCAAAGGGTATCGCGTTACTCGGCTACACCGATTTCAGTGCTAAGGCACCTAATTGCAGATTATGTTCGTCGCACATGTATGCACATGCGAATCTCGCTTACCAAATGGTAATGCTGCACTATGACCACTATGAGAGACGTGCAAGAGAGGAAAGTGGGTGAACCAAAGTACATAATATTTGCGGCGATAGATCGGTCTAACATTCGCACCCCACGTGTCTATCACGTTTTATTTCAAGTCCTCATCCCTTGTTTCATATTATGTATTGCATCGGTTATATCCCCCGCATTATGTATTTCCCCGGAATAGAATCCCGCTTTCGCATCCCGTAACAGGAACAACCTTCTTTTAATTGAATTTTATGATTTGACTGCGTCGTTCGCAAGAAGGAACTCGGATTTTCTTCGAGCGGAATCGGTTTCTACGGACCGGTGCGCCCAGTGACCGATGCCATAACGCTGACTACGGCTTGTATTACGTGTGATCTGGTATCGATTACGATTTCGCCCTCTGCATCCACAAAGGCCTAAAAATAGGCGACATGCAAAAGTACTTGGAAAGACACGTAGTCAAGAAGAAGACTCCAACGAGCCTGCTAATTGATCCGTAGAAATATGTAATTGACATTGCGAGATAGATACATGGATGTATATATTTATTTTAGAACACTGGCAAAAACTAATGCTTCTTTATACTGCGATATTACGGATGACTAAAGTTCTATGTGAGAAATTCCGATCTTTGCCACTTTCTATGATAAAAAAGAATGCATTACTATGAAGAAGAATAAAAAAAAGGAGAAGAAGGAGAAGAACAAAATAAATAAAATCCATAGATCTTGAAATAAAATGGCTTTATTGTCGTATGTATGTCGGAGAACTATTTTGGGTGATAATTCAAATATCAGAAAAGTCAGTTTTTGAATCGTCAAGTTTCAGGCGGTCATACCATGGCAGAGGGCGAGTTAGCACGCGAGGTTGCACGGTATAAATCTAGGTACGATCGATGTCCTCTTAGTAACGACCTCCGAAAGAGTGCCATTTCGTCGAACAGCCGAACCAGAATATAGGAGACTGTGCTAGAAAAACCCACGCTCATCCTATCCTTTTTTCGATAAGAACCACCGAGGCACCTCGGGGAAACGAAGACCACAGAAAAAAATGATCGGACACCCTTCTCTAACAGTACATTTCCGTGGCCCAAATCGAGTTATATACCCTCAGGAGTAGTGTATAATTACACAAGGGTGGGTCGAGATCTCCTTTCAGGACCTATGTACCGTGGAAAACGTGCCGCTTCGAGCAACGGGATGGGAAAAGTACTCTCGCTTTTGCTTCATTTTACGATCGCGCGAGTCGCGATAAGGGAGACTGCATTCGAATCTCTATCGCAATATAGCCCCGGCGCTTCCGCAGTAAAAATTGATTTATCGGACGAAGGAACTGTTAGTGTCCAAGAATTGTTAGTAGCCTCGAAATGATGTTCTCGGAGAAAACGTGTACTATGAGGCAGAAGTAACTGATATGTGAAACGTTGATAATATTAGAAGCAATAGAGGTCAAACTAACTCTTGCATTCGCAGTTCGTAGGACTAATTTAGAATCTATTTTAATTGTAATCATTAACAGATTCGGATAATTTCTATGTCATTAATAAAATTTCTAGACAATGTTTATAAATCATACTATCAAATTGTAGATCATTAATTATAGCTACAAGGATGAAAAGATGTTTAAGTGTTAGAAAAACTCAAGTACAAGTGCCATACATCAACAACTCGATTTTGCCAAATTCGCGTGTTAGACCCCGTGGCAAGTTCTCTGAATGATAAATGCGGGCACGAACAACAGCGTTGTCTGCACTAAATACCACTGCAGACAAACTTTTCAAATGAGGATGCTATCAAATTCTGTATTCCCTGACTTAAGCGTTTACCACGGTCTTACACGAATTGCGACTCGATAAAGTAAGTGTGAACAACGATGCGAACTACATAAACTGTCGTATGAAAACCGACAACCTTATTCAAGGATGGCATGTCGCGCAGGCCAAGGTCAGTCGTGCATACACGTCTATCGAGCCACGCTTCTTTAAACAAACTCATCCAACCGCGATTTGTCCTGCCGATACGCTCATAAATTCACTTGTAATCGCGACGCGTGTTTGTCCATCATTTACTGCAAGCATCGTACTTTTCTTTAGCTAACGCACAACGAATACCAACGCGAGGTAGTCTTGCTGCGTGTAAACACAAACCGAAGGTACACATTATACGATACTCTTTCTTCTTTTTTTTCTCGTCCGTTTGTATTGTAGATTTATTGGTTTCTTCTTCGATAACCAGAGAGTAAATATTGTGTTTAAGTAAGGTAAGAATGGGAAACGTTAAGTTACATTGTCCCTGACTACGACGTGTGCGTTATGTTCAACAATGTTCATTGTATATGCGAAAAAAATTTGCACACCCAAGCATAAACTGTGAAAGAATCCAAACAATGAATATCCGCGCACAAACTGCCCGAGTGACATAAAATCGGACGCAAAGCGGTTACAAAACGAAGAGGTTGAATTGAATTATGTTGAAAAAAAAGAAAAGAAATAAGTTAAAAAGACTCACCCTGGCGTCGAAAGCGTCGACAGGCATTCGCTGCACTCCGTTCATCGTTCACGTGGGCATGAACTACTCCAAAATCCTCGATCGATTCTTTTTCACAGCCTTCAATGCGAGACAAAAGTCTGTCAGTGATTGTCACCGCTCACTTTTTATGCCGATAATTCGGGGCTATACGCGAAAGCCGTCGAAAACTGAGTCTCCGGATCGCGACATTCTGACTCCGGCGACGACGTAATCCTTCGAATCAGGTTGACATGAACGAAGGAGGCAAAGCCGGGGACCGAGATGTTGCGAAAAGTCGACAGGATCGGCTTCGATGCTGTGCCACTGGAAAAAGAAGGTATACATTAGTGTCTTGATGTATACTTTCCCCAACTTATTAATCATCGACCCGTCTCAAACTGGATATTGTCATTTGGTATGAATGTCAGAAATGGCGCGAAAACAGTTTTGACCAGACGTTCATTTATAATCTAACAAATCAATGATACCGCCATGATTATAGGTTTACGTTTTATAGACTGAAATAAAGCTAATATTTGCCTACCAGTTCATTAGCACTTTACAACCTCTAAGAATAAGGCATAGAACACGAGTTTCTGTTCTTACATAATCGGACACCAATGGTGATACAAAGGGTTCTATTAGTAGTATGTAATGTCGAGAACGAATATTCATAGGAATATACAGAGAGACTATCAAAAGATTCTTACTTGTCGAATTACTTACGATACTTGTTGCTCCGTACATTCATTAGGGTTAAGTAAGCACTGTAGGCCCATTGATAGAGTCTTAAAGTATTCTGTCTATCACTGACGTTGCGAATTACTACCGATAGAAAGGAACTTTGTCGCGCAAGGATTCGTGTCAACCGTGGTCACGTACTCCTGCGATACACTTGGCGAAGTAAGTCTACGTTTGGCGAGGCATGCGTTACTGTTTGCGTACCGAGTAACCATCGCATCGACAACGACCTTCTCGCGCGTGGTCAACCGCGTCTCGAGTACTGACATTCAACAGAGCTCTCGAAGAAAACGCGCGCACTTTCGTCGAGAAACACGACTCGCGGTCTGTGCGATAAGAGATTTGAAACTCAGCGATTGCGGATACACTGAGTCTCCGCGCCTGCGCCGACGCATTTCCACTTTGCCAGGCTCTCGATACCCACGTGGTACCCCGCGAAAGCGAATATCCCGCCCCTTCCACTTTTTGCGGGAAATTTGCAATTTTGAACTATATTTCAATTGGTCAATATTCAAAACATGTTTACTCTGGAAACCTCTTGTAAATCTTCAAATTAATATTAAATATTACTTATTTTCGTTTACAAAAGATGGTAGTTGGAGAGATGATAATCGTAGCATGTCAGAAAAGTTTCTAAGATTCTTTGACAGACTATCACGTAAATGGAATAAACACGAAGACGAAGCGCGTGTGTCGGCACAGGCACCGCGAACCGGGTCTCTCGAAAACTTGCCGGCACGCGTTCTACGTGTCCTAAAGGGGGAGTGAAAACAGGTTTAAGAAAGATAGTCGGTCGGTCTAAGCCAAGCTGCGGCATGGAAAAAAGCAATCATTCGTTTTGGAGACTTACAAAAAAGGTCCATCGACTACCACCAGCCACGAAGTAGTTTGGTTGAGAAATGTTTTCTTCCTGTGTGGATACGTTTGAACAATATCGACGTTGACGTCGGGAACTGAAAGTAAGGCACTCGCGTCCTTTAAACTGATCGTGGGACTTAGCACGACACATGGCACGCATGCCCCGTGCGTTCGGAAAGATTCGTATTTCTCGTAGTGGAAGAGGTAAAGAGGCAGCCAGCCAGAGGGGCACACGGCCGGCGTGCGGGCACTCCGCGTTGCGACTGCCGCCGTCACAGCAGCTAAAAAACCATACGATGACCTCATCGCACCGGCTACTCTCCTCTTCTCCTGCCACTCTGCCAGTTCCACTGGTTCCACTCTTACTAGTCGTCCTGAAAACGTGGATTTGCTGCCCCCTGGAGTCAACTACCATCGCGAATATCCTTTATCGTTGCATCCTGTAATTCTACTTTAGCGCTAATACTAAATTTCAACATACACTAACAAACTTTTCTTTTATCCCTATACTATCATTTTATAATACAGCTTGTTATCGTGCAACTTCTTCTTTCAAATTTAATTTCTGCTTTAATTACTGCTTGTTTAAAAATTTCAAGTCGGACAACCGCAGGATTCGGTGGGCACGTGGGCACCACAGAACATCGAATTATTATTTACTATGTGGTCTACTCTATAAATCCTGATTTTAAAAAAGTTATGCAGTATTGTTTTCCCAAACAGTTGTACTTATTGCTAGATATAGAAATCAAGTGGGAAAGATATGAGATAAAGATCGAATATCACTGGGCAATCTCAACAGTGAAATTCATAACATGTACATACATACAATACATGTACGCTAGAAATGCCTGCCTCTTCGCAATGACAGTTACATCACATACCCATAGAAACTCACACGATGACATATGCATATGCATGTAAGCAAATGTATAGTACTACACTGACCAACATATACAGTGAAGTAACATGGTGTTGAACACGTGCTATGTATCCGTAGCAGGAAGCAAAACTGCACATTAATGTCTACGAAAACGTGAAAATGTCCCATTAAATGTAAATCCACAGAAATAATTCTTATCGAAATGTCAGTAATCGAAAACCATAGTTAACCCCTTTAAAATCAGTTGCATTGAGTAAAACTCGATCCCGCAAACGATCGAGGTTAAGTAATGCTAAAGCAATTGAAGACACGTCAGATTGTAGACTTGTTCGATAAAAACACTCAATAAGGTTTTGCTTTATTGTTTTCTTTTTTTTCCTCTACTTAAATCAGTCATCGTCAGCACCAAAAAAAGTGTGATTGCTAACTGTCCTGACATAGTGGTGAATAATTGACAATCGTCAACAATGTCATCTGACAACTCTATTAATTCAAACCATGTGGTACCGGGCAATAGCAAAATTAAAATAGAAACCGGCACAACGTTGCCAGCTCCTGTAAAGGGTATAAAAACCGAGCCCGGTTTATCATCGACAACGACCACGACCACGAGATTAACTTCTTTTCGTTTACCAAGAGATTTAACTCTGGGAGGTAACATTAAGACTGAGAAGCCCAAGCGAGTTTACACGCCGAATTTAAATGCTCAAAGGAACAAGAAGAAAGAGTAAGTTTCTTAGCTTTTGCTACAAATATTTCAGTATTACGTACGATATACACTATTTTCTACAGCAACTGTAACAATAAATCAGCTACAGTTTTGTTTATGGAACAGAGATTCTACGCCGATTAAACAAGAGCACCAAAAGTCTTCGAGGGGAAGGGAACATGGCAGAGGCCGTGGTAGAGGAGACAGAGGCAGAGGAGATAGGGGACACGGAAGAGGCAGTAACTTAGTCCAAGTATGTTTTTTATGATTTTCTTTGATATTAAGTCCACCAGTATAATTTGTTTCTGATATGCGTAAATAAAAGAATATTCTGTTTATTTTCTGTTCATGTATGTGTTTCTGTTTAGTCAAGCGGAGTATGGTCCGAAGGAATTACTAGCACGCCAGGATCTAGTAGAAGATGGGGCAGTTCGGGCGAAAGTAGCGATAGAAGTTCACAATCGTCTTTGGAGAAACCTAAGCTAGATCTAAATCGCAAGGTCGACAAAGCTGAGGAAGAGGAAAAGCTGAAAGCTTTACTAAGAGATGATTTTATAGATGACGGTGTCGCTATAGATTTGGATAATGCGCCTGTCATGTTACCTATGATCGAAGAAAGTAAATTACAACAAATTAGTAAATATTTTTGCCCACGTTTGAACATACACAATCATTCTTTTATGTCTTCCAGTAAAACTGTATAAACAAGAGGCAAAGGCTGAAGTCGAACCGGAAAACGAAGAAGAAGAAGATAAGAAACCAATCATTTTAGAAAATGGGGAAGGTGAATATACTTTATATTAATTTTGACTCAATTAACATTTGTTTAAACTAAATTATGACTTTCAGTCTTCAAACCAAAGAAGGAACACAAACTGAAAGTTCCTAAAGCAAACATTTTGGATAGTTTACCAAGCACAGTTCCTCAGGTTATGGAAAACAAAGCTATGTCATATATTCTACTACAGGTATATTAATTTATAAAGTTAAAAATAATCATAAAAGTTATATAACTATCAATATAGCACGTTACGATACTTTTAGTTACCAGATTGTCTACCGGGTTTCGAATGCATCAATGACGATGTTAGACCAACACCATCGAATAGTAATAATACTAACAATCCATCGAAAGCAGAATACTGTACATTAAAAAGCTTAAAACCTGGACTGTTAGGGAAATTACAAATTCTAAGATCTGGAAAAGCTCGCTTAGTTGTAGGAGAAAATAATTTGATAGTGGACGTGGGATCACATTTAAGTTTTCGCCAGGTGTGTAATTATAACACCAGCTAATTGTCTATCGATTCCGATTCTAATTGTGGTCCGTTTTAATTATACACAGGATCTTATAGCAGCAAAATTGGATACTACTAAGCTAGAGGGAGATTTAATTAATCTTGGACCAGTAAGCAGCACTTTCATCTGTTCGCCTGACTGGGAATCTATGTTGGCCAAGTTGTAAATATACTATTGATAAAACTGATTATTGAATAAGTCTATAAACAAATTAAACTATATTCATTCAGAAATCCCCGAAAATGATATTTTCCTGCAAATCAGAAAGATTGTGTGATCCCTAAGAGTTAATATGGAATTTTGCAATACATCCGAAATGTTTACTAATTCCAAGTTAAACAGGGTATATAACATTGCCATTAAATGTGTAATTTATTAGCTAAATACAGACATTTCGATGAAGAATGATTTTTACAGAAATCAACCTAATGTACAAATTAAACGTGTCACACTATACAATGGAGATTTAATCCATTGAAAATGATCTTATCAACTAAGGAGAGTACGCCATTTTTCATTTCTCTTCTTTTGTCAGAATCTTGAAAAATGTAAAAATTGTATATTAAAGTGGCACACGAAATTACTGTGTATGAATATAGAGAGGTACAAGGAGAACTTTGCGTTCTTACGAAGTCAGAAAAAAAAAATATTAATCGTTTTGTTCAATCTTCGCGATCGTCAAAGCATATTCTCTTTATGCTACTAATCGCAAATTGGAACGCGTCCTCGTTGCATAACGAGAAACAGAATGATCAATAGTGCAAAAAAACCCTGATCTTGTACGCAAGTTTTCATGATGCATTAAAATCCTATTAGCTGTATTCATTAATGTAAACACAATCGTAAAACGATTAGAGCAAGTGCATTGCGATATAGATGTATACACACACGTAACACACCCTCCTAGATAAGTCACACATGCGTTCTTCAATCACTTCTCTCTATGCTATGTCCTTTCTTCATTGATTTCAATGCCTTTTCACGAAGTTTCTTTTCCAATTCCTCTGTGTTACCTTCACTAACGTCAGACTCATCGGAGTCCGGGACTTTCTTCTTTTTATGCTTCCTGTGCTTCTTATGCTTTTTGTGTTTTTTGTGCTTCTTGTCTTTCTTCTTCTTCTTTTCCTCCACTTCACTTTCCTAAAGTGAAAAATAATTACGTGAGCATTCGATAAATAAAACAAAATTTAAATGATGTTGTTGAATCAATTTACCTCTGATTCGCTTGTGCTGGTTCTGGTCTTCTTCTTACGTTTCTTCTTCACTTTTTCTTCCTCCGAACTATCGTCAGCTTTTCTCTTCTTCTTTGCATCCTTTTCGGTAATATCCTCGTCGTCGGTACTCGAATCACGCTTCGATTTCTTAGATCTGATCTTTGCTTCGTCTTCGCTACTGGAATCCTTTCTTGATTTCCGACTACGGGATTTCTCGTCTTCCGAAGAACTGTCTCTTCTCTTCCTCGTCTTCTTGGGTTCGTCATCCGAACTGGAATCTTTCTTTGACTTTCTCGATTTTGACTTTTCGTCATCGCCCTTGTTTTTCTTTGGCTTTTGCTCTTCTTCTCCCGAAGATGAATCTTTTCTGGATCGTTTAGATTTTTTCAGATCTTCTTCGGGTTCTTTCTTTGATCTTTTCCGCGAATCAGTTTCCATGATATCGCGTTTCCTGCTATCCTTTCTATCTCTGCTACGATCATCCATTGAGTCTATGGCAATAAGAATATACCACGAGGGAATTTTCAAATTCATTATGATATATTAAATATATTTAGATTAATAAAAATGAATCATAGATTTACCTCCACGACTTGAATCTCGATTTTTCTTTGCCTTCTCGACATATTTGCGATCATCTTCGGAATCGGAACTAGAGCCTGTTTTGCTCTTGTCAGATTTCTCGTCATCCGTAGAAGCCTTTCTTGACTTGCGTGACTTCTCTGGTTTGCGCTGTTTCCTTTTGGCTAGAAAAATATCAAAAATACAGTGAACCATTATTTTTTTTTTTTTAAAAGAGAACCCAAAATCTTATTTTATTCAGTCGTATATAGTTACTTTCAGTGTCACTGTCCTCAGAATCCGTAGAACCGTCACGCTTCTCCCTCTTAGACTTTTTCATAATTTCAGCAGGTTTCTTCAGGAGAATGGTTTCAGATGATTTCTGTATTGGCTTTTTCTCTTCCGGGATCATTTTAGGCGGCTTCATCGATTTATCGTCCTTTTTCAAAGGAAAAGAATCGCCAGATGTAAATGGTGATTCTGCCACTTTTGGTGATTCATCCTTAGTGTCTTCTCTGTAAAGAGGAATTAAATCGTCAATATGCTAATTCTAATTATCCATAAAATAGATCGAAAGTAAGTAAACATTACTCACTTTGGAATTTGTTTCATTTTAGCTGCAGCTATGATATCCTCAGTCTTCATAAATGGCGAAGGTGTACGGGATAAGCTCTTCGAAAACTAAAAGAATATTTAAGAAACTTGTATAGGGTAACAGAAAGGAAAAAAGAAAGAAAACTTGATGTATATTTAGTCTATGAACGTACTCTATGCCTAGTTATAGGAAGCGTTATTGGTTGAACCTTCTTAGGAGACACACTGGGCTCCGGCTTTTTGAGGGATGCAGGTTCCACTTTCTTCACGTCCTTCTCCGAACGCTTAATTGCCTCTTCTTTAACAATCTTCTCTTTCTCCTTTCGTTTGTTGTCCTCGATGTGTTCACGTTCGCGTTCCCGTTCCCGTTTCTCTTGGGAAGACTTCCTCTCGAGTGATTTTCTGTCGACAGAGATATGAAGAAAAAAAACTGTTAGACAATGTCGAATCGATTGAACTTGTGCAACTAAGCGGAAAAACAGAATACGATAGCTGCTTTACAGTCCCAGAATTGAACGATCTGTAACAAAATAGGAAAAGAAGAGTGTGCATGTTACTCACCTAATCGGTTCTTCCTCATTGCTAGAGGAACTACTTTCGCTACTTTCCGAGCTACTTGACTTAGACCGTCCATTTCTTAATTCTTTTCGCGATCCTGTATCAGTGGGTCTTTTAATTTTGTCATCCACTTTCCTCTCCCTTCCTTTGTCCCGTGCATCCCTCGAGCGATCGGGAGATCGTTTTCCGTCTCTCGACCGATCCACCGATGAGCTCTGATCTTTGGATCGTGATCTACGATCCTTAGATCGAGATTTCCGATCTCTATCCCTTCTGTCTCTGGAACGGTCTCGTCTACTCGATCTGTCGCGAGATGAGGATCTATCGTACCTGAGAGATCGATCCCGTCCGTCGGGTGAACGACGTCTGCTGTCGCGACGATCGGGTGATCGGCGACGGTCTCGTCGCTCGGATGATCTTCGTCTGCGATCGAGCGATCTTCGTCTACGTCGGTCTCCTGGACTCGGTGATCTACGACGATATCTTGTCGGACTTCGCCGTGGCGGACTGTTCAAACGAAACACATACATGCCAGTGAATTATAAAATTATTCGAGCTGTTTGTCGTAGGAAAAATATCAAAACAAGATTGTATTAATTTATTATACCTTCGCCGATTGGGTGCTCTGCGTACAGATGGTGGACGCATACTACGGCTTCCGCTGTATCGGTCCAATCTTTCCCGTTCTCGTTCGCGTTCCTTTTCCCGGCGTCTTTCGCGTTCTCTGTCAATGGACCTCCTGTCAAAAAATCAATAATAAGTATTTATGGGTTTAATAATAATAATAATAATATTAATATTGACCGTTATATAAATCCCATACCTTCTATTTCGATCGCGTGATCTATCGCGTGATCGATCACGGGATCTATCGCGAGATCTATCCCTCGAGCGGTCCCGGTCTTTCGATCTTCCCCTATCTTTACGCGGCGATGGACTTCTTCGCTTTGGAGCAGATTTTCTCTCTCGACTAGAATCACTATCACTACCACTGTCGTCTTTGTTCGTCTTTCTGTATGATCTCTTTGCTTGTACACCATCCTTCTTTTTACGAATCTCGAAATCATTCTTGTCTTTCGCACCCTTTTCTTCTTCTGATTCTGAAGTACTGCTTGTACTGGCATCTCGCTTCCTGTTGGAATCGAGATTATCCTTTCTTTTGTCCGGCGACTTTGATCGCGATTTCGATGACCGTGAGTCACTCGAATCGGATCTTGATTTCCTAGACTTACTTCTCTCATCGCTCTTTGATCGAGATTTCTTCGAACGTGAACGCGATCGTGAATGCGATCTCGATTTTGATTTGGATCGCCTTGATTTCGATCGATCTTCGGATCTTGTCTTAGATCTTCTAGACTTTGATCTAGATCTTGATCGTCTGGATCGCGACTTTGAACGAGATCTTCTTGATTTCAATACGGGTGATCGAGATCTTCGTGACTTAGGGTCCCGACTAGGTGAGTTTGATCTAGACTTCTTCGATCGATTTGCTGGTGACTTTGATCTTGATCTTGACTTCTTCTGCTTATCTAAAGATTCCGGGGATGGTGTACGATTGTTATTTTTCTTCTTCCCATCGGCAATGCTCATTAACTTGGCTTGTAATCGGGATATAGCGACGGCAGCTTCCCTGTAAATAATTAAAAATCTCAAATACATATAATATATTATTCGTACGATGGCAGAAAACAACCAATGCTGTTTCATTACTCACGGCTTTGTTTTAACCGGCATCAAAGGAATTGCATTTTCAGGTTGTGGTGAATCTTCTCGTTCAATTTTCACGTCAGGCATATCTTTTCCAGTGTCTTTCATTGAATTCTTGCTCGGCGACCTTGATGATGAACGTCGCTTGCGACTCGACCGGTCACGATCACGATGTCGATCTCGCGATCTGCTTCTTTTACTTCTACACAGAAGAATAAATATTCAAATTTATATATGAAAATGATTGCGTTATTGAACTTTTAATTATTGCACTTTTTCGAATATGAATACCTGTCTCTATCACGATCTCTACTGCGATCTCTTCTACGTTCCTTCGACGAACCTCGATCCTTGTCCTCTTTCTTTATTTTATTCTCAGCTTCATCTTTGTCACGTTCTTTTTCCTTTTCCTTTTCAGCTAGAGAAGCTTGAAGTTTCTCTTGTTCTTCCTAAACAAAAGGTTTTACTTGTTGCGATCTGGCAGTTCTTCTCGTAAAGAATAATATTGTACGTGAAGGTTTAATTCGGCTTATATGTTGCCCGAAGTATTCGCCGAAACAATACTCTGAACATCGAAATTTGTGCAAGCAATTGTTTCTTTCAATTCCAATTTACTTCATCTCGAGCGAAGAAATACTGGCAAAATTTGTCTTAGGCGATCGTAATAAAAAATGATAATTACCAAGCGCTTTTTAATTTGATCTTTTTTCTGTTGTAAGAACGCCTCTGGAATGCCCGTAACGCTTTCTTGAGCTGAGACCAGAAGGTCCCATAGTTCACCCATGAAAGATCGGGCATTCCTGCCATTCAGGAAGCCTGTGAGGTTGATCTGCATTTTTCGGGGGTCAGGAAACTGTAAAGCATATGATGCATCGACTTAAATCTTCGTATGCAGGATCGACAATTTTGAAAGTTACACTATTGTCATATATGCTTATGTTGAATTTTGAAGAAAGAATCAATGCGTTTGGACATAAGCATATTTTCGGAATCTCTTTCCCTATCGTACTAACTGCTTTTCCCCCTCGAAAAAGCAGATTTATTCTTACAAGGTTTACATATCTTACCACCAATACGGGAACCTGTACATTTTCTTGCCTGTTTCGATAAACGAAACGCTAAGAAAAAAAAGAAGGAAGAATTATACTCATCGATAAATGTACAATTAGCATAAATACACTAATACCTCGACGCTCGCCAACCGAATAAAAGGTACATACGGAACGGATAAGGTATATGCTGAAAAGGGAATTACAAGTATACGTTGAATTAGTTGCAGATGGATGGATTATCGCGGAATAGAAGGAACACCGTTGCACCAACCTGTGACATTGACAAACAGTGTCAAACCGTGTCTCGGGATACCTCCGCCATATTCTCCAGCCGATTTGAAACCGGTATGCCGAAGTCCATCTCGAAGTGGGACGATCTTAGAAACGTCGTAGTTCCGCAGACGAGTCTCCGTGCCGCCCTTAAACGCGTTCAACTCGATCTTGGCGTGATCGATGAAGCAAGCGACGTCATCGCAGCAACCGGTTACAGCAAGCATGCACCCAAAGGATGAGACGATGATAGGTAGCGAGATACGACCCTCGCAATACGCAGATCATCGATGGTGGACTGGACAATGACTGGACGAAAGCTACAGCATAGCTCTCGAGTCAGCAATTCTGGACCCAAGCGTAGACAGATCCAGGATCTGGATCCTGGAAGTACGGCTGTTGATCGGCACAGCTATGCAGCACTGCTGTCATCCGTGTAGTAGGTAGATTGTCCGATGTCGTCATCTGGATACGGTGAGATGCATCAGCAGGATGTTGCGATGATTGTAGCGCGAATACTCGAAGTTGCTCCAACGATGACAACAGCTCCGATGGCGATTGACGCTGCTGGGTAGACTGCTGATGCTGAAGTATTCAGCAGGGGTTCTAAGATGACGTTGACATAGCAGCTGCCATCAGCAGTGGCGCTAGCGTTGGCGGCTGATAGAAAGGCGGCCAATCGGATGTAGAGAGAGGAGCACATCCGAATGCCATTTGGACAAAAGGGTTGAGCCCCACCAACGGTCTCTACTTATACTAACGGGGAATTCAAACACACGTGATAAGAAATTGCTTCCATAAATGATGCTATAGCAGGATCAGCTACATCATTGTTCTTTTGTTGAAAGTGGATATGCTTGGAAGAAGGATCGTGGAATAAAGAAAGATCAGGATTTTTGGGAATGATGACAATCGTAAAAAGATATAAAAACAATGAGGCAAATTGAATTCACGCGACTATTGCCTCCTTGCTTTTTAAATTCCAAAATAGGCATATTGTGCAGGTTTTGGATGAAAATGTTTTGTAGTTAATAGTACAAAACATTGCGCTGAAATAATGTGTATTTATTGGTTTCCTATGATGAGGGGAAAAAGCCAAGTGAACGCATTTAATATATTGTATCATTGATGTACCGCTCTAAACCTAACGCTATTGGAGCAACTCAAAATATGATATTACCTTCTCTTCCAGTTGGTTATATACGAACTCCACGACTACGTCATCTTCCATACCCAGAATTTTTGTGATTTTCGTCGTAATCCATGGCTTGATGACGTCCAGCTTAACTTTGCTCATATCCACCTATGAAAGTTACAGATACCGTTCGATTCATAATTATTCAAAATTAATTAGTACAGTGCCCATACATTAATTAAGGATTAAAATGACAAAATTTTACTTTTTGCGTTAAGGAATCGCCAAACTTCATTTGCTTTAGCAATTTCTTCTCCTTGTCGCTGAACCTCGTATCCTGCGATGCAGTAGTCCCCTGTAACAAGTGCAACGTGATTAAAATAAGGGGAAATATTTGAATGAAAAAATCAAAGGCAGTTTAGATCAAATTGCGTCGTATCAACGGGAGAAAGAATTTTCATATTACCGTGTACATCATCTTGGCAACGTGTAGAATGCAGAAGCTCGACGATGTTCAACGCTCGTAGCTGGCGACTTTCCAATCCTTCTCTCACCACCGAACGCGAAGTTCCCCGCGCGGAACACTGCAAACACACTCCGCACGATTTTCACTTTCCACTGAAATTTTCGCAACGGAATATATACAAATTAGCAACTTGCAAGAACTTTTGTAAACGGACGCGACCGCACGGTGGATCAATCCGCCAACATGGCTGCTGTGCCGTTAAATTGATCGACTGAAGTTGGCTGTCGCTTGCCGATCTTCAGGATGGCCGGATGCTACCAAACCACCGAAATTTTATTGACTTCCTGAATCATCATTTGAAAATTCACGGTTTCTTAAAATAAAACTCACAAAATTTTTCAAGACCGAATAAGTGCAGTTAAATCGTCCACAGCATCGCAGAAACGCTACTCTTAAAATCCAATTTAGAAGCAACTTGTTACTGTCTGGAGGTTTGTTTGTTTCTTTTTTTATTAATTTATTTATATAAAACTTTCTAGAAGTAACCTGTTCGCATTTGCTTTAAAATACATCAGTATACGCTACTTATAAATCTACACTGAGATAGCTATAAATTGAAATAAATTTTTCTAATCCAACGAGTGACTCATCAGATAACAGACACGTATAGCCAGTTTTCTTCAACAATGCTGATTAAAGAAATCTATCGAGATAGTTTTCACATTAGTGAGAATAGATTTAGTGCAAAGACAAAGCAGTATTTTATGTAATAAATGATGTAGGAAATATCGAAATGAGCTTTCGTTCAATGCTTCAAACATACACATATCTCGGTTTCCTTCTTCTGGAATGACAGAGAAATTCCAAACTGGAACCTAAACGGATCATCGCCAATAAATAACGCGCGGAAATTGAGTATATTTCTAGAGTTTCAATTTATTTACACATCAACTAACATATTTAGTGTTCACTCAAGTAAACATTTACATCGGAAAGCATGTACTATTCGATCGTTGAAAAGCCAACTTTACGGCTAACTTCAAGTAGCGGTGCGAAGAGCGCGAGCTATAAAAAATGATACGGAAAGAAATCGACAGATAGCGTTAGTGCTGCATTTCGGTAGCAAATTTAAACATGAGTTTGGAGTAGGATGAAGTAATTTTTACTTGAATATTTTGGTGGTGGAATCAAAGTGTTGAGTATAGAAACGTAAAAAGGGGAGTGCGGGTGGATGTGGGAGTCGAAGGAGGCGTGGCCCAAAGTAAACGAGGGAGAGGAAAGCAAAAAGACTGTAGAAAAAGAGAGTTGGGGGCTGATGAATTTTTAAATTAAATTATATTGTGGCACACCGGGAACGATTGCGGTGGCCTGCGACATTCTCTCGTTGGGTGCGCTAGAGTCTGTTTCTCGGGTATATTTTAAGAAGACGTAGATCGGTCTACCTGTGAGTAGCAAATGGTGGACGGCCTGTCATCGTCGTTGCGTTAACATCAGGTACGTGAATTTTCCTTCCACGCTTGAGTTTTATTCGTGACGCGATGCAAAGTGGTCGAATTCCGCAAGAAATAGTCGAGTCTTTCCTTATTAGACACCCGCTTACGTCAGTGAACGCGTCATTACGCGTTAAGTCGATTCTTTCGATTACGTAAAATTATTGCACCAGACAAAAATAGTCACCTGACTTTGCAAATGCTTCAGTCTTTTTCTCATTCCATATAAAGTAGGTAACTCTCTCACTATTGTATTCATATGTCGGACGATGTTTGGTTATGCTTTAGTCTCAGGATTTTCAATATCGTGATACGATTAACCTATTCCTCGGACTTTCCTCCTCCCCTTATCGTGCGTTCCGAACCTTCTCGAGTATTTCGCATTTTCGCCCTATAGTCATACAACTGTGCGGTTGTGCAATCGCTAGCAAGGGGTAGGTGGTAGCGATAGTTAACGTGCTATGTACTCGTGCACCACGGAACAAACACTTTCGCGCTCGAACCCGCTCAAAAGCCACAAAGGGCAGGGATCGGTGTATGTGCGCGCGCGTACGTACAGTCATTCAACTCGTTATCAGTTAAGGCTGACATTTCGCTAGGAAACACGTTTTCTCCCGGTGTCACATGACGTTAAAGCATCCTCCCAAAAAGGCGGAAAGTTTGTCGGTGAATCGAAAAGCGTGATCCAGTGGGATTTACCGCTGCGAAAAGAGAACGAGGGAGAGAGGAAGAGCACGCGAGAGAGAGAGAAAGAGTCCGTAAGGAAAGACGGAGCGAATCTTCTATAGCAGCACGGCACGTACTTTCGCGGCTCCCCACTTCCAAGTAACTGGCTGACGGCTGACGGCAAGTTCCGAAAATACCGGGTAGGTGCGGAGGTGCAAAGAGCGCGGACCGAACGGGACCAAGATCGTTTTTCCGCATTATACTTCGCTGATCGCTGACGACACTGGCTCAGAACTGTCGTCAGCCACTCCGCTCTCAATTCTCCGGTGTATTACGCACCGATTCTCTCTCTTTCCTCTACCTTTCGACTCCCGTGGTGGCCTTGCACCAGCGGAACCTCACCGGAAAGAGGTTACTGGAAACTAGGTCACCCTCTGTCATTGGTATCTCGTGGCATTCGCTTGGTAAATTCTTGACCGTGAAGACCTTCGAGCGGCACACGCTTCCCAGTACGCCACTGCCGACCCGCGTCGCGCATGATTAACGACGGTAGACTAATTTCACGGTAATTAGCACGACACACTCGTAATTGCCTGTTAATAGTTAATCGTCGCGCATGCAACAATTTTGATAAGCCGGAAACACACTCTTAGGATGAAGCACCCTTATCGCGTGTTTCGCCTTACGACTCCCGCGAACGATCTTTTATCGCTCTTTCAGACTTTACCCTGAGATTTTACGGCCTGTCAGAGTTTGGATTGATTGTGCTTTGGGTAACGTGTTCTCGTTAATCTTGTGTATTGATCCTTAGGCGTGGGGTGATCGATATGAAATCTCCTCGGGCGTGCACGTGAATCAGAAATTGTTCAGACTGACATAAATAGTTCATTGAATATTGTCGCGTGATTAGGGAAAACTGTTGGCTAGACCAGTCTGTACGGTAATGTTTATGCTGTAATATCTCCTACTTGTGGATTCCTGTCTGTAGTTTCTTTAGGCATCAGCTTTTTCTTGTCTGTGAACCAGGATAAAGTGATTCAGGCATTTCGATGGAGTTTGCTTTGCGCAAGCATGATTTCACGACACATACTTTTATTGAGTAAGAATGTAGAGTGATGATTGAGAAAAGTTTTTATCTATTGTCAGTGAAACATACCTTTTGTTTCGTATCGTTCTGGATCATATGTAAGAACAAAGTACACATGATCTTGCTATAAGAATACTGGTGTTGCAATAACTTGTAATTTATTACAGTATATCGATAGAAGAAAGTATAGAGTAATATTTCTGTAAGGTTCTGTATCTCTGTTTGCCTTTCCTATTGCCATTAGATATACAAGTATAGTTTGAATGCCTATCCAATCTTAAGTTTGGCACTTTACAGTTAGTTGTGCAATCAAAATCAATGGCTAAAATTAAAGAGAAACTTAAAATTGTTACTCTTAATTTAGCTTAAACGCAATGGAAACTTTCTATTGCATGCCAAATTCCTTTTTGCCCAAGCGACATTGATTAGGGAGTCTCAAAAAATCCAATATGTCAAATAATCCTGGATTATTCCTCTACTGAATTGCAAAGCGACTAGTCTGTATATAAAGCGGAACAAAGTGTGGGTTCTAAATCTTATAATGAGGGCAATGATAAAGCACACAGACAACCACTACAGATAAGCATAAGCATACATAAACAGACGGCGATAAAAGAAAACGTCTATTAAAAATTTTCTCAGTATGAATAGTCGTGTTTCTGAGAGTTAAGATTACGGAGCTATTATCCAATAAATGTCAGGATAATAAATTAATCTGCGGTAATTGATCTCATGATATCTGTTTCAGGTGAAAATGTATAAGGCACGGACAGTATTGAGTACGCTTGCCCCTCTGGCGCCGCGTATGTGCGGCCCAGAGAGGTTTGCGTCATGGCTAGTACGAGAACAACCCAGTAGCAAAAATGCCCAGGCCGTTATTGCCATACCCTTTAGAAAATACACAAATCGCGCGGCAACCGAACCTTTCCTCAGTGGCAGCTCCAGTACCTACGTCGAAGAAATGTACAATGCTTGGCTTCAGGATCCTTCTAGCGTTCACGTGGTAAGTTGTTAAGGACAAAAATTCATATCGTTATATGATCGTCGACTTGATCGCCATTAATAATGTTTATGTCTATTGTTTTATAGTCCTGGGATTCGTTTTTCCGCAGCAGCACGGCCGGAGCTGCACCTGGACAGGCTTATCAGGCACCGCCATCGTTGGCACCTAGTCACAATCAAATACCCCTTGGAGCACTTTTGCCCCTTGCGGGTGGTTCTCAACTGGGTCAAATGCCCATCAATGAGAAGATCATCGACGATCACTTAGCCGTACAAGCCATCATCCGATCATACCAGGTAAGTCCACTAATATATTCTTAAGAATTAATTCTTCCTCTATTTTTTTCATATTAGTTGTATCCATATGCGATGCCAGCGTATCTATTCAAACCATTAGTAGCTGAATTTGTTTAGAGAAACTTAAAGCTACCGTTAGAGAATGCGCGCAATGTATTTATGGTAACTGTTTCTCGCTGAGATATGATTTTCGCAGTTTCTCGTATGCAATTGCATTCTTACAAGAACTTTTAAGCAAAGTAACGCCGAGATTGTTCTATCCTCGTATAAAATGATACATCATATAGCATATTACCGCGTTAGGCATCGCATGTATTTTAGATACACATTACAAGCATACAAAAGGTTTATGTTACGTGTATAGGGAAAGCTCTTTACAGTATTTTGCATGCAAATATAGAATGAGGATTCCCAGATTTTTGCGTTCCGGTTTCCCTTCTATGCTTACTCTTGACTCAGCAAATCTCACGATCAAACTTATTGATTGTATAACGCTGGTTTTAAATCGGTATTGGTGGGATAATCATTCGAAGACCGCTGTGTTTGCCCGCTGAGTCATATTGGACGGCTGGAAAGCCGGGACACAAAAACTAGATATCGGTATTTTACTTTGCAAGGGGCTATCATGTGTGTTATTGAACAATTCTCCGTCTATCACATGTGTCGTACGCTACGGTTAATCGGCAGTACGACAAAAGCGTCTCGTGAAAAGTTCGCAAGGCGTAAAGTTATGTCCGAATATTGCATAATAGCCTCGCATCACATAAGTTCACTGCATATTCTACCTCAAAGCATGTTTCGCAACTCTGTACAACGTGTTATACGTATATATATATACATATTTTCTATATACCCAAGCTCGAATCATAACGTTACTTCGACCATTGCTGATTGTCATCGTGGCCAAGATTTTCATGTTCTCGAGGCGGAAGCGGCAGCTCTTACCACGTTATATCAATGTAACATTCATGAATCAAATGCTTATCAGAGCAAACGAAACATACACAGTATCTTTGTGAAACATTTTGCGAGATGAAAACGATACGACAGTTTTGACAAAGTTCCCGAATGTAAAAAGAAATACCCCTGTAAAAAAGCTTCTGGAAAAAAACGAGCGTCTTTTGAGCATTCGTCTCGATTAAACGCTTAATGGTGAACCTTAATAATCTTAAATCGTTAAGGTCCTGCGGGTACTGTTAAATGTAGAGATATAGTAGAAATTGTTGAGAGTAGAGTAACTGATATACATATGAGATCCTTTCGGGGTGATTGATTGGCGTATAGGCCCGAGGTCACTTAGTCGCTGATCTGGACCCACTGGGTATCAAACAGCAAACAGACCTGATACACACGCATTACGCAGCCCGCAAGGGGTCTCCTGAACAGGTTCTACGGCAATATATGCTTGGTAAGATTTTTCCCAAAGCAATTCTCCTTAAGATATAGATTAATCCACGGTTTCCATTTTTATACTTCCCCGCCCTCCCTAAGGTAAAGGTGTGTCAAAGTTTTCGCTATTAGAATTTTTTTTCTCCTTTGGATATATCGCGTATTGTATCCGTTAGTTGGAAGCGGATACTCGAGTTTTACGGAGATCTCTTTATCCCAGAGTGCCGCCGCATTCACGTGTCATCTTTCTAAAGATACAAAGCTTTCTCAAAACACCTTCACCCAGTATGCACGTCGCATATCATTCCTCATACATGAGATCCATGGTATTTATCGTGCACATTAACTCCTTCTTAACTTGCATCCTTCCTCTCGGAATCTAATGTCTTAATCTTGGGCATCCACTATGCAAAAAATGACAATTGCACTTATCTTTCTCGCGTTTCCTCTATCTTCTCTCCAAAATGCATAACATACATTGTATACGTAGACTTATAGACACGAGAGATTATCGTCAATTCGCGTTGTCGGTCAATCGGTATTTCGCGAGAGCATTATGTACTCGCACGGTTGTAGAACTTGATCTTGGAGGATATTGAGAAGGTGTTATGTGGATGTAATCCCATGAGGGTTTCTTTCTTACTGATACTGAAAATGTGTTTGTCACGAGCAAGTAGATATTACCCTATTAGATTTACATACATGTATAAACATGTGGGTGTGTCGTGTTACCTGCCTAGTTGTCGCGATGAAGTCTGTCCTGAAAGGTACACGCATACCGGACGCTTCAGATCGTGCGTCCATTGGCAAAAAATCATTTACATCGATGTTAAACACCATTATCGAACGCGTAAAGTCTCTCGATAGAGCGCAAGCGGAAGAAACTTGCACTCTGTGGCCACATACGTCTTCTTAGAAGGTGTCAACGAAGGTAAGGACAAGTAGTATGTACTTGGAGAGTCAGTTGCTTCGCATGTTTTCTCGTGCATCTTCATTTCTCTATCTGCTTTTTTTTACACGCCTCAGATTCCTTTCGTTGCTAATGCTTGTCTTTCTTTTTACCCACGATGTAACACTGCCGCGCACATACATAGGGTACATACACATACATACACATACGCACGTACAGTATTCACAGCATGTCGCATCAGTATTATTTTTGTCTGTATGTCTATGCTGCGGATACTATTTACCGTAGCTACGATCAATTTGGCCTTCGTACCGATTGTCTCCTCTTGACGTCACCTAAACTGAGGCAATCAAAAAAAAAAAAGAAAGGCGCGTCAGTGTTGCAACTGAGGTACGGCAAGTATTTCGCGGGTGACAACACGATGTGGAGGAAAAACACAATGTCAGGAGTCTATGATTCTTGGGAGCTTCTTATTGTGTACTTTAGACGTAGCAGATGCTTGATCCTGCCATGTGTGTAGACGTCCAATTATCGTGGCCGCATGTTTTATAGGACGATGATACGCGATGAAGAGACCGCTACTGTACAAGTACCATTCTACACTTACCTTTTGTCCGCTCCGATAAAATATCGGCCACGGTAATGAAACGCATATATTATGTAATGAAACTTAAAAATGCCTTTTGGTTCCTATGAATGTGGCATTAAAATTGACAGATCCGTGGGCATCATATCGCTAAGTTGGATCCACTCGGCATCAACAGCGCTGATCTCGATGATAAGCATCCGCAAGAGTTGCTCTATAATCATTATTCATTCGGTAAGCCAAATACGAACGTGTCTCTTCATAACTCGCGATTCGAAAATGATTTTCAGCGGATGGGACGGGGTGGGGGGTAGGGGGACAGGAGCGAAGCAACCTTGCGCAAAAATTAATTTGGATTTGGAATTAGGAAGACGACCGAATATTGAGACCGGTCAGTGTGTGTGATGCTTGATTCTCAGGCAAACGGCTTGTAACAACACTTTTGCTCGTTACGTTTGCTCAAGCAGATTTCTTTCACACGTGCGCATTATCAATTTATTTATCATCTTTTTTGTCGCCACATTAGTACTGCACAGTTAGAGTTACTTAACAGGATAGAATGCCAGGCGCGTTCTTATTCTTCTTCCTCTTCAGTGCACTTTTTTTTTATCATTCTCGAGAAACCATTGCAGTACCTTTATATCCTTTCACTTTGTTCCTTGAGAGCAGCGATGTGTAAAGTAGGATCACTCAAATCATCGTATCGACTCGACTTGTCGCGATAAGAATCCAAGATAATTTGACAAATTTAGTAATGGCATTCCAAAACATAGAAATTGAAGGAGTTAGGAAAGATCGGAGGTCGCAACCCAAGTATCGAAACGAATACAAGAGAGCAAGAAAAATTTTGCGTTACATAACACTTTTTAATAGGTGTAACAAATATTGTCATTGTTTGTTCTTTTCTTTTTCTTTTTTTTTTTTCCTTTAATTGATGACTCAGTTCAAGTGTAATGTCCACAGGAAAGAGACCACGAACTACTTACTCGCAGGAACTGCAGTACCGAGTAGCTGCGCTTATGAAAAGTATGTAATGAGAAACACGCAAGCCAAACGGAAATGCTTCACTCGAACCTCTTTACGGTTTGTGCTAGCATCTCCTGGGGGAGAGATATTGGTTCAAGTTAATGGATTTGTAGGAGTTGGTGATTTGGTTGCAACTATTTTGGAAGGTGCTTGGGTCTCTCGCATAATCGTCTCTCGACATTGTTCTCCGTATTTCTCTTTCGTTCCGAGCTCTTTACTGTTGGACTTTTGTCTAAAGTTCAGTTTCGATGGGTAAACGCCAGTGTATTATATCGCGGATTATATTCTTGTTGTCCCATTGTCGTCGTTTAAGAGGCTTTGCCGTTCTATCAGCGACTCTGAACTCTGCTCCTTCGGCACTTACGTATACATATAGTAGTATTATGCTTTAGCCATGTGGAGGTGCTCCTCTTTTACATCCCTCTCGATCTCTTTCTCTCCTCTCATACTTTCAATCCTCAGTATCTTTCTGCATTATCTATACATTCTTCTGTTTTTTGTATCAGGTGTGGCGAGTTTACAAGTAAGTTCTTCATTGTCTCTTCTTTGCGTCTGTTATGTTTTTGGTGCAGCATCCGTTTTCCATCCTGATTTCTCTTTGTTTGTCTTTGTCATTAATGCTTCCTTTAAACTTTAAACTCACACATGTCTTGTAAACGTACAAAGTACTTTTGAGTTTCTTACCTGTTTCTTCTTTTTTTTTCTTTTTTTTTCTTTTTCTTACTATGCTTCTTTCGGCGTAAGATGCGAGAAGAAAGTATACCTCTGTTTGAGAGATTTTTTTGCATGCGTACTACATCAGGTACTTTGGCCTAGGTAGGCGCGCGACACGATCCGAAGCCACAGCTTTTCTATCTACACGAGAACACGCATTAAGAACGTAATAATAACGTATTAGAGCGATTACGTTAAAGATATTCTAAAGTCCATCAAATGGTACCGGTACAGTATTACTCGCCGACATTTTCAGTATCAGTTTCAATGAATAATCCACCCAAGTGGAAAACAGCATCAGTGCCAGTTATGATGTGACGTGTTATCTTGTAGTCTGTAGTATATTATATATGCTTCTACGTGTTGAAATGTATTTTATCGGAGTACGTGTGCAGTTACTGCGTATATGTAAATATCATAGCTCTAGGGTAAGGATTTATAGAGTTAAATGAATTTCGAATATCCATTGTTTCTGTTGTTAAATAGATTCATTCATTCGTTCAATCATTCATTCATTCATTGATTCATTCATTCATTGGGTACTGTTGTGAGCTATGGCATTTATATACGTGTACACTGTGATATATGTTACACTTGGGAGAAAAAAAAGAAAAAAACATTTCTTCCATTCGCCGTAACAGAGGAATCGGACATGGACCGAATCTTCAAGTTGCCCTCCACTACTTTCATCGGCGGCAAGGAGAAATCGTTACCACTTCGGGAAATCCTGATGAGGCTAGAGGCGGCTTATTGCGGCCACATTGGCGTTGAGTTCATGTTCATCAACTCTCTGGAGCAATGTAACTGGATTAGACAGAAAATGGAAACACCTGGAGTCATGGAGATGACCAACGACGAGAGGAGGCTTATCTTGGCAAGATTGAGCCGCGCAACTGGGTACGTTGATTATCGATGAACAACTTTATTGCCGGAAGAAATATTAGTAAATAAATAACTATATGTCGACTTAATGATTCTTAAGGTTCGAGGCATTCCTTGCTCGCAAGTGGTCCTCCGAGAAGAGATTCGGTCTGGAAGGCTGTGAAATCTTAATTCCTGCCATGAAGCAGGTCATCGACAAGTCAACCGAATTGGGAGTTGAATCCATCGTGATGGGTATGCCCCATCGTGGACGATTGAACGTCCTCGCTAACGTGTGCCGCAAACCTCTTAATCAGATATTTACACAATTCGCCGCTCTCGAAGCCGCTGACGATGTAAGTACTTACTTGAGCCCCTTATCTCTGATATTAAAAGAGGAGTACTCCAATGTTGGCCCGGTCTTAAGCTTCGAATCACGATGAGGGATTACGTTCTCGTTGTCTTTAGGGATCCGGTGATGTCAAGTACCATCTGGGAACGTATATCGAACGATTGAACCGTGTTACTAACAAGAACATTCGTCTCGCTGTCGTTGCCAACCCATCGCACTTGGAAGCTGTCGACCCGGTAGTTCAAGGAAAGACTCGTGCAGAACAGTTCTATCGAGGTGATGGAGAAGGCAAAAAAGTGAGTACTTTGGATTCTTCGCGATAGATGAAAGATTTGTTTTCTCCATTAAGCTCCGATTTAATTTATACTAATCGCTAGGTCATGTCGATTCTTCTTCACGGCGATGCAGCATTCTGCGGTCAAGGTATCGTCTTTGAGACGATGCACTTGTCAGACTTGCCGGATTACACGACTCACGGGACGATTCATATCGTGGTTAACAATCAAATTGGCTTTACCACTGACCCAAGGCATTCGAGATCATCGCCATACTGCACTGGTTAGTATCGTTGACGTAACAACTAGGAAGTTATATTTTGGATATGAAGTCATACGAAGTCTGATGTGATCTCCGATGTGTGATACATGTAGATGTTGCGAGGGTGGTAAACGCGCCGATCTTCCACGTGAATTCTGACGATCCTGAGGCTGTGATGCACGTGTGTAAAATTGCCGCGGAGTGGAGAGCGACCTTCCACAAGGACGTAGTCATTGATATAGTATGCTACAGGCGAAATGGCCACAATGAAATTGATGAGCCAATGTTCACGCAGCCGTTAATGTACCGGAAAATTCGTCATACTCCCCCAGGCTTGGATAAGTATGCCACTAACCTCATCTCTCAAGGAGTAGTCACCGCTGACGAAGTAAAAGTATGTTTCCGATACACGTTAATATAAAAAAAAAGATAATTATACTTTTTTGATTCTTATAATTTATAATGGATAATTTATAATTTATAAGGATGTCAAAGAAAAATACGAAAAAATTTGCGAAGAAGCATACGTTAACTCTCGCAAAGAAACTCATATCAAATACAAGGATTGGTTGGATTCACCGTGGTCTGGCTTCTTCGAAGGCAAAGACCCATTGAAAGCCTCGCCCACTGGAATCAAAGAAGACACGCTCGTTCACATTGGAAAGAAATTCTCGTCACCCCCACCAAATGCAGCTGAATTTGTCATCCACAAGGGCAAGTAGTAATATTTTTCTTTTCAATTATAACTATTTTAAATCGCGAGGGTAAACTATGTACTTACATGATTATTGTATCACAGGTATTGAACGTATTCTCAAATCACGAATGGAAATGGTTGAATCAAGAACAGTCGACTGGGCTCTTGGCGAAGCTATGGCATTCGGTTCGCTATTGAAAGAAGGTATTCACGTGAGACTCTCTGGTCAGGATGTGGAGAGAGGTACTTTCTCCCACAGACATCATGTTTTGCATCATCAATTAGTCGACAAGGCCACTTACCGGCCGCTGTGCAATCTCTACCCAGATCAAGCTCCTTACACTGTTTGCAATAGTTCTTTGTCAGAATTCGGTGTTCTTGGTAAGACTGTATTTTCTAAAGCTATATCCAATATAATTCTTATATTATTATCAACTCACTTACAAAAGCTTTCTCGTGTATCATCGAAATCTAGGTTTCGAATTGGGTTATTCAATGACAAACCCTAACGCATTGGTATGTTGGGAAGCTCAATTCGGTGATTTCAACAATACCGCACAATGCATAATCGATCAGTTCATTAGCAGTGGTCAAGCGAAATGGGTACGACAATCTGGCCTTGTTATGTTGCAACCACACGGACTTGAAGGAATGGTAAGTAGAATATTGAAAGTTTATAGTTTTTTTTTTTTTGACGAGCCATTTTTTCCGCTCATATAATCAATTTTTGGATATAATTTTTTAGGGCCCTGAACACTCGAGTGCCCGTTTGGAACGATTCCTTCAAATGTCTTCGGACGATCCAGATTATTTCCCTCCGGAAAGCGAAGAGTTTGCTGTGCGCCAGTTGCACGATATCAACTGGATTGTAGCGAATTGCAGCACACCAGCAAACTACTTCCACATTCTGAGGAGACAAATTGCTTTACCCTTCAGGAAACCATTGATCTTGATGACACCGAAATCATTGCTCCGTCATCCCGAAGCGAGATCGAGCTTTGACTTAATGAACGAGGGAACCGAATTCCTTAGAGTGATTCCTGACGAAGGACCTGCTTCTCAAAATCCCAGCAACGTTAAGAGGGTGATTTTCTGCTCGGGCAAAGTCTTCTATGATATAAAGAAGGCACGTTCTGAGAACAACCTTGAGGACAAAATCGCTATTGCTCGAGTCGAACAGGTAAATAAAAAAAATCTGGGTCTATGTGAAATTCTTTTCTGTTTTTCATAGTTTCAAAATTCTTTGAATTGTATTTGCTTGTTTGGTTTTCACAGATCTCACCATTCCCGTACGACTTGGTAAAGAAAGAGGCTGCAAAATACCCGAACGCCGATCTTATTTGGTCACAAGAGGAACATAAAAATCAAGGCGGATGGACCTACGTCCAACCAAGGTTCCATACTGCACTCGGTGCATCAAGACCAGTCACGTAAGCATCAAACAGAAATATTTAACTCTTATTACGTCTACGTTGCTCATAGATTATGAATCATAATCCTCAATCCATTTGTTAATTTTTCATCCCTTCGAATCTCTCATTCGCAAAGTCGCAATTAAACTACCATTACATTTCTTACTAACCGATACGTTTAAATACGAAGCTAATCTTACTATTTACATACGCAAATATTTTAAAACAAAGCATATTAGATAAAATTTCGATGCGTTCACAATCTCCTCCCACTGCCGCATATTTCTTAATTATACCTCATGCTATGCACATGGCCCGTACTTTTATACTTCACAAATACCGTAAAGATGCCGCGTATCGGTTGAAAGTGTCACGATGCAAAAGAATGTCATGCACAGTTGAATCTGGTTTCCGGTTTCAAGTTTTTTTTCTTTTGAGTTTTTTTTCGTTTTGACAAGTAGAGTATAAAAATTCGGGCCATGTTGCAGACATGACGGTACGTCGAGCAAGGAAAGCGGTGGGTGGTTTAGTGGTTGGTTCTCGTCGTCGTCGGAAAAGTCGGCGACAAGCCAGCCAACACATTCCGAATCACCGATCGTCGAAAAACCAAAACCGAGAACAGTGAGGTAATTAAGTTCTGACAGGTGTATTACGTTAGGTTGTGCAATTGTGTGAGGAAGTAAATGTAGTTTAATACGACTCGACTCTTTCAACAAATTGTTAAGATTATTACTGATAGTGGAAATATATTTTTTTTTAATTTCAGATATGCCGGACGTCCAACCGCAGCATCGCCAGCAACGGGAAGTAAGATGCAGCACTTGAAAGAACTGAAACAACTACTCGACGACTCCCTGGGATTATAATTATCCTTCGTAGCACTATGTAGAACACACATCTTATTTATTCTCTCGACTTCTACTTGTTGCAATTCTTTTGTCCTGCTCTATATGCCGCGTTACAGAGACCACTGTAGGTATTTGAAGAATTTCTTTTTGTTGACGATCGCGATTCGTAGAATCATCTTCACGGTGATTAGCTAAGTGAATAGTTCCAACATCCACAGGGCGCATTAGGTATTCTTCTGGGAAGCGTACGCTAATGTGTATTAGGCTTGAAACCTTTATTGGTTTCGGACGAATTTGATCGTGAAGAGTGGCCCTTTGCGCCTGAAAAAAAAATAACTTTCTTCATAGTTGCGTTGTCTATCGTATATCCAATGGATATATATTATTCGAAAAAGTTACTTGATAGTATTTCTCGATATGATACGTACGCGAAAGATCAAAATACAAGAAACTCTCGAGCGATCGTAATTGATCTTTGGTCCCTTAAACAACCGTGCAACTGTACACTTAATAATTCATTTGTGCATTTCGTACCTTCATTTTGTGCCTGAATGCTCTGTACATTTTTTAAATAGATGACGACATATTTATGTATGTGAGTCTGTGTGATATAAAGTCGGTGGTGTATGCTTGTGTTCGCCTGATTCTTTTTCGCGTATTAACCGAGTCCCGAATAAGAAGAAAGAGTTGTTGGAAGAACACGGACATCAGTGGCCTTGATCATTGCGATCGCGCGCCCCGTTTTTGTTGGAAATTATTCTCATGGCCGTTGTATGCGTGTGTCTCTTGCGCTCGATATCTACCGATACGTTAGAGAACCAATACTACGGTGTAAAGAGGAATGATGAAGAAAGTATTATTTTTAATTTATACAACATTACGCGGAGCGTAAATGTGAGTAACTAATAAATACGATTGCGAAGTATCGGATGAAAGTTTCCTAGATTCGCTGCAGGCAGACTGGACTTCGATTCTCGGATAATGATCCGAGTTACGCGTCAAATCAAAGCAGATGGCAGCCAACCACTTTAACTTTTTATCGTCGCTCTTTTATTGTAAAAAATTAAATGATTGGCAGGGAAGAATCGAACGGTAAGCGAAGGGATTCCCTTATGCCCAAAAAATCGCTTTTGTCGCATTCTGTGAGTGCTACTTTTTCGAGGCTTAGAGAAGTGTCTGCTTGAGCGGCAGTACGATCGTTGGGCAAATCTCTTTCGCTTCGGGAACTTTCAACGACTACTTCCATCCGGAGAGAGCGATCCGGTGAGAGTAGAAGACAAATTAATAGTAATAAAAAAAAACATCTAGGAAATAATTTTAATGTTAATACTATACCTGTGAACCAACCGGTAAGCGTTGGACGCTGCATAGTCTGCGAAGGCACAGTATTTATATTCTTCTACCTGCGAATTGTTTGATGGTGGTCTTTATGAATGGGATACTGCTCGTAGCTCGCCGTCGATATTGGAAAAATATTATATCGAGTAGACACCAAGTAATTAACTACAGGCTACGAATTCACCAACGATTTTAATGTTTCTGATTGAGAGAGAAAGAGAGAGTTAGGAATTTGATAGGATTCATTTACAATAAGAAAATACCCAGTTCGGGTTTTATACGTGGCTCTGTATGGCGTCTTTTGAATATTCCCCAAAGAACAAGAAAAAATAATACTGTTACGAGCAACCCGCTAGAATGATACACTAAATAGTTGCAATATCATCCAATGTAAGCTGCGGTCCTATTCCACTCATTTTTTTCCCGCCCCCGTCGTTATTATTTGTGTGCGTAATAGCGACGGCGACAAGCACTTATGCGTGAATGACAAAGAATAATAGATCGAACGTTACTGACGCTAAGAAAACAAAGTAAACGTTTATTTAGGAGAAATCATTGATATTACGGAAAATATTGTAGCACCTTATTACGAAATTAAATTATGCCATCTCTCAGCTATATACTTTGTGTCACATTCTTCCCATTGCAAAACATTGACAATTATACAATTATTAATGCACTTACCTGTATAACAAATGCGAACCGAGAACCATTCGAGGGAGGTCTGAAACAATATTAAATTTCAGGACTAAAGGAAACACCATTGTATCGTGAAAATTTGTTTTTTTCTTTGCGTATAATATTGGTGATATGATACAGCATCTATACGAAGGTAGTCTTTGTACAGTGTAGACTATGACGGATCAAACAAAGCGGCAGAACGCTTAATGATATATCAAGAAAAGAAATAGTTACAACGAGAGCTGTACAGGATGCGCAAGCTTCTTTGGACCAAGCGTCACAACGGAGGACGAAAGAAAATGTGAATTTTGTGAAACTCCTTGGCAAGTAAGTTTCTGTGTTCATAAGCCATCTATCCAATAATAATTATTAAAATAGCTAATACTATGCTTAAAAGATATTATATTCGTATCTTAGTTTTTGCCATGCACGAGAGGAATGCCAAGCCGTCTATATAATTGTTAATAATTGATAGCGAGATAGAAACACAGCTGAGATATCACGAAAAAGTTATTACATACAATCATATGACTCCACTTTAGAAATGGATATCCTAGAAATACTTTATTATCAGGCTCGGCACTCATCACTGTGCACTATTTATTGTGTCGTATAATAAATAATATATATATATATTGTATACGTATATGCTTCTGTAATATAAATAAGGCGTGATAGTAACGTCAGTGGGGAAGCGAATTTAGTAATCGGTTTGCCCAAGTACACTGTACATGATCCTTTTGAAGCTGTTGCTCTGGTGAATCTTCTCGCCATCGTCGTCAATGATGTTCACCTAGAATTCCAAGATTGTTGAAAAGGACTCTAAAAAAACATTCCAAAACACTGCACACTCCTAATTTTTTGCGCATTGGGGCAAAATCCTTCCTGAAAACATTCGACACTTGCAACTTTAGGGAATTGAATCTTTTTCTTAAATTACAAAAGAAATAGACGATAAGCAATCGTAGATAGTGATATTGTATCGAAGAAGTTTGCCCACGCGTCTACTGGGAACTAGCATGAGGGAAAAGTCAGACTATCGCATTATCGCATTATCGCATTTTCACGCAGAGAGCAAGCGAAGCGTGTATTTTGCGATAAGAGACTGTTTGCACGTACAAGTCATGCGAGTCCCACACAGTCTAATAGTCGTTGATGCGATCCTTTATGAAAGGGAGGGGAAAGGGTCGTCGGTATGATCCACCCTTGATCGAACAGACATGCGGTTACATTCCAATTGTGCTTGAAAATGAATCTGGTGCGTCGAATAACGCCAAGAGAAATTGTCAAACGCGATTTCGCTTATAAATTATAATTAGCGTTTATCCTTCCAGTCGCTTCATTTAATTTGTGCCAATTCGTGCAAATTTTGCAGCAATGCAATCAATGAGAAAGGAATGCGAGAAAAGCGTTTGTCTTCCTCTTGCGTGCATATCTCCTGTGTTAAGATATCTATGTAAGTACTTACGAATGGTGCAGGACTCTTTGGCCGGGACATCTGCTGCATCTGTGATCAAAGTGTTTTTAATCAGTATTAAAAATCAGTCTATTATTATAATTATTTTTAGTGTTAGGAAATAAGGACTCTGGCAAGTACCTTATTTTGATAGATCTTTTGTGGCGGCGAAAAGACACCGGCACGTTGTTGTGCGTGTTCCTGCACCGTGTCTCCGTGTTCTTCCTCTTGCAGAGCCTTGTAAGCCTCGCTCTTGCTCGGATCGTACTTGCCCGGTTTCTTGGGGCTGCAGCGTCGCGACACGCATGTGTACATAGGGAGGAATTTTAATCGGTTTGTCTGACTGTCGCTTATCTCTCGAATCGGTTAGCAGCAGCCAAGATTATCGTCTAGCTTTCGCTGATAAATGCTTCGAGAGCCTCTTCGTGCGAAAGTTTTCTTCGCGCTTCCGCGTTCGAAGAGCGACTCTTACTCTATGTCTCTAATTCTCATTTCTGAGTTAAAAGATTCTCTAACTTATGGCATTTCTATCTTTCTTCACATTTTACTTCCCACTTTACAGTCATATTCTCAATCATCAAAACGTTTATGTACATATGTTTTCGCAAATATATATGTATTCGTGTTAGTTTCATATGCAGGATAGTGATTTACGACAGCTGATAATTTCCAAAAGTCGTTCCGATTACGCGATTACGATCTCCAAGATGCAAGCATACGAACACTGATTAAGAAGTTAGATCCTAATTGTCACGATTCTCAGTTTTATCAGAATCGATTACTGATTACTTTTTATTATTATTATACTACTCTAATTGCATGCAGTAATAGCAGACGTTGTTACTTTACTATTGTAAGCTCTACGTTCCTCTTTCACTGTCTCTCTTTCGAGACTGTTTTAGTCGGCTTCTGGCCCATTCCGTCAGTATAAATGTGGATGCTCCTATCGTTCTCTCGACGTCGCAAGATCCCACAAAAGGTTTCGTTAAACGCTTACAATTAGCAGAAACTCTGGGTCGGCGTGCAATGGCAACGTTCAGTCGCCAGGAAGCGAGTCACTGGCCTCTTTGTGGCTTTTGGGTGCGAAGAGAGACGAGCGTCTAGATGAATTTCTCCGGCAGATGATTTCGATAATGAATTGCGTACAGGTGACACGAGTGAAAATGAACTTTTGAGATTTCGATTCGAGGATAAGCGAACACGATGATGAGGTAGCGGATGATTAGAGGTCCAAAGGTAAATACTTAATGATAGAATGACGATAAGAAATTGCAAACGCGAGCGTTCTGTCTTTAGGGGAGGCAACGAACGTGACCAATGATTCGCGAATCGACAGATACATAATGTATAAATATTTGAATTCGCGAATCTGCCGCGCGAAAGCGATCAGAACGCGCCTCTCAGAGCGGAGCTCTAATTCGGTTTATTGAATTGCGGCCACACGTTCTTCGAGGAGGCCGCTTGGGCTTGCTCCTTCAACATTCTCGCTTGCTCCTGTATTTCCTGTTTCTGTTTCAGGAAGGAAAAATCTATGAAAATTCTGGAAAACAAACAAACCGCACGTCAGTGAGATCCATTAGTGAGAAGAGTGTGCCGAGGATTGATAACCGATAGTTGTTTGCATTTTGTTCACGTTGAAAAGTACGTCTTACAAAATTTTACCATATTTATGTCGCGCAAAAATTGCATCCGGTCCGATTGGATCTTGAAAAAAAGAATGAATGATGAATGAAAAATGCTGATGCCGGAGAAAGGGTGACAATGTTGGCCTTGTTTTTTTTTAGTGTCGATGTTAAAGGTCTTGTTTAATGAGTTACTAGAAAAAAAAATCCTGGTAGCATTCAGCGAGAAAGCCAATTGGTATTAATCGAGATTTAAGAGTTCATTCCGACGTTATTGCAAGCTGTAAACGGCGTTGCACCGCATTAGCCTACTCGCTACGTAGAGAAGATCCGGTCTAAGCGGTTAATCGCATTTAATTGTCGACAACGAAAAATAACGAGGGATGAAATACTCACGGTATAGCGGAGGCTTGGCATTTAATGGTGTCGGCGATGTTTTGCTCGGAATAGAGGCCAATCGGTGAGTTGAATTGTTTGTGAACTACCTGTGAAAATCGAAATCAACGAAGAAAGTTAATTCGACGCTGGTTAATTGTATTCAAATAACTCGTAATACTGCTCGCTCGTTTAGTCAGTTCGCAAGCAACGCGCTCCTTGATTATTATCGCTATTTTACTTTGATGAGGCTGATGGAGGTATAAATAGTATGCATATGAGATTATATGAAGAACTCATTGATAGTTTGAACGCAGTCCGCTCAAGGCACTCGATGAAATATTGACATATTAAGAAATATGTAGCAGGAAAAACAATGTAATAAAATATTGCAATAAAGCGCAGATGCGTTTTACAAGGCAAATGACTCAGAGGCGTTCTCTGCCTACTTCGATGATGTCAGAAAAAAAATACAAATTATATTAAGTAACAGTTTGTTGTTACTTATTATTAGTGGAAGATCGTTTCAGTAAAACCTCAGAATTATTTCTCTGAAAATTACACCGTCAGTGCATTAAATACGGTTTTTCTGATCCCAAAGCAATTAAGCCTCGCGATTCAAAGCGAAAGCGACGTAAAGTGGAAATTGTTCAAACCTTTGGAACTTCATTCGGTCCCAAGACACGCTGAACTACTGTTTCCGCCACCTAATTAAATGTTTCACAAGATACAAAAGTTTAGAAAGATCTATAGGGATAAAATGGTGGCAATAATTCCGCGTTTTGCGCGTTATCACTATTAAAGAATGTGATTTCATAATATAGTATAGATACTTTAATGCTAATATAATATAGTACAGTAAAGAAATTTATAGTATTTACCTTTTGCTTCATTGCAACTTCTGGATGTGCTTGTTCATAGTGGTGTGGGGGTGCTCTGATCATCGGATTCGGATGGTGTCGGAGATAACACTCGCCAAGTGGAGCATCTTTCTTCACCTTAGCGCCAGGTAAAACCAAAGGAGTGGTACGATAAGGCTAAAAAGAGAATTCAGTCTCTAAAACTCCTTTTTCTCCCTAGGATAACTCAACATTGTTGCAATTTTTACATGAAAATATTATTTGGAAATGGTTGATCAAAGCAATTGAAGCAGGTCGTCAATAAGATCCGTGGGCGTAGATACGCCTGCCAAGATAGTGTCAATTACCCTCTAACAGAATCTAAAATAAGCTTTAATAGAGGCCATGGCGATCGAAAGGTAGCTCATTAATCCTGAACGGTGTTGCGATAATAGCGTGTACGTCGTGCACACGGACACCACCGAAAATAGTCACCGATCATTTCGTAGTTCACGACATTGCTCACCGTAAATCAATTTGCTAATAATTCTCAAGTGACAATGAGTTATTGTTGCAATACACTATTGCTAGATGAAATTACGCGTCGTTGAGGAATAGCATAGCATCGGTTGCCGACGATGCTTTCTGACGGCTCGATCATCCGCAGGGTGTCGAGCTAATGATATTTCTGGCACGGCTCTTATAACCGGAAGTACAGCTCGGTCAGAGAGACGATGCCTCGACTATATCGAAGTCAATCTTCGACTACAGCGAATTTTCCTATCGTGAACCAGCTAATATTGCGAGGGTTTGGCTCACGATCGTACAATGGCAAAATTGCATAAAGTCGATGTTGCGGCATTACGGATAAAATGTTTGGCAGCATTCAATGCGTTATGTCATCTGACTTCGGTTTTGCACCGAATAACAACTTTCTGGAAACACGTGTGCCAGTTTGTATTTATCTGTTTTTCTTTGTTATTTTCTCTGCTATTTTCAGAGACTTTTCACGGACATGACATTTTTCACGGCTATTGCAACCTACGAGCTTTCTTAGTCGCAACTGGACGCTACTAGCTCGAAGGTCAGCGAGCCGTGGCACTGCGCTGCGAAAATAAGAATCAGTCGCACTCCGAAGAGCGTCTGGAGCGATTGTCATCGTGTGCTTTCAATCGGAAAAACAAAAATGCGAAGTACAATGGCATGGAAACTGCGCGGGGTAGGATAAAGTTACGCGTTATTTATAACGCGGCTTTGCGAAAATAGAAGAGCCAAGGAATGGCTGTAAGAGAACGAGAGAGACGAGAGGAGAGTAGGAGAGAGGAGTGAAAAGAGGAGAAGAAGAAATCGACAGGGGAGGATTTGACGAGAAGACAATTGTTTCCTGGTGTTAAAGGGAAGTGGAATAAGGTTGAGGTTCCTTGAGAATATAAAGAGTTGATGTCACCGTGAAAAATCGTAATTATGAAGCTTTCATTATAAATGGGTCAGGAACATTTTATTACATTATTTGAACGAGAGGGACTCTCTCGAAATAGATGAAGGCCCCAGCTGGCAAAAATAACGGTCTACCCTGACAACCGCGAAATCTGTCTACTGTGTCGCGACCGATTCTCATTCCTCTGAATTTTTCGTTGAAAATCTTTCATCTGGACATCCCTCCGAAAATTCAAGGTTCACGAGATCTTCCGACCGTGGAAAAGATGTGTTTCTCTGATGTGAGGTAAGGCTGAGACTATTCACACGTATTTGAATACAGTACATATATCTTTTCCAAATGATGTACTTTATATCGACTAGTAAAAAACGATTAAGAATCAGGATACTATTTTTATACGTTCACTCTATATGCTTCTTAAAATGACTCGGTGTTCCCCAAAATCAAGGATTACGTGCTTGAACCCTCAAAAGTAAGATTTCAATATTCAAGGAAATCGTCGGGAGTCAGGTTTCTTGTCAACAAAACGCTTGTCTGCGTCATTGTCACTTTATAAAACATCCAGGGGTTAAATTTGGAAACGAAGAGACTCAGCTGTTTCGCTGCACGCTTAACGTTTGGCAACAAAAGCCAAGTAGAACTTGAACTTTATGAAAATGCATCATCGGATCTCGCAACACGTGAGATCACCGGTTATATTTCCTGGTCGAAAAGAAATTGTACTCTCGAACTCGAGAGAAATTTTTCGTGTTGAAAAATTGGAAGAACTTGGGGACAGTCGTGTGGGTGTGCCATCACGATGATCCGTGTACACACGTTTCAATAACCCAGATCCCGTTAGGATTCACGTTCACGAAAATAGAATGAGAGATAGCGATGAACGGGCCCCTGCTCGTCGGCATACACGCGTCTTATTGCATCGAGTTATTAGTCGCTCGTGGCTGCCACGATTTTCCTTTCATCTTGATCGTTTCGTGCTTTACCTCATCCCCTTTTACTATCTTACAACCACGAGTCTCGATCCGTTCTTTGCTAGCTGTACAGCACTCGTCGGAGGATCCTCCGCTGGAGATTTGTTGTTTCATGGCTTTTCGGAAGTCATTCCGAAACCTAGTCCTAGATTTAGAGACGATGTCAAGGCTGCCTGGCATAACTCGAAATCTAGATCGCCGTCCGGTATTTTTTGAGCTTGTCCCGCATTAGTGGAGTCCATCGCATGACTTTGCAGATGCTACGTTCAAACAACCTGTCGTCAGACTGGATTCTCAGATAGACGGATGTGTATATCTGAATCTTTCGGAAGAATCGAAGTGTTAGGAAATCCTTGCGCAAGGAAAATATACTGTCTGGAGATGAAAGAAGAAAGTGGTATAAAAATTCCGAAAGTATTTCTAAAAAGACCTATTCATTCTAAAATCGACAGGAGGTATTCCACTTTCACGCACTTTTACGAGCACACCTGTGTTTACTTCGCAGAATTCTATCGAAGATGACCCCACGGCTGACCCGCGGGATAAAAAATTTGTTACCCTCGACGAAAGTAAATTTTATAAAGTTTGATAGAATTAACTAAACTTGATAAGTTTGATCAAATACAGGTAAATACAAAAATAATACAGCTCCTAAAACTCGCGTGTATCCCAATTAAGACTGTCCCTAATCAAATCGATGAACTTAGCAGAGCAACGATACCAAGAATCCCACAGAACCAAATACCAAATTGCTTAGTGATTAATACCAAGCCAATTAATTTCCTCGATATACAGACGTATATTTCCTATTTCCTACCCAATAAGCAGCGGCCTCCTCTTCCTTCGGCTGATGCTCGATGGTGTAAGTGTAGACAGTAGTATGACCCGGCATCTTCTTGGTTGAAGTAGTAAAAAGTATCACTGGCGAGCCCAAGCTTCCTTATTGCTTCTTTCGTGGTTCGTTCCTCGCCGCAAAGACAGTGACAGTGGGTTAGATCACTGGATCACACGATTTTTCCTTGTTTTCTCCACACGATTATTCGACGACCCTGCTCCGACTCGTTGCGCGATCGCCACTAACTCGAGCCTTTTCCGAGTGACTCTTCTCTCGCAGACGCCCTCGCTCTTGCCCTCTCGTCCGCCCTCTCGCTACCGTTTCTCTCGTCTTCGCGACTGGCTCTCCTCTTTTTCTTCTTCTCCTCTCCCGTTGATATAAGTATACGATGTGCGTCGTAGCTCGTTGCTTGGCCTTCCACGTCCTCTTTGATCCACTTCGATCGAGGATTGAGCGAGTCGCGTTGCAAGCTTTCCTGCCCTCCACCTTCGCTTTTCTTCTGGTTCGTCAGGTGAGTCGCCACCCCTTGTGTTACGAAACTACGCGGAAATTCGATTCATTCAATTGACACGGCTCATTTTCGGCGCATCCGGGTGTGGTTTTTCCCAGCACTTTTGAAACTAGCAATTTGGAAGAGCACCAGATTTTGCGGTGAATTTAATTAGGGTAATACGTCGTTTGACACTGACATCTCTTGACTAGAATATCGTGAACCTGGGAAGAAACGGCCGATAGAACAGAGCTAAGAGTATTGTTACTTATGCATCATGGAACAATTTCTTTGAGAGCACTCAATGATTTCGAATAAATTATAACTTCTAATGGATTTCTTGTCACAGAGAGTAGAACGATATTTCGAAGTGTAATCTTTGAAACCACTCTCAGGTCGCGACCCCAACTTCGGATGAAAGTGTTTGCCTTGGCAACGAAGCTTTTCACGTTGAGATCAACGAGGTTCATTTACGGGTACAAATCTCAATTGCCAAGTTTTGCAATAAATCTTTGACGTCTTTTGACGCGAAGGTTCGTTCGCTCCTCTCGTGGGTACCCTTGACCGACTAAAATTAGTTACCGAGAGGGGGTGGGAAAAGCATAACAGCCTTACCAACACGTTTCAAGTATTACGATGCACGCTGTATGGAATTAACGAGTCCATCGACTGCGATCCTCGTGCTTGTAATAAATTCTAAAGCAGATTAAGGATTGAAGAGTAGAGCATATATTCGAAAAAATTGAAATTTTCAAAAGGCAACATTGCTGTGGTGACTCTAAGTCCGTCACGTCAGATGTGTGTATAAGTAGAGGCGATAAGAATACATTGGAAGACTGGGAGTAAAGTGGTCTTCGAAACCGCTCGTCCTGGATCGCGTAGTATTGGATCGAGACGGTGGTTTCGATGCAAAAGGGATATTTATAGCGTGGCAACTGCTTCTACGCGGACTTTCCGGCATCGTGGCGGGCCAACAAAAATATATTCGCGTTCAGAACTACCAACGGTTCACTGCGAATAAAGCCGCCCACGTATTTCTCGCGAATTAGATAAATATTTTCCTGATTTTTTTTAAATGCCCAAACTGAGAGGCTTTCTCTCGAATCAGAAAACAGAAGCTCGTTTAATCGTATACATATAATACACGATTTTCACGAATCATCCGATTCAACGGAATATATCTCTCTCTTTCTCTCTCGATCGTAACTAACAGCGACAAAGCGTTTAGTCGTACTTTGCGCTTGCAACTCTCAGATGAAGTTTAGTAGTGTAAAACGATTAGCACGTGTAGAAGGACAGCTCTACACGTTTCAGCGACTGCACTAGAAACGGATGGATTAACGAGCAGACTGAAAGCCAAAGTTGATCAAACAAATAGTTGCGCCGCTGCGACGAAGAATTACACTCTTAATTTAACAAGCCTACCTTCGTGTTCATGCTCCGCAGAGATTTACGCGTCGCGAGCAGATTTCGCTGAACCCTTCGGTATAGGCGCTACCCGAGAAATCGGGTTAAAGTTGGAAGAACGTGAGCACACAGGAACAATAATAAATCGCTGAGATGGCAATCGGTCTAGAACCGTTGTTGGATTTCAAAGTGTGCGTGCAATTTCGGTACGCGAGACTAGCCAGCTGAACAGGCCATGAAACTTCCGCTTTGAAATCCAATCACAGCGAGTACAAATGACTATTACCGGGAAGTCTAGAGTTATACTAGAAAATTGTACGCTACTGGAATATACCATATCTCGTTTCTTTACGGCTACACTTGGCAGATACTGTTTTCTCAGCTGTTCGTATACAAAGGAGCCTAAAGAACAGGCCTGGAGGGTTGAATATCAAACATTGCGCCATATTTCACATCACCAATATGCTTGGTATGATCAAGTTTAAAAAAAAATTTTACATAAAAAAAATAGTTTCTTCAGTAAAGTATAAATCCTGAACACAGCATCAAGTGTTTTAGAATCACAGTAGATTATTAATGGTCAAACTATATTGGACTATATTGAGAGAGATAAATCTGGACTCTATAACTTGGCAGTAGTATCAACGTTGAACTGCGTGATTCCAATAAACCTTATTAATGAAACACCCGGTTCACTTCGGCCTATCATCAAGTAGGTCACGTGTGTCTGACCAAACACGAAGAAATATCACTGTCAGAATTATCGTGCATAAGCCTTGCGCGGCAGAACTGTTTTCCATCGAATCCACCAGTGATTCGAGTTATCTAAGGCCGTTTTCAGCCGTAAATTTTCGCGATCGTCGAACCCTGTTTATTATTGCAAGATCCTATTTGAATTGGCCCATTTGCTTTATTTACGGATTAATGAACCTTCCAGCAAGCGGGGATCATCGCTGGTTAGCGAGTTTGATTTCGGAAAGTGAACACACGCTGCTTCCTTTCGAAGAAACGAACTAGTAATAGAGTGTAACAGGCGATCGGCACTGTGAGTGCAGTGTGTATAGACACATGACTGTGCCACGAAAAGCCAGTTGTTATGTCTTCGAGAATCATACATTAAACTCGCTAATGCTTTCCACCTATGACAAATTCATTTTCACACTTTCCAACAGGTGTTTCTACATATGATTTACTACACAAGCTTTTGTCAATTTATCATAAGATGTTAGAGGGAAATTCTACAGAACAATCTCTACAAATTCTTCAGAAGCAATGATAAAATTAAAATAAGTAGAATTATTCGATTAAGCAAATACCTGAGTTAAGGAGGCTCGTTCTTCTCGAATTTCATCGCGGTGTGCATGCGAAAGAGGGTTGATGTATTCCTGCAGGACTGGAGTGACTGGACGCGAACGGTTGAACGGTGGTTCAGGACTCTTAGGCAGCTCCTGTGGCACTCTCGGTGGCTTCGATCTACGCGTCAGTATCACAAGGATCACTAACGAGCCTTCCATTAGAGGGTTTGTCTTCGACGACCACTTTTCGGTAATTCCACCATGGACGACTCGCTTTCGATGTTAGACGATGGTAAAGCCGAGTTAGAGCACACCGTAGCGGCCGCTAATGATCTATGGGATTTCTCGAAACGCAGGCTTCCTGCTTTCTCAGAAAGCAACAGTTTCTCTGTACACAAAGTCCTCTTGAGAGCAAAGTTTCACGATAGGAATCCCCTGCTCGCAATTATTAACGGATCTCTTTTTTTTCCACCGGTTCACTCGAAAATCCAAAATCGACAGATCGGGATAGGTACCGGGAAAAAGTGGTCGTCGAGGCAGCGATAGTAATGCGATGTGCAGTCTGCAGTTATTCTGGCGTGCGGATCGGCTCGCGACAGTAAAAGAAGGAAGGAAGAAAGAAGAAAGAAAGTAAAGAGAAAAATGGAGAAGAAACGGAGAAAAAGAGTGGTAGAAAGAGAAATTTTGAAAGATAGAAAATTATGCTAGTCTTCGATGCGAAGCGTAAGTGCGGATGCGTTATATGGCAGCCCGATGCGGCTTCAGCTGTGCGGTAGCAAATTGAGAGTATTTTAACGATAAAAGTAGAATTGCTTTCTGACAGACTAGTGACCGCAGCCCCGGCGCCAAAGTTCGACCCGAGAACCGGAGATGACGTGGGTAAGGTGGTGGTGGTGCGTGATGATACACTCGACTGCTCGGACCTTTCGATGACGAGTCTTATAGAATCAGAGTTTTGAAGAAGATTCTGGGCGTCTACATGCCTCACGTCTCGCGAGTCGTAATCGTCGATTTTCTTGATCACGTCACCCCTCTGGAGCGCTTCGTTCTCCGACTGTAACAGGCAAAATGCTACCATTAATCTATTGCCAACCATTGCACAAAGATTGAGGCACTTTTATCAGTAACGTTTTTAACGTTTTTAACAGAACTTTACAAATTCTTTCGCTACAACTTCTTAAAGACCGTAATCGACATAAGAGTATTGCATCATGATACAGATACTTTCATGATTATGCATGTACATATAGAATAATTATACATGTATATGCAAATCTATATATAAAACTAAACCGTGCCCTCTTGAGTTTAGTACCCGTTTGTGTTTAACGATCAGCGTGTCAAGCAAATGCATAATAATTCAAGGAGCATTGCATAAATATTGAGTCTGAGCAGTATTCGCAAATCCGCAACTACTTCGCGGTTCGCTTGCTTATTCGACAATACGAAGAAATAGTAATACTAACATTGGCTATTTCGGCAAAATGAAGCCAAGTTGTTGTGACATTTCTGCAATCTTTACGAGTACGATCAATATGAGTTGCAGTGAAATTCATTACATCATATATCAATGCCAAAGTAGCGAGGGTTTCCTAGAAGCTATCGCAAATTTCTTGGCAGGTTTTTCGGTGGCTTTCCATTCGATTCTTCAACTCGAATACGGTGCAAGCATATCTATTGTTGTATTAGGAAAATTGATGTATTTATTGGAAATACCATAGTCGACAGTGAGTTTTGCTATTTTTTTGGCAGGATATAGTGGAATATTAACAATTTTACTGAAAGAATCGGTGATTGCAAAAGCACCTCTCCCCTCAATTTTGAATCTGAAAACCACCATACAAATGAAAAATAGTTGGAACACTTCCAAAGGTGTATACGATATAGTTGCACTACAATTGTGCCAGAAAGAATTGCACAGACGATTGAGAAGGTACGCGAGATTGGAACACGTCTGACAGGTGTCCGTGTTCCCGATATATTACCAAGGCACACTTTTGTAATACCGCCTGCTCAGTCGAAAGCTGACTTTGGTGTTTCTTTACCAACTTATCGCAATAGATAATATTTAAATGGACTTATGAATAGCGAGCCTTGAAAGAACTCTATCTACATCCAATGCCATTTACCGATAGTAGAAAGTCGAATCCATCATTATTCTAAACACATACTCTGCATTTATTCTGTCAAATTTAAAAATTCTTCCATTAATTTTTTTAATTCACCAATTTCCTCGATAAGTGAGACAGTGTTTCACATAACACACCACGATAAGGGGTACAAGACAGGACAACCGTACTTAATGTCAAAACAGATTACAGTGGGTCGATTAGAGAATAGCGAAGAGAGAATTAAAAGAAACAGGGACTCACGCGAGTGACGACAATCGGTGTGCCCAAATCGGAGCCTCCGGCAATCCGAATACCCCAAGGCCTGCCAGTGTTGGATCTTTTAAGTTTGACGATAATCGTCTGTTTTCTCGTCATGCTCTATTTCCTCCGTTGGAGGCAGTGTCGATCGTTGTATCGGGATCTACCAGGAGTATAACGTTCGGAGACGAACTCGAGGGAAAACCCAGAACAGCGCGGCACTCGACGAGAGGATCGAGGCTTCACCGACGAAGGAAGCGGTCAAGTTAGCGGTTGGGAGAGCGACTGGCCAAACCAAGCAGACGGAGGGATGATCGCGCGCGTGAATCGAGCTGATCGATAGATCTCGAAGCAAAGGGTAAGATCGCGCGGCACCGTACGAAACGCGTTCTCGCTAACTCGAGGTAAACCCGGCGAAATCTCGATGCAGCGCACTAGCTGCTTACTGGCAAACGAACACTACTGGCTGGTGCATCGCTGCTCGATTTTCACGGGCTTTACCTCCGCGAGCCTCATTGCTCAACTAGCAGGCCGCTGCTTCTGCTATTCTGGCCCCATTTCCAATTGGCATACTCAAGCCTATTGTTCTGGCCCGACCTGCGCTCGTTTCGCGGCTATTTGCGCCATGCCGTTGACTCCCTCTGCCCTCTAAGGTCCACCACCCTCGCACTTACCCATTCTCGTTTTCTGTTTACACCTTTTTTTTCGCTCACGATGCTTCCTGCTTTTTCTGGCTCCTGGTTCTAGTCTGCTTCGCTGACCCTCGAGACCCTCACTCAAGGTTGAAGAACTAAATTCTTTTTCCGTTCCTTATCTAATTCTTCTTTTTCTGGTTTGTAGCTTGGGACACAGGAGGGACACCGGTTCGTTCATCGTGTTATTGTTGGGGTACGAATGACCGGATTAGCAATAAAAATGGATTACATGCATCTGTCTCTTGTCGATCGAATAAACATAGGTATCGGGTTTCAAGAAGCAGGACAAAGAAGTGAACATTGGATCTGTTCCACGGGTGATACGTGCGCTACAAGTAGCTGTCCATGAGCAATGAAATACTTGTGCTCGCTTATATGTATGTACATGAGGAGGATCACACAAGTGACTCGTACGAAAAGAATCGCGCGAAATAGTTTTGGTGCATCGCAATGCGATGGGGTCCTTGATGCAACGATCCGATGAATCCGATTCTCCCGGTTAGACGCACGTAGTAAATTATTTATTAACAGATCTACAATTGGGATCGGTGACAATGACTCTAATCTTACAAATACATCTCTCCCCTGTTTTGTTATCACAGACCAGTTTCTTCGAGAGATATTAGACACAAGGGAACAGGCTGCAACATAAAGAATACGAAGAGAAACAGTAGGTAATAAAAAGGGCGAATTCTTTGAGAATATATTTTCCCCTTCTATTGTGCTCGACAAATGTATAAATAATTTAAGAAGGGAAAATTGGAAAGTTCGATACTCACATAGGTCTCGTAATAATTGCCTATGGAGAACTTGAGAGCCATCCTTCCTCGAAGATGCAGTCAGAGGAAAAGGCCTTCGCGAAGACGCGCGATCGCTTCGAACCCTCTCTCCTCAATGTCGCGTCGGTCTAATTAGTTCGGCCGCACCTCTCATTAATGAGAACAGACGTCGCAGAAAGAGGAAGAGGAAATGGAAGGGACAATCTAAGCGCGTAGATCCGAGTGAGAAGAACTCTATGCTCACGACATAGACTTAAATTAGCAACCTATAGCGCAAAAGGTTAGTCAATCATAGTCGCGAGGGTGAGCCGATCTATTGGCTCATTTATCCCCATTTCGGCAGTTTCAACCTACGATATGCATATTACTCAAAACAGCATATTAATTGGCAACGAGGATGACCTATTTGCAGACTCGCACACGATTACTTTATATAGCAAACTCATAATAGCCTAATGGATCACGCATAGTTCGGCTAAAAATAACGTATTCATGCGCACGAGTATATTAAAAAATTCATCCGAACTCTGGTTCAAAAAAACACAACTAAACTCACGGTAGGCTTATATATTTCCAAAAATACATCTTTATTGTAAGCAGAAGGAGTATAAAACAGTATAAAATCGTATATTCCAAGGATTTTGAATTATCCCATAAAAGTTTGTGCGTATATGGTAATCGATCATTATTCCGCACATTGTCTTATCGATAAGAAAAATCCATTCAGCGGAAGACTTTGATTGCACATTCCTTACGTTACTAGTATAATTGACAACATTTATTTACATATATTCATCAGAAATTTCTCTACTAATAAGCATTCGCCGAATTTCACTGGTGCCCGCGCCAATTTCGTACAGTTTAGAATCCCGCAAAAATCTTCCGGTCGGATTATCGTTGATGTATCCATTTCCACCTGGACATAACTAGCGGTATTAGTAATCACGATAGATATATTGCGGTCGGTATCAGGAATTTAAATAGCTCACCGAGTATCTGTATGGCATCCAAGGCAGCTTTTGTTGCGCTCTCCGCAGTGTAAAGAATGACTGCCGCGCAGTCTTTGCGATTTATGTGTCCTGAGTCACAAGCTCTAGCTACAGAATACAAGTAGCTTCTACACGCGCTTAAACTAGTATACATATTCGCTATTTTTTCCTGAAAAATTTTCATACAAAAATCTAATTTCGATTCATCTTTCCTCGTTAATTTAATATTGCGATATAATTCACCTGTATCATCTGGAACTGCGCGATATTCTTGCCAAATTGTTTTCTTGTGTGCGCATACGCGAATGCTACGTCGCACGATGCTTGCAAAAGTCTACAACATCATGTTGCAGAAGCTTTTAGTTAGGATGTAATGGAAAGAAATTTAATGGAAATAGTATTTAATAAATATTACCCTAAAGGACCACCAGCTAAGACTAATCTCTCCAGATCCAGTCCACTCATCAGAACATAGACTCCTTTATTTTCTTCTCCAAGAATATTTTTAGCTGTAATAGTAAAAAATGTGTTTTAAATATATAGGTTCAAAGGATTTAATTATTGTGATTTAAAAGATACATTTACGTACCAGGTACTTTGCAATCTTCGAAGACAAGTTCTCCAGTATTGGAACCTCTCATACCTAACTTGTCTAGTTTCTGCGCAGTACTGAAACCTTCAAATTCCTTCTGTACTATGAATGCTGTAACACCATGCTGTGGCTTGTCCGCATTAGGATTAGTCTTTGCATAGACAATAAGAGTATCCGCATCCGGTCCATTTGTGATCCAAAACTTGTTACCATTCAAAATATAATAGTCCCCTTTTTTCTCAGCGCGTAGCTTCATAGATACTACATCGGAACCTGCCTCTGTCTCTGACATAGCAAGTGCACCCATATGTTCGCCGCTACAAAGCTACAACAGGAATTACTGAGAATAATCATATAATATAATTATTTGAAATTTTCTGCGTATTACAGATATTAATTACCTTTGGCAAGTATTTATGTTTCTGTTCTTCCGTCCCATTTCTATGTATCTGATTGATGCACAGATTGGAATGTGCACCATAACTCAATGCTATTGCTGCAGAAGCTCTGCTCAATTCTTCCATTATAATTACATGATCTAAATAGGCACCACCGGTACCCCCATATTCTGGCTTAGCTGTTATTCCTAATAAGCCCAATTTTCCTAAATCTTTCCAAAAGGACTAAAAATAGATTTTTGTTATTCAATTGTTTATTGATAACAATGAAAATATAATTTTTATCTTTACTTACCCGAAGGCCGTCAAAATTATTTTTTTTATCGATCTCTGCGGCTTTTGGTGCCAGCTCTTTTTGCGCGAAGTTGAAGACTAATTGTCGAAGCTGGAATTACATATAAAAGTAGAAAAAAGCGCAATACGTACATGTTTCGTATTAAGATCAGGTATTAATATATACGTGTTTGTACTTGGAACTAGCATTTTGTAAATGGGAAATATGATCACGTTATATGAAATGCTCACGAGTGATTTTGTTTCTATTAATCGATATATGACTCTTCTATATCACGATAATTTTATTAACCTCTTGCTGTTGATCAGTCAATCCAAATATATGTTCATCAATTTTGTAATATTGTGAGACATGCCTCGCATTGTTGGTTACATTTTGTTTAAACAAATTAGTAATGACAGGTCTTGCCAAAGATCCTATTGGAAACCTCATTTTTTATGTTTCAAGACTATTTCATAAGTGTTACAGTAAAACATATGGTAATACTCTGTAGGGAACACTGGGGTACACACGATGATAAGGCAATATGAAGCAATAGGCCTAAATATCGTCCACGCTTTCGTGATAACGATGTAAAGTTCTTTGTATTACTAAGATGTTACGATGTATCATTGTGTGATACCAGTCGAATTTGGTTTATTCTTTAGCGTATGAAAAATCATAAAATGCTATTTTCGTAATCAAATAATTATTCTAGCAACAATCTATCAGATAGACTAATTAATTATTATTTAAATTCATCTGAATCGTCTATTTCAGAGCACATGTCTTCGTATTCTGTATACAATTACATATTATTAGTATCTATGTGATTTTTTAGTTGCCGGAGCATCAATATGAAAACCCCATATAGTTAAATAATTGTCGTGATGATATAAATAAAACTATTGTTTCCTATTTTCTTTAAAAACAGCCGTTCGCAAAAAAACCTACCTGTGGAGTTTTTGAATGGAATATGTATATACAGACCGGCATGCGATGATCATGGATGATCAGTTATTATCCACGCGCTTAAAAGTGTCGAAATAAGAATGCGCTTGTAAATTGTTATATTACTCTAATTTAAGCAATTTGTAATAATTAAAAAGTGCCAAACATGGGGGAGATGAAATTTAGTAATTATGACAACATTAAAACGGAGGAAAAGTATGACAAAGTGACTAAACATATTCAGGTAAGTTTGAGGTTAAGTTCGTTTGTTTATGATTAGACATATGCATGAATTTAAAAGACAATATTACTTGTTGAACAGGACAAATGGAAATTAGTACCTGCCTTTTTAAAAGGTAAAGGGCTCGTTAAACAACACATCGATTCCTTTAATTATTTCATTAATGTTGAAATTAAAAAGATAGTGCAAGCAAACGAAAAAGTTTTGAGTGATGCAGACCCTTTATTTTACGTGAAGTAAGAGAATTTTATTGAGCTATAAAGCCCAAAGTGTATATAAAGAAAAACATGGTCCAATTTCAACACCATTCATTTTAGGTATTTGAACGTTCATGTAGGATCTCCCGACGTTGAGGAAGGTTTCAATGTTACCCGTTCGACAACTCCACACGAGTGTCGCTTAAGAGACTTGAATTATTCAGCTCCAATTATCGTAGATATAGAGTATATCAGAGGACACCAACCTATAATTAAGACTAACTTATTGATCGGAAGGTATATCGTTAAATAATAATGTATAAGCTAGGACTCTAAAATATGATGTTTATAATGTGAAATGCTTTTAGAATGCCAATAATGCTCAGGAGCTCGAATTGTGTCCTAACTGGAAAGTCTCATTTTGAACTAGCCAAAATGAACGAATGTCCTCATGATCCTGGTGGCTACTTTGTAATAAATGGACAAGAGAAAGTTATCCTAATCCAAGAACAAATGCTTAGAAATCGAATTATTTTAGAAGAAGACAATAAAGGATGTATAGTAGCATCTTGTAACAGTTCGACTCATGAACGTAAAACCAAAACTAATATTGTTGGAAAAAGTGGAAAATATTACATGAGGCATAATATTTTTCAAGATGTAAGCAAACGATATGGAATATATATATATATATGATAATTCTAGCGATTGGTAATAAACAGACTATGCTTTTTCTTTATAAAGGATATTCCAGTGACAATAGTATTGAAAGCTATGGGAATTGTAAGCGATCAAGAAATTATGCAATTGATCGGTACGGAAGAAGAATTTATGAAAAGGTTTGCGCCTAGTTTAGAAGAATGCCACCTTCTAAATGTATTTGCTCAAAACCAGGCACTTAGGTATGGATTTATAGTTGAGGAAAATGTAGAAAACAGTAATTTTAAGAACGCATAATGAACAATTTAATATATATTACAGGTACTTGAGTAGTAAAAAGAAACAGAAGAGGTATTCCGTCGTAAAGACTAATGTCATAGACGAAATGAAAGACACGTTAGCAACCACTGTGTTATCTCATGTTCCTGTATGTTATGCGAATATTTTTATAAATTGGGAAGAATTTTCACGAATATCCTGACATTAATATTCATTCTACAGGTTGTCGACTTTAATTTTAAAATGAAAGCTACTTACTTTGCCTTAATGATTCGCAAGGTAATGAAGGCACAATCCGATGGAAACTTAATAGACGATCGAGATTATTATGGTAATAAACGATTGGAATTAGCCGGTTCATTGTTATCTCTAATGTTCGAAGATTTATTTAAAAGATTCAATTGGGAGGTATAAAAGAATCACAATATTCTATAATGTATCAATTAAAATAACATATTTAATATTACAACCAGAAATTATGATTTCAGCTGAAGCAAATAGCGGATAAAAATATACCAAAAATTAAAGCTGCACAGTTCGACATTGTAAAACACATGAGACAAGATCAAATTACTAATGGTCTGGCTTTTGCGATATCTTCGGTAAGAATTTTCTCTATAAACTCGTGTTATTGTATTTGTTTAAATCAAAGATACTACAAGTTATATCTTTTAATAGGGTAACTGGACAATTAAAAGATTCAAAATGGAGCGACACGGCGTTACTCAAGTTTTATCAAGATTATCTTATATTTCTGCACTTGGAATGATGACTCGTGTCAATTCGCAATTCGAAAAAACAAGAAAAGTGTCGGGTCCGCGTTCTCTTCAACCATCACAGTGGGGTATGCTCTGTCCAAGCGATACACCAGAAGGAGAAGTGAGATCATCTTTTAATTACTATTTAATTTTAATTTAATATACGTTTGCCATGTAATTGCTACTCAATTCCTATGAACTAGGGTTGCGGTTTGGTAAAAAATTTAGCATTAATGACACACATTACTACGGAAATCGAAGAAGAGCCTATCATAAGATTAGCATTTAATCTTGGAGTCGAAAATGTTAATCTTCTCGGTGGAGAAGAGATCAATAACAAGAACGTATACATGATCTTCTTAAACGGTAATATCCTGGGAATCGTAAAAAATTATAAAAGATTAGTCCATATATTTCGATTGTTACGAAGAAAAGGCCTCGTGAATGGATTCGTTTCAATACACACGCAGCATAACCATAGGTAGAATTTCTAACAATAACTTTTCTTTTTTTTGGCTGTAATAATAGATTTCTTGATCTGTATTTAATAATCCATAGGTGTATCCAAATTAGTTCGGATGGCGGACGATTATGCAGGCCATATATAATCGTAGAAAATGGTGTACCATTAGTCCAAAAAGAGCACATTATATTACTTGAACAAGGTGTTCGAAATTTTGAAGATTTTCTTCAAGATGGTTAGTATGCAAAAAACACTGTCTCACCATGCAACATATAATTTACAAAATCTTCCCAATTTTAGGTTTGATTGAATATTTGGACGTGAACGAAGAGAATGACAGTTCGATTGCATTTAACGAGTCTTATATAAATGAAAAAACTACTCATTTGGAGATAGAACCGTTCACTCTACTTGGAGTGTGCGCTGGTTTAGTACCATATCCTCATCACAATCAAAGTCCAAGAAATACTTACCAATGTGCTATGGGAAAACAAGCAATGGGCACTATTGGTTACAATCAACGAAATCGTATCGACACTTTAATGTACAATCTGGTTTATCCTCAAGCACCAATGGTCAAATCTAGGACCATAGAATTAATAAACTTCGATAAACTTCCTGCTGGACAAAATGCGACTGTCGCTGTTATGTCGTATAGTGGCTACGATATTGAAGACGCTTTGATTTTGAATAAAGCGTCTATCGACAGAGGATACGGACGATGTTTGGTATATAGAAATGCAAAATGTACATTGAAGCGTTATGCAAATCAAACGTACGACAGGATTATGGGTCCATTAGTAGACAGTACAACGAAAAAACCTGTTTGGAAGCATGATATCATTGATAGCGACGGCATCGCGGCACCGGGTGAAATGGTAGAGAATAGAAAGGTATAGTTTTTCAAAGAAATCTTTACCCAAACAATCGAACCGTAAGAAATGTATTAATTGTGTTATTCTACATTTAGGTAATGGTCAATAAATCCATGCCAGCAAACAGTATTGGCCCAGTAAATTCTGGTAATGTTCAAACGCAAACTGAGTATCGCGATATACCAGTTGTCTTTAAAGGTCCCGTTCCTGCTTATGTTGAGAAGGTCATGATTTCTAGCAATGCCGAAGATGCATTCTTAATAAAACTATTGCTTAGGCAAACTCGACGACCTGAGATTGGCGATAAATTTAGTAGTCGCCACGGTCAGAAAGGTGTTACGGGTTTAATCGTCGAGCAACAAGATATGCCTTTTAACGATTATGGTATCTGTCCAGATATGATTATGAATCCACATGGATTTCCATCTCGAATGACAGTAGGAAAATTAATTGAATTATTGGCCGGTAAAGCTGGCGTTGTAAAGGGACGATTTCATTATGGCACTGGTATGTAAACATACGTATACAATAGAGATTTCTTAAGAAAAAAAATATTCGATTTTATGGCAATTACTTCTTTTTAGCATTCGGTGGCTCGAAGGTGGAAGATGTCTGCGAGGAGTTAGTAAAACATGGCTACAATTATTTAGGAAAAGATTTCTTTTACTCCGGTATCACGGGTGAGCCCCTTCAAGCCTATATCTATTCCGGTCCGGTAAGTTCACTTATAATATTCAATTATACCTACATTCGCGCAAGAATTAATCCGAGTCTAGTGAACTTAAAATGTGTTTTATTCAAATAGGTATATTACCAGAAGTTGAAGCACATGGTGCAAGATAAAATGCACGCACGTGCTCGCGGACCAAGAGCAGTCTTAACTCGCCAACCAACGGAAGGTCGTTCGAAGGAAGGTGGTTTGCGTTTGGGTGAAATGGAGCGTGATTGTCTTATTGGATATGGTGCCAGTATGATGTTAGTTGAAAGATTGATGATTTCTAGTGACGCATTTGACGTTGATGTGTGCAACAAGTGTGGTCTTATGGCCTACAGTGGATGGTGTCACAGTTGTCGTTCAAGCTCTTGTGTATCTACTATTTCCATGCCATACGCGTGTAAATTATTATTCCAAGAACTACAATCTATGAATATCGTACCTCGCCTAACATTGAAGAACTATTGCGAGTAAACACATGAAAGTAGATGTGTAAGTGTGTACATATATTTAGCAGAGATAAGTATATGCACCAGTGATTTATAAACTTATTTCTTAATAGAGTCATAAATAAGCAGCCGGTGTCAACTTATCTACCAGATTAAACATTGAAAATCAAAATGAATCACATAATTCCGCGAAGGCAGTAAACTTACGAGTTTCTGTTGGAAACATGATTTTTTTCTCCCTCTTTTATTCATTTTATGTAATATATCGATAAATCGTTTGTACTGGAAGACATTCAGTTGGTTCTTGAAACCCATCGGTTTCGTGTTTTAGGAATCAGTTCGATATTATTGTCATAATAAAAGTAATAGATTAACATTTTTACATCGCACATATTTATGCACGTGGCACAGCGGCAGATTTTCTGAGGATACGATCATCCTCATTCAATGTATAATTTATTTAATAATTTATATATATAACAATTATTCTAAAGTCTCGGCAAGTAGATGAATCGCAGGTTTTTCTATGCAATTCTTACTTTGGATTAACCGCAATTCCCTTTTCCTCGCATGCTGGGCCTTTTCATCTTTGCACGCTGTCAAACACACATCGAAAATTTTCTAATATCGTCCTACTTGATTTAATTAAAAGAGTATGTAAAAATAGTTGAGCTTACCTTGAAAATGTTCATAAGTGTTTAAGAGAACGCCACGTAAAGAGTTGACTGTATTTTCAATAGCAGTCTTTATATTCTTTTGTAAATAGGTATGTGCGAGAAATAGGGCGGCAAATAAATCTCCGGATCCGGTGAAATTCATTGGTATCTTTGGAATGTCAACTTTGATTAATGTTTGATCTAAAACAATCAGTTGTAAAAATATCTCTGGTTATTCTACTCCTTTTCTTTTGCGAAATGGTAAAAAGTGGGAAAAAAATACTTTTTTGAGCGCTAACTACAGTTGTAAGTTTATTATTTAGTTCAACGGAAGAGACAGCTACAGTTTTAGGTCCAAGTGTATGTAATTCCTTAACAGCGTCTTGTAACTCGGACATGGAAGTTATCTTCTTCCCTGTTAATAATCTACAATAGATAATGTTTGTAATTATTTTTATACGTAAACATGACATTTTTGTGTATGAAATTATACAAGATATGAACTTACTCAGCTTCGAATTGATTGGGTGTTACAATATCGGCAATTGGCACAATCTCTGTCCTATAAATTTCTTTTAACGCTTCAGGGACATACATCTTGCCATTGTCTCCCATAACAGGATCGCACACTAATAAGTAATTTCCATTAATTAAAGTAAGACGAATTGAGATTGAATTAAAGTGACAGAAACGTACCATAAATGAGAGCTGGATTCTTCCGTTTTAATTCAACGATCACAGCAGCGATTCTTTTTAAGAAAGAAACTGAACCAACGTATCCGGTTAATAAGTGAGTGTAATTGTCTAAATCATTTTCTGACAGTCCATCTATCAATTCCTCTATAAAGAAAAAGAAATAGCTTATAAAGTTACCTATAGTTTTTTACCAAAGATACGAAACAACAAGTACATCAATACCGTTTGGTGATCTCTTACCCAAGTCCTTGTCATTGAGCACTTGACCCTTGAAGACCCTGTAGCCAGTGTGATTGGATAGTTGGACAGAGTTAATAGCGTCTACTTCGAAACCTAGTAACTGAGCGAAACAGGTGGTTCCTTAACGCTAATGTTATGAATAAGTACATTCGATCGAACAGCTTCAAAGTAAACCCGAAACATCAGCGAAATTGTTAAACTTTACTTTTAACAATATTTACTTTATATCGATGTACTCTAATTGTAACCACGTGCTAATCCACGAGACTGTCACTGAAGCAATCAACCGAGCAAGTTTTCTGACGAAATCATTTCTAACATGACATAGCATACTAGTATTTCGAGTTACACAAGATTCGTCAGATTCTACTGAATTGAACTCGCGCGCTAGAATATGGTGATCTAAGTGGAAATGAGCGCATAATAGAGATAAGAAATGACATTGATAAATCTCTAAAGGATATTACACTCATTCACAATATCATAAGTCGTAGAAATTAGTCACCTGAAGTGGAAAGGTAGCACTTTTATTACCAACGTAGCCAGACACCACATGACTTTGAATGGAGAGAATACGAGGTGATTTTTCGGAGCACATGCTGGTCAGGTGATTCACTCACTGTGTATATTAGACTGTCTTCCGAACTACAATCCGAACCGATCGACCCGTCAAGCTCTCAGAAGGCTTTCGCGCAGTCTGTAACAACGCATGTTCGTTGTCGAGCTTATATGCATTCGGTCTGCTATACAGGCTCTTTCAAATTTTCACCATTCCCCCACCTAAAGCAGTTAAATCTTGTCAAATCTCCATAAGAGTGAAACAATGGGCCATTTGCCAAAATTTTGAATCTCGAACAGTGAGATGTAAATGAGAAATATTTGCAGAATAAATTATGGATATTGCAGCGTTTATGGAGTTCTGACGAATGGAAATGATGTATTAATTCGAGTAACAGCTTTTTATTTACCTTGAATCGTATTGATACAATTTTTTTCATTATCACCAGCTCTCTTTATTTTTCCCCTCGCAGGTGTTTGTTCGCTTAGGAACCACATACATTCTGCACCGGCGTTTTTCTTAATACACTCACACATTCGTTAATTGAACAATTGTTCATTTATTCGGAAGTAACTTTATAATTTTCTCGAAAGTATATTACTAACATCGACTAGCCTCTGGAGGAAACGCTTCATTTGCAGATTTAATGCATAGCGTTATTTAGCAGAAATTGCTTAATCTTGTTCTAGACGACTTACGTAATACGGGCAACAGTGTTCCTGAGCAATCATGACGAGATACGTACATTTAACTAATGTCAAGTCGAGTTTACTTTCGTTAAGGTTATTTCCTATTTGCAATGGATCAACGCATTTCCATATACAATTACTGTGTACTTTTACATCTTATGCAAATATTGTCTTTCTTTTATTATTTACACTAACGGATGTATTTTCGTATGGAACATGACATTTAAAAGGTAAACACTTATATTTATTGATCCCTTGAGAATTTAATCAATCAATGGAGCTAGTTTGTCAAGATTTTCCGAAATTATCTGTACGTATCGGAAATCATCGTATCGCGCAAGTAGTCTTGGTGATAAAGAAGAAGAGATAAGGATTAGTGCAGACAATCGTCAATAAACGAACCAGTTGTTTATAGAACGTAAATAGAAGAATGTTTAGTGAGTTGTCACGAAGTTGCGCGTTAGTTTAGCTACCTTTACGGTATCTTGCATTTAAGCAATTTGCAGCTTTTTAGGACCTAATGTTTAAACTGGGCGAAAATTGACTTCAAGAATATCAAGACCGCATCGTGGTAAACGCTCATTTCAAATCACGAAGATATCAGCGTAGCCTGTGCTTACGTAATCAAAGATTTATGTCTTTACAATCGTTTCCGGTTACTTCCCCTAGTTTAACTGCAATAAAACAATCTCGTAGATTAATTCTAGTGCATTCCAATCGCCTGTACAAAGAAAATTGGATTTGCCCTTTTGAAAAGAGATTATATCAATGAAAGATAATTACAATTTACCGTAGAAATTGTTGGAAGTAAAAAGAGGGACTACCGCGTTTTTTTGAAAAAGTCTTCGAGAGAGAATTGCATCGTTGGACCCCTATCGGCTGAAAGACGAATTTCGTCGACAGAATTCTTCGTCTACTCGGTAGAGAAGGTGGAATATCGCGTGGAATTGTTGTCGATACCGTCTGTCTTGATGTTGGCTCGTGATTTGTTTGTGCAGCCAGAAAAAGTATGGCGACGTGGGACGGTGAGAAATTTCGGGAGGACGAGAATGCCGATGGTATCGTGGGACATTTTGACAGTATCCTCGTGACACACGATTTGCAGGATTGTCTCGACGATAGTCTTGATTTGGCCAGTTTTGGTAAAGTGTACGAACAGAATGGCGAATTCGATTACGAAAAGTACTCCGATGACGATACTCCCGTCGACGAAAAGATTCCCGATGACAACACAGCGGGGTAAGATCCAACGTTTAGTAGATCTTTCTTTCATTTTATTGGAATTTCCCTCTTTGATTAATTTCTTTTCTATATAACTAACATATCGACCGAATGCAATCCTATTACTCTGTATTTTACCGATAACCTATAGAATAATATAATCAGTCGGTATTTTGTATCCCTTCCTTATAAGGGTATAACGCATCTCGAAATTGGAGCCCTAATTCTAAATTTCTTACGCCACTCGTGTAACAAGTCAATTTAATTATTGCGTTAGGTATGTTACATGCATTAATGAATATTCCAATTGGTAACTGTTTGTTGTCAATCAGCATTATTAGCTCTTTATTGCTAACTGTTTAGTGGCACTTTGTTGCAATAGCTTTGGAAAAGTTTTAATCCCTGCTTATGTTTGAAAGAATTCTTTATTTCAAGGGATAAGTAAGTAGGTTTAGAGTTCTTATGAATCTTAACATGTATGAATTTGAATCAGGTAAAAAATTGTTGAATAAATTGTGTTTCTTTGTATTTTCATTAAATATTTGGCAATGAAGAGTCAGATGAACACAATAGCAAATTCTTACTCAGCTTATCCATAAATAAATTTGCTGCAATGTTTGCTATAAAATCAGTTAGTGGCTTCTACAAATAACAATTGAGTGTGTATTACTCATCTCTGATGTTGTGCATTTATTTTTAGGAAAAACTTACATTTATTATATTTTTTTTGTTTTTTTTCTACTAATTATACAGAATATGCTTTTGATAAATATAGAACATTAAATTCGATAGCTTTTGTCATAAACAATATATATGATCTTTTCAGATACAATTCTTCAATCAGTCCCAATGAAGTTTCTATGCGTATTCATCCTAGCCACGTTACCGTCTTACCGGAAGACGAATCCCATATTACAAATCCAACCGACATCAGTGACCTCGATGGAAATTCAAAGCACATCAGCCGATATACATGTGAATACAAAGGTTGCACCAGAACGTATAGTACAGTTGGAAATCTTCGCACCCACATGAAAACGCATAAAGGTAAGAGACTCTTATATCCTCAAAGGCTAATCTGAATAACGGCTGATGTGAAACTTGTTTTAATTGATATCCTGCCGAATTAAATTATGCTTTTTCTCCTCACTGGTAACAGTGAAAACTGATAGTGCATAATTGTATGCGAGCGACAATATATATTCCATTAAAAAATAACATTGCTTTCATATATACATTAATACAACAGTATTTCAAACGTATGCTTAATAACACAGTAACAATGATACTCTGTGCAAATGCAGCTTTAGTTTTGTTCTTTCATGTGATTCATATTTTTGTTTGGTGCTTTCGGAAATCGTATACTAATGGCATTTTCGTCTTTTTGCCTGCTTAAGAATGAGGGAATCAAGGTAAGTGGGTACAGTTAAAAAATATGTTTCGAAAAATGGCAAAAAATCGCAATCACTGCGCTAGTGCTTTTACCAATGTTTTCAATGTACTTTTTCTTTGTCATAAAGTCACCAGTGCTGGTATAAAGGGATCGCTTGGACCTGCATGGCTTTCAGATACTGCAAGCAAAAATAGATAAGCCCTGAAAAGTTTTCACGTGGAGGGAATTCTCGAAACTTTCAGGCGAGTATCGTTTTAAATGTGCGGAACCGAGTTGTGGCAAGGCCTTTCTCACGTCGTACAGCCTAAAGATCCACATTAGGGTACACACAAAAGTAAAACCGTTCGAGTGCAAGCATAAAGGCTGCGAGAAAGCATTCAATACCCTTTACAGACTGAGAGCTCACCAAAGACTCCACAGCGGAAATACATTCAACTGTGAAGAAACTGGATGCATTAAATTCTTCACTACTCTAAGTGATCTCAAGAAACATATTCGTACGCATACCCAAGAAAGACCGTACAAGTATGTGCTTCGGAGTTTTATTTCTTAGAGTTTCGCGTCCTCCTAGCTTAGAATCACCAGTTAGAAATCACATTCGTCACTCTAAACTATTCGCGGTATACTAGCCAAAATACACATTCAATTATCCATGGGTATAACACTCACCTATAGAATGATACAATTGCAGTTGGTATTTTATTAGACTAACGAATCCCTTGTTTACTAAAGGTGTAGGGAGAAAGGATGCGGAAAGGCTTTTACAGCTTCGCATCATTTAAAAACGCATAAAAGAATACATACTGGAGAGCGGCCGTACACATGTACTTATGGGAACTGCAAGCGATCTTTCACCACTTCTCACAGCTTAAAAAGTCATTTGAAGACCCACAAGAAATGTGCTGGGAACGATGAAGCGGTAGGTTTTTTTCATTTGTAAGTTAAGATATTATATTACTTGAGATTAATATAGTATATCCTTTAGAACCAGCAAACCGAGGAAAACGATGATGCGGCCGGAGATCAAAGAAATAACAATCAGATTGTACCAAGTAGAATTGGTACCGAAACAACAGTTAATACTACAGGCTCTTCGTCTTATACTTTAATATCAGTACCTTCGACTAATATCGAAACCAATAGAGATACAAGATATTTGTCGACGGAAACAAATACTGCTATAAATATATTAACACAGGATGAGTTTAAAAAGGAGCTCGAATATAATATTGTCAATCGTAAAAATTCAGATAACACAACTACGGAGATTGCGCTATTAGCACCTCAAACAATGATTTTAAATAATTTCAATGAACAAAATGTTGATACGTATGGCAATGATGCGAATTATGATAAGTTTAAGATGTTTGGAGGTGCGGTTACCCAAAGTTTGCAGTCAAACGAAAGACAGAATTATAATTCTGTATCGTCAGTGGAGGTTGCTAGCGGAGACCTCAGAGAAAAGTCTTCGATTCCGATAAGTTTGGAACAATCCGTTCTTCAAAATCGCTTAGAAACCACGATTGCACATATGTCGGAAACTACAACTTTCGCTAGTGACGTGGAGCAATACGAAAATCGTACTGTTATTACCAAAGAAGTATACACTGAAACATCGAACAACGAAGATAGAGGAATGAAGAATAACAATGCATCGTTATATGATGCCGAACCAGTTACTAGTCATGTACCAATTATGATGAGTTCCTCAAACGAAGAGTCGACACTATTTGACGCGAATATAGAGAATTTGTCATATATTCGTGAAAATTTGGAAAGCACCGTAGCTGTTACACCAAATGGAACCTCAAGTGCCCAGCCATTTGAAGCTCTTGAGTTAGCCATAGCATCAGAGGAAGAAATACCTTCGCCATGGGTTGATGTTGTAGCTCTTGCAACACCGCCTGCTCTTAGAACACAATCATGGTCAGAGACTAATGCATTTCCTACAGCTGTTCATTCACTGGTCGATCTAGTAGGACCCGAGCCTTATCCTCTCGAATTGGAAAATCCATTGGAATCACTTCAGCAGCTTGGCAATGTGAGCTTAGCGAATGCTGCGGAAGTGGTAACGGAAACTGCCGATAAAGGTGAACGTATCAATGAAGTTCCTGTCGAGGATAGCGATCGACATCGCAAAGGTCGGAATGTTCTACAAGAGATCACCGCTGAAGCTGACATATGCAAATGTGTCGATTGCAAGTGTGATCAAGTGCAAAACTGTCAACGTTGCACAAGCGACGTTGAGGTAGAAACTAATAAGAAAGAGACACAATTGAAGGCGATAAGCGATTTCGTTTGTCAAACAAAAACTGGATGCACCTGCGACTCTGACCCTGGTGGTTGTGAATCTTGTTGCGTTGTTATCTGTTTAAAAACGTTGCAGCAATTGCAGAAGGTATTCAGTCGTAGTTGTTGTAAGAGTCCTGTTAATTCTACTTGTTGTAGAGAGAAAATATTACCTATAATGCAATGCCAATTAACCAGAAACCAATGAAACCTACGTGTCTTGATACTCGACTAGTCATATTATCAAAATGCTGTTATATTTTTAGGTATATTTTTCAAGGATTCGTGATTCATCGCAATTTAGAGTTTAGGGCGCTTAGCTTTATATTGTGATTTAAATGTAATAGACGCCTCAGTAAAGCGTTTCAACGCCAGTCCGTAATCAATTGAAAAAAATACGGGACTTATATCATGTATACTTGTGCTCTACTGGAAGAGACTTTTTATCGTAGACTTCATAGTCAAATTCTACGATATATTTTATCGTGCGTTATAAGATTTTTATATGAAATTTTTCAACGTAATACTGCTGTTGAACGAATTTTGAGACAAGAAACTTTATAATATTTGTGATAGCATCGAATAATAGTACAAAATATGTGAACGGAGTTAATCGTTCATGGCTGGTGCAATTTACTTTCGAATTCGAATTTTCTCGCAAAACTTTTAATTCTTTATATATATGTATATTATCTTGGTACTCGTGCAGCAATTAGAGTGTTTTCCAAGGTACAAATTGTACTTGTATATTTGCACAGATTGATGGCATTAATGAGATTTGTGTGTAACATATCAGTTGCGTTTTCTCAGTAGCTTGCATTTTGAGGGTTGCGTTATATACTATCTCTAGTGAGAAGCACTAAAGCCGTAGAATAATAGCTGACGATTTTAGATGTTATTTATTGGTTACTCTTTACTTGTTCCGTTTTTAAACCACACTAACCAAAACGTGCCAAATATTTATGAATATTATACTTTTGCGAGGATATAGTACAAGAACGTTTTTAAGTATTCTAGTACCTATAAGTAATAAAATCCTTCGATTTGATTATCGTTTCAAATATTCATACAATTCTAGAATTACTCGGGAAGAGCTAACTATTCGTAATATTGGAAATTGTTTTATAAATTCTGATTAAAATGATTCGTGCCGTTAATGATTAGTGAAAAATTTAGGTTTGTTATACTTAAAATGTTTATGATTACCATCACTGTGGTTATATTGCCACCAAATAAAAAAAATGACTAATAAACACTTAATATTTTCCAAAGACCTATTCGCAGATGTTTTTAAACCTTATTAAAATTCTTGAGATAATTTATAATTTGCAATACATTCTTGCTAATTAGGCTTACGGAATATTGAACATGAATGTCCTTTATTCTTACTGCATGCTTACACAGTAATGCAACAGGGATGTAATGAATAAGTGTTCCTAGTATATTACAATATATTACGAATATTTCTGGTGAATATACGTGATAGTGGTTATGTAAATTATTTCACAGCTTTCTCTAGTGCTTCCGCAACCTCGACTGCAATCGCTGCTTTTGCTTTGTCTACGTCGTTATTAGCAGAGGCAAGTTCCTGCCTAGCTTGACTAAGGAGTTCTTGAACTTTCGACGCATCAAAATTCTCCAGGGGATGAGCTTCCTCTGCTATAATCTATCGACAATCAAAATGCAGTTCACGTTTTTGAGATCGATCGAATATTCCTTTTTTGTTGCTGAACAAATTTCACTGAACCTACCTGTACACTGCTATCGTCGTTAACTGTAATGGTACCAGAAGAAACAAATACTTTCTTGGTTTGTCCATCAGTTTCGTACACTGTTACAACTCCTGGTTGAAGGACAGCCAACGTTGGCACATGTTTGGGCAGAATACCAAACGATCCAGAGAAGGATGGTACGTCGACTTGTTTGATTACGACTTGATCATAAAACACCTTGAACAAAAAGAATTGTTTTTTTAAAAATATATTTGACGAACATAATTCAGTTAAAAGAGACATAGTTGAGAGAAGCATATAGGAACATTAGCTTTTGTGCAGTGTACAAGCAAGAGAAAAGATGAAACAGTAGCGTAGACTGTTTTATTTATTATTCAAAAGAAACATATTTAATATAATTACCTGATTACCTCCGGCAAGGATAAATTTCATTTCATTGCCGCTTGCAGGTGCATCGGCGTAAGCTCTTGTCTGGCTGCGAATGCACCTGAGCAACGGGCGTAAGTTACGTGCGAGGGAGGCCATGACCAATACTGAAAAATGAGATTTTTCAAGATTCAATAAACTTAATCACAAGTAACATTGATCTAAATGATACTGTAGGACTGTTACATCACAAGATCGAAATACATGCATAACCCATCTTTATAACGTTACATTTTAAAGTTACAAACGTGTAAAGATATTGAAAGCGTTTTTCTAGTAAGAGGGATCTATCAGTGTACTCACAATTTGAGTTTGACTTTGCTTTTATTGAATATTCCTAGAAACAATCCTTATAAATATATGGTGACTAGTGACTGCCACTGGCCTGCAGCAGTCGTAGGAAGTCGGATCGAGCACAAGTGAGGAGCAGGTATCGCATGTGTTACTGTAGTTATCTCTCGAACAGCTAGATGGCTCTGAATTTTAGTGTTTGTGAAAATGCCTACCTTATCGGTAGATTTTATTCTGCGAGAAATCAGTTTGTGTGTACTTGTCGTGTAGTTCGAAAGTGTGTTTAGTTCGTAATTCCCAGTTTACTACCTAATACAGAAACGCGCTTGGTTGGGCAGTTTGAAGGTGAGTTTATTTTGTAATTCCCAGTTTACTATCTAATACAGAAACGTGCTTGGTTGGGCACGTTTACTCATTAACCATTGTTAACCACAATTTTTTTTTAATGTATCTAAAGCATTGTTCCCAAGTATCGTTTTAAGTTTACGATAAAGATTCAATGCGAACTTTCGATGCTATTCACAATATTGCTTAATGCTAAAGATTCATTGAGCATTCAAATGGGTTCCTATATCTAATAATTCAAATCGGTATTTGTTCTTACCAACATAATGGCACAATGGCGCTCATTCACTTTAACCATGCACTGAAATATTTCCCGTGATTTGTGTATTTGTTTAAAATATCGTAGGATCGACTAACTCTTTATTCTTAAGCATAAATCAAGATCGAGCAACATGAGGACTGCACAGGTATAGAATAACAATTTTATTTTCCTTTTGCGACTACGTACTAGAATAACAATTCGCTTAAGCCTAACGATCACGAGCATAAAAATATATGTTCTTAGACTCTGTATCTTAAGAAACTAGTAGAATTTGTCCGGTCGGTGGTCAGGCTCACAGTTAGAGCTCGGCTGTAACTGTGACTGCGCGAGTAAATCAAGGATACAATTTCGAACTACGAAGCGTACCTTGACGTGTAAAATTCGTATTAATTTTGCAGTACAGTGCGAAATTAAGTAGAATCACCTATGAACAATTGGTGGCGTAAATCTTTGATTGGGAGATAAATGTACAGGGCAAATGATGTTCGACCTCGAGGTCGATCTTGTTTAGTGTCATTTTTACAAGGGACTGCAGCGTTCAGGTACATCAGGTTCATTAAAATTAAGCGTCGACATCATCCGATGATGTGTCAGATAGGTGTTCCGTATTATCCTGGTGTCTCGAACGGATATGCCTCTCGAGATCTCTTCTTCTTACCAACACCTTACCGCACAAGTCGCATCTGTAGGGTGTTTCTCCGTCAGCGTGTAGACGCACGTGTTTGTTCAAGTTGCTTGGATCACCAAAAGGTCGTAGGCAGTATTTGCACTTGAGAGGCTTGTATCCAGTGTGGGTCCTGATGAACATAATAGAAAGAATTGTGTTAAGATTCTCGGTCAATGAGCAACTAAGCTGAAAATATATACAATATTCGATATTCCAAGAAGATCGGAGTTTTTAGCAAATATTTATCTTGATCAAAATAGAAATTTAGTTCAAAATTTGGATAGACCTGGTTCCTAGATTTAACGAATAGTAAATGAAGGTGTGTGTTTACCTGATATGAATCTTCAGTCCATATTTCCTGGAATAAACTTTGCCACAGTAGATGCAGAGGTGACCTTGCTTCGACTTGCCCAGGTTGCTGACTATAGTCTCCATTTGTGCCGCGTGTACGTCAGCCCTTATCGGTGGAGTTATGCTTGGCCTAGGTGCCGATGAAACCATACCACTGAAGCTCATGACTGCTTCATCCCTTGGTGGTGGACAGATGCTGGCGAAGACGTTCGCTTGATGCATGTATGGTTTGAACGCAGAATGTCGATGTCCCAAGTTGTTCCTGACCGGCGACACCTGGGTGGATGAGTTTGGCGAGATCTGGGTCGACGATGAATTTGGGGAAGGCTCGTTCGACGACGAAGGCGAAACTTGAGTCGATGAGCTTGGCGAATTATTCGGTGGTGTAACGTTGGAATCAACTGTTTCCACGAGGATAGGAGATATTCTGGTTGGAGATGTTTGCGGTGAACTACTTAGTTCGAATCTGAAGGTTGTACTTGGGAAGAGACTCAACGACACGGTCCTCGGAGAAGTGAACTCGCTTGCCAAAACAGCCCATAAGTGATTACTGTCCAAACGATTACACTTCAACGCTAAATGGATCTTCAAAGGATTCGGATACTCGAACAAATTGTTACACATGTGACAAATGTACCGATTTTGTCCTGAAATCAGAAGAAGGAAACTATGAGGAAATTTAGTATATTAAAATGAATTTTGGGCTTGATTTTTTGCATGTTAGGTGTTGAAATAGTACCTTGAATGTTAGACGGTGTTAAGAATGGCATATTTAACATTGCGAGAATATTTTCGGTGAACCACATTAGTAATGGCTCGCCGGGCGTTATACATCTTATGGTCTTTAGGAAGACTCCCTTCTCGGTGGTCATTAGTAAGACGTTACAACTTTGGCAATCTTTGGCCAGTGTGACGATCTTTAGCCAGCATGATGTACTGATGAGTCTATCAATGCAATACAGTCGTCCTTCCGTTTCGGCAACGTCGACCTGTAACAATTTCATTTGTCTTTTAATTCCCTTTACTTAGTACTCGTTCTTAAATTCCCCATTAATATACAAATCCGTTTATTTACATTCGAAAAAATTATTTGTTCAAAAACACCAATCAGCCTTGCGATTTATTGAGCTTTTTAGAAACCCTGAAGATGTGTTGCACACTTACATACTGAATGATAGTCGTACTCTTTTGAGATAGTTTATTAACATCGATGATTTCCGTGGATGCATCTCTTCCAAGGACACTAGCTGCTCTAACGATTGGTCTACCAATTCCTCTCTGTGTTAGAGACGTCCTTTCGAGCGCCTCGATGCTGAGCGTTAAGGCATTTTCCGGAACGATAGGGTACATGATAGCACTCGACGGTTCCATTCAGCAGGTTGAAAAATCTTCCTTCTAAGTCTTGAAACTTATACTATCACTCCCTAATCAGATCGTCACGAACATAACAAAACTCGTCTCTTTCACGCCTTCGGATTGTTTAGTAATCTTTCTTATTCACTCTATAAACCCCAACTGCACATTAAACCAATTGACACTATGCGTTTTAATTCTCGAAAGTCGGAAGCGGACAGGTACTATGGTTAAGTTAAGACTCGATGATTGTAACGTGAAGTTTAAGTGTCGACTGAGTGTGACCTGCTTGGTGCACGTGGCTTAAATATTCGGGGTTTGCGCTACGAATCGGTTCTCGGGGGTGGCTATGGTCTCCCCTCCCCAACTTCGGCTCCGACTCTTCCAGCACGATGTAATTGTATTTAAAGAGCCGGCTGGGGGTAGATCAGCCCCCTGTTCTATGATTCCTGAATCCTGACAGGGTGGTCAACTACGAATTTTCTGGAGTGGGGAGGTTGTGGTTAGCCGACGACGATCTTTCCGCTTTGCCTGTCTCAATTGGACCTTCACGCCTCATCTCTCTTTCTCTCTCATTCACCCTCTTTCCCCCATTGCATCCACGCGGGGCACGTGTGTCACTGCAAGGTGCATGCAGCTGCCTGACACTCTCCAAATTTCTAATATCGCGATCTATCTTTCGAGTATCAACACCCTTGTCACTTATGGATCCCCATTTGAGTATTCAATCGAATGCTTAATTTTATGCTACTATGCTAGTAATCAAAGATTTCGCTGCATATCGTGCATTTGGATTTGGATTTCGGATTACTGAGAAAATTGTGTTTGGTCAAAAATAATATTTGTTAACTTCTTTCATTCAACTGCATAGTTTGAATTTTGAGTCAATGGTATACTATATTCCACGCCCAAAAGATCGTAGCATGCGCTGTAGCGGTGACCCTCGGTCCGTAGACTCGCCCCCTTTGTCATTACCAAACTCTGATTGGTCTTCCTACAAAATAGCTAGCAAAGTGAGGGGCACCGAGTAAGGTGCGTTCTAAAGAAGCAGCGAAATAATCCAAGCGCCTCAGGTGCAGAATCTATTTTTACTAAATCAATATTTCCAATTGTGCATTAGAAACAATTATATTCAAGGTTAATATAATGTGACTAAAAATCTTAATTGCGAAATTCAACTTGAAATTTGCTTAATCGAGATGATACCGTTTGAGACAAAATACTCAAACTTGCATTTATGACTTACAATAGTACAAGACATACAAATTACTTGCCACCAATAATATTCTCGCGAAATACCAGTTGAAAAGTAAGTCAAGCGGAAAGTGGTTCGGATCAATTGTTTTTACGACTTCTATATTTGTGGTATTCTATAAATTGTACTGGTAATCTTCTAGTTGAACCTTTCTATGCAGGTGCCTACCCGTGACCGCGGATGGGCGATCAAGCGTAACATTCGGCGAATCTCGTCTGGGACTGGCGCCAGAAAGGCTCAACGCCTTTGACGTCCTACGGGACCCATGCTGTGCAGGCTTTTCTGGATCCACTTAACCGTACGCAGGACGTTCCGCAATGCAGGTACTTGTCACGTAGGCACCATCGGTAAGTAATCTCTTAATTGTCCTTATAATAAAATTTTCCTGTAATTTCTTTTGCTTCGGTATTTCATTGCCCAAAAGCAAGTGGCTTTGAAAAAGAACCTTTGCAAATACTTGTCTTAGCTAACGGTACTTTTGAGAATTAAGCTTTTGTCGGATATGATGATATTTAAAAATTGATGAAGAGAGTACTCTTAGTATTCTGTGGAAAAAGAATCTAGAGTAATGATATTATCTCTTGATTTGGATGAAGACACGGGCGTGATTCGCGAGCTTAGAAAGCGTCATGAAGAAGCGACCTCTTGTGGGTTTGATGGGGCTATAAAAGCCTCATGTGAAAGGACATTGTTTGGCTCAGCTGCAATCCACTGTGCGTCCCACCGACTATTGAGTACAGGGGTCCTGGCGAAAGGTGCATCTGAATCAACGCTTGATTAGGAAATTAAGTGGCTCATTCTTCTCGCAGCCGCGTCTAGATCACTGCTTTCCGATATCGCTAGGATTTACCTAATCGCTTACGGATCTAGATGCGTGCTTCTATACGTTTGAATGTAAACCTCTCTCTTCGACCACCCCGATTACGATTTATCTCTTACATTGGATTATTTTATTCAATAGTCACTCTTGATGCACCTTCCTTACGCCGATTGAATTATCTGATTTTGCAAAATCAAATAATTTTTATTTATCGCTAGAAAATGATTCTCAAAGAGAATCTATATATTTTCTTAATAGGTTCCTTGGAGGTAAGAGAAAAGAATTAGTCGTATTTGCAGCATGACCAGACCTCTGAGTTTTCGATAACTAGTAGGGATCGAGCCTAATGACGGATTTAGAATTTTGTTCGTAGATCTTGCCAACGATACAGGTGCAGGTATTTCCTGCTAATTGCTAGTACCGACTCTTTAAGCGGTAATCTTGCGCGCTCGTTGAGTTAATACTGCCACCGTTATCGCATTCGAACTGAAAAATCTTAAGTATTATAGTGGTGATTTACCTTTGGTTCCAAGGAAAACTTTCGTCGAGCTATTTTCAGTCGTGAAAACTTACATCCCTTACCTGACTTTGTTCCAAAAATACTTTTCTAAAGTGGAAACATTAGAAACAATTATATGTATAAACATGATGTTCGTTACATTCTTTCTGATTTTATATTTTTTTAATAAGCAATTTTCATATTTTTGGATTTTTCTAAATTTTTGGAAAACAGTTATTAGATGTCTAATAAAACAATTTTTACATTCCGTGTAAAAGTCCAACGTTTATTTATAAAACATTTAGGAAGTTGAATTATTTGCGGGTATTTAAGGGTATTGGGAAGTCGAGATTCTCGAGATTATGAGTTATTTGCCACCCTGAAGGAGCACCAGAAGAAGGGATGGTTGCTTCTTGGTGCGACTCCACCACGTCTGATGTGATTCATCCAGGGTGAATGGTGCGGGACCAGGGAATGACACGAGTGTTCGCAAGCCGCACCATCCCCTGGACCAGCCCCTGGTTCGAACAACCATTCCTCCTTCTCTCCCTTCCTTCTTTGTCGTACCATTCCCCCAACACTTGAGCGCGCGGGCATCGGTCTACGCATGGAGGGAATCATCCTTTCGCTTGTGCCAGTTCGTACTGCTTGGAACCTTGCGAACCCTACTTGTAGTCCTGCTATCTCTGTCCACTTGCATCAGCTTACTTGTCTTTATATTATACTTCTAAGCTGAGAGTATAAATTATTTTCATTTTAGATAACTTTCCCAAATTTACTCCAATTTATTCATCCGAGTCTGCAAGACGCTTCGAAATCATATACGTTTCTAGCTATAGAAGATAGCTATATAATTTCTCTTGAATAGAAGTATTTTCTCTATAGAATAAAATTGATAATATATTCACTCGATAAAAAAGTGCCACAACGAATGGTGTTTGAAACACCATAGGTAAAATTGTGTGATTAAATTTGGTATTATAAAAAAATACATATCGGTATATGCTAGAAACCAACGATATTATTATACGTATAAGTGTACGGTGAAAATTGAAGTTTTGGTACCGGTCTACCGGCTCGGTGTAACGCTTGGATAGGTGGATGGTAGCACGGTGGTAGCGATAGTGGTGGTCGTGGTGGTCATGATGGTCGTGCCCGCATTGAGGGTTGGGGATAGCCACCCCCTCGGCATCTCTTTCTAAAATCAGGGTGCATTCAGAGAAGAGAGAGCAGCAAGATCGAGCAAGTGTTCCGCCGTGACCAATGGGCCCTTGCACGCATGTGCGCGCTTCCCAATGCGATATTAATATCGCGATTATCATCTACGTATTATCGCTAGCCCCCCCCGGTGCATTCAGCGATGCTCAAAATAAGCCTGCTTCCGAGACCCTCTTGTGCTCTTGCATGTACCTACTTACTGGCACCGACCTTCGACTACCAACCCTACGTACTAGCGTCCACACAATTTTTCCTCTTCGATTCTGAAAATGCATATTTCTACCAATTATGTTGACTATTATACTCACTGCGTTTCCGAATGACATAGGGCCCATGTTTTCCATATGGAACACTCTATCTTTATCATTATCAGTAATCAGTCTAGGTAAAAAACGAAAGTCTGCTTAGTTCCAGTCGGTTTTTCGAAATGACATTTATTGCGATCTGAGTGTCGTATGTTGTATAGTTCATATAGGAAGCTGAAGTACTGTGGACGATTCGTAACGTGGGTTTCTGCGTCGTTTAATCATTAGGTGGCTAGTTGCATAGATCGAGAGTCTTTGAAACTTCCGGTGTCAAACTGCAGGCAGCAAGGCCAATGCGAATCTCGTGGACCCCTTTGCCACGTAGGCACACGTAACAAATCTTATTATTCTTCGCCCCTTTAGGTGATTCTTCTCAAAGCGAGTGCGGCGGATGCTGCGGGGTGAGGTCTGGATTATAGCTCGATTGTGCGGGGAGGTGACCATAAAGGTGATTCGTCGCGGTTCTGCAAGTGTCAAAAGTCTGCGGCCCCCTAATAGTCCTCGCGAGGAGACAGTGACTTATGTATTATTAATATTTGCAACATCCGGACGAGGAGACTAGTTACTTGTGTCCTGGACAGTTTTTCCTTCGTATATCGTATTGATTACACTTACATTATACATATATTAATGGTTAATTAATTCTTTGGAAAAACATATAGGAAATATTTCTTTGAATGTGAAAGAATGTTCTTGACGTAGGTGTCAGGTGGAAAGCACAAAATGCACATGTCCCAGCATTCAAATCTCTATGAACTAAATCAGATAGATATAGGGTAAACTCTAAATGTAGATGTCTCGTGGTCGCGTGCCAGCAACATACATATTGCTCGTGTCTCGTGAAGCCGAGTGGCTTGTAATATGACACGTGACTGCTGAATGCCCCATAGCTTCGCCATGGGAGTGCTTATCCCGCAGCCGAGATCGTGTTTAACCATTAGGTACTGTTTACTTGATTTTAAGAGTCAATTCATTTCGGGGGCAGAGTTGCACTGACGTCCAAGTGCCACATGTGCTCCTGTCAACCTTATACGATTTTAACTCAATTGTAACATCGAATCCATTCTATTGATTCTTACTAGAATTCTCCAATTTTATTTTGATTAATTCTGACTATTTTCCTTATCTTTCGCATTAAAAATCATTATATCGGATAACTAACAAATCGGTATATTTTTTAAAGAGTACGAATGAAGCTTATTGTTAGCCTGGGTGTAGTTTCCAATGGTTTAGTTTTGCGATAGAGAAAAATCGAAGAGATTCTAAACAGAAATCACGTGGAGACGCAGGTGACACGGGTCACATGAGGAAATAATGTCAGATCCCTCATTGTGGATCAGTTGCGGGGTTATTCTTCACCCCCTCAGGCCCTTCTTCAGTCTCCCCAAAACACGACTCACTTGGCACACAAGTTTTGCGCATATAATACGTCCTGCGAGGACGAGCCCTCGCTTAATTTAATCCAATACAATATGTGCCCCCTCACCTTCGGTCCAGGGGCTACGCTAAAGAGGGTGGGTGGCTTTTTAAAACTGTACCGACCTCAATTCACCGTGAAACCTCATCCCATTATGATCGATCTAATCCTGATTGGTCTGGACAGGTTTTTTACTCTCGCGATCGGAAACATGATATCATATTTGAATATACCGCTCTTCCTAATCACCCTTCGATTCTTTTCAATTCTTCTTATCGCCTAGAAATTCGTACAAATCCGATCGCAACATTCGTAGTTACCTTTGGCAAAACCATAAATGCGCTCTCGCGTAAAGCAGCATATTTCGCAAAATTCACAAACTAGAAACCAAGATACTATTTTTTGCTGGAGCGTTTTTGTTGCGGTCGAGCGCACAGAGACAATACTGTTGGGTGTATCAATAGAAAGGGTGCGGGCAGTGATGATCTGGATCGCTAGAATTATTCCACTATCCTAATACAACATCGAGTAAAACCAAAAGCATTTCAGAACGATTTGCATATTAAAGAAAGCACTGGATGCGCCTGAGGGTAAAGATCACTGTAATTCACTTAAGTAAAACGGTGGTCACTTTCAAAAACCCATTTTGGAGGATTGTACAGATCCAACGTCGAGTGTCCCAGTTGTTGCTGTTGAAAATTCATTTTTACTGGGTCTATTGTCTATCGGCAGACAGTTTCGTGAGTTACAATACAACAGTTTAATGGATCCCGCGAAATGAACCTGTTACACTGGGCAGGGGTAAAATAAGGCTCCAAAGAATTACAAGAATCATGAGAATCAATACAGCAGGGTGGCGTCTGTTGCATTGTCTTTCTAAGGCGGACTGTAAAACCGCCCGGCGACTGTCGCCAGTACCTTCGAGGCTACTGACTTCACCTGTAGCGGTACCCTACGCCTACAACGGGACAGGTATCGCGCAGGTCGGAACTAATCTAATAAAAAGGAAACCAAGTTGTCAAATGCGGGTGTTGAAGACGTCACTAACCACCACCCCCCTAGTAGACTGAACGTCGCCAGTGAGATTAGACCCTGAATTTTAAAATTACCTTTCCTATCGCTCACTGCCATCTTCTTCGCTTTTGTTAATTGTCAGTCGGCTTTACGATACTTGCACTTACTTTCACTATGTAAGAAATAACTTCACTTTGAAACAAGACAATTTTGGTGCTTTAATGGAAAGGTCTAGGTGTACTCGAATCTTTTGAGATTTTTTGGCTAGAGATGCTAGTTTGGGCACAGATTTAGGTTTCGTAATCCGAAATAACATCCGGTTGAGGTCATTCTTTCTAGTTGAGAATTGTCTATTCAGCTGCTTCGTGATTTGAATTTACGCTACAGTTTAATCCTATGGAACAAGCTATACATCTCATTGCTTCTGAATCGTTAATTCTACTTTACGCGTAAGTCGTTACTCGATTTCTCAGTTGCTGAAATAGTCACAAATAGCATGGCACGCGTGCCCTCGGAAAAGTTTCCGAACTGGTGTTATAGTTACACTGTGGGTTAGGAAAGGAAGGCAAATATTAAACCTTGTGTTTATTGAAGTTACTTTCAAGTCTCGCTGATGTTCTTTCATTCGCCATAATGTGTAGACTTGCACTTTGATGCTCTTCTAATCACCAGTCCGATTGGTCTGCAAAACAAAAATCACTCAGAAATTACCATATGATTATATTATTATTATATTATTACTATATAATTATTGTATATTATTTTTCGATCTTCATATTCGATTACACGAAAGTTACAATTGCGATTTGAAATTAGCAAATCAGAGTGTTACATTGGTCAAGCCGATTACCATCTTTTCCATAAAGATTAGAAGGCGGTTCCGCGCGTAGATCGATAATTAATTTCTGATGGATTTTTTCGTCGACTCGCGTGCGGTACGTAGTGTTTGTCGTAGGGATAGCGAGTGCAGTGACGGTGACCCGTCAGAGGGTGGAAAGCACGCGGGAGATGGATTTGTCTCGCAGCTGTGTACACTGCTTAATGTAGAAGCCAGGCGCACCCGGTATACAATATCGAGGATAGGGAACACACAGGTCCATTGCTGGTTAAGGTGTCCCTAAATCCAAAGCTAACTATGATTTGCTCTTTTTCTTCGGTAGAGATCAACTAGCGTTAAGACGATGGCAAACTGCTACTCGAGAGGCCAAACGGTGTTAATCGGCGGCATTCGTGTTTCGCTACATTTTGATTATTACCTTTCGAAAGCTGTCATTGAAGTACAGGATATTTCATATTCTTCGAATTAAATAGTAATTGAACTAAAATAAGCATTATGAAATATTCTGGATTTGTTTTCCTTTACGGATCTGTTTCTGTACTTTTGCTAAAAATCGTAAAATAATGTCTGGGATTCGTGTATAAGAACTAAACGAACGCGTAAACAACGAATACAAGTACTTAAAAGGTGTAACTGTCGAAGTAACTTTGATACAAGAGACACCAATGCCCAACTTACCTGATTATAATTCATTAGTATCTTCGACAAGTGGTGGTTCGTAATTCACAAAGTTTGGATCAGCATCCCCTTCATCTGGAATTTCTTCTCTCGACATTCTTGCTCTCGATGCATCGTATTCCTCGCCGAGTCTTCTGTACGTTTTCGCACGGTTTTCCAGGATTTCCTTTAGAATCTCTGTCATTAGAAGAGAATTGAAAATTATAATGGCATACAAATTGTACCAACCAAAGTTTGGATTTCAACGGCAAATCCATTTGCGACTAGCTTCTTGAACAAAGAGGTTCAATTAATGGTGTTACTGTTTGGTGAATACCGCGAAAGAGGTGGGGGGGGGGATATAATTTTTGACGCGTGGCATCTTCGTGGCCGGTCCCTTCAGAGAAACGCGATGAACGGGTGAGGTGGTGGTGATTATTTATGACTTTTCGGTGACCGGAGCCAGGCAGATTTTGTCGCGGTACGTCGGCGCGGCGCGACAAGCTGGCACCAGACGCAATCGACAATCATTGTACCCAAAGCTTATAGCCTTATACTTATCGGTTTCCGATCCGGCTTAAGTTTTCTTTTCTCCTTGAAGGATCATAATGAACTACCCTATTGAAATATCCAACCGTACCGCTTCTCTTACTACCATTTTAACTACTGCAGGTCGTTTTGACTCTGTTGCTAGTCATCAACTAAGTTTTCTGTACTTTTCTTTAAGCGTTTACTTTCATCAATTATTTTTAAACTTGCCCATTAGTATGTCTCTGCTCTCGATCACGTTGCCCAGTTCCTTCTTCACTTCCTTCATGAGCCAGGGCATGAAGCCTTCTTCGACGTCTATTTCATATGAAGCAAAACGGCATTGAATTTTAGAATTGCGATGGGTAAATAGATTAATTTAGGAAAAGAACAGTTTCTTTTTGGGTTACGAACCAGTTTTAATCTCTTCCAGTAGAAATCCAGACATTCTGAGTCCTTCCAAAACCGCTGGTAATAATTCTGCGATGTAACCAGTGAGCAGAATTGAAGCGGCTACTCGTTCCTCGTTTTCCTTCTCGGCTTTCATTGCCTCTTCGTATTCTCTTAGCCTCTGGTCCTATATTACGATGATATTAGTAAAATGTATGTTGATAAATAGTATTAAATAGAAGACTAATTCGAAACCTTCTCTTCTCGTATTCTTCGCTCCTGTTCTTCGAGTCTTCGTTTTTCAGCTTCCTCAGTAGCTCGCAATTCCATAAACCTTCTCTGCTGCTCTTTCACAGCAGCGATTTCTTCTTCTTCCAATACTTCGGTAAGGGCCTGTTCGATGGTCTTACCGACCAACACTTCCAGAATTGGTTGAACTTCGGTGTCGAAGTCGAACAACTATGGAGAAATACGAAAAGTGATATAAAAAATAGAAAAATACAGTGTAATACAATAATTCTGTATCTTCTAGCTTTTTGTAAACTCACTTCGCCAGGCTCAATTTGAGTAGCCACATCCTGGCCAACCTTAACAGGGCACTCAACCGGTGTTTCAGGCCTGTCCAGGAAGTAATCCGTTTGCGTTGCGACTTCGAACTCATCCGGTTTTTCGAACAGCTATACCAGAAGTTCAATTAGAGTCAAATGTCAAGGAGTACATACTCCATACACTAGAATATGCGTATGAGAGGCAGTAGCATGGAGAAGTTCGTGTAAGCCGAGATATTAATAACACCTCGTGGTTATAGGTGTAACAGTTACCTCTTCAAGGAAAAGTTCTGTTTGCACTGGCTCATGTTTGCGTCCAGGTACAGGCGGTGGTGAACCTGTCCTCGCGATGAGAGCCCTCGTAGCTTGGAGTTGTCCTCGTTTTCGTGCCAAATGCCTCCTTCTTGCTTCCGCCTGTCTCGCAGCTATCGATTGCTCGCCATCGATCTGTCGAGGATCAAGAAAGTTTGTCGTCGGAGAAAGTATAATAATAATAATAATATTCGCGATATTGCTGTCAAGTTTATCGACTCTTCACTTACGAGGGCTGGTGCCGTCGCGAAGGTACTTCCGCGAACCACTCGACGATCGAACATAATATTTCGAAAAGGAAGAGATTGGTCCCTAAAATAAATTATACATGATTCATCCAAATTATTTCTTTCTCGGCTCTTCCTAACAATCGTGTGTCTTTTGATAAGATAAATTGTAGTTGGTACTCGTCAGGGTTTCGTCTGTCGCTCTTGGATAAATTCTGACGTATCAGATGCATTGATAGTGCTTGTAATTATTTTTAGGAGGTATGGAAATAGCATCAATATTCATAGCGCAAATCTTGTATGCAATCCTGTGCTATAAATCTAAAGGTACATTTGCATAGGTACTAGCGTAACGTGATGTATATATGCGACAGTCGTAATGAAAGTGAGTAGAAAAGTGGTGTTAATTATTTCTTTCAATTACTGGCTACTATAGTGAAGAATAACCAGGAGCTTGAAATCTGTTAGGTTTCGAAGATTTCGGATAATTATTTCAGATGTATCCTTGCTTCTACCTAGTTGTACTATTAACACCAATTAAGAGCGACTTTGAAGATGAATCGTGTGCTTGTTTGCATTTTGTATTTTTCGTTACCCGCGAAGATTCGCCAGCATATTCATCGTGCCCTCGATCGGCTGCAGCTTTTTCGGCAAAGCTCGCCCCGCTTGTGGGAAGCTGCTAGAAAAACAATGCCTCGCTTACACCCGATTTCTGCTCGAGTGCATTAATCGGCATCTTTTAGCAATCGCTTATATGTTTTTGACAACCTTTTTTCAAATCATTATATCGCATTTCTTCTAAATCAAATTCGATAATCTGATGTGTCGAATAATTCTGCATAATCAAAATCCCCGTCATAGGGAAAGAAAAATATCAGTGTTAATGTCACACTGATCAATCCTGAGCACGCGAAAGGAGCCAGGAGTGAAACTTACGTGGGAGCACTGTTTTTCATGGTGGCATTCGTCCTCTCCTCGGAGGTCGAGGCCGCCATGGTCGTCGCGTTAATCGTTCCAAGACTGAAGTCAACAGTGGCCTTGAGCGCGGCAGGACAACGAGCATTGTGGCTGCTGTGACGTACTTCCGGTCTCTTTGCAAGCGACACCAACTGCTTGAATTTCGTCCGCAATGGACACGTTTGCTCAGTTTCTTCAGACGAGCTTTTATTCGACGTGATTCCCAATAGAGCAGCTACTTCCGGTGGTGGTAAAAGAAATTCACCCGTTTTCACTGTTGTGATGAAAGGCTTTCTTTGCAGAAGTAAAGGACTCCTCTTCGCACTTTTACGAAGCTGATCCAATTCTTGCCTCTCTTGAATTCTTTTCAATTTAGCGTTTAGTACTTCGTTGAAGTCCTCCGTGGATAGGGTCATACTAGATTTAATCGTAGGTGCCTTTTCAATGGAATTTAAACTCTCTTGACTTCTACTCTGTGGCTTTTTCTTCAGAGGACTCATTCTACTCGATTGTAGAGCAGCGAGAACTAAATGCTCGCTAGATTTGCTCATACGTTTTCTTGAATACAGGCCGTTTTTAAGATTCTCAGGATCAATTTTGCTGTTAATTGCATCTCCACGATCGTGACCATTTACGTGAAGCAAGGGAAGAGTAGCGTCCAGTCCGTCTTTTTGGAGAATCGTAAAAGCCGGATGGTCTTTGGACGAATGGTTGAAATTGGCCAAATCGGCCGTAGGTGCCAGTGGGGAAATTCCAGCAGGCATTTTGATAAATTTCTCACGGTCTTGCGGAGAATTTTATAAATTGTATTTATCAATCCTTCTAACGAATCCACTGTGATCTCTTCTTGTATCAGTCATTGGAACTGGTACCGTTAAACCGCAAGTTCTCCGCACTAAATATAATTAATTTTTGTTGAAACAAAATGCGAGTATTACATTGATATTTCTATTTTTAACTGTAGAGGAATTCTACACTCCCTAGTGGCAACAGTTCGCGTAGTAGATACGAGCAGTATTGGATCAGACGCCTTACCGTGGCTCTACAAAGACCGGCCGGCCAATTATTTACTGAATAATTTATAGATTAAGTCACGCATACGAAACGTAAATAGCAGAATTCACAAATATTTGATCGAATGAATTCGGAAGCTCTTTGCGCGGAGATATCGATTATATTCTACATTCTATAACTTTTCTAATTTAAACATCGAAAAGCGCATGAATTCAGAATCTTCAATCATTTCGGACTCGATAATACTTTCAGTTGACGAAGTAGATATCGTAATCGAAAATTTACGTACTTTTAGAACCGTTATTAATATGTATATGTATATAGTAACTTTCGGATAATAGTGAAACTGTGGAAGATCGGGAGACGAAAAGCACGAATGCAGCGAGCAGCCCGCCGTTCAAGGCATAACTGACCGGTGCTGGCACGACGGGGTTCACAGACTGGACAATGTCCTTAGAATCGACCCTACGATATTGTAGACCACAGTCGTCAGCTACGTGTATGTACATTTTTGCCCCGCGGCCACTCAATAACGCTGACCACCGTTAACTTTGCGCATGCCTAAGTCAGGCTAAAGAGACCCTCGAATCACAGGTGACTCCCACACCTGAGCTATTCACCTTTTGCACATTCTCATCGATAGGTGGATCACTCTCCATCTTAATACAACATGTTTTTTCTCCTATCAATCAGATCTGAGAAAAGCAATTGTTCTTCGATTTGAAAATAATAATCTGGATTGCAAATTTGTCATTTGTTCGTCACTTTCTGAGCTGCACTACCTTTTTCAATTTCATTAGAGCTCATCGATCCGATCATGGTACAAGTTATGCGTTCATTTACCGCAACTTCTGGTTCTCGGTCTCATGCGAAGGTTAAGCAGAGCGATACACGCTCTAGATGTCCTTTTAGCTTTGCTTAGTTCAATCGATTATTTCTCCATCGATGTTTCCTCCATTCATCTAGATTTCTAATGAAACTTTCCGCGAGTTTCAAGGTCCACACTCTTGGAGCAATACATTTGATCATTGATTTAAATTTTATTTAAAGTTATTAAAGCAATTGCATATTTTACTAAAATCCTTTTTTTATTTATCCATCTCTAAAAGACTTGTTTCTAGCGCAGCGCGAGAAATATCGGTCACTCTTCGGTAACACTTGCAAGTAGCACGATAAGATTTACTACTAGCTGCACGCACTCATTTTTTACAAGAGCACGACAACAAAACCTCGTAAAGTAAAGAGTTCCAGGAACACGAAAGTCCTTCTCAAGGTTTCTCAATAGATTTTTCTATTCTTCGAGCCTACAACTCTTTGGAGTATGTAGGGCACCTCGAAGGATGAGGTGATTTGACAGGGAATTTTGGTTAGCAGTAATGTGCTATACGTATGTATCTGTGTTTATGTGTGTTTACGGTATGGATCGATGAGCCGCGATCGTTCCGGCAGACAGGCCGAAATAAATCGTACTGCCACGTGCTGAAGAGAAGCGTCGCGTGAAAAAGAAGACAAAGTCAGCTTTCGCGTCGGTGGTGTTGGACACGCGATAAAATCAACCAGTCCGGTCATTCCCTTTTGTCGTCCACAAGTAGAGTAATCTATAACAGGGACGACTGGCGAATACACCTTGTATTGTCAATCTGAGGTACTATATTCTGCTTGGTTAGTGCATTTTCTCATTTCCGTGCTTTTACCGAAACAGCATGCATATCCATTAATATCAATGATGCCGATATACCGTCATTGGTATTCTAGATACGCAATTGGAATTATTATTAATGCAGAGGTAGAAGCCTATAATTAGTATTTGTCATTGGAAAAGTGATCGAATCACGAACGTCGTTTTCTTATGGGACAATTGAAAATTGGTAGATGTCAAATAATCGGATATCTATTAATTTTCTTTTGTGCTTGTTGTCCTAGATATTGAAAAAATGAAGGCAGCATAATTGCTTCCTGATCTCGCGTGCAGTAGATCTTACTTTAAGTAAGTGTTATACACGCTTCGACGAAGTTTCTAACGTGTATCCGTGTAGCTCGTGTATCCTATACTTATTGTTAGACCAACGTTGAAAAAAGCTAGTTTCGAGTTTCGGACGTAAGTTTTCCGCAACGGGGTACAGGAAATGAAACCACTTACGTTAGAAGTACCCTTTAGTTTTCGCGATATGCCCTGGATACGTATCTACGTAATCGACGAGAACATGTTCCAGAAATCCTGTTGTATACGAATACAGGATTTGCAATTATTCCGGTGGACTTAATTTTAGTATCGCAGTATCAGTTTCGATAGAAACGACTTTGGAGATCTTATGGCAAAATTTAAGAAATATGGAACCCTGACGGACCTCTTAATTCTATTTCTCTTTATAACTTAATTGTATTTAAAGATATATGATATAATCGAAACGTGGAATAATGTTTAATATTTATTGTCGAAGACAATTGATACTTTCGATATTAAGTTAAACAAATGGCATAGAGAAAGGTGGATTTGCACAGTAGATATAACGAGAATTGTAATTTTTAATATATGGATTACTAAATTTATGCTCACGTGGGTGGGTTTCTGTATTTCTTTTGTATGTGCAAAATTGCTCGAGGACTCTTGACGAAAGTGTAGGTATCCTTCCTGTCGGATATTGCAGGAATATCGTAGGTGTGCATCCCTCGATGACACATCCTGCAAATTTCAGTGGTTCTGGTACTCGACATTCTTCGAGAGCGTAGAGGATTCGATCACAACACAAGAATTATACTATTTGATATAAGGATTGAGTGTTTTATCTAAAGACTATGTGTGAAATTCTAAGGATCCGGTTTTATCGCGACTGTTGTTCTCCACCAAAGACGTAAGCTAGCAAATCAGAGTGAATAGGTGTTACGAGAGAATAGTTTCGTTACCAAGGGAACCTAACAAGAAGGGTAACTTTGATATTGATGTAACTTCGGCTGAATGGAACTTGGAATTATTCCATCAACCATTCGATTTCACCATAAGTTATTAATTACTATTAGACTATTCAAGAAAGATGGAAATACTAAAATTGACATTAAATAATTTAATAGTAATTTTTGAGATTTCAAGGGATGATTATTTATTTCTTAATATTTATTTATTTATTTAAACGTGCTATTAGAAACTGATTCTAATTGGTCGTGGGACTTAATGTCTGAGTGCTAGAAATTACAGAAATCCGGCGGTCTAGGTTGGTAGGGACGGTAACTACCTATCGCTTTCAGGTAAATAGGAACTCAGGGTTACTGTACTGTCCGTTCTCGGTAAAGCAGATGCCCTATAACACAACCTACCCTTAGCTCCTCTTCTTTTCCATATTACCGATTTACCTTCTAGCTTCTTGCAGTTACCGCAGGGAAGGGGGGCGCCCCATATCGTACTTCAAATTCGTTTCTTCGCTATTATATCTCGATCACGAAGAAATATAGAATATTATTATCAAACTTATATGTGCTCTGCTCTCGGCAAGATTTCATATGATTAGTACTCTAATTTTACAATGGCATTATAATCAGACGTAAAATTCTAAATCAAACGTGACACTTAATTATTTTAAATTCTATAATAACTATCCACGTCACTCTAAACCACAGCAAGCGACATAGATAATTTCTAAATACTCTGACGTAACTAATAGCACACTAGGAGCGACCGTAATCTCCTTTATTCTCGAGGAAGAACTTAATACCGTAGGAGCCCATAACGGGTCCTCACATTTGGCATTTTAAGTATCGATGGTTCATCCTGACGCTGGAGTGTGGACGTGGAAGGGCGTTTCGAATTAGTCGGATAATCGAAGGTGGGTCAGGAATGTTCATCCTTCCTGATTGAGGGAAATGAGGAAGAGAGGCGACCCAGAGTGAGGCGAGGAAGAAAAAGTAGGCGAGGAGGAGTAAATCCGTGGGTGGAGAACGGGGTACGAGGAACGAGGAAGAGGACGTGAAGTATGTATAAGCTAGACCAAAGTCGTAGGAGGAGATACGATATTCGAAGAGTCGACTAAGAAGAAGAAGGAGGCAAAGAAGAAGAAGAAGAAGAAGAAGAAGAAGAAGAAGAAGAAGAAGAGGGTAAAGATTTTGGCACCCCGCTGACTCTCCTAATTGCCTCGCCTTCCTCGCCCAAAACCTCCCGCGCGCCCTTGAACCCTCTCTTCCCTCTGAGACCTTACGATCCTAAAAGGCTCGATTCTCTCTCTCGCTCTTCTTCTCGTTCTCAACCTACTCTATCTTCATCTTCTTCTGACTCTTTCTCTTGTACTATTCTTCCTCCAATTTTGCCCTCAGCTCTTGGCCTCTGTCCCTGACTCCTCTTCTCAGCACCGCTATTCGCGGTCCTTCCTCCGGCTGCAGTCCTTCTCCTCTTCACCCAGGACGCTGAATAAGCAACATCATCTATCATTCTGCGCGAAACGATATATTTGTTTTTGCCGGACCGCTTTAATTATTTACATCCAGCCCCTAGTAAGGGCCTCTGACCCTCCTCCCACTTTTTCCTCCTCCTCCTCCTCCTCCCATTTTGGAGACTTCGTCTTCTCTGTAGTAGTAAATGCAGAAGAATTCGCCGTGACAAAGCTCTCATCGTTTTACGGATCATTATCGACTCGAATTTATCAAATCTGTCAATATTTTGTGATTTGACAAACTTACGATCTGTTGAATTTACAGAATTCATAATGATACTTGTATGAATATGGTACATATTGCGTTCGGCTTGCTGTGAATAAATTATAGTTCGAGTGATCTAGCTACCGCTGTGGATTCTACTTCCGTTCGAATCACCTGTCTAACTGTGAATCTCTGCAGAAGGGGGAAGGTAACTTCTGGAGTATGCACGCAACTCGTGGAAGCAGCGAAGATTACCCGAAAAGAAGGATGATTATCGCGTTGGAATGTCTGTCCTGGAATCCGTGATGAAATTCGATCTCGCTATTGGAACCACCAGATAATGACTAGGAAGTCTGGGGGCGTGGTAATGAGGGCTGGTCCAGGGCTCTTGCCTCTCGCGCTGTGCCTTCGATCTTCGCGAAGGAAGGCCTCTTCTTCATAGCTAGGTAGTTCCTCGGTTCTTGACTTGGCCAACTTCTCACTTCGACTGGAATCCTCTTGCATTTCTTTTCGTCTCTTTCCTCATCTGCTTTCCTTTTCCTCTTTGTATGCGATTGGGGCCCGTGGCCAACACGGGCCGCGCAGGTTTCAAGCAAGTTTTCCACTTGTTTTAGCCGAATGATAAATTACAGTTGAGATATCGGCACCTCCCCCTGTCCATCCGTAGCTGAGCAAGGGTACGTGGCCACGATCAGTTTCCTCGTTCGAAAGTCACCCTTCGCGATGGTAGACCTGGACCCTATGCCTCTGTACACCTTTGCCTGGGCCCTCCTCTTCATCTTAAGACTCTTATTGCTCGTGGTCTGTGTTCTCGCTCGGCACTTTGTCTTATTTGGCAGTCTCGTTCCTTTCGGATTCATTCTGAACGAGACGTTGACCTCGAATTGAGTGAGAGCGAATAGGATTTGCAGCTCCTTATACCGTGTTTGAGATTGTTCTTTACCTCCCATCACCTAGACGAGACACTTTGGATCGTGGCATATTCAATGGAAAGCAAAGTTACGTGATTTGATATGAGGTTCTTCAAGAAAAGCTAAGTTTAGGGAAATACCTATCAATCGTTGAATAGCAAGGAATTATTGTAAAAGGTCAGTAATTGAAAAGACTGGATGGCATAGTCGAGGAGCCTCCGTGACTAAAGCAAAAAGCGTGATAATAGCAGTGTATACCGAGGCAGCTCGTTAGTAGAAACCAACATTAGAATATTTCACGAGCTCTATTTCGTTTTGGTGAAAACGATCCCTTGTTTGTTTTACGCGAGGTCGATTGTTCGGACGAGCAAACAGAGGTAAACGGAGGTTAAACAAGGCAGACGGAAGTGTATCTCGTGGCAACCCTCGTCTGGGACGTGTTCGCCACCCGAGAGCCTCGTTTACACGAGCCTCCACCACCAGTGCTCTGCCACCTTTGTCTTTCGAGCGTCTCCCTTTTTCTTGCTTGATCTCAGTGCCCTGTTCTCTTGGCCTCTCTCTCTCTCTCTCTCTCTCTCTCTCTCTCTCTCTCTTTCTCTCGTTCTCTCACACGCTGGCCCTTTTTTGCCAAGGCGACATTTGGGGGCGAACCGTTGCATTCTTCGAAGATAGGAGCATCGCGCGACCACAGCTCGAATTTGGAACAAGGCCGATCTAATGCGCGGACAATGTTAACTGATGAGCCAAGCTGGACCTGCTGTAAGAACAATGCGGCCACAGGAAAACAGAGGAGAAAAAACAATGGGTTCCCATTAGCATCTACCTGACTCTCCAGGGCTCTTCCTTCTTTCTTTTTTTCCTCCATCCACCTTTTCTTCCAGTCAGCTCCTTTCTCGCGCCCTTTTACCTCGCCCTTTTCTCCTGTCTCCCTGAAACTCTGCTGGTAACACGGACCTTGCCGGCAGCATATTTCGCGGTGTGTTTAGCCAGCGTAGTGCCATTGTCGAAAGCGTAAAATTTCCGCGGGAATTGAGGGGATTGTGGTACGTGCCCGTCTACAGTTTAATGAACGGTTCGTCGAGACAGTGTTTGCGGGCTTTTAACAGAGCTACCATTAATGTCGGTTAAACGGCGATTATCGAACCAAGGGGTGTTTTAGGATGGAATAGCGCGATTTCAGAAAATCCTAGTTCGGTCCTATTTCGGATGGTTGTGCGCTCCTTTCCGAACGTATCATTATTCGAGCTGCTCTCGAAATACCTAAAGGGCACTTGCTGGCGCCGGTGAAATATCGCTCGACCGCAGGTGGAATTTTTCGGAAAGGCATAGATCGCTTTCAGAAATTTTACCTAGGACCTTTTGAGAGGTCTCTCGCTGGACCCTTCTAACGGCAGTAGAGTCAACTTTCCAGCTAATTTCCCAACGAAGCGCCTTTACCTTGGTCTTATGAATTTACCGCTTTTTCACGGTAACCTCACACAGTACTCATGTTGTTGCGATATGTAGTAAGCGATATAGGAGGCCCAGTCATCGAGTGAACCCGCGACAGCTCACGGGCACGTCAAACGGAAAACAACTCGATAACGTCTGTCCAATCGGTAGCCAGTTGATAAAAATTCTGATAGACTTACGAGGTTCACCTTGCCATACGTCGCCGGCCAGCGATCGGGAGCACTGACAATCCTTTGAAACCTTCGAACAAGTTAGCGAATACCCCGTTATCCGGGTAATTACGGCCAACTGCCGAATTGATTAGAAGCCGCACATTGTACATGGTGAAATTCGAAGGACGAGAATTGCGTATCTCTTTAGAGTGATTTATAGCGTTCATTGAATCAACGATATCAATAAGACAGTAAACGGTAGATAAGTGTGCACGCGAAACAGTGAACAGGAAAGACTCGTAACAGGAAAACGATATCGTTTAAACGGACAAGGGGATATTCTCCTCGGACAGGTGACCCCGTGGAATTCGAGGATGCTTCGATCCCGTTGGGCTTAATTTCGTCCGTGGATCTCGTTTCCACGAGCTCGCCTCTTCCTTCTTCTCATGGATTTCTCACGGCCTCCGTGATCAGCTTGACCCGCCACGGCATGATAGGTTCGTCAGAATTCCCTCAATCGAGGGACTTCGAGACCTAGCGGTAATCCACTTTTGTAATTGTTTCGTTGATTGTACCGGAGAAACAATCAACGATTTCTACATCTTCTCTTGGAGCAGAAGGGCTCCTCCAGCTTTCGACGAAATTTCCCATGCGAATTGTTATTCCGACTCGAAGATCACGCTTCGCATTTTTTGGCTCTCGATTCAGAGAGAAAATGTCAGAAGATCGAAGAGCTTCGAATATATGTCTACGATCTCGTCGCAGAATCGTGTGGTTCCTTGAACCATTCGACACTTTAGACACCTTTTAATATGACAGACAATAGGATGAGATTCTTGGGGGTAGGTGCGAGTGGACGTGCGACGCGTTGCACCTGTGCGATCGTTTTTCTCGCCACAGGGTGTACCCATGGCGTCGGACTTTTTCACTTTCGAACGTCACGCCATGACGTTGCGCTACTCCTCAAAAAACCCTGGCACCTTGCTCATCCTCGTGCTCCTCCTCGACTCGCCCACATTTCATCCTTGGAAATTAGCATCCTCCAAAACGTCCAATCTCGAGAATTGTTTTTCATATTCGAATCCAATTCAGATTCATGAAATTTGGTAGAAATTGAAAGTTCCGTTCGAAGGATACTGTCGGAATTCTTGTATCCTCCATTACGATGGTGGCTGACCCAAGTAGTTTGCAGGGTTCAACGAGGAGCACGTCTCCCGTGGCCCCTCTGTGCCGGCAGCAAGTCACGTTTTTGTAGATATGCGGTCTTGCGAGGATAGGCGCTCGTCAAAATAGGTGCTGCTCGAGGAAAGGAAGAAGGTGGCACGTACCAGGACCTTTCCTCGAAGACAGACCAGTGGAACCAGCGCCCTCGTTATCGTCCTTTCTCCTCCTTCTCTCCCGATTGACACGTAGAGTCTTGTAAAACAACGGATCTCGCGTGTACACTACCTCGAAGATTTCTGATTTCTGCCTGCCGTTAGCCTGAGCGTCCCCCACGAAGGACACTAGGCCCAAGAGTGATCCTCCAGTGGTCCTGAGAGGGTGTAGGTCTTCGGTTTTAAGGCGAACAATGAGTAACTATCCTCGATTGCTCGAAGATAACACCAGTTGCACGTAGATCATGTACCAGGACCACGATCGTCAACCGATAGGGCCACTTGCGTTTTGTTCTTTCGGCGATGAGAGCAAGGATCAGATAATCCTGGAGGGGGCACGAGAAGAAAAAAGATCCTGTCATGTTCCGTACCGGTTCTTGGTACCGGAAGGCAACTGATGGCGTGACGATCTTTGGAACTATGCTACTTTTAGTTCTTTTACAATATCGGCTCTAACAATTTTCTGAGTCATTAATAATAATGCACTTAGGCCTCAAACTCACAAAAGTAGATGTCTATTTTTCCCCATTCTTCATTTTCGTCTGCTAGCTCTGTTCAAAAAGAGAATCTTAATAAAAATCAATATCGCAATATCGCGCAACGGAAATCGGCGAAATTTAGCAATAAGTTTTCCATTCAGGATGCCGTTGTTCGTAAAGACTCTGAACACGTTTTTGAGCGGAGTGTGAGATTCGAGCCGTCGAGGTATCGTCCCGAAGAAGCGGTTGAGTTTATCGTCCGATCTGGAAAATCGGGGAACCGAGCGGACGATACGCAATGCAGATTCTCTGTCGCTGAAATATTCGAACGATCGCACTACGCACCCGGCTGGCATGAATATGTCGGGTCGCGAGTTGCGTGGTTCTTGTCGCAGGAGGAAGTAGGGGAGATGGATTCCCGAGGCGTAGATCGGTTTTGCCGAGTGAGATGAGAAAGAGATGAGAAAGAAAGAGAGAAGAATATGTCGTTCGTCGAAAAGCTCGAGGATCGTGGAAGAGCGTATTGACAGTTGGGCAAGGAAGAGGGAAGGAGAAAGAGGAGGTGGAAAAAGACAGGGTGGATATATGGTACAGTGATCGCGCGAGATACATAAATGCATTAACAAAGCAGCAGCGCTACGACTTCTTTTCTCGGGGCCAGCCGGACTACTCCTTTTTCCCTCCAATCCGTCCTTTTAGCAGAACGTTATCGTGTCGCTGTCCGATTCGGTAGCCCCTTATCGCGTTATATATCCCGTGGCGCGATGGCTTGCGTTCGCTACATAGATAATGCCCAAATACATCCATTATTCAGGCATTTCTTGGCATATTACGCACCTACCGACGTGCGCGTTACCCTTATCTCCTTCGCGGTATCGCCGGTGATACCTTTACGTAAGGACGCGAGCATTCGTCTTGGCGGACCGAGTGTTCCGACACAATAAACGACGCGTTAGCTCAACGGGACTCTACCGATGATCCGCATTCGGATCCATCGTTTCCGATTACGTCAGGCTACGTCGTGGTAACGAAATATCGGTGTTCCTGGGATTTTTAATACATTTTTATATTCATTTTTTTATCTCTTAAATGAACTAGATTTTTTTGCACTTCTAAAACCGGAATTGTAAAATCTTCTAAGAACATTCGCGAAGATAAGCGAATGTACAAGCCACTGTTGGAAATATTGCGGATTTTGCAAATATGACTAACTGAATTGGATTCAGAAAAAGAGGACAATTTTTAGCTAGAGCAACAGAGTTGCGCCTCGTTCGTTTGTAAGAGGGAAAGTCGTGTCAGAGACGAATTCGTCGGTCATAGATCTCGGTGGATTCAGAGAAGCGCGGGTCTTAGCGTTTAAGCGGCAAGAGTTATGCACTCGAGTTTCGGCTTCCGTGGCCAGGTCGACAGAATCTTCGGCGCGATCTTCTTGGCTTTTTGTTTCACAGCCGCTTCACGTCCTTGGTCACGAGAGGATCCTCTCCATCCATCCGTTTGTCGATCTATCGATGCGTCCATCTAAAGTGCGTGCGTCCCTCTCTCTAGTTTGGAGATCTTCTGCCAGAAATCGCCAGGACTTGCTGAACCATCGCTCGCTTTTTCATCTATCGGCATCGCGAGAACCTGTATCGGTTCGGTTCATCTATCGCACGGTACGTTCGGAAGTAACGAGTGTTGCCGTTGTTCTGTCACTAGCTTGAACCAGTCCTCTTCGGTCGTAAAATCCGTAAAAAATTGCTATGGCTACTGCTTCCAGTGTTTGGACCGACGCGCTACTTTAGTAATGGATCTCGACTCTGGTACAAGTAAACTTTGAACATTAGCCTGTAGAAAGGGATTCCCTCTACAAATTCTGTTATCTGAATTAATGGAAGAATGAATTAATCTAAGATTCCCTAGGAATCTCTGTGATTTTAACTTACTAGTAAACAAAGTACATACAATAGAGTAAGAATCATTGTCAGATACAGCCACGCCACCACATCAAGAATTTTTACGTATGCTTTGATATCTGATGACTGGATATTGTATAGAAGAGATTTGCTCGGTGAGAAACTAGGGTGGGTCCCAAGGAGAGATCCGAGAAAGTGTGTCGAAACGATAAAGGAGCGCAGTATTACGGCATAAAAAGGCCGCGCGTCAAATTTCAAAATGTGAACGCATTCGTGGTTGAAAGGGGAAGGTGTGCGCTGGCAGCCGCGACGATTCCGAATTCAAAGCCGTGGGACTTCACCTGCAGAGATACGTGCTACTCCCGCTAGAAAAAAGATCCATCCACCAACCAGCCCTCTGGCATTGGCTCGCGCAACCGCCTTCCCCGACAGGGTCATAAATTGTTCGCTTTAGGTATTTAAGCGATAGATCATGTTTTAAACAAAAGTCGCTCTGATCCGCGTTTCGGAATGCAGCGTGGTAGGTGGTGAGTGGAAGGAGAACGGATGCGAGGGGTGTGTGAGTTTGGATATGCGTGTGCGTTCGATGCCCATGGTGGTTGGATGCACGAGGTGTGGAGAAGAGCATGAGAAAGAGAGAGAGGGAAATTAAAATAGCACTCGTATGGAAGAAGAAAGATGAAAACATGGGTCGATGGTGGGGAACGCCCTCACTTTTACACCAGCCACGGGATATAGTGGACCAACCCCATAAATCCTTCATCCAGCTCGACTGCCATCCACGCGGCTGTTTTCTAATATTTTGATTTATGCCGCTTTCACTGGGCTAATTTGGCGGCCTTTATCCTTTATTTGCGCGTTTAGGGGTGAAATTTGTCCCTCTGACTGGGCTTCTCCACGAGATCCACCGGCATCGCTAGAGCTCGACGGGTTTCTAGAGCAATTCACAATGCCAACCGAGGATCGCTTTCCGCCGGCCATTGTCGATCTCCCTAGACTCTCTGTGGTTCTTCTTTGTCCGGCGAAGACGAGGTTACCCTCTTACCCCCGTTCTCCTCGAGAAACCTCGGACCCAGAAACAGCTTCGCCTCTTGCGAAACCTTCTCAATACTCGAACGAAAATATTTTCGAAACCTGCGGCTCGAAAGGGAACTCAGGGATGCAACCGATCGCGGTTTGTCCCCCTGGCTGCGCCTTTCTCGAGTCTCTCGATTCTGAATACCAACGGGCTAACCAGCGATTATGAGGATGATTGCGTATACAGAATCTGAAATCGAGTCGCAGTCCCACACCTGAATATCTTCCAATTCAATAGAATTAGCCAGGCACCTGCACGACAAAGTTCTAAAAGTATCTAACCCCCCACAAGTAAGGACCCCGAGAGACTACCGCCACTTGCTTCGATTCTACGAATGCTCGAGAATATTTAAAGTGCAAATCGTATGAATTTTTGGAAAAAGGTCGATGGATGCACCGCTGTAAATATTCCGCGAAACGGAGGCTCATCGTATGCAAGAGAAAAAAAAACAGATCGTTAGGATAGCGTGCGCCAAGGGAGGGCGAATTCGTTCGCATGGAACGGTAGAGCGTAAATTATGGGCGCGTATCGTCGCGAGCCTTCGATTGTCAGACGTTGTGTCGCACGCGCACGCATTACGCTGGCGGAAAAAAAAAAACTGTCGGCGGCAAGGGGTGGAGCCTCGAAGGGGTGGCAATAGTACTAGTGACTCTCTGTAGAGATTCTCCTACGCGCTAAACTTCCTGGGGTTCCAGGCGAGCGCGCTATTGTGTCGAAACGATTCTAATGACTCCTCCTGATCCGGCCTGTCTCCTTTTTAGGGGTTGTTTTCGTCGCTCGAGCGCTCCAACCTCGAGAAGTATCCTCGGTGGTCGAGGTCGATCCTAATGTGTTGCCAGCGGATAGATTCCTCAGAGTATCGGAGGGATAAACAGAAATATTTCGATAGTTTCGGATCTTCGAGAATCGTTGGAAGCGTGTGGACGTGCCACGGTACCCACCCTTCGAGAAGCTTACGGACCGTTTCTTCTGACGGCTAGGGTGGCGATCTCCAGGGGATGACTCGATACTACCGAATCGCCGCCGGACGAGTAATGGTTCGGTAATATGACGAGGGAGATACACGTGGCAACCGGAAACGATTCAATTCGGAGAGACGGACGCATCCTCCCAGTATTCTACCCCAACCCTTAATTTATCGCTCGCTAAGTGACACAGCTTATTGCAGCAAACGGGCTGACTATCCCCGGGCATCAGTCGTTCGATGCTTTGTAATGTTGATCTTCCGATCCAGTCGTGTTCATTGATGTTCAAAATCTCTCTTTCTCTCTCTCACTCTCTGAGTGACTCGGAGCTTAGGATAAACTCTAGGAGAATGTACCACAGACATGTCACGTACAGGATTCGATTTTATTTCGCCAGATTCTCTATTGTGAGGATCGTCTTCCGTTTAAGGAGATTCAAAGTAGAGGACATCTGCTTCTCAATCCTTTTCGTTCATGGGGTTAGATTTTTGTCGTATCGCCTTGGGTGAATACCTTTAGATCCAGCTCTGTATCGTGGTGAGATGAGAGATACTCAATTTCAGCTAAAACTATTTGTAATCAATTGAAATATAAATTGTTCTTTTAATAATCAGTATCACGGTCAGGTAAAGATGGGAAGAAAATAGGGTTTCTTCTGTCATAAGAGTCGATTAATATTTGGTCGAGAAAGAACATTGGATTCAGAACCATAGAGAAAGGACTCCGCGAGGATTCCTTTGTGGCGGATGATTTTTTATTCGTTAAACGACGTCCATAGCTCGTCCGATCACGACGTCCGAGGAGGAACTGCTCGACGATTCGAATCCGTGGGCATTTTGGGGCCCGTCACGATGAATAGGCCCTCGTTTATCAGCCGGTCATGCCTACACGCCCATCCGCAGTAAATTATTTAATTAGTACGGTATTTAATCAACGCGTTCCGTGGCAGCTCGTGGATATCGAACAGGCTACTCAAACAGTTCCAAATCCTTCGGTAAAAAAGAAGATGATTAACTATACTCAAATGGGCAAAAATTATCGAGTTTGAAAACAACCCTTTAGAAAAACCGACAGAGCAATTTTTCTTTTATTTCATCCTCAATGTGAGTTTAAACAGTTAATAATTTGTCTACCTACAATGGGATTATGAATACTCTGAATTCCTTTGCTTATCTATGATCGTACCATTAAACGGGTAAAAATGTCAGTAAGAAATGAAATTCAATTATCATAGACTAGTGATAAACGCTACTGTCAGATCTCATACAATTCTCTAGAATTCCATTAGGAATGAGACAGCTGCGTGTGCAGGCACATTAGGATCAAAAGAGTACTTGATCTTAATTAATAAGAAAACGGGGTCAGACGAGAGATGAAAGGGCGGCAGGTAGTCGAGAAGGTTTGCGGGCGCCAGGGCGGGTGATGAGGTCGACGAGAATGAGTCCCAGATATCGGTAGAGTTCGGTATGGTATGGTGGTACGAGAGAAATATCGGGATAATGCATCGGGGTCCAGACAGGGCTTGTTTATAATGGGTCGAACAAGGGTGCTAGAAGCCAGTGGGGGCTCTGGCCCCCCTAAGGCGCGGGTCTTACTGGGCCCCATAGGGACCGACGGTGTTAACCGGCGGGCAGTCTCGCAGCGCTCGGTGTTTGCTCATGAGCCGCGCATGGTATTTAGGGATAACAAGAGGGCCACTTCATCATCCGCAGGAACGTCGACTCTGCCACCACCTTCTCTTTCTTTCATTCGACTTTCCTTTACCTCTCTTCCTCTCTTCAAACGTCCTCGCCTCGATCATTTTCGTCTCTCTGCTTGTCTCTCCCCCTTCCGCGATACCCTTCTCCATCGTTTGCTTGCGGCTCGACCTCGCTCACTGTCTTTTGTCTTTCGCGCCATTCCAACTCCTCGGTATTTTGTGAGACACTGCACTTTGGATTCGTAGGATTAATTTGACACTTCGGTATGAAGTTTCCAGTTTGACTTATGAACCGATTTGAAATTAGGTAAAGGGGTAGAGAATTATAAAATATAGAGTATTTGTCTTTTTGGAGAGAGCATTCAAGTGTGCTATTTAAAAATTCATCAGCAAAGGCGATTGAATGTTTCTGATACAAGTGGAGTAAGAGTACAGTCCAAGGGAGATATACCTTCATTTATTTTATTTTAACCCGAAATTCACCTTTCGAACATTGTTTCAGTCTCACGACCCAAAATTTGGGTCTCACCCTTGTTTGACACAATCACACACGCGTGATAGGTTGAGAAAATTACTCTGGGTGGCAATATCTTCAGGTTCTCGAGATAACGAGATACAGATCTAAACACAAGTCGCACTGTGAGAGTTCGCCCCCGTATTGGAATCGACGAAAAGGGTGATACCGATCGCAAGATCGAAGGGAATCCGGTAGCGGTATCCGGCGTTAGCCGGCGGGGTCGACTCCAGTGGCGTGCGATCCAGTTCGCTCCGAAAAGTCAGCGCGACGCGACGGGTATACGGATCCCTTTTATGGTAATGGCGTGTTTATGCGTTGACAGTCGCCGGCGCTTCCGAACCCGGGGAAAGTATGCAAATCCCTGGTGGTCAAAGATTGAATTTCATTTGGTGTCTAGGAAGGGGCGACCTCGATGTCGGACACAGACGCTCGCGGCGCGTCCACTGTCAGGGAAGATAACCTTTCGGCACTCGCCGAACGATGCCGACCTTTCGACGAGAGCCTTCCTGCTTCCATATGCATCGACCTTTTGATTTCGAGCCCTCGAAATCTGCTTGGAAAGCTGTCTTCTCTACGCCTCGACCGTGTGCCGCCTTTTCCACCTTTTCCACCTTTCCTTCTGCATCTCGACTTCTCCGCCGGGAATATTCCACCGTAGCTGGATCGCTCGCCACTTCTGGCACCTCGCAATTTAATAGCATATTAAGTCAGCATGCTAAAGTAGCTGCTGAGTGCCGAACCACCAGCTACCAGCTACTCCCTTTTCGAGATCGGTATCAGGCGGTATCATCCTTGTCGTTTCGTAGACTAGCGGGTTTCTTGAGCAGGAAACACCTTTTATCGCGACCCGCGTATCTTCCGCGTATGCAGGAATATTCAGATTCAAATGTGTTTATTGATGAGCAGGAGGGTTTTTTATCGCTCGGTTCAAGATATTCGGACAAATTCGTTCGATGGGTCGTGACACCGATAAATCGGCTAGGGATTTCTATGTTCGACGAAGGGTATGGGTGTGCTTTACTTTCAAAGAACTTTGGACACCGGACGCAATAATTCGTTCGTGCCCCATGACCCTTTAAACTCACTTACTTCCTCTCGCATTGCTACTAATCTCGGCATAGACACAATCGTGAGGTAAAATTTCTATGCCCAGCTATTCGAAAAACCAGTCTTTTTTATAATAAATGGCTTGTTTAGACGGGTAATCACGTGGCAGTAAAGTTGGAGTAAAAGTTTCGATGTGTGGTATCAGTGCAATTATGCCCGTATCGGTACAAGTCTACGGCAGTGCTCTCAAACTGATACTAATGTAGGTTACAACATTCGCGATAATACCTCGTTCAACTCTTTTCCTAATAACGATTATTAGTTCCTTCGGTACATCTACTTTCTGAAAATAATACTAGCCACTTCATTTCAATTTTAGATCATTTTCAGCGTTTACGTTTTAACAAATTGTTTTGCCTAACAGTTTAATTACAAGTATTTTGATCGCTGTATCGTAAAGTATGTTTACTTAACACGATAATACAAGTACACCGAATATTTCTCTAGTCATATGGAAATTGTTTTATGTTTAGCATGAGTAAAAGATGTAGGATTTTAATGAAATACATCAGGAGATCATTATGAGATCGACGTGACTTTTGATCACGATAGTCATATGTATCGAGTTTTCACCTTTATACTCGTATCGTAAAGCACACTTCGCTCACCTATCCGGAAAACGGTCTAGATTCCCAAAGACGAAAAAAAATCACGCAAACGACGGATACATTTTTTGAGACCGATTGGAATCGGTTTAGGTGGTTCATGAATTTCAAGGGGTCGATTCTAGGAGCATAATTTTTCCATTTAGCTGGTAGCAGGCGAGGACCACCAAGCCGAAATCGACGAGATCCACGATCTATGGCGGTGCGATCGGTCGGATATAGGTAAGGAAATGCGCGCTAATGCGAACTAATGCCATCGGTTGCAAACTAATGACTCGAGCCGCGTTCCCACCAGTCGTTCCTACCAGCGCATCGGTACACATCCCTTTCGGAAGAATCGGTTCGAGGGTTGAAACCGTTTGGTGTTACGCATTCTTTCTCAAGATCGTGCCGACGATCTGTCACCCTGGCTTCTTACAAACCGAGATATCGGCGATATCGTTCGCTGTCCTTCGAAAGAGCATCTCCGAAATCGCTTCACGACTGGTTAACATCGGTAAGCGGATGCTTCGAGCTCGTTTTCTTGTCGGAGATCGTTCAAGTATCTTCTAATCTGTCGAGATGCGTCGCTCAACAAGCTGTACCTTTCGTCCACACGATTTTGTACGCTAAGGTACTTTGTCTTGCTTGAACAGGTCCTTCAGTCAGATATCGGTGGAACTTTGTCCCATTTAATTTGCGTGCTGTAATCTCACTCTTCTTTCCTTCGTTACTCATAAAACGTAACAGACAACACTTTGAATTCTAGTCATTTGATTTGATTCCAATACATTAGAATTTTAATGTATAAATTTTACCAACTGCAAACTTTAAAATAACGTAGACAAATACAGGTAGAAAAAATTCAATTTCGAGTAATATCATTTCTTATTTGCAAGAATATATTTCATTAGAAATATTTGTGAATATCGAAAAATGCAAAAGAGAGATACTCGTTTGAAGATTCCGATAATCTTCGCGTAGACTGTTTCTTAAATGGTTTACCCCAGTGTTCAGGTAGACGGAAAGCAATTTAAGTATCGTCGTCAGAAAATCGCGAAGAGACACCGATGATGGAAAGAGAGACTGGAGATATTCCGCGAGCAATTTCTCAGGGTTTTTATTAATACCAGAGGCTAAGAGCGACGTGACGGCGGTGGTCGACGCCCCGGCAAATTAGGGGTGAAGCCTCGTTCACTCGTGAATCTCTCGGTGGACCCTTCTTGAAAGGAGATGACTATCGTTTTGTCCTCGCAAGGACTACCGTTGCTACCGGCGGATCCTGCCGACGAAAACTCATGAATCCGACGCTAATTTATCGTCGAGGACTGTGCTCTTCCCTTCGTACCCTGCATCCGGGATGATGCCTCCTCTCACCTCCTTCGGAGGAGCTTCGAATTCTCGCCGAGTTTCGGAGATTAATTGCGCCAGTCGACTCTCAAGAGTGATCTCCCTTACGAAATCACCTCTCCTGTCTTCTTCTTCTTCTTCTTCTTCTTCTTCTTCCTCTCGTACACTTCTTCCTATGAAGTACAATAGGCATGTTTGCTTCCTCTCTTCTTCCCTCTAGACCTCGATCGATTTTTATCTTTCTTCGCCAACTCGATACAACACGCTTTTCGGGGAAGTTTTTGTCCTTCTTGCTATCGGCAGTGTGAATCGACTTAGAATGATGTAGGGACTACCCTAAAAAATATTGCCAACCGAGAGTCTTCATCTTCTTCATCTCAAGACACTTCCTTCTCTAAGGTGTAAGTCTCTACGAGTAGATTTGTATTTTTTTTATCTTCAGATTGTCTTTGAAGTATTTTAATAGGATTTCGACAGTAGTTAACTCGAGACAACAGGAGTATAGAAATTTGTTCTCATTTTTCTCCACTATCTCGGAGGACTTTATAGGACACGCGGTGATGTTAAAAATCCACTTAAGAATCTCGGTTGGCATTGTCCGGGGTGCAAGGATACTCTTATCGCCATAAAAACAAGCAATAAACCCGGGAGCAAGGGCAATAAGACGGACAAGTATTTATAGCAGAGGTGGTAGTAGAAGAGTAGCATAAGAAGAGTAAGAGTACCGCGCGAGGAGAGGGAGAAGGAGGAGGAGGAGGAGAAGAAGAAGGAGACGAATAAGAAGAAGCGGTAGGGTCCATGACGCGCTCGTGATTCCCTTTAGGCTCGAACTACGGTGCATCCGCGATCCGGCCCAGCATCACGTAGACACTCATCCAGACACACATCCAAACACCCAGACACGTCGAACCGAACACATACACACTGAGGATAATAACCAATTATTTTGGAGTATATAATTAGAAAATTACGGAGTCAGCTCCGACACAACGCAGGGACCCGTTTGGTATCTCTCTCCTCCCTTCCCTCTTTTTCTCTCTTTCATCTTTGGCGCACCCTCTACTCTCTTCGTTCTTCCTCGAGCTCTTCTCCAATTGCATCGTATCGTCTGGTATCGCTCGGTATCGTATCGCATCGCGCGACACAGCGTCCTCCCGAGGATTCTTCTCTCTTCGCTACTTTTCTCTTCTCACTTACTTCGCGGCGGCAGAATTGAGATACAGATACCAGGACGCAAAGTATAGACCGCGCAAGCTGCAGTCGCATATGTGGACGATCTTTCGGTCTCTTTTACCCTCCTTTCTTCCCTCTTTTCTATCTCTTCGTTGCCATGTGCTCTTCTTCTTCCTCTTCCTGTTCCTCTTCCTCCCCTCCTTCTTCTTCTTCTTCTTCTTCATTTTCATCATCTACTTCATTTTCTTCTTCTTCTTCTTCTTCTTCTTCTTCTTCTTCTTCTTCTTCTTCTTCTTTTGCTGGTATGTACTACCTCGCGCTTGCTCCTCTTCTTTTCTACCTCGGCGCCCTTCGTCGTCGTTTTCGTGCTGTTGAGCGCGTGTAGGTGAGGGTGTAGAGGTGGGCCGACCTTATGGCCCTGGGCTACCGGGCTTCGTACCTAAGCTGCTGCTCCTATACGGGGTGTCTCGCGTCGAAATTTATGAAACCGATTGCCAACCGCTGACTCGCCACAATATCGCCTACGTCGATGAGCTTCTTCGCGGCATTAACGACGATAATATTGCAATTGTACGGGGCTTATTTCTCATTACCCAAGGCAAGTCTCGTCGACTCATCCGCACCCTTTACCTCTCGTCTTGCTGAAGGTTCGAGTGCACGGAAATAAAGCTCCTCAGCTGCTGAGAATGCACGTTTAGAAGAAGCACGTGTAATTAGCGGTCGTTAAAGCGCGATAGTAATTTAATTATCGTGCTGAGGGCCGTCTTAACGACTGCAAGACCATTACCCTGGAAGCAAGGTGTCTCGCGGCATGCTCGTCGAGTATAAAACCATGGTATCTCGCGATAACCATTAATGAACTGAGACTTTGGTGGTCTGGCGAATATCGAGTCCGAGTTTTACGAATCTTCACACTGACAATACATCGACAAATGTTGGTACTAAAGTTCAAAGTCGAACTGGCGCGCCGGGTATAGGGAAGATGCCGGAGCTACTCGGCATGCAGGTTGCGACGTTCTAAATTATTAATTCTAAATTCTTTCGCCGCCATAACTCTCGCCAGGTGATTCGTCTCGAATTAGTTCCTATTAGGCGGTAGCTCGAGAGCCAGGTTAATTTGCAGTGGAGGACCGCACGCCCCATGCACTTGCAATTTAAGAGTCCTCCTGTTTTCGTCGTCATCGATTGGTCTCGATCATCCGGGAGCGGATCGTGAGCTCGTTCGTAGAACGGATTATTAGGAGCGTTTCATAACGAAGAATCATCGCACAATTACGATTAGAGAAGAAGCAGCTCGTTATCGAGGGGTAATCGACCGAGACTGCTACGATTACCGCGCTTACTCGGTTCCTCTTTTCGGTTTCCCAAATGCAGGAGAGCCAATACTCCCTACTGTGCACTGTTGGTTCGAAGACTGGCGGAAATTCGAATTTCTTCGATCTTTACCTTTTGCCTGACCCCTACCAGAAACTTGGCTTTACCCCACGAAAATGCTCCGCTTGCCAGTTGTATTTACGTAATGCACCTGCACTCGTCGATTTTAGATCATTTTCGCTGTATCAAGATTTCTGATCCTATTTTTGTAGACTGTGGCAGTGTCGTGTGATTAAATATTTCTACTGTGAATTTAAATCGCCGAGGAGTCATTATGCCACAATTGTTCGTGCAGGATTTTTACACGAATTTCGGTGGAAATCCATTGCGATGAAGTCTTTATCGAGGTGTACGAAAGGGCAGTGACTTGGGGTATACCTCGAAAGATTAAAATGTGCTTAAGGCTGAGGTTACGCTCGATTGTAGGAGATAGGCGATACGGCCGAGAGCAAAGGAAATCGGCGGATCGATCGAGGATAGATTACACACCCGGTACAGAAGCTCCACCACCCACTCGCGCGGCGGGACCAGCCCTGCCGGATCGTGATACCCCGCGGACTAATGCCGATAATTGCATTTTGCAGTTCGTGAATTCCTTCTTTTCTTCTTACTTTCTTCCTTTTCTCCTTTCTGACCGTCCTGGCCTTCTCTTCGCCTTTTTCTTGCCTCTGACGCCTTTTCTCTTGTCTGCAGTCGATGCCTCCTTACCTTGTCACTTTTCTTTTTTTTTTCTTCAACGCGACCATCCTTCCAATGTTCTCGCTGAATTTTCGTAAATTTGTTATTATTGTCCTTTATCTATTTCGTGAATTATTCATACTGTTATCTAGTTGTTTCCAGCTTCTATTTAGGAGTTTGATAAAAAAAGTTGATTCATTACATCAGCAGAGTTGAATTCGATCGTGATTTTCTTCAGTGGAATTTCATTTCAGAGTTTCGATCCTATTCGATGAATCGTTTCCCAAATACTTGGTCGATCCTTGCAAGGATCGAAGCAATCCCAAGGATCGTGGAGACCACCATGAAACAGAGTTGCTTGTTTCTCAACGATTCCGAAGGACTTCCCACGTAGAATCGGCTTGGATCACCGCCGAAACTTTCATTTCTCGCAACTCGCTCAACGATTCCTTTATTTCTCCTCTCCTTTGAGAGAATCGATCTCTTTTTCGTTGTATGTACAGTACACTCTTCTTTACGCATTCGGCAAGCTCAGCGATAAACTTAATTTTGTATTTGTTTTCGGACGATTATTCGTTATAAGAAGGTCCTGTTTCTAATATCGTTTGTTTGTATCTCTAATGCATGAGTTAGAGTTCATTATTAAATATTAGAGACGATATTGATATTGATTATGTAGAGAGTGAGGGTTATGTAGAGTTCTAAAGATTCGACTGACCACGAGTTTACCCAGCGGTAAGATTGCTTCGTGGAACGGGTTACGATGGATTCTCAAAGACTTTCCAGTCATACTAAGCGTCACGTCGCGTAACGCGGTGCACGCGAGAGCGTCTCGGTTCGATCGTCTCGCGGAAGTCGCGGTGAGTCCTTGCTTCGAGCGACATTATTGACGACTAATGTACGTGGGCACGCGTTCTAATCTATGACTGGCTTTTATACTTCTGTGCTTGTAGCCAACTTGTACTCGTGGACACGCCGTCATAAATACGTGGCGAACATCGAGGGCACAAGTGGCCGTGGTTCTCTCAGCTCGTCGGGTCCTCTTCTTTCCTTTTCGCGTGGTTCAACCTCTCGTCGTCGCTCCTCCTTGGTCCCCCTTGGAGACCATGCTCGTGGGCTCACACCGATGGCACCGCACACGCTTCACCGCGACGCGTTTACAACGCTTGCTCTTCTGACTGGAACGTTCTGCACGAGCGTGCACCAGGACTCTCGATCTAAAATGCATCCTGCCCGGGCAAGCGGACCCATCGGTGCCTGCCAGCCTTCCTGCACGTGAACCATCGTCACCGATCCTACTCTTCTTTATACTCGCCCACGAACGAGTCCTTTTTTCTCCGTCAATCCCTCTTTCCCTTTATCGCGAGACGCGGACTTCATGATGATACAGTTTCGTTCTTGAAGCACCCTCAATCTTGTTTGATACAATAACCACAGGAATTTAAGACAGATAAGGTGGGAATTCCAGGTGTGACGGAATTCGTTAAATAAAAATCTAAATGAATAAGTGCAATTTTTTGGAATTGAAATATGCTATATCTTAGAAAGCTAAGAAAACTCTATTACGACGAAACACTGCAAAATGTAGTATCAATATCGATCGATATTATCAAGTTCTCAACTGATCCAATCCACATGCCACAGGGACATTCTCAGTCGAGGTACAACATTTCTAACTGCAGTGCTCAACGTTTAATAGTTCCTTGCGATCGAGCAATTTATCATCATGCCGCCAGGATTAATTACCACGGCCATCAGAACATTCGCCAGCGTTGTGGTAGAGCAAAGGGAGGTGCGTGCGTGCACTCCCTCGGGGGTTTCCTAGACCGCCAGAAGCGAAACGGCAGCAGGGTCATGGACAGTGGACGTTCTCCTTGGTCGCGATCCGTATCAGTCGCGCACTACGCGACTGATAATAACTACCTCTGGCTTAGGAGAGGATCGAGCAGTCGATTAATTAGCGCGATCGCCGCGCAAGAGACTCTGCTACGGACGCTCTCGCTATGGAGATACGAGGGACGACAGGTATAATCGCGAGCATGGCTAAGGGAAAGGAGCTGGAGTTGAAGTTAGAGCTAATACACCAGTGGAGCAAGAAGCTCGAAGGAATCGTTTGACCACCCAGTTTCTTAGATACAACTTCAATCATCGTTCACTGCTTATCGATATGTCTCTCACATTGTTTCCCATACATTTATTAATATTCCGGATAAGTAAAAAAACTATTGTGTATTTTCGATTTCCATAACAATTTCTAAGAGTCTCACATTTTGCTTTCGCAAGAGCGTAGGAAACCTGGTCTTACATCCATCGAAATCTGTTACCCCTGAAGAATAAATCTATTGGCAGCTGCGTTTTCCGCAAATGTATATGGATTGCGGTTTCCATTTGCGTCAGTGATCCGCAGCGGCACTCCAACGTGAGTAGTTCCCGGTGGATGGTACTGGATGGACGTCGGAGGTCGGATGGCCGAGGGGCAGAAGCTTTCGTTAAGATCGGTCGAAGGGGGATGCGAGAGGGATGCGAGGACGTAGGTAGGAGGCAGGAGGCAGACTATCCTCCTCGGTGTACGTGCGTGACGTCAATATGTCGAGAGTAATAAGATGGCCGGCGATAAAGTGGTGGGTGTAGATACAAGATAACAATCAGCTGCAGTAGCTCCTGGCAATCTCGTGATTACAGGCTTAGCCTCCAATCGCTCCCTCCTCGTCTACCGTTTGCGCTTACCGCTCGAACCTCTTTATCCTCCCTTCGGCTCTCTTCCACCATTTTTCCCTTTTTCTCTTTTTCTGATTTCTTCCTCTCTCTCTCTCTCTCCCCCCCTTTCTTTCGAGTCTCCTTTTCGCCCGTCTTCCGCTCTATACGCTTCGCTATATGCCTCTCTCTTCGAACCTCTCGCGATATATTTCATAAATCGTATATAGATCGTCTACTCACGACTAACCACTACCGATACACCCTTCTTCGTATTTGCTTACCCTGTGCTTCTTCCGAATCACCCTCTTCTTCCACTTCTTCTCCTTCGTTGTAACTTTGGACTTTGAAACTGTTTCAGTCGTGGACGAGGTTTTTTTAGTGAATTTGGCGAGGTTCTCAGAAATTCTGCGTAGATCGAAGATGCAAGAAGATGGGAGAGGTAGAGGGTAGCGGTAGGCTGGCACAAAGATCGGAGGCCCTTTCCTCCCGAGGCTCTCGGCCACGGGTACCTCTTAATAATAATTTTGATCGGCAAATTGGCGTGGTGCATACTCTCGAGCCTTCTCTCGATCGTAATCTCGCGAAAGTTTCGGGCCTTCCTGCGGTTCCGTTTTGCTGGGGCCTCTCTTGGCGAAGTTGGGGCACCGAGGGATACCAGGGGTAACGGGGGCCCTTTCGAGGGAGCTAAGAACGATCGTGGAAGAAGCAGCCCGCGGCTGAATCTTTCTTCTCGCTTTTTCTTTTCGTTCTTCTCTCATTTTCTGGGCGCACGACCCTTTCAGAGCCTTGATTGCGGGTTCGCTTCATGGCAACAATGACACTCAATTCCAGACGATTCGCTTTTCATCAGAAGAATGGGTTCTTAGGCTTCGTTCGTTCGACATCTGGGCTTTGCGGTAATAAAACATCTCCAGTCGTATTTATGTAATTTTCGTGATGAAACTGTAGGTTTTGGGTGAGAAAATTGTCCTGTATCGATACATTGAGACGGATGCAAAGGGACGAATGTTTCACGCGAAACATTGATTAGCCAAAATTGAAGTTGCAAAAAGCCTCATTTGCATTAATCAATTCTTTTCCTTTGAACTAACAGTTTGGATTTGATTTTGGAACAATTTCCAATGAATTCGTACGATCGACCGATGCTTCAATCGAATAAGAACTTTGTCACGATAGTAGTTAACATCGCGAACGAGACTGTACTTCCGTGCATCTATCACCCTCGACAAAGTTTCACGCGGTTGACGCGGCTTTGAAACGATAGTCCCGGAAACACTTTGCACTTTGGACACCTTCGTAATCGTAGCGACCTGCTGCTCGATTTCAAACGCAAATTCTCCTTGCCCTCGCACTCCGTCGAGGTTTCTCAGGACGAATCCCGTGCGAGTTTCATTCGCTTTTGCGGCAGATCGCGGTTGGCAAAGTTAGCTCGAGAGGACGATTCGATCCAGTACTTGCTATAATCGAATTTTGGACACTTAATCTATTCCTCCCAAAGCTTATGACACTTTAGCTGGCGATTTCGACCCCGAGAGGGCCAACTAGTATCGCGCTTACGTTGGTACAGTTACCAGTTCCTAGGACTTGCCACTTTCCTAATTTCATTCGAGTTTCCGGCTCCTCGAGTCCCCGACATTCGTTATTGTTTCCTGCGAAGTTGCAAATTATTCCTTCCAGAGGATGAAATACCGTGAAGATTCTGTCAACTTGCAAATAGTGGCGTTTCGAAAAATATTCTATATTAACAAATGTCTCTTCGGGTATTACTTGCTATCGATTATGGTCAGTTCCTTGGTCTTGCCTCAGTCACGAAATTCTTTTTTCCGAAATTATAGTTTCCTAGAATTTTGAACGTTCAGAAGCCAAAGAAACTACTAACTCTACGTAACCAGTGCAATTTACCGATTTGAAACTACAAATTTTTAAATTCCCTCTGTTCTTTTTTCCGCTACCTTTCGCCTTGAACTTGTAAAGGCGCCGAAGCAAAACATGTGTACACCGAAAAGTTGTTTCGGGAAGCACGTAAGAAAGTACGTCAGACGAAGCGTGATCCGTCGAATTCCCAGGGCACGAGTCGCTTGATTTTCAACTGTGTCGGGTGTGTATCCTTCTTTCACTCGGACTCGACGTGGGATACATATACGAAAATATGAGATTCATACGGCACCGTCATCGCGCCACTCGAAAACGAATGGTGGTGGGTTCTGTAGCTTCTGCTCCCGGGCCCTCGCAACTCGCGGCTCGCGGCTCTTCAAAATTCAGGTCACGAACCGCTGCCAGTAAATAAAACCATTGTCTTAACCCCCTCCTCCCCCGTTGACATAATTCTTTGCGCTCTTTGCATCCTTCCACGCATGGGCTATTGATTTTCGTTGCGGCTTACTTAGCACTCTTTCGATAAATAATACTTTTCTTTTGGAATCCTCTATATTTAGAATTATTTACTTACAAATTATTTCCAGCCTTGCGTTAAGATGTAAAATTGCAACAATATTTCAGGGAAAATCAGTAGTCACTTTAAACGATCTGGCCCTCGAATCATTATTCTTTCTACATTTTTAATCTGGTTCCATCTCAAATAGAAGATTCGATAATTCTAGTTTTCCTGAATCGGCTTCGATTCTGGCGATGCAAAGCATCGTGCCAACTACGATGACAACAAGAACGACTAGTTCTAATGAATCAGTGAAAGTGACTCTAGGCGCGTAACGCGCTTCTTATAAATTATTAATTACTTTGGCCATGCGGTCTCTTGCGAACGAAACTGGTCACTCATCGCGGTGACCCCGCGTCAAACAATGCCTTGCTGCTCAATTATTCCCAGTCTGTACTCCCGATCCCTTGCTTATGCCGTTACTCTTGTCGTCAGGTGCTTGGCAAATTATTTCCGCGATTTTTTCAAACTGAGAAGATGCAATTAGCAGTACCGTAATCTTACGATTAAGCACAAAAACAGAAAATAATTCAAAAGTCCTACTAAATATTACACATTCTATTGATAGTGTAAGTTTGAATGTGAGAAGGGTGGTTCACCAGATTCTCAAGGGATGGCAGCACGTTTATCAGTAACTCTATAGGCAACTACTTCACCGCAGAGGGTGAATTCAACGTCCAAGGGTTGAAGCGGGAGTTTCGAACGGTTCTACCCTTAGGTTTAAGGTAAAGCCACGCGGTGCTGCGACCTGGTATCTATTCTCCACACTAAACCTTTTTCTCTCTTTCTAGCAATCGTTCTTTCCTCGTCGAGTCGCACTTGTCCCCCTCTTTCTCCCACCACGATCCACTTTATCCCTTCCACTCGCGAACCGTCCCCACTCTCTCTCTCTCTCTCTCTTTCTCTCTCTCTTCGCCCCTGAAACGCATCTCTACCCCTCCACGCTCGAACTCTTGCTCTTTCTCGGCATCTCGATAGTCAGCGTATTCGGAGTTGTTCGTTCTTCGTCAGCGTACTGGTCCACGGAAAGCACGGATCGTTCGGATCGCCGCACCCCCACCATCCGATCACTCCAACCCTCCGTCACAATAGGGAAAAGCTGTATATATAGAGTGCAGTGGCAGGCAGGCGTGCGCGAGCGCGTTCACCATAAAATCCCTCATAGCGTATTTCGTATTAAAATATTAAAATATTCATTCGAGGCATAAAGGCGGTCAAATTACGTCGGTTAACGTTCTCCATTCACGTACGCGCGGAGGGGTTCCTCGAGTCCTTCTCTCTTTTTTTACGGCAACCACGACCTACGACACGTTCTAAATACCCGGTTTACAAACTTTGACTAGTAGCTCGCACGCGCACCCGCAGCCGCGTTCTATGTCAAGAGGTGCAACGAAGGAAGGAAGAAAGGCCCACTTTCGCAGCTATTTTTATTCAGTTATGCGTTAACAAGGAACCGTGTAATTGTACTTTTAGATGTCTCCGGAAAGTCGTCGATTTAATTTCGCTTTCCTCCATCCTGCCCATTACGTTCTATTTCTGCGGGACATGGCAGGATTGTTTGGGTTTCGGATGAACCAGGACCTGTCGCAAGACGTTCGACGCGTCCTTGCCTTCTCGTTCCTGTCGCTTTCGACAGACGGCTAACGAGGCGACGATTGTGTTTCGAGGCGTTCAGCGGACTCGACAATTGCCGGTGGGCTGGCCGCATGCGTGCATCGCTTTATTGCCCATCAGTCTCTCCTTCTCTCTCTCTCTCTCTCTTTCTCTTTCCTTCTCCCTTTCTCTCTCGCAGTCCATCGAGCGGATTTCGTATGTAAATAAGCCGGTGGGTGCACGCGTGCCTGCTTACCTACCCCCGATGCTCCTTTCAAATTCCAGCATTTTCACAGGTGTCAAATTAAACTCTTATACTTTCACGGTAGAATTCCACGCGTATTCACTTTCAAATGGATTCCTATAAACTCGTAGACACATTAGCATCGACGATGTTAAACTTCCCCATTCGGGGACGGTTTCCTTCGGGTTGTAAAGAGTCTCCAAATCATTCGGAAAACCGCAGGTTTTTCTCGGTAACCCAGAGGACGGAACCGGAAACAGTCGACGGGTAATTTCTCGCCTGGTCACCGAGTTAAGGCCAGTCAGGAGAGCAGTTAGCTCGCGGCAATTTTCACAAATATTTTCGCATCCCCCTGGGGAGAACCTCGAACAAGGTGGTGCACCCCGGGTGCGCCAGAAAGGATACCCCAGGGATGGGTCAAAAAGGAGCGCTTAAATTATGCAAGCCAACGTTCAGGTAGTAAAGTCTTTCCACGTAGCTCGAAACAAGCCGTTGATGCTTGCATCTACTGCGTAACTGCACTCTTCGTCTAGATTTCTCTCTTTTTCTCTCTGTCTTTCTTCCTCATTTTTCTATTTATTCTCCCTTTCTCTCGCGGTGGATACAACCCGTCGCTTTCTCTCTTTCTCCCCGCGGTCTTACCCCTCCGCTGCCTTTACGGTTTCGCCCCTTGGATTCATAGGAAACCTGGCCGCTACCTGTCCGCTCGGTGGTAAACCTTTCGCACCGGTCTTTATCGAATTTGACGCAACTGGTTACACGAAATCGAATTAAATTCGCGCCTAAATCGCATTTCGAGCGCTTGGAAAAAAACTATTACTACTTACCAATTCTATTGTATGCCGTAATGCAAAGATTATCAAACGGCTATGAAAATAATTGCTTTCATTTTATTACAAATATTGAAAAAATTAATTAACAATTTATTAACTAACCTTCTCTAAACGTTTTATCTGTGATTCTTTCGGGCACTCCCAATTCCAACGATTTTACCAAAAGTAATCCTCGTTTCGCTGTAAATAACGAAAAATTCATCGAGCAATTGGTCAGCAGTGTTGACAGTAGTCTGTCCAGTAGCTCGTTGGCTATCAACGGTCATAGGTGTGAGAAACGGATGAGGAAGGTCACAGCTTCCAACGTAGCAAAGCGCAAGGAAGCGAAGTAACGTAGCGCGGCGGGTTGGGTGGGCGATGCGCGAGGTCGCACGGCATCCGGCGAGGACTATCAGCTGCCGAGGAGTTCGCGCTACGATAGGCGAATGCTCACGGGCCTTCGTCTTCGGCATTTTAAGTAGAGCCATTCATAATCCGTCATCCGGCCGATACATATGTAAAGACGATTCTATTATTGCTCCTTATTTATGATTTCCTTCCATTCCGGTGGCACTTATGGCAGGGTGCCACGCTCGCGTGTAACGAACGTGAATTTATGTCCCCTCGTCCCGCTTCTATCGGTAGCTCGTACATCACTGGAGAAAACAAGCAAGAAAAATGGGAGAAGCGGAGCCGCGACGCCACTGCCGAAGAAATTTTACCGCCGCGGCGCAATTTTTTCCCCTGTACGAGGGCCACGCGTTTACTCGCGAATTCCAAGAACTCGTTGATCCCACTGTCATAAGTTATTCGATAGATCTTCTTCTCAACAATGACACACCGCCAATATAAACTTAGTATCCTATTTAAAAAAAAAACACTCATGACCTTGAAAATATTTTTTGCTCATCATAATGCGCGTCCCTCTACGAATGCAAAATAGATTTTTAGGGTGCTCAATTTCGACGGGACAACTCGTGCAACTTATGCACATACATTAATTCAGGTGAACTGTGAAACAGGTGCGACGACTCTTTCACCGTGGAGTAAGTTGCATTACAAGTGCGAGAAGATCAGTAACGAGTTCTCTGTCAATCGAAAGGATAAAGCACGAGTTGCGCGAAGGGTATTCCTCACCTGAGAAAGTGAAAAAATGAATCGGAAAGCATGGATGCGATTTACAAGTTAATTGCACTGCTTGCGCTAATCGTTCGTTTATTGTATGAAATACGAGTAGTTGAACCAGTTCCATAAACTTTAATTATGCACCTGCAGTCCGTGGATCGTTAATTGCACTTGACGATGCGCTCGTGCATTAGACGGTTCTTCAAGGGTTCTTTGATTGAGTAGCTCGATTGCAATAAAGAAGAACTCTCGTTCGACCGAGATGCAAGAACCTTGCCGGTGAAAGAGGAATATATAGAATCGGTAGAAAAACGCCTTTGCAGTCGAATAGATGAACCTGCTAAAGCGAAAGTCGATGAAAGCAAGAAGCATTCGAAGAAGGAACAGAGTGACCAGCTCGTTTCAATTAGACCCAGGTTCTTCCGGGCCTTATTAAAGCGCGGCCTTGCGAGCCGCGTATCATGAGCAAACGAAAAAAATAAGCTTGGATCGACGGGAACTGGGCCTCCCCAGTACCCACAAGTGCGAAGGCGCAAAGCCAGCTGGGTAGTTGAAACAGTACGACACAGGGGGATCCCCGGCACACGATCATCTAACTCACCCCTCCTGAGGGGTGGCTGGCACGTACTGCATAATGCTGCTACCTGTGGCTCTCATTTAAATGTACTAAACCTCGCTCGCTCATTCGCTCTCCCTCCCTCTCTTCTCTTCGAAATCCTCCTTCTCCCTCGGTCTCTCTTTCTCTCTGCCTCTTTATCGAACCGTGTCTCTCGCTTCGACAACGTTAGTCCGTGTGGCCAGTCGCGAGGATAGGGTTTTTTTTTATCCGCTCGTTTCTATTGATACCACCCTCCCCCGGCCTGCCCCGCTGAGCTCTAGTGGCCCGGTTTTCTCGGTAATTAATCACCACGAACGAGTACCTGTTGCGTGACGAGACTCGTACCTTTTCCGGTCGCAACGAATGCCCTCCGAGCTGGCGGAGGAAACCGCGAGGTCTTTTCCTCGCAAATGATCCTCCACTAGAACTTTTCCCGCGATCGAATAATTTTTCGGCGGAGTCAATGACCGCGGACTGATCGAAGCAGAAGCAGCGGAGGAAGAGAGAAATTCTTTCGAGAATAAGCCGGGAGAGAATCGAATATCGATAACAAGGCAGCGTAATCAGCGGACGACGAGGAGCCAATGGTTAGCCGTGCACCTGTTGCACTGTGAGCTCTGCGAAAAGGAAATGAAACTGTCGGCAGCCGAGGCAATCGCGCCTCGGGTGTCGCTGAAAAATCGATCCCTACGGCTCCATAGCTTTGCTCGTTCTCCATACCGCGGCTTCGAACGAAATTAATTCGAGCGCCGCGCTGGCTCGACTAACGAGCTGCTCTCTCGTAAAATGCCGCTGCGATCGAACGAAAGCTGCAACTAGACGAACATACCTCAACTTGTTTCGTCGCCTTTCCGATGTAAGTAGACGAAACGTTTGACTTTAACCGACTTCTTCTCGGTAAATTAGTACCTGTTGCGTATTCTTCTTGATGCTCCGCGACCCCGAGGCGATACTGCTGAAAGATCAACACGCTTCGCTCGTAACGACAGAGACCACTGGAGTAGTCAGTGCTCCAGTGAAATTCCCATAGGGCAAGCCGGAGCTAAAGTAACTTTGCCGAGCGATCCTAGTCCCGCAGGCAAATACGAAAGAAGAGAGTGCTGAGTCTGATCGAAGAGGGACTCTGAAGATGCTAGATGCGCGCAAGATCGCAAAGGTGGAAGTGCGTTTGGAGCCGGCTGTTGGGGTTCCCGGGTGTCCGTAGTATGTATCGGGTTCGTAGCGCACTGGAGTCGGTATCGGTGGGAGTAGGAGAAAAATAGTGGGTGGGAGAAGGATAGTATCGGTGGTGGTGGTGGAGCCGCTCGTAGTGGGGCTGGTGGCCACTGTGACGGCCGTGACGGTGGCGCGGCAACGTCGACGAACGAGCGCCGCGGCGCGGCGCGCCGCTCGGCAGGTAGAGGTAGAGGCAACGAGTAGCGGCGGCGCGGCGCGGTGCGGTGGCAGCGGCGGTAGAGGTGCAGAAGTGGAGGGCGAGAGAGAGAGAGAGAGCGAGGGAACACTGGAGGAAATGAGAAAGCGATCGAGTGGCGAGAGAGAGGGAGCGAGAAGAGGCGCGAGAATCGAGGGAAGCCTTGGTGGAAGTGAGCGCGGAAGCAAGCTCGTACAGGGGCGAGGGGGATGAAAGGACTGGCGCCTGGGGTGCGTAGGCTACACGGTAGGCGCGGTCCGACTGGGATCCGCCTGACGGTGACGTACGTCGACGGCCACCTTGCGGCCAGGGCCAATGAGAGTGGTTGGTGGAGTCGAAAGTGGGGATGTGCAGGAGTGTGACGCGCATGACGAGCTTCCACCAAGCTCTCCGGGAGCCTCGGGAACCTCGAGCGAGCTGCGAGGCGAGGCAGTCAGTCGCTCTCAGCTACGACATGCATAACGCATGAGAGAGCCCGAGCGAGATCTCTCTAACCCGTCTCTCCTCGCACACTCTCTCTCACTCTCACATAGACACACGTAAAAGGGACACCGCCAAGAAAACACACACGCACGACACCACCATATACCTCGTACTCTCCTCCCGTACTCGATCTTTTCCGTGCTGTTCCGCGTTTATCGCCGTACGTCCCTTTTCGCCGTCGAGTCGAGCCGGTCGGTCGGGTGCTCGTCGCAAACCCGAGTGTCGTGCCGTGCACCGTGCACCGTCCTCGTCGAGGCTCCCGAGTCTCCTGAGTTTTCAACGTCAACGTATCCCGGTGAACGCACGTCCCGAGCCAAGTCGGACGTTGCGAGCCTCGCACTCGTCGTCCCGAGTGCGGAATATTGTATCGGCAGTCCAAGGAGAGTGATCCTTTCGAACGAGGGATGTGTGATCTTGGGTGAACCGATATCGTCGCGAGTGTCTCGGTTGTCGTCGCCCGAGGGAGCGACCACAAGTGCGACGCAAGTTATCCTCGTCGCGTGTGGCCACAGGAAACACGTCGGTCCCGAGGACCGACGACGGCGAAGACGGCGCGCGGTTCCCCGTCGTCATTTTTTCTCCTGTGCCAAGATTCTTCGACTCGGTTACTCGTGCAGTGTTCGCCTCTATAAAACGTCGATGACACACTTGGAAGGCTACTGCTATGACCGAGATCCCAGCGCAACGATGCCGCTCCTCCGGAACTTGGTGTGTTGTCGCGAACTATGGACTGTGCCAAGTGTAATCGGTGATTACTGAGACAGAGAGGACTGTCGCGCGAAAACTCACCCTCAAGCGCGATCGCAATCGCGATTCCGGTGTTGGGCTTGGTGAACGAGAGGACCTCATCACCGACGGACTTTGTCAGTGAAGGGCCACCACGTACAGGTGCCCAGGAATATAGAGTGTGGGTGAGCGGTCAAGAAGCATCGAATGAAAGACCGTCGCGTCGCGTCGCGTCCAGGGTAGTGAGGGAGGAATATTCGTGACCGTGCGAGCGAGCGGTCGGCCGCTCGCTCGAGTGCAAGTCGCTCGACAGCCCGATTTTGGATAAGGTGTCCAACGGAGAGGAGTGAGAAGATCGAAGAGAAGAGGAGAATCATCAGCGAAGAAAGAACAAACGGAGCAACGGAAGAAAGGCAGAGAAAATCAAACAGTGAAGGAGAAGAAAGGCAGAAAGGCAGAAAGAAAGAAAGAAAGAAAGGAAGGAAGGAAGAAAGGCAGAGTTTCGCGGAGCGCGATTCGCGGAGCTCCTTGCGGAGTCTCTGCTAGCGGTAGATGGCCGCTACGACGTACATGCCGATTAGTAGCGCAGTGTCTTCCGAGCTGGATGGTGGTTCGGGTACAGCGATCGGGATGAACATCGCCGTGGGTGGGTACTCCTCGGGCTCGCCCCGTAGCGCCGCGGACGCCGGGGAGATGAAGTATATGCCGGCGCCGCAACACCATCACCATCACCACCCTCACCATCAGGTGACGTCGTCGCCGTCGCCAAATGGGCTACCGCATCCGGCGAGTCTCTCGTCGGCGAACCCCTGGGTGAGCCTTCAGCCCGGCAGTGACCCATGGGCGGCCTCGATGGGGATGCACCCGCACTCGGGTCACCATCCGCACCACCACCAACACCAGGCGAACGCTGCCGCAGCCGCGGCTGCTGCGGCGGCCGCCAGCCTCGACGTGAAACCTTTGGCAGCGGCGGCGGCAGCCGCGGCCGCTGCAAATGAACAGGGCATGCACCACCGTGGGCCCCACCAATCGGCGGGCATGGCCTCGCCGCACTCGTGGCACGCGCCAGTGGTCCCCAGTGGTGCGGGTGGTCACTACAACCCTTCCGGCGGCGCGGCCTCGCCGACGGCCATCCAACAGTACCATGCCGCGATGAACGGAATGCTCCACCCGCACCAACATCAGCACCCGCATCAGCTGCACAATCACCAAGGTGGCGGTGGCGGTGGATTGCCGCACCACCTGCGCGACGCGCACAACCATAGCCCGCCGGCGGGCCATCCTTTGCACCCTGGCCACCCGCTTGATCGGGAGCACAGTGCCGGCGAGGAGGACGGACCCACCTCCGACGACCTCGAGGCCTTCGCCAAGCAGTTCAAGCAACGACGCATCAAGCTGGGCTTCACCCAGGCGGACGTCGGTCTCGCGCTCGGTACTCTCTACGGCAACGTCTTCTCGCAGACGACGATATGCAGGTTCGAGGCTCTCCAGCTGAGCTTCAAGAACATGTGCAAGTTGAAGCCGCTGCTGCAGAAGTGGCTCGAGGAGGCGGACTCGACGACCGGATCGCCGACGAGCATCGACAAGATCGCCGCCCAGGGCAGAAAGCGGAAGAAGCGCACCTCGATCGAGGTCTCGGTGAAGGGCGCCCTCGAGCAGCACTTTCACAAGCAGCCGAAGCCCTCCGCCCAGGAGATCACGAGTCTCGCGGACAGTTTGCAGCTCGAGAAAGAAGTCGTGCGGGTTTGGTTCTGCAATCGTCGTCAGAAGGAAAAGCGAATGACGCCGCCGAATACCCTCGGCGATAGCATCATCGAGGCGATGCCGCCAGGACATCAGAACCAGGGCGGCGGCCTTCACCAGGGTTACCACCCGCAGGATCACCTGCATGGCTCGCCCATGGGTCACAGCCACAGTCCGCCGATGCTCAGCCCTCAGGGTCTCACGGCGCATTCGCTTGCGGCTCACTAGCGTTCGCCCGGGCCTCCCCCGTTGGGCCTCGCCTCGATCGCATCCTCGATCGCGTCATCGCACAATAGTCACAACACCAACTCGACGACGCCAACGCCAACGCCGGAGACCCTACCGCCTTTCTATCATCATTACCTGCAGGCTCGCACCACCGGTAGCTATTCCACCTCGTAGCTCACCGCCGCCGGCTCGTACTGACACGAGTACCGAGGAGCCGAGTACTGAGCTCTGCTCATCGTCTTCGGCCCCCAAGAAACCTCATGGACAATATTCGCTCGCGAATCTGGCAACTTGGGGGTTCATCATTTTTCGACTGCGTTGTCGTTTCTTCTTATTGTGCACACGCGATCGCCTTTGACGAGGTTCAACGGGCCATTGAGAGGCCAAACCCGGTAGCACACACCGGGTAGGAAGCTACCAGCTTCCGACATTTATATACTTCGCTCCCCCTATCGACGCAATGGAATGTGACATGGAATACCTTCGCCATCGACTGGACCAACGTTCCCGTCGCCTCCCGTCACCGTCGCTCTTTCGTGCGTGTCGGTGAACAAGTGCTTTCCGCGTGCGCGTCCGTTGACCGAAAGACCTCATCGGCAAACAGAGGAGGGACCCCGCGGAGTGTCTGTCGCGCGCGCGCTTGCAGTCGGGTCGGTTCGTCGTTATTACTCGCGTGCTCAAATGCGCCCTCGTCCCGGTGTCCGAGGAGGACATTGCCTGATCGCCGTTGTACTTTGTTGTTCTCGTTGTCCTCGTTGCGACGGTGAAACAAGTGCTTGCCTTCTCGGCCCGTGAGTCGGCTCGAGCCGAACAAATCGAGGAAGAGGAAGAAAAATATCACCACGACCACCCGATCAACGTCCAGGTAGAGCCTGGAGATTCCCGTGAACGGGGGAGCAAGGATACCGCCGGGGTTCGCAAAAATTCGCCCCGAGCAAACCCGGCGGATGATGTAACATAAGTAAATACGGACTGTAAATAATGTACTAGATAAAGCTAGTAAGTTAAGTGAGAGAGGGAGGAAGAGAGATAAAGAAGAAAGAGAGAAAGAGGCAGAGATAGGAATAAACGTGGAAAGAAGAAAAAAACGGAGGATGGGTCGTCATCGCCGTCGGCCGAGTCCTCTGGCTCTCGGATTCACTGACAAGGCCGATTCATCCAGTCCAGTCTCGACCGACTGAAACGGCCGCCCTCCGTCGTCATCGTCGTCGTCTTCTTCTTCAACTTCGTCTCCAGTATCGCCGTCGTCACAGGAGAGTCCGGACGTCGTGGAACCGGCGGACGACAGAAGCTGGAGGAACGAGCTCAACCGGGGAAAAAACGCGTTGGAGGAAATAGGCGGCGCGATAAGCGAAAAAAGCGAAAGGACTAAAAAAGGGACGGGGCACACGTTGGAACGAGGATCGCGCGTGTCGGAAAGCGTGTGCCCGAAATCCTAGCGGCTGCGGAATGCCCTCGCAAAGAAAAGCCCTTCTGTATAAAGAGTAAGTATACATATATGCAACACTCATATACATATATATATAAATAAATTTCTATATAGACCGAGAAAGATATAAATATTATATATATATATGCATATACGGAAACGCGAAATTTATGTATATCAGAGAGAAAATTATTGCGCTGTGCAGGGATTGTAACTATATTATTACTATTATTAATACTATTATTATTATTATTGTATTATTATTGCGACGTTTATTGTCGAGCCAGACTTTCCAAGACACGTTATTGTACACCGATAGTGGAAGAATCGTCATTATTGTCATTATCACGGTGATTTTAATTATTATCGCTATTGTATGATTTGCCCCCTTTTATTTTTCTCGCTTAGTATTAATCTTTATTATTATTGCGGTCGCCGCCGATACTGCGCACAGGAATATTATTGTCATTATTGTAATTAGCGGCGCGTTGTCCGGGGGCCAATCGCAGAGTGAGAAACATTCGCGTTTCATTGCCGCCGGGAGTCTCGAAAAATCATTCTCCCGTCTTTTTCGCCTGTTGCTCTTTCTTCTTGGTTCCTATTCTTTTTTTATCGTTCACCCTTCACTCTTAGAGTCGAAAACGTTCATTGTTGAAAATACGTCAAAAATTGTTCTATTACGTTTTGATAAAGTATCGATGTAATTTTTATGGGTGTAATATATAATTGAGAATTAAATGTTGAGTTCTTGCTCTGCGTTCGTTCGTGGACATCGCAAGGATTTTAACGAGGCCAGAAAATTTTGATTCGTACCAACTCATTACGCGAGCTACCGATACCCACCCGTCCCTTTGGTTTATCACCTTCTCGATAGTTCCGTCGTGCTGTTGTCAGAGAAACTGTTCCCATCAGCCTAATCTTGACAGCAGGGTTTCCGAACCACTTGCCAAACTGACAGTAGTAGACTCGAAACAGTTCCACACACAGTCTGCCAATCTTTAGCCCTCGTACTACCATTCTGACTGCACGATTATTATTGTACCCTACCATTCTCACACTCGTATACCTATAGCAATTCGAATCTATTTAACTGTCATCGAGTCTTCGCGAGCGTCTTCATCCGTGCAGTGCTCAATTCGCGCGTAGAATTCCAATGAAAGATCACGGTGAGGTTGTCAGAGAAATTGGCCGGTAGTACCAGAGTTAAAGAGGAGCTCGCAGGAGCTTTTAGAAACGTAGGGATCGAGGCACGCTTCCGTGATTCCACATCCAGTAGAATCTGTCGTTGCGTAGGTGGTCAGGCAGTTTGTTGGTGCAGCCCCCGACCCTGGCAAGCATCCGGCCCTCTCTTCGAAGTTTATTTTCTCCAGCAGAGCTTCGGTGTTTGTTCGGTGCTTGTGATCGTCGGGGGGCCCAGTGCACCATGCATGTATCCGATGCCTACGCAAAACCACTGTCCGCGACTCCGCTCCACTCTCTTCTTTCCGGTAGGTTCCCTACGGGGTGTTCGGTGCGCGTGGAACTAAAAAGTGGCGAAAAAGATTGCCCATACTGATTTTTCGTTATCTCACAGTTGTCGGTGCGACCGTCGCTGCCACTGCTTTTACCCTCTTCCAAGAATTCTTCTTTAAGAGATCTTCAATCGTTTCTCCGAAATTCTTAAGTCTGACACCTGCATGAATTTCTAAAATACTTAATTATCAATCGTGGCGCCACAACTTGTCAGTAGAAGTCTCTCTGAATCACCGGTACAGCCTGCATCATTCGCAAATCGTGATATCGATCTCGAGTTAGGTCCTCGAGGATTATTCCTCTCTTTCTTTCCCGAATTATTTCGACTGACGCGAAAAAGTGCACCTTGCGCATCGTGCACGCTGGTGCCCTGGTTCCGGTGTTAATGCGCGGTTTGCTCACGCGACAACAGAGAGTTCGGAAGGGGAGCAGCGACGTTTCGACGACTCTATTAGCAGTTGCAAGAAAGGTTCGTCGGGTGAGTCGTCACCGTCGAATAGGAGGAGGAAGAGGTAGAAGAGGAGACGGGGCTAACGAGGAGGTTACGCAGAGAAATAAAAGTGACAGGTTTCGGTGGCGGGTCAGACCACACCAGTAGTAGATTGTCCTGCCCTCGTCTGATTCCGGCGCGCTTAACGCACTAAAGACCACTTGTCCTCGTAATTCGTTGTCATTTCCCGATGTAATGATAGGTCCGAAGGGCGAGCGACGACGCGACTCAGTCCTCGTTAGGGCCCACCCCGTAAGCAGCCAGTCATTTCCAAGCAATCCTCTAGTCCCAAAGACATATCTTTCTTCGATACTAATATCCAGCATTTTTCTACCAGAACACTACCCTCTCCCCTTTGCCTCTCTCCTCCTCTCTCCTTCTTTCTCTGTCTCTCTTGTCTCTTCGCGAGTACCTCACGTTATACTCGCTGCTGGGCCTAATACGGCTTCATTACGCGTTACGTTCCAGCGAACGTGACACTGGGATTACGCGTATTATCAGCGACGGTTCCTGTGATTATTTGCTCAATTGGTCCCGGCGCAACGCTTATCTCGCTCTCGGCCTCTCGACGACCCGGGTTTCGGCTTTTCCAGCTTCGCGATCGTGACCCCGCGAATCCTCTTCCAGTAGGCTGACGAAAAACCATCCGATTCCCGGTGTATGTACCGAGAAACTATACTAGGATTCATTAGAACGATCTATTTATTTTCCACGAGGGTATCCACGATTTTTAGGACTGTTCAGTACTTAATGCACTTTCGTGTAGTTACACGATTTCGAAGCTTAGGCAAAGCTTACCTGAGGGTGCAGGGCCACCCCCGAGGCGCGCAACCATGCGACTCGCCGATTATGAGTTTAGCGGTGAATTAACGAGCGATTCTCGGTTTTACGAGACCACTTGCCGCGACCGAATGACGCGAGACGGCAATAATACGAGCGGGGGGGAGAGAGGATACCGGGGAAAAGTAGGAGAAAACGATCCGGCTGTATCGTTTGTAAAAACAGATAGAGAGACAAAGAGGGGAAAAGAACGGGAAAATTCCTTCGTGAATAGATAATCGTGAGATCGAAGGCGAGAATGATAGAGAAAGAGAAATTTGTTAGTATGGTGACATAACAGTTGGTATTTTTTTTTTTGTTTTGTTTAGGTGTATAGTTTCGTTGAGGTGAGAGGGAGTGGAATAGGGCACGGGCAAGGGCAAGGGCAAGGGCAAGGGCAAGGGCGAGAGGACGAGAGGGCTGGCCGAGAGAGTGATTTTGTGTTGCGTTGGTCGGGTGAGCACGGCTCTCTTCCAGGACAGCGGAATTTGGCGTGCGCTTTAATTTCCGACGAAATTCCCTATTCGAGGATGATTTTATTGGCTCACGCACACCGGCACACGTACCAACATCCACACCAACACCCATACGACACGCACACACAGCCAGAGACAAAGAACCACGGTGGCCAACAGCAAGCGCCACGAACCCGCTGTTTTTCGAATCGATACGTGAGCCCCCTCCTCCCCCCCCCCCCCCCCTCTCTTTGCAAAAGGGGGCAATCACGACGTAGAGCTACGCGCGCGCTACGTCGTCGAATAGTCGTTTTGTAAATACTTACACTTACATACTTACGGAATTTGCGGAAGGAGCTGTCGATCGAAGGGTGAATTGCGAGGATCTCGGAAAGGAGCTCGAGGACGAAGCCTGCTCGATGATGAAATTCATAGAAAAATCTTGTTAATTGTCCATATGAAAGGATCGAAGTTCCCCCAAACTACAGTAGAACCTCAATCATTCCAGAGTGTTTATTAAAATTGTGCGTTTTGTTCGTCGTTTTTATTGTTGTAATCGAGCGAATATAGGTATATTGCGATTCATGGAACTAGCTGGTTTTTTGTTGTCTGGTATCACACCGATATTCCTGCGATTACGCAATTTCGTTGAGAATCTTCATGAGAGACTTTAATTGTAGCCTCGTTCGGAAGATCGTGGTTCTGCCGTAGTATGAAATAATCGTTGAAAGGGGGACGAAGAAAAATCATCGAGCAGGGTGATATCGCCGATCGTGATTTTGTTCGGACTCCTCGATCGCCGACCGTTTACCAAAGTCGTCCGCACTCGTTACGGACTTTGCGTCGACGTTGAAAATGTGCATATATGAAAATGAGAGACGAGAGAAAGAGTGGGAGAGAATGGAAAAGAGCGCGTGTGTTACGTGAATGCGAACGGACGAGCGACGAAAGCCTGTAAAGATACACTTCTAGTGATACGCGTAATACCCAAGAATCGTTCGAGGAAAACTGAAGAAGAGAGAGAAAGAGAAACGAGACAAATTCGCGTCTCCAAAAAATTGCTCCTTCCTCTTCCCTTTATTCACTACAACCACAAGAACCACCAACACCACTACCACGACCCATGTATATTATTAGAATTAAGCCATTAATTATTACTATTAACCTAAAATAAAGATCTGGAGAATGGTGATGACATTTTGTTAGAATGGAAGAGACTAAATTGCTACTGAATTTTAATTAATAAATGACATGAAAGTAATACAAACCTATATCTAGCGTGTTCTTGCTTTATTTGCCGTGCTATTACCCTCAGACGAAATGATCGGTCTCAGCGAACTTATCCTTTCTTCGATTTCATCTTTCATTCGATCGTTTATTTATTTCTTTCTGACATTCGACGATTTCAATTTATCCTTATCGACTCTATACGATATCGTGATAGAGCAGCTCGAACCCGGTTATCCAGTTTTTCCTCTGGTCTACCAATCTTCAATTTGCTCCACACATTTACCTCGTTCGCTTAGATGGGTTCTTGTCGTGTCGACCTTGATGATCGACCGATTCGCCGTGCTAATAAACTGACGGTGCGATTTGCGGAAAGACATTAAAACGCGGATAGCGTGTAGAACGATTAATTACCGCTGACATCAACTGGTCATTGTTCCTCTTTCAATCCGGTCGACAGTAAATATTTATTTTCTTTAGAAACTCGAATAAACATAGATCGATCTATAAAACTGCCAATAATGAAATGAAATAAATTAGGGTCGATCTTTAATGCAGAGATAATTTCTTCCAACTCACTTTCCAGTTTTACATTTTCTACTAGTGTGGTAATTCTTAACTCAGCAATTAAGTAAGACGTAATACCTAGTCATTTAAAAAAGATCCTTATTCGGAGTAAAGCAACATAATTTCTGTGTAATTGCACGATTATGTTCGCATTAGGAATGAATTGTAGCATTTGGTATATAGACAAGACCGGTTAACGCGTTAATTGTTAACTACACTTTTTACGCGTTCGCGTAACATTACGTTGAGCTACTGATTTTAAAGCGAAATTACTAACGTTGCTAAATTAAGAAATCTACGATTCATCTTTATTCGCTATATAGATTAGTCTGGTTACTAAAAATAATAATTGTTTACGCAAGTTCTTTTGAGCACTAACTTCACTACAGTAATCAGGAACTTTCGACGTTTCTGATTACTGTAGATCGTTTCTTCAATCGAAAAAATTGTAATAGACACGCGTGTAACGAGGTATAATAAGCAGTTGGAGGATCGTCGAAGCGGGTCGGGTGTTTCGGTGTTGGCAGGTCTAATAAAACGATGGGATAAGAAAGCATCGATGGTATCGTGCAGCTGCGACAAATTACGCGACACGCGGTGGATAACCCGTTAGTCCTCTTATCGCTGCTATCTCGCCACGCTCTTGTTTTTCGAGTGCCGCCAAACTCGAACACTTTAATAACACACATTCCCACCCAACGAATAATTCTACAATCTTAGCAAAACCGCAATGCTTATGCATTATTTATGTGAATGCAGATACTAAGATCTTACGTTTGATTATGGTTCAAGTTCGAATTTACGGAAGTAATAAGAATTTTTCGAGCGTCCTTCCGCTTTATAATTTAGCAAAATACTTTACAAATTTATTCTCTCACAGATCAGTATACGTGTATCGAAAGTGAGAAATTTGAATTTCAGTAGGTGAATTTCATTTTCCCTTTGCCATTGAGAATTCATTGATTCTTTTCTCACGATAGTATATGCTCGATGACATCTCGCAACAGGTTTGATTTCACACCCCCGGTTCTCCGGAAAGCGAAGATTTAGACATTGCGCAATGTTTTCAGAATAAACAATAACATTGGTGGCTCGTGAACGATTTTCTACAGCTGGATTTGCCACACACGTTTGCTTACGATTACGAGCTCGAAGAATTGCGTTTTCGCGAGGGTAATAGAATTTTGGGGATTATTGCGACGTCTACTTTCGCGACGGAGATTTTTGAATAATCGATAAGCCAGAAACACTCGACAGGGATCGATGTTGAAAGTGGTTTTGGGGTAATTTGGAAGACGATTAATGGCGATGAAACTGCGGGATGCGCTAGTCAAAACTCATTGGCAGACACGCGAAATACGAGTCTCTGACCTTTACGTCGAAAATCCGGCGTGGTCCTCTCATAAATCTCTCACTCCAGTGACCGGCGCGTCGCCCACCTTTTTTTTTTTTACGACCCACCAAATCTATTCGGCGAAATAATATTTTCCTCTGTCGTATTTTGGCGAAAAATCACGGTACTCCGAATCCCCTGAGGTGAGAGCCTTTCTGCTCGACCCCTCTCTCGCTCTCTCGTGGTTTGCGTTTCATCTAGCTTTATGAATGTCAAGCGTGGTCATTCTAGAGGATACAATCCGAACCTTGGAAAGCAGGAAGCTCATCCAGTTTTATTACTTTTAATTAGGTTAATGATGATCCTGAATTTCCTGAAACCGGACGATTAAAAGAATCCATTGCTAAATCTCTCCTGTTTCTCATTATTTTGCTATTAGCTGCGAATTCTTTTCATTTGGTATCTTTCATTTTTAAACTGACCCATCGTTAATTTGTCGTCGGCGAAACTCTTTCCGATTTAAGAATCGAAGACGCTCCCATTAAAGATCAGACGAATATACCGCTGGGTCGCATCGAATTTCGTTTCTGCGTCAAAACGCGATAAAGATCCTCGAGGATCGCATATATTTCTCTCTCGATTCTGTGCGATCCATCTCGAGAGAGGCAATGCTGAAAGGTGTCGCGTTACGATCTACCCGGCTACTTCACCAGCCACTGTTCAGACCTTCGCAAGCTTCTCCATGAGGGAGTAGCTCCCCAGTAATATTCATAATCGGGCTGGCGATCCTCGATATGCCAACCTTAACGGGTAATTCATACCCTGTCTTCCGTGGACAAACATGCTTTCGTTGAAGGGATTGATGGTCACTCATAGATAGTTTAGCTTCCGTGGAACGTTACTCGCTTTATAGGATCCAATCTTTTTTACTTTCTGTCTTTAACTGACTTCTTCTTAGGCGTGACCTTTTTTATAAATTTCAGATAGATTATAATACATTTGATCAATTTAACAAATCCTTTTTCTTCGTATACCAGTTTGATATAATTTCATTGAGATTTCAATATTGGGGCAACGGTTGAGATTAGTATAAAGTCACAATTCTGTTCTAGGTTTCATTGATGTGTAGCTAGTGCATTAGGGTTCGCGTTGCCTCGAAATGCCAAGTGGAGGCATTAACGTAGTAATCCAGGTTCGATGTTTACTTCAGTCTTATTGCTTTTTTGCGCTGGAATTCTTGATTTGCCAGGATTCAGCTTCGTCTTTGAAGGAAAATCACGAGGCGCGATAATAGCGAGTCCAGTCCATTTTGAGAACAGGTTTCATCGAAGAGATCAGAGTCCGCCGTCCACTCTTGGCTTCCGAGACGCTAATTTATGTAACGTGATTTCCGTAAGGCTGCCTGACGTAATAAATAGACTCTTTCAAGCAAGCGGGGCATACGATCCCCGATATTTAATTTCTTTCGAGGTATCTTGCCTTCTCTGTCTCACTGTTAAGATCGTAAAACGTTTAACAGTGCTGTTCGCGGTTTCGACTCGGCCCTTTACTGCCTCCACATACCCACCAATTTAACATCCTACCTGTCTCACCCTCGTTAGTACCAGCGTCTCCGTGGTTTCAAATTCGCGTATCGAGCATCTATACGCTCCAAATCGACGTAGCATTGCATTCCAAGATCCAAACACGTCAAAGTTCATCCCTGAGTACCTGCGAAAAGGTACGAGAAGTACTGGAGGAAAAAGAAAATAAATAATAGTGGAAAATACAATACTCTATCCTCTCTAATATTTCCAACTGGAAACACCGCGGAACGAAAGTAAAACCAGCAGACAGGAAACAGCGAGATACACAGACACACGAGGAGAGTTAGCAGGTGTCAGCCGTAGCAAAATCGTCGGCTAGTTTCACGTTGGCAGTGCGTGAGGCGAGCGAACAATGAGAGCCGCTTGAAGAGAGGGTGAGTCCCAGTACATACTCGTAGTACAGCAGTCAGGTGGGTGGTTGGGTGGTTGGTTGATTCCGCGGTGACGTGGTAGCCTCGAACGAGGTGAGCAAAGGTGGAAGAAGAGAGGGACGTAGGGGGTGGCTAGGATCCGGATTCACGGCGGAAGCCTCTAAAAGAAAGAAACAAGACACGAGGAAAATGGTGAGCTGCTCTGTGAAGGAGGAAGACGGGGAGAGGGGGTGGTGGTAGGGAAAGAGGGAAAGAGTAAGAGAAGTACCGAGAGCAGACGCAGTAGCGATGGCGCAGAAGCAATGGGGGAGAAAGTGGTGAGAGCGAGAAAGGCGTGGTGGCGGAATCGAGTAAGGGAGGAAAAATCCAAGGGAAGGTGATTCGGCGCAGGCCCCAATGAATCCCCTTCGAAGAGACATGCGCCCTGTGAGACTACGAGCTATCCTTCTCCCACTTGTCGCTCTACCCCTCTCTATTCTCCATCCACCCTCTCGCGATCCGTGGCCTTCCTTCGTCACGGACATTTCGTTCACACCTATTGAAATTATTGTTACAGGCTCGCCAGCGATTTTCCACCCGAGTTACTTCGCGATTCGTAGATCAACAGCGAAGGGGAATTCGTAAATTTCTTGGGTATAGCAAACATGGATTTTTGGATATTTTTCGCAAAAGATTAGAGATATTTTTTAATATTGAGAGATTGAAATTAGCGTCTGTCATTCGATATGTCTCGGACAATGTGAAACTCAATGAGGTAATCGATGGAGGAGGAATGCTAATGAAGAGACAGGCAGAGTTCGTGTGTCTCTTCTGATAATATGACTCGTGTGATAAAGAGGCTTAATGCCGAACTATTACGCGACCCAAACCGACTGAATGACACTTCGCCTGGCATAATTACAGCTTTTACCTAGATGGCTGGTGATAGGTTTTTAGTTAAGAAGCAGATCCAGGTCCGCGGAATCGCGAAGTATAGCGCTTCCTCTGCAGATTACAGGGGTAAAAGCGGTAATACGCTTCTTTCGCAACCAGTTTCTTCTCTACCGTGCTTTACGGCGCCAAGTCAATAGAGACGCGCCAACATTCTTCGATGTATGTACTCGTACTAGGCCGACTTGGCAAGGTCCGATTACTCTTAGTCCATTTTACCCACGGGCACCCTTATTAAACTATCCGGCGGCAGGAAAATATTGGTCACTCAAAGTCCAACGGGATACGATCTAATTAAATGAACTTGAAGACATCTTTCCCTTGAGGCTTCTCATTTCCTTCCTGCAAATGTGTGTTTTGGTTTCACGAGCTTTTCCTTAGTATCTATTACCCAAGAGTATCAGCGTCAAACTTTAAGCTCGTCGCGAACTACTCAACTCGTCTTCGGCATTTCACGGCACATAGCGAAGCAAGAGTAGCTCGTTTCTTCCTCCTCTTCTTCCACAAAGCTTCTGGTGTATCCTCATTCATAGTACTGGTGCATCTTGTGCAAGACAGTTCTCGTAATCTTCGCAGTTTCCAAAGTCTTATTTACGGCTGGTCGCCCACCTCGCGCGCTGTTTGGCCCGTTGCAAACCGCATTACCCTTCGCTTGGACTGTGATACTTCTCGAGAGCCCATAATTTCCTTTTCTCGACAAGAAATTCTCGCGAAACTCTGTTTTGAGTCGTTGGTTAATTGACACGCTCAGGCCAAACTCGCTGGAACTGAGGGGGTCTGGCTAGCCACCTGAAGGCACACACTTGGCTCGTTGACATTCCACGAGCATATTAGCGAGGCGTGAACAGATCCTGACAGCGGCGCATTGATTTAATAGCCGATGCCCACACTAGGATTGCGCTGGAGAGTCGGAGAGCCGGCGTCCTCGTGCGTTCTCGGTTGCGACGTTCGATGTCGAACCGGCACGGTACGGCCGGACGTGGCTCTATACCTACGTATATACCTAAGTAAGCTACATACCCACGTATATCTACGTCCGCATAAGCCATAAGCGCTTACGTTGGAGGAGAGTGGAGACGACCGCGGACGAGGAGCGACGTCGACGATATGCGGCACTTGCGGCACTTGCGGCACTTGCGGCACGCGTGTGCGGAGGAAACAATTGATAACGCCATCCTTTTCCCTCTCTCTTTCTCTCTTACTCTCTCACTCTTCTAATTCTCCCTCTCTTCGCCTTTCTTTCTCTCCGAGTTTCTCGCGGTGTCTCTGCGCGCATCTCTTTCTCCAATGCAGTCTCTTTTCTTCTCTTCTCTTTCTTTCTTTCCTATTTGCGCTCCTCTCCGTCCTCTCTTCTCTTCGACTCTCGACAACCACACTCTTCGCTCCGCTCGCCGCCGTCGTCGTCCCTGGGCTTCTGCCTCCCGGGGAAGCTTAATAAGCACAGCTACCTACATTCCATTTCCGGTGCGCTGACGTCACTTGACAATCCGGCTACGGAGAGCTCGAGCCGAGCCACGTACACTACTACGAGTCTCGATTCGGCCCGTCCGACGTTTGGAACACCCGCACCTTCTTCCTTTCGTTCCTCCAGTAACGCGGTCGGTTCCAAACTCTTCAGGAGATACGGAACGTCGTGAACGGACGTGGGTTCAGCCGTCTAGTATGGTTTCGATATATGCTTCTTCCGATCCATATTGTATGCGTGGCTATGTCACACGGTGTTCCCAGCTTCGGTAGCGTCTCTTAGACCTCGAGTACCTGGCAAGGTGTAAAGCTACAACGATGTCATTGAATCCTAGAATCCATGGATATCTCTTGGATAGTCAGGGGACCGAGTCACTCGAGGAAACTTCTCGCGGTGAGGTTCCCTGACGGCTTTGGCTCTCTCCACCGGTTCGCCTCTTCGCCCCGGATCCCCTGTTCTCTCTCCTCCAGGAGTGCCTGCCATTTTTTTCACGTGCCACGCAAGATGTTGCGTAGCGTCGCGCTGGTGAGAAGGAGAGGGAAGAAGGAGAGACGAGGCGAGTGACAGAGAGATATACAGAAAGAGAAAGATAGAGAGAGTCGATCGCGCGTCCAGAGCAACATAACCAGGTAGGCCTTGAACAACTCCGGACCCACGCGCACGGCTCTCTAGGAGTGTTGGCTCGTATATAGAGGCATTCTCGGTCGGTGCTGCCGGGCAAAAGACAGATAAATAACTCAGGTATGGCATTGGCTAAGTAAACGAGCCTACGCGCGCGCGTTCGTGAAACGTACACCTGTAGGGACCTCGCCTCACCTCGCTTTGCCTCACCTCATCTTGCCCTGACTCTCCTCGCCTCTCTCTCCGCGTCTTGTCTTTTAGCTTGCCTCACTTTGCCTCACTTTGCCTCTCCAGTGCGAGCCAACGTCGAGACACACGTATACACGCCACTAGTGAGCCACTCTCGCGTAGGCGTGCCTCGCTAGCTCGCTGCAACACACTACTCAACGCGACTTAAGCGCGACTCAACGCTACCTGTCAGATTTTTCTTCAGCCGTGGATATAGCGACGATCCTGCGAGCCGATCGAGATCGAGATCGAGATGGGACTGAATTCGTGCACGCCACTTTCTCGCTTCTCCTCCTGGTTCGGACGATACGAAATTGCCATGGGACACACCTGCTGTAGCGTCTGCTCTCCCTGCGTGTTCTACCGCTTGTATAATTGTCGGCCTTGCCTAGATTCCGAAAACACGGTACATAATTATATCGTGTCGATCTGAAAGACTTGTATCTCGTGCAATCAGGTTGGAACAGTAATAAAAGGATACTAGGCTTCTTTTGGTTTCGAGTGGAAGATGGATTGTTACTTGGTAAACTATAGACGCGTAGACGATTGAAAGTACCATAACCGGAACTAGATTGCAAGCATCCTTATGGTAGTACGTGCGCGACGAGCAGTTAGAATAGTTAGGTGGAGGCGTGAGGTCGGGTGCGAGGCCCAATTCACTCGAATGTCGCGATTAATAAGGTCTCGCGAGTGGTAGAGTTGATCGCGCTAATAATATGCCGTGGCGGTCAATGAGCGTGGCTGGTACCTCGTCTCTCTTGCCTCGCACACGGTGGATCTACTCGTAGCACGGTGAATAAATTCACTAGTGCAATCCGCGAATACATCATCGGGGCAGCATTTAAATTGTAAAAATAATTAGTCACGCGATCGTGGTCGCGCGTACCGCGCCTCTAATTCGCCGTGGCACGCATCCAGCGGGTTATTGTGCCAGTTGTAACAGTCGGGTTTCTCGGTGGGCGCTTCGAGAGATCCATTGACTGGAGAACTTGGGTCGAGAGGGGGTGAGGGTGGCGGGGGTCGCGCAGCAGGAAGATTCGGGAGTCGCGGCCGCGACTTGGCCGCGGGCACGAGCTCCGCTCGCATGCAACGAAGATACGGATGAATCGAGCGACGGCCGGCCGGCCGGGCGCACGCCTCCTTACTCACTTATGAAGTTAATTGAGGGCAAACGTCCACTACGACGATCCATACTGACTAAGCCGAAAACATTCGCCAGGGAAAGCCCTCCCAGCCGCGAGGCTCAAAAATTCGAATTTAATCAAAAATTCAAATATTTGCCGAATGCTACATCGATCGATGCAATTCTTCGCACGTGGGTCCCGAAGGTACAATTTTCGCTCACTTCTGATATGACGGAATACGCTACTTCCATATATGAGTAATACCACTTAATAAAACTTTAACTCCAATTCTTCAATAATAATTCCAAGGTTCTTGAAATTAGGAAACTTAATTATCCGAACCATCAATGCGACGGATTATCAAGTATAAAGAATAGTCATTCTTCCCATCGTTCCAAGTGATACATCTCTCCAGACATGACTCTTCTAAAATTCTCAAAATACTTAAGTCTATAATCAGAAACAAATGATTTCTCATCGATCTTTATACCAAGCCCAGTCTCGCAGGAATATTAAAAATTCGATCCACTCGTAGAGAGTAGAGTCTTACAATCAGGAATCTAGTAATAATCCAAGTGACGTAACTCGATTGGTCCGCGAATCCACGTTCCACGAAGATCGGCAATCGCTTTATTATGGATTACCGTGCCGCTTGATCTTTCGCGGGGAAAGAGAGAAAAAGAGAGAGAACGAAAGAGGGGCATGAGAGATATCCATAGGTGTTTTCGCACAGGTAAGGGAGAGGCAGACACGAGGCAATACTCGCACAACGAAAGAAGTAGCTGCAGTCGCGACTAGAATCGTAAGAGAGAGGATAAAGAGAGAGAAAGAGAGGTAGAGGGAGAAGGAGAGTCCGGTTGGGTCCCGTTCACGTCGCCGTTGACCTTCGCGATTGCGCGAAGCCGTTTCCACGAGTGTATTTGTGCGGAAAAACATTTAGCATAAGTTATTATGTTATAGCGGCCTTCGGAGGCCCAGGGTGGAAGCACTACCGCCGTTCCAAGACCAGTTTCTCTGTATTTTTTTCTCCTTCCGTGATCGCTCTCGCACTTACTCTCTCACTCTCTCGTGCTCGCGCGCGCGTGAATTATTTATGAGAAAATATCCCGTCGTTACGATTATGGATTTTAAGAGCAGCGCCAGCAAGCTAAAACTGTCGTCGAATCGGCGCAAAAACCTTTAACGCGTCGACTGCCACGGTGGTCACCGGTGACCGGCACTTATAATTGGTACCCTTTGATATATATCACACTCATAATATTTATCTGATATTCTTTCTAAAAGTAGCGATATCTAATGTACAATATTCTGGTATTACAATATTATCAAATTCTTTCTCTAAATTCATACCAATTTGAATAAACAGATCTTGAGATCTATCCAGTTGTTTAGAGTGTGAAATTCATATAAACTAATTTATGCGTTTCGAGAAAATATATTGTTTAAGAAGATGAAATATAATGTACCAGTTGAAAATCTCACTTACCGGAGAGTACAGTAAATAGGTGTATACGGAAATAAGTTGAAATGCAGAAATGGATAGAAGAAGATGATAGTTATTGATCGTTGGGCAAGATGAATCAATTAAGCTAGTCCTTTCACTGGCCCTTTTGCTGACTAGTCAGTAGTGTGGCGTAAAAAAACCCTGAGCGGACAGCTACCGCGCTTTGCCAGTCGGTTTACCAGCAGTTTACCAGCGGGCCAGCATTCCCGGGCTGCCACTTGACCCGCACCTGTCATATTAATAAACCGATCGCCTCTACGGGGCTCGGGTAATTCCTCTCGATGTAGTGGACCCCGCTAAATCGCAACGAATACCACCGTCGCTAATTGGCAGTCCGCATGACAGCGGGAATTAATCTTGAATTCTCGTGATCGCTTGATCGTTTGATCGCTCGCTCTGGTGCTATACCACTCGACTGGCCCATCTGGAGAATGCTCCACTAGTGTGAGTTAGATTTTTTCTTGAGGGTTAAAGAATCTCGAGTCAGTCATTTTCACCCCTTTATCGTTCTGACGACTCATCGAAAAACTGCAACTTCAACTTAACGATTCGTTTCATCGAATGTTTGCTTCGAGTTAACGATACAGGATTAAAGATTGCATAATGGAAAGAGTCTCTTCGATACTCGAGAGTGTCTCTAGTACTTAATTCATTGAGTGCTACAATGATCATGAGTAATCGGCATATTTGATTAATGCCTCTTACTCAATCTCTTATGAAAACAGACGATAAATGGGACAGTATAAATAGAAATAAATCAGCAACGTTTTGTCACTGAATTTATGGATAAATCTTTGAATCAAGCTCAGGAAAATCAATCGGATAAGGAACGCGATATTGTGTCTCTAATCAAGGCAGTAGTTTTATACTTATCATTAAGAGAGTTCAATTGCACGCTAATTGCTGGTGCTGTGATTGCACAGGCGCGTCGCGGTCCGTTCAATCTCGACGCGGAAACGTGAAATCATCTTGAACGGACAACGCAACGCGACGCGTCCGCTGACAAATCGTTCGCTGGACGATGCGACGCCCGGTTACCCCAGTGAGTTATAGTAATGGCGTGACAAGCTACAAATATTGAATCTAATTATGGTAATGTGCCAGTAATCTATTTGCATTGCTGAATAATGAAGACACACAGGTGGCACGGAAAGATCCTACCCTGCAGCCGCGTGTGACTGACCCAGAGAAAACGAGTCTCGTCGAAGTGAGCGTTAACAGGAGAAAAGGATAGGCTAATAAACTTCGGAAGACTTTTCAAAGAGATAAAACGTCTATCAAGCTGCGAATTATGCTAACGAAACGTTGGTTTCGTTTTGGCATCACTAACCGCGTGATTCGTGGTAATACGAACTTCTTTCTCAGAAATTGATAATAGCTAAATGGAAATTGCGCAATTGTACGCCCGTAGAATTCGTGCCAGTATATGGTCATTCGCCTATGATTTCACCGTGGAACTCGTCCTTCGAACGATCCGCTGAAATTTGCGACGAACCAACCGATACAATGCTGCATAAAGTGCTTTGCATAACGCGATATTAATATGTATTTGCATCCAACAGTTTTCGATTGGGTGACTGGGTCAGACGAAATTCCTTCGAGTCCCGTCAAATATCGCATTTGTAATTCCTACGAGTCTCCACTATCAATTATTATTGCGTGATTGGTATTTATTTTGTATTCGTTTCATCGCATCATTCTTACTACACTGTTGCTGTTGTTATTGTTGTTTGTTGTTATTATCGTCGTGATAGATTGGCATTCTTTCCGGATGAGCCACCGGGTTTAGCGCGAGTATATTAAAACGTAGACTCAACGCAAATTTGCCGTCCTTTTTCTTACGTTCCATAAAAAAAGAGGATTATCGGAGTGTGTCCCGATTTCTGTATCGCGTGGACCGTCCTCGAAAAGCGTTATTCAGCCCAGGGGATAGATAGAGAGCATGCAGATTAGAGTTGAAAACTTCTTCCGAAGCTCCTTGGCACGTAATCGAAAATCTACAGTAAAGTTCTTGCCCGCGGGATACGTGATGCATACTCAGGACGATGATAAAGTGTCCCAGAGTAGCTTTATCAGCGAGCACTCGTGTCAAACTTAACAGGCTTCTCAAAAAATTTATCTATCTCCTCCGGTGGTTTTCTCGTAACCCTCTAACATTCTATTTCGACTATCAAACTTGTTACACAAAATCTGCTTTCCCAACGCAGAAAACTCTCATCTTTATCCAAACGCAATCTAAACCTCATTAAAAACCGTATTTAGATCCAGGCAAATATAACAACGGTTACTTTTAAGATCCCAATGCAAATAAGAGTAATAGTATTCCGATGAACAAATATGAGCTTTGTGGTTTTTCAAGATCGAGCTAATATCCCAATCGGAAGTTCATTCGGAAAGTTTAACGAGATGAATGGAGGCAACGGAGGTGGGTTGCAGTCGAGTCTGCGGGCTAAAGGGTCGGGAAAGAATTCCGGGGTGGCCGGCTAAGCGCGAATATTTAAAAGGAGCACCGGTCTGGCGGCTCCCGGTGCGAAGCGTGTCTCTCGTGCCGGTCTGGCGTGGCTTGGCGTGCCGTAGCACGGTACACCGGCACGGCGGCACATTCCGCATGCCCGCGGGAGGCCGATAAAACGTATGCAGATTAAAACATTTTATTTGAATGATAATATAACACTTGTTGATGCAGGCGCGTTGGCCTAGGTTAGCATAATAAACATTATGTAGATCTCGGTGGCCTGGGCGCACGAGCTATCCGTTCCGGCTACGTTCGCGTCCTGGTGTTACACTAGGTTCGACTCTCTTCTTTCTATCTCTTCTTTCTTTGCTTCTCTACCCTTACTCGCTCTTCCTCTTCCTTGACTTCTTCGGTCTGCGCCTACTGGCAACTTGCTTATCCCCTCTTTCGCCAGCTTCTCTTTCTCCCTCTTTCTCTTTTTGCTTCTTACGTTCGTTACCTCTATCTCTCGTTCCCTTGTTCTCTTCGTGCGCTGTAATGCACCCTTACCCCTCCCCACCGTCCCTCGACCGATATATCTGCCCCCTTACTATATTCACGAGACGTTCATTCATTAAAAGCGGAGAGCGCGTGCATTCTCAATTTTATCGATCTTGCGATCTCCTACGCGTGCCTCGCACACTTTTCCCTCCTCGGTCCCGGCTCCGTTAGTTTCGGCTGCGTGCTTCGCTCGACGGTGATTCCGTAAGTCAGACCGACTCTAAGATATGTAGTCGCACGTAATTAACAAGCTATGAGACTATTCTTGGTATCTTTGCTATTTTGTCCTTTTGATTGTTGCTTGATCCAAATTTACAATAGTTGAAGAATTTATATAACAGTAACGATAGTAGAAATCATGAAAGTATGCGCAAACTGAAGTTCATGCAAATAGAAATTTATAGTTGTCTCCCTGCGGTAGCGGACTCTCCAATTACATTCTCGCGGTACCTATTGTCCAACGTAACGGCTCTCGTAGGTTTTCTTTGAGCAGCAGTTCCGCGTGCTGGTGGAGCGCGAGTCGAGCGGAAATGTCAAGGAAAGATAGTCAGTCAGTCGAGCGCGTTGCATGAGCGATAGAAGCGGGAGCGTTGATTTTCGCACGCATGGAATTTGCTTGGACAGGTATTCAATTGAACTAGAAGTTTGTAAATGAATCTTGTAAGTGACATCTTCGTTTAATTATCGAGTCGATGAGATTGACTGATTTCCATTTTATTTCAAATAGTCTCCTTATGCTTGCTGTAAGATAAGGGCGACCTACTAAACCCATTTGTTCCAAGTTTGTCAATCCACTCGAGCGTAGTTTCACGGTTAGTTGAATCGTGCGTAGAAGTATTGTGAACCTTCAGAATTTGTCTGGTCGATATAGGGAGACTTTAGAGATATCGGTACACTTCTAGAGAATTCCTTGCGATGCAAATGAGCGACGATTCGCAGGACAGAGTCTGTGCAAGGTAACTCATACGACTCGGCTAGATCACCGATAAAAACGGGGGGAGTCTTACCAGTGTGCTCGCATTTCCGAGGAGTGTTTGCCACAAGGTCATTTGTATGCTCCCTTTTTTATTGATGGAATTTAGTTGTAGTATGCATGATTTCTTTAAAGTTAAAAAATGAAATTCCAATTGAAAATTTCACAACCTTTCGCACACTTGTTCTGATAAGCCAACTGGTAGAAAAGCAAGCCATAACAAAAATGGTATATCGTTCTATTGAAGAAGTAGAGTACACCAGGATTTTTCTCTGAAAAATCCAAAGCAAGATTAAAATCGCGGTAAGAAACGTAGGTGGATGAAGGTGGATGGGGAAAAGCAGCAAATGAGCTGGAGCCAGCCGATAAGCTTCGCAGTGGACTCGATAAATTCGCGAGGGCCCTCGGAAACAATGACAGGCGAGATCGCGGCAAAGACGCGGCGCGGCGCCAGTTAAAGCCACGGGAGGTTGCTCCTCGTAAAGTCTCGGCTTTATTCGCGCGTGCACTCGAAATGGGTCGAATCGTTCCATCGTGCATTCTATGGGACTCTTGTCTTCTCTTTCTCGCCTTCACTGGCTTCAACTCGATCTGGACTAGACACGTACCGTCGTCATCATCGTCATCGTCGTCATGCAAGAACGTAGTCGTCGTTGTGTCAGTGGCAGCAAGTGGCTGCGCGATAATAGGATCTATGACACGCACGTATGTACATATACGAATGAGCACATTCGTGCACTCCCGACTTAAGTGGCAACGCGCTGAAAATAATGCTCAATTCTCGACGTAAGTGCACCCTGTGACCCTGACTCCTTAGTTTACCTTGGCACTACTCGTTCGAAAAGCGCACGAGTTGGCGTTTTCCTCAGTCATTTCGATATAGGATAGGAATATTTTTGAACAGAAGATTTTTCAGTAGATTTCTTTTGTCTTCGTTGAATTTTTCCTTGAGTCTCTTTTGCGTCGACCTTTTCTTCGGGTTGATGGTCCGATGTCAATTCCAGCGTGATGCGACCTTCTTGAATCTCCGTTGTCTCTGGCGTTCCGCGATGATTGCTTTAATCCGCCGATTCGTAACGCGCGCACGCGAAACGTGAATTATCACTCGAGAATGCCTCCCCGAGATTCTCTTGCGCAAGCGAGGTGTAGGTTTCGATACAATAAGATCCCGTGGGATGAGCAGCATCGATTGACGCCTCTGTCGTCCGAGAACCTGCATCGACGGCTGTCTACAAAAATACTTTCCTCACTGTAGCACGCCCCTCGTGCTTCGAGAAAAGATCGTTTATTTGACACGGTTTGCGGGTGTGCTTGTCTGTGTCTACGTGTATACATGTATAGTACACGTATTCGATAAATGATTTCGACGCCTGGTGACACACAGTGTACCAGGTGCGATATCAAACATTCATCAGGACTCAAACTTTTCTAATTTCCTCTACTCAAGTTACCAGTATCGGATTTCTCAAAGGACTTAAGAATCGTCTTATTTGAAAAAATTAGACGTAATCGTCGCTGAGAACAACTACAAACTGTGTGTAGACATTCACCCTCTTCAATTTACAGTGTCCTAACACTGATTCCACAGAATCCAAAGGATTCCTGCCAAAAAACCTGTTACCCCAATTTCATTGCTTTCAAGGATCACTCAAAATCCAAGTAACAACATTCCATCTCCAGGTCAGACCCTCAGAATCGAATAGCAAGGAGGAGCAAAACCAGTTGGGAGGAAGAGACAGGAGACGATGGTAGTAGGTGGTGAATGGGTAAAGGGGGGTCGCAAGAGTCCTGAGTGTCGAGTAGTCCGGTATTCGTCCCTCCGGACGGATGCCGGCCAGTTTCAGGCTGCGTAGCGCCGCAATCGGATGTAAATGCCATGCAAATTCGTAGGCGAAGCACGCGAGGGGGAACGGGAGGGGCGTGAGAGAGGTACGAGAGGGAGGAGACGGGTACGCGGGAGATAGGGCTGGTCGAGGGAGTTGGCAGTGCCGTCCGACTGGACGGAGCTACGGTATCAGCGTGCTAGTGCTACCGACACGCTCGAATATCTACCGGGTGTCGCGATAACCGGACTTGTGAGAGATCGTCGTTCTCAAAGGGATGAGCCAACGGGACCACGAGGAATTCCTACCAACAGGATTCGCTGACAAATTCAACGAGCTTGTGGTACGACCACCCTATTACGATTCCAACGAAATATTTACCTGTGGAGAACCCCCGATAACGTTTGCCGCGATGCGATACTTTCTCGCGTTACGTATTCCAAGCGTGTGAGCGAGCGTGCCCCTCTTCTGCTGACTTTTATCGTTCGGTTTCCGGTGACAGTGGTCTTAGTAACTACCGAAAGAAAGACTAGAAGAGTTCTTATTGTCAGGGCTATTTTCTGTCCAGTTCTGTTCAGTGTACGATGTTGCTGATAGACGAGGAAGTGGATGAGTCTTATGCGTTGGCTCCGCGAAACAAGCAGATTCTCGGTGGTTGACTAACAACGCCTACTCACCGTTTACTTCTGAGAATAATCGGTAATTATTGACAGAGTGCGCCTCGAAGACCGGAACACCGTGCGATTTTGTTCCTCGATGACTTTTAGACAAGCGTGTGGTAGTTAGCTTCTTGTTGATTTCTATGAGTGCTATTAGAGAAGGTGGATTTTACAGTTGACTTCATGTTCAATCATTGTTGAATAAAGAGTAGGATTGAGAATGAATGGGATATCACAGTGTTTCATTGTAATTCGTCGGTGAACATTGCTACTGAGGTAGATCTCCATTCATCGTTTGTACAGTGTACCCGTAGAATCGTGATCCTAATTCAATCTTTTTTCCTCACACTGCGTGCAAATAACACTGCGCGAGGTGAGATTCGCGACCTTGTCTCGTTGGAGGATCTATCGGTATAACCGTAGAAGGGGACGATAGGGGGCGAGCGCCCGGTGGAAACTCAATTTTTATGGTTGCAGAGCTCTCTGTTTCTCTTTTCCACCTTGCCACCGGGGATTCGCTGTGGAATTTGCATTTCCATCGAACCGATAGGAATCCTCGAAAGACGCGACTCGACGCCGCGCCGTGCCGTGCCGTAACGCCCAACCAACTTCGATCTACTATATACATGTACCTCTTTTGCTCTGGCAGCTTTCTCTCGCGTGATTTTTTTTTTTCCACCACCAGCTTTTGTCGGCTTTCGTCTCTCCGCCTATTTTGTTATCTTCACTACCAAGGTAAATGGCTACCAGAGTGCGCGGATTCCACTGGGGAACTTGGACCTCCTGTTTTCGCGAATAGGAAAATGTCACAGTTCGAAAAGTCTATTGCCAATCTGATTTGCGAATACTGAGAGAAAATTGGGAACGTGATTTTATTCTTAAAAAGCGAAATAATTTACTATGTAATTCTAATACTTGGAAAAATTATTTGATCATTTCTTTAACTACTGACATAGTTTATTTTCATTGAAAGCTGACTATTGAGTATCCATCGCATTCCACTTTTGAACTAACGCAAATCTGTTAACTCGACACTTTAAAAATACTGCTTTTAAAAAACATATTATGTTTCCAAATGAATAACTTTTACGAACAAATCGAAAATAGTCCTCAGTACAAAGAGGCCAATCTTGGTCAAAGGTGCCATGTCTTGTCGACACGGAAGCGTGCAGTTCAGATGAGAAGCTACCGGCAAAAAGAGTCCTTCCTGAAATCTAATTCCAGTCGTGGCTATTTCAGCATCGTTGGGAAGGTGGGAAAGAACGGTCGCGCATTACAAACGGAACGGACAAAGGGCAAAAGAGAAAGAAAGAAAGAAAGAAAGAAAGAAAGAAAGAGAAGCGGAGGGAGGAAGCGTGAGGGTTGGTAAGAGCAACACTCGGAGGAGGTAGAGGGATGTGTGGTGTCGGGTGGGGGAGAAAAAACGTGAGGAATTAGCGGTTGGACGCGTGCAATGCTGACGGGTCGGCATTGTTGTCCAGTCGCATTAGCGAGCAAGGGGAGAAAGCTGGATGCTGCAGAGGTAGGAAAAGACGAGGAAAGAGGATACGGATCGCCGTGCTATATACCATGCCGTGTGCCGTCTGCAGCCTCTCCACCCCTAGCTTTTCCACTTTTGTCCGTGGCGACCGAGGGATCAGGATTGCTAGGCGTCCACAACGTCATCGAAGCTTTTCCGGATATTCTTCCGGCGTGCTCTCTTCGATCTCACACGTTTACTGGGGGCTAAACCCTAAGTCTAGTTTTCACCCTCGCTCCAACATTGTTTTACTTGATGTATCAACATTTTTGACTGTCACGACGGAAAACTTAAAGCTTAAACCATTGCACCTGATTCTAAAATCCAGGAGTAATCATTTTAAATGAAACAATTCGTTTCATTATGATTTAAATAATTATCACAATTGTGGATCGTCCGTTTTACAAGTAGAGAAAGTTGAGATTTTTTTGGACTGCTTATAAATATTTAATTGATGACAATACTAAGGTACACTAGATATATCTGAGGAGGTTATTACAATAGGACCCAATGAATCGAATCTTTACAATCCCAAAGATTTGTCGGGAGGGGCCATACGATCGAATCGTCGATTCATCGTTGACTTCTGACTTTTGCAGTGGTATGCAAAGCGAAGGTTGCCGTGAGTCATAATCCAGGGATCGTTAGCGACGACTACGAAAGGTAGTCGTCGCGTCGTGATCGCATAGATATCTCCTGCGTCTGATTTCCAGCGAGCAGGTCGCATCCTGTAGTTTCTCGACAACGAATTGCTCCTGTCTCTCTCAATGTTTCCTTGCGACGCGTCAAGATTTGATCAACTGCGACGCGTGGAAGCTGCGTAATCCCGCAAGAAGCGATGTTTTTCTGCGGGAAATTTTTGTCCTTCTTATCAGAGGAGACAGGACAAGTCGAGATGGACGTCTCGCAGCATGCAAGGTCGACACGAAGTTGACTCTCAAGACCCTCTATGTGAGTCACATTGTCAGTCGGACGAGAAGAATGACAGTCTATTTTCCGACCTGTTTTTCCTTCTTGGTAGCAGCTTTTGCGCCACACCATGCAAATTCGCTTAGAATCACTCCTTGAGGAAAGATTCCCAAATTCCATAAACTAACTACTACATATTACACAATCTTAAAACGATCTTTCTCTTGGAGCCACTTTTTCATCAACGACTTCTATCTTCTTTTTATCTTTCTTTTCTTCTAATTTGTAAATCCATTCTCTGACAAATGATAATAAAGTTGTCAACTTCCAGCAACAAACTCTCGTTCGCATTTTTACCAACCACCAAGAGTTTTCTAGCAATTTTCTGCGTTCCAAGGTCGTTGATTTTGCGGCGCACGTTTTCACGGTAGTGTGGAAGTTTGGAATGAACTTTTGACCCGGTGTCTGGGTAACGGACGTCCCATTACAGAATCGGCCAACGCGACGCGTCCCGTCGGATGATGGAGTAGATTTCGTCGCGTTTTCGCTCCGATTTTTGGGCCTCTCGCCTTTTGTGGATACCCGTGACAATGTAGCATTGTGTTCAAAGCATAGTTTTTGTTCGGACCGGTCGACGCCTGCCACGTTCCACGACTCGATCCACCTTCTAAGCATCGCGCTATACCGCGCCGTTGGGGATTCTCGCTGTTGCTGTTGTTGTTACTCCCCTCGAGCAGCTGGCCATCACCCTGTTTCGATCCGCCACGATCTGCCCTCGCGTGCTGATCGATCAGGCTGCTTTACGCTTTTCTGACAAATTTATCACTACCACTATTTACTTCCCAATTACTTTTTTACATTTTTCCATTCCAATTGACACGTATTGTGATCATTCTGTGGTACAGATATTAGTACCTACCATTCACCGAATGGGAGTGGTTAATTATATTGGCTACGGTGATTACTGCATAGCAACTAGCCCGTAAAGAAAACAAAATATTTTTACTGAGTAGTTCATCAGAGCGGGTATATAATAAGTTAGAAAAAAGATCGATGATATTTAACAGTCAAGTTTCCCTTTATTTCACGTTCGGCCAGCATCGAAGGTCGCGGTAGTAATCAATCATAATTAAATGGTTGGTTAAAAAAAAGAGAGTTACCGAGCTTCCTTCATTATCTGGCGCTCTTTGACAAGGACAGTCGTGATGGCTGTCGTTGATAATTGTTAGGAAGCTCCGTTACAAAACTGAATCGCGAGAAAGATAGAGAAAGAGAGAGAAAGAGAGCGAGAAACTTACATGGATACGTCCAGTGGTGATCCTGGCTCTGAAACGTTCTCCGTTTTATGGAACGAGTATAAATTCCCGGGTATCCGTGGGCACGATTTCAATCTCAGCCTTTTCATAAAAGAACTCTTGCGCCCGCGCCCGTGCCCGCGCTCGTAAGCGTGCAATAATTCTCCCTATTCTACACGGTGTTCATTAATTACGGAAAGGGTGAAGGTGGAAGGGAGGGAAGGGGGTGAAAGGGGCTGGCCTGCGCTTGCGAGGGAAAAGAGAAAGAGGAATTATGGATCCACCTTTATCCATGCATCGTCCGACCGCGGTCCAAAGCGAAGTATACACCCATTCGCGATGGTCTTTCTTTTTTCTGTGTTTTTTTTTTGCTCCGCTACCTCGCGAGATAAGGGCCCTTTCCTGGATTATTTATTATTTGCGAAAATTCCCCGAGTGAATTGGCTGAGAGAGCGTTGCTCTCTGCGGGTTTCGCTTAATTCTTGCCAAATCAAATAAACCGCATTCTATTTTCCTCGGGGTAACCATGCCACGATTAATTCTTTTTAAATCCATTTCAATTTGCGTTATTCCGCGATTCGATTATTTTGATGATGTGCTGGTTGAGAAATCGTGAGACTTTTAGTCGTACTTGAAAAATCTCCAGGCAAAGAACGACTGATGCACGAAGCACAGTGTTGGAAGTTGTACGATCAAAGGGTGCGTCAGGGTTAGTACTCGTTAACGCGCTACATTTGGTAGCATCCGATATTTCTCTCAGACTAGAAGAGCATAGAAGAGACGCTCGGCGGGGGTTCGGTATGTTGAAGGGCTTCGGAAGCTGGATATAGAAAGCGGCAAACAAAACGCTAATGCCAACGAAGAAACAGTTTATAATCCGTAGAAGTTAAGATCCAGCGACAATGGACCACGCGGAGCGTAATAAGGGGCGCTTACAGGATTACCCGACCGACCAGGTAAACGCATTTGCCGCGTTACCTGATTCCAGAGCGGCACCCATCGCGCCCATCGTGCCCTTCACGCCCAGGGCAGACCCATTCGCACACCCAAATAGAACCTAGATGCTTTTTGGAGACTTAATCGAGAAATAATGTCCGTGTCTTTTAATTCACGAAACGTTTTGCTCCACTTCTCTTGAACTCGAGTTCAACCCCATCCACGAAGCCACCATCTTTCCACTCGATTCAAGATTCTAGCCTCGCTAACTTCTAATCGAATTAACGAGAAAGATCTTCCTCTCGGGGTCCATAAAGTAGTGGCGCTTCCTTAAATCACGTTTGCACAGGACAGTTATTTAGTTTCCAGTGGGAAAATTGATTCTTAATCTATATCGTCGATCGTTGAAGTAAAGGTATCGTAAAAAGTGCAAAGAGAGAAGAGTAATAGGATGGTTTTCGAGAAAATGGGAATAATCGATGATAAATGCGAAGCGGCTGTGTTTATTTGTAAGGGTCTTAGGAAGATAGGAAAGGTAACGCAAAAGTACGCGCGTAACGTGGGGTATCAATTCCGATCGATCAATGGGGTTTCCCCGTACGATTAGTAGGCGAACGGCGTTTAGCCGTTAAATACGACGTTTGAGAACGTAATAGCGGCAATTATCGTGTTAGTAGCTATATTCCGAAGGCATCCGTCGCTTCGTACCTTTCGCCGTGTAATTACGTCTCGTTAAGATCCTCGAGAATGTAATCCGGCTCGCGGACGAAACTGGGAAACGAGCCTGCACGCCAACCGATCTCGATACGTGTATCCTACCCTTTCCACTTTTCAACCTCTCTTACTTTCCACTTCCTACCTTACTGTTCTATCCTCTGTATTTCCTATTCCCTCTCTTTTTCTACCAACGTTTCTTCGTCGACCACCCACTCCGCCCTCGCGATACCTTACCAACGATACCGGATTATGGTATGGCATTCTATGGTAGTTTTTCTGTCCACTGGTCGACTTTTCTTACTGGTCTGCTCATAAGGAAATCCCGAGGATTTTCTCGCGCGAAAAACACCCACCGTCTGCGATTAGACTCTCCTCACATGGCTAGACGTTGACTAGGCAACTGCTGGATGTCCGATCTTGAGAAGTGTCTAGATAGAACACGGGTTCGATCACGTGAAAACAGGCACGTGGAGGAATCAGTATGGAGAAGTTACACCAGTTTATCTAAAAGAAGTTATAGTCTACGATGTCCAAATTCCATTTACCAGTAATTCAATTTTTTTTCTCTTCATTCTATTCGTCACTATAAGTATCGTGTTGTAATGTGTTCATTCGTAATTGTACTGACATCGAAATTGGATAGAGATTTATCGAGTGGTGTTTTAATGTTGCTTTTTATGGGAGGCTCGAGTTCGCTCAAGAGTGAGATTCGAATTTTGGAAATAGATTTAATCAAAAGACCCTGGTAGTGAGAGAATTCGAGGGAAAGAATCTGAGAACCGCTGGAGGCTCGAGGGCTTCAAAGGGAGCGGCTAGGCAGCTAGTTAGGCAGACAAGGCTGGCTCGCGTGGATCAGGCGGTTTTACGGCGAAATCCTCTAGCGGAGCAAGGGCTGCGCGGCACGGGGACCCGCCACGTGAGGTTTCACGCATGCGAGACGGAGGAGTAGGAAGGAAGAGGGATCCTCTGGAAGGAGGCGCGGCGTGGCGAGGCGGCAGGGTTCTAGAATCCAAAGGTGAGGTCAGGGGGACTATAATCCTTGGAGTATGCTCGCACGGCACGATCCTTTTCGGATGCTGTGCTCTTGTTGGAGGAAGCCAAGCATGGCACCAAGGTGTCCACCAAGAAGATCCTTTTCGCCTTTCAACATTTAACTCAACTATTTCGCTGCAATAGTCGTTCATAGCGTTTTCCTAACATATAATTTACGTTTCTCAATAAGTTTTTATCAATCTTGCCAAATTGCACCTTACATCGAGCGATAGTGACAACCAATTTATTCCGATTGAAATGACAGAATGGTGCAACGCACAATTAAGGGTCTCGTTTTGTCATCGTTCAATTCCAACATGTTAATTGCAGTTTTGATAATTGTCATTTCATATCTATGACCGTAATGACCACACTGCGGATTTATGCGGAAGATAGAGCATTTTACGTAATGCCAGAGAAAAAGTAGAAGAATCTGGGAAAACATGGATAAAAATTATTTATGCAGTACGTCAAATTCGTGAACACGTGCTACACATGCGTCAACCGGATCCTCATACTTTTATGCAAACACGAATATTTATATTCGCATAAGCACCCGCAGCCTACTTGCGATTTATGTAGATTTCACGAGCAGGCGAAAATTGCGTGTGGTGGCTCATCCAGATGTTGCATTTGTAGTGGTCGTACAGATCGCAAGGATTTTCAACTTGAATGAAAGTGGTTCGAGGCAACATCGGGATGTCTGGTTGTCGGCTTGTTCGAGATCGGTATCCGCGTGGACGGTAAATTATTAAAACAACGCGATACACATTTGTCGGATCTCCCGGACCAAGACCACGAATGGATTATTTCTGAGGGTTGGAATTAGACGGTCTTGTCGTTCTATTAAGACTTGGTGATATCATCGGACCAGACTACCAGAAGGATCGTTACTATAAACTCATACGTGTAACAAGCCCCCGAACAGGATTGCTGAAATTTTACAAGATCCCTTATCCTCTCTTATCGCGCGGTGCGCAAGCCTATAATATTTCTGCAGTGCAGTATCCACTTTCCTAGACAGTCTTTCTAGTACACAGCACGCGTAGATTTTACTTCTGTCCTCTTGATGGCAGGTTGCAAGCAATTTTAAGCGAAACATTTCCCTAGAGGAAGAGTGCCAATACTCTCAAGATAAAATGAAAATGTCTCAAGCTACCTATGAGGTTCATTCTTTCAATACGTATCCTTTTGCCCATAGAAAACATTAATGTATTAGCCACAATCGTCGATTCTTCGCTCGCAACAAATTGTGCATCTCCGTTGTATTCATCGTTCACGTAGCTGTCTCATATTGGTAGGAAGAATAACAAGGAGTTGTTCCAAGTCTCATACGATCGTAGAGCGGAAGGCAGCGCGTGTGGCAGGGCAGTATTCAACCAGGGATCTAATGGTGACAGATCGTTGGCAGAATCGATCTCGCGAAGGGTCAGGAGTTGCCTTCGAACCCGGTGGCCGTGTCGCTTTTGTCATCGCGTCGCCGTCTTTCGAAGCCAGTGTTCTATCGTTGTTCGATTCGTCCTTACTCCAGGTGATTCGTCATAGGCGTGACCGAGAATCAGGGCTATGAAACGTTCCATCCTAATCACGTCATCGACGTCCAGAACGCGTCGCGGACGCTCGAGTTTTTCTCCTCGAGGGTTCGATAGGATCTCGCGAGGCTACTGCTCGCCCGCGGAGTGGAGACCTTCCACTCCTGCAGGTGCTCCGTTCTCCTCGCTCTATCCCCGGCAATCGTTCCCGCATCTGCTCCGACTCTTCTGGATAAGGCGATCGGCCGCGGAATACACACCACACTATAGCCAACCGGTTATTTTTTGTGCTTCTCTCTTTCTCTTTCTCTCACTCTCTGTCTCTCTAACTAACCAAAAATTTACCACTGGACCACTGTGTGTCCCGTGATCGTAGCAACGCACACGCTGTTCTACGATATTCTATAATTAATCTCGACCCTGGCCCCTCTGATTTATTGGAGACGGCAGCATTGCGTATGCACCTGCGAGGATAGCGACGCTCGAATGCTCGATTCTACCGCGCTATTACACTCGGAAGAATCGTAAAGAGCAGAGAGAAAGACAGAGAGAGAGACTCGCTTACCTTGCAATCGATCCAACCCACCGAACAATTGCCTACTCTCTAATGTTTTCTCACGTGTGCCACTGACGTTCGAGGAACTCGAGCAGGAAGATTTCAGCGGTGAGAGTGAACTAGGAGTCTCGACGCAAGGATTATCGAGGGAGAGAAATAGAGAATGTGAGAGATAGGGGACAGGTAAAGGATAGTTGGAAGTAGCCATAACGCGTAGGGCGAGTAAGAGAGAAAGCAGCGGGTGCTCCGGATTCGACTGGACCGGTTTTGTCCAGATTCCCTAGGAGTTCTAGCCTTCGGGAGTCGCAGTATGCTCGCAGGGTTCTCAGTGGTCAGCGGTTACTGGACACTGGTCACCACTACGGTGTAAAAGACCGGACCATTCTATCTCTCTTTTCTTATTGCTGCTGTTTCTTCTTCCCCTCGATTCTGGTTCTCGCTCACTCGTAGCTCCTCCACTTCCACTTGCTCTCTGGTCTGTCTTCCTGTCGGATGTCCTGCTCGTGTTACCCCAGCGGGGAGGAAGTTTCACGGCGCATCGTTGCCATTCGCCGTGGCAGCCACCACGTTTCAGCGTATCATTTATCATCGGAGCAGCCTCTTTGCGAGCGAGCGCGCGCGCGCGTGCGTTACATCTTCTCCTTCTTCTGCCTTTTACCCCGCTCCCTGATGACTTGATACTCGGCCGCACTGCGATACCGATACCATTGCCGTGTCGCGCGTATACTATCCGATCCCTCTTGTCCTGACTATTCTAGCCCGCTTTCTTCGGACCGTCCACCAAACTACTGGAAAGCTTCCGTTCGATCCGGACGAGATATATCTTCTCGACGCTCCTTGGAGCTCGCGGAGACTTTAATTACCGGGAATGCCGCGGCAATTTGTCTTGCAAAGTCGAGATTTCAGTGCCACGAAACCAATTGGCCAGATAGCGCCGGGTGTCTCCCGGCAGTCTGCTTTTTCCCGGACACTAGTGCTTCAAAGATGCACGCAAGAGATTCTCCCTCGATCGGAGAACAGATTCTGTGAGACAGTCGAGAGAACTCTGAAAGTAAAATAGTGGTATTCATGCTGGAAGAGTGAAGCAACAGTGAAATTGAAGATGGAGTTAGATCAAAGTGCTAACTTATTGTTAGGTTCATGAGAACAGAGGCTCGTAATTGATTCCGGTTGATAGGTTGAATCGTTTTCTCTAAAGAATATATTGTCTTGAACAAGCTGTCTATTTCCGATACGATAGTGTTTTTCGAACGATAGACCCTTTCCGAAGCGCAGGCCGCAATCCAGTTTTGGAGTCGGGTTGTCCAGACTCGTGAAACGGTCCAGGATGACCGTTGGCCGGTCGAAGCGGAAGATGCTCCAGGAGGAGAGAGCGAGCTGAGCTGGCTGGCTGGCTGACTAGCCGGGTTCTACTACAACCGTTACGGTTTTGTCTCCGCAACAGCTTGCAGCTCGTAGGAAGCTGTCCGCCGAGAAAAAGGGTTGTCCATAAGTCCCGGTTCAGGGGTGAACGGCGCGCGGCGCGTGGTCCCTAGTCTCATTGTGTGAACGTCGTCTTGATGAATTCGGCCATTAATTAACCTAACTAACCTGGAACACCTCGTTCATTTTTTAAGCCTCTATAAAGAGCCAAGTTTTTGACGCTCGCCATTTCAGTTACTTTCTTTTTTCTCTGCTCTTCTATCTCACTTTCTTTCTTCCCGAAAAGACTTACGTCTCTATCGGAGAAAGTGGTCTCTCTCCCTCGAGAACTATCTCTCAAAGCTGTCGGGACGCGCATTTAATTAGGGGAAGCATTCTTCCTCCCGGCGATTTAAATTAATATCCTCTTCTTCCTTGGTAATAAACGAAGTGAGCTCGATCGAAAATGAGGGGTGTCGGTGGTCGCTTGGCTCGTTCGGAACAGCCCCTCGCGGTTGGTTGCGTGCGCTGAACCGACGACAGGTGAGCGAACGACACGAGATTTTGGGAAATCCTTGTGGTTAGTAAGGCCCAAGGGAGAAGTCATAGTGGCTTCCTTAAACACCGGAACCGTTCGATTAGTCGCGTCATTTAAATGTTACACCAGACACCCTGTGTTACGATCGTATGACGGCTGATGCCAATTTCAAGGCTGTCGGAACTGCCGATCACAGATCTTAATCGGCGAGATCTCCCTTCTACGCTAAATTCACTGTCATCGTTCTTGCGAGCTTTTTTTTCTCCGTTAATGATCCTAATGGCGTAGATGCATCGGATATGCTGAACCGTATTAGACAGGGCCTCGTTGCTTTATGTAAGTAATCGGTTGTCTTAATCAATAAGTCTTGGAATAGGCGCATAAAGCGATCGCCGAGGACTAATCTACACATTGTTGAGCACAGTACATGGAATATGCATGCGGAGTAATGTATTCAGAGCGTAATGTCGCTAATTCCATGCTACTTTCGATCATATAGATTATCTAACGATGTAAGTGTCGCATAATCGATCGGATTATATTAATTGTATTATGGAGAGTGAGCGGCTGTTGATCGGAGGAGGGATGCGACGAGGATCACAGGAAAGACGTTTGATTAGCCTTCCATTAGTACCACTCGTCGGGCATATTTTTCCATAAATCTTCATTTTGAGTAGAATCGGGTCCAGTCATCGTTCTTTCCGAGCTGCTTCCGAGATCTTTGGGTCGTTGAACGATCATAGTCATCAATGTACAATAAAACCTACTATTAGCGCACCTTCACGGACGTTTATTTATTTATTATACACTCTGCAGTTAGGGAAAAGTGGGACTTTTAATCCGAATTATTCAAAATCCACAAAAAGGCTCTTATTTCCTTAACGATCAAACTCGTGTATATGTGTTTTCTTTGGGTAACTTACCTTTCCGGTTTTACTCTTTTTTTATTTTGAAGAATCAGTGTTAGAAATTTAAATTTAGATTTGAGTTGGCGAGCATATGCGAATCTCGAGTTTCAATGTCGGGATTTTAGAGAGTGATGGGGAATTAACAATTGAAGGGTATTACTATCAATAAGAGAAGTTCCACTGACCGAAAGTGCCGGGGTTGAACTAGATTCCTTGAAACACGGAATTTTCGAGTCCACGCTCGTCGCGTGACAGGAAGCAGTGGCCTCATTGACATCGTTTAAATTCCTCAAAACACGAAATCGTCAAGTTGGGCCGGTTCGCCGGCATCGATATTACCGTAATACTCAACTACTGTTCTCTCCCTCGCACTTTGTCAGGCCCCAACGAAAATTAGCACCGTCAGTGGCGCACTTTTTTCTCGGTGCTACTTCTTCCGTGGTAGCCTCGTTTTTCTTCGGCCGCTCATGCTCGATCCGTTCGCGGTACCTGTTCGATTGAACCGACAACACGGCCGCAGTACATCTTTTTCTACAGGCTGCTTCAAAATTTACGATTATTAACTCCAACTCCCATTTTTTACTCGTCACTATTCGGCTTGCAAAGGTCTACTAACTTGAAGAATGTCTTCGGCTCAATCTGAAATTATCGTATTAAAAGTAACTTTGACGAAATATTCTCTTAAATAGATATATTTTAAAAGAATGCCTCCAAGTTGATTATAGATTTGAGTCTCTAATTACTGTCATAAAACCACTTAATGAAAATAATGGAGACTTTTGAAACCGAAGAATACAGACATGTCAACGGAATTGATTTGAGAGGGGCGTTTTCATCTTCGTCGTCGATAGTTTCGTGGAAAAAGATTTGAAGAAGCCTGTAGAGGTTGAGATTCCATCATCCCCGGGCCCCAGGATGTAACGAGCGAGCGCGCATAATGATATTAATCAGTGCAGCGTGTTCGGCTTCCTTAAAATTGCCGGCAGGCTCAATTTCTCACTTAAAATCTAATTAGAGCTTGCTGGAGCGCCAGAGCTGGCGTTGGGCCCCGCGGGACCAAAGCAGAAGCGAAGGTAGAGGGCGAGGGTGCGCGCAGAGAGGGTTGGCCACATCGCAGGGTGGGCCTAGCCGTGGCTGAGGCCTCCGCAGAAGTGGGCCGCCCCAACCTGACCTCAGGATAAAGACGGATCCGGGGCTAAGCCTGTACTTTGCCAAATTGCACTTGCCTGCCCTTCGATGCCCCGATCGTCGGCTTCTTGGCTGCTCGATTGATCTGTGTGCTCCCTGATCTGGACCTTCCAAGATTCTATTGGAAAGATTATCCTCTCGGGCTTCTTCGAATTTTTCGAGGGTGTTACACCACGAACGTATTTTTCCAACCGTTTGCAGTTTCTAACGTTACTTACTCCTCAAATGGAACACCAATTTTTTTAATTCCAATTGCAATTTTCGGATTGTCAAGAAACGTCTCTTATAATTCGTATGGAAATCCTGAAGACCAATCGGAACAGTCGATATTGGTAGACGAAAAGGGATTGACCGAAAGGGTGTAACTAGGGTGAGTGGGTGGTTCTGAGCCTGTCGCGTTCGATTGCTAGGGCGCAGGTTCGCGTATTCGGGAATCAGGAAGGGGGGAGGGTGGATAAGGTGGAGCGAGGGCCAGTCGGCGAGAGGGCGGGCAAAAAAGACGGTCGATCGTTAGCAAGGTACAAATTTCGCCATTTGCCGCAATAAACCTTCGAAGCCGCTTGTAACTTCTTCTTATGGGAGGCATGAGTAATCGCCTTGTTAGCCCTTATGGCCTATAGCGCTGATACCCGCTCGCTCCCTTGTCCATGGGAGGGACAACAACGGCAACAGCAACAACGCCCGACATGCACGCACCGAGACATAGCAAAAAAGAACCGCGACCGACTCTCTACCAGAGCTAGAGAGACGAAGAAAGAGAGGTAGAAAGAGAGAAAGGGACAGAAGGAAGCAGCATGAGGGAGCAGGATCGAAATAGGGCCACGAGAGACGCAAGACTCGCGGTATGGGCATGCATACACCCCATCGACACTGAATTGCGTGTAACGCTTGATGTAAAGGATCCGCCGATTTTCACCCTAGGATCGAACTCTACCCGTTACTCGCTCGCATCGTATTTCGGTCCATGAAACAGAGATTAAAAAGTTAAATACACTCTATTTATAGATACCTAAAACATTATGAATCCTTTTTAGCGCCTGCAAATTTTGTGCAAGGACAATTTCTTTCCGAGGAGTTACCCCTGGGTAATGTCTCGATTCAATTGCTCGATTCTTTAGATTCGATTGCTCAGCTTCAGTGATGTAAAGCTGATCATTCTGATAAGAGTAGCATTAAGAAATATTATTGACCATTATCAGCCTTTAAAGGGACGAAATAAGTTTACCCAACCGGTAGCCAATTTCAACCGGTCTTACGTTCAACTTTATTAAAGCTAGATCAATATCGGAGTACCTTTAGCTTCGACACAAGGCCGGCCCCTGCTGGCTCTTTAAAATGCTTGCAATCCCTGAAATCCGAACCTGGCTATCGGTACGTGCGTGCGTTAGATTCTTTTTTCCCGTGGAATTCTCACGGGCCTGAAGAGAAGACGGGGGAGATAGGTGGTGTGTAAGGAAGAGGCATCGCGTCGAGTCGCGTCGCATCGGGAGAGAGGAAAGGCACCAGTCTTCCAGGTAGACACGTATATACGCAAACTGGCACACCGGGCAAGTCGCGTGGCCCCATATCTTAAGAAGAAGCCAGGGGGGGTCCAGCGAAGGACCGCGAATCGGGACTAACACTGTTTTATCGTGTAGCCAATTAATAACGTTCCTCCTCCGCCTCTGGTTCCTTCTTCCATTCTACCTCCGTTTCCACCTTATCCGGCCGCCACGCCGTGCCGCAATGCCACAGAAGAAGAGATCGAGCCTGTGAGATATCCGCGGACTTTGCTGGACCCCCGAAGAAGACACTGGACGATGGAGACCCGCACCTAGACGACCTCGAAACCCATCCTCCTCTGTCTTTATTCCACTCCTTTTCTTTCTACCAAATACTTAGTACGGAAGAAAAGTCACCAATAAGATTGATAATAATAATTCAGATCTTTCTCATCCATTATATGTAGCTTGCAAGTGTCGTACATTGTATTATTGATACCAATCTTACTAGGTATTCGTTTATAGAGGATCAACAAGGATCAGCAACCGATTAAGAGACACTTTTATCGATTAGATCATCGATTTCTTCTAATTGGTATCTTTGAGTTTCTTCATTATTTCACATGACATACCTTGAGCAATGCCAAAGGCAATCGCAGGCTTTTCCCTGATTAAACGAAATTTACTTCCGCTGTTACAGTTTACAGACATCTCTCGTATCGTCCCCTTCCCCAGCAAGCAATCGCAAGCCAGAATGCTGTCGCAGCCAGGCATTGTGTCAGTGTGAACATACATTATTACATAGAATTACGATATAAATTGTGTTAAATCAATGTTAATGACTGTAGCGAAATGGGGTATTATAATAAATACATTATTTTATGTATACTTATTGTCAGCATTCCGTCACACAGTCTGTCTTCCCATCCTACATCCTACCGAGGGTATTCCTTTACTGTGATCAAGCAAGAACAGCCCGTAAATCCTGATCGAGCGTAATTCGCGAGCTAATTACAGCCCTTAAACTCGTTCGGAAGCTATCGAGGCCGAGGTTTCGAGTCAGCTTGAATTTGTCGAACGCGTCTAATTCCAGTCGGCGAGGCTCATCTCTCCCAGGGGTGAATGTAGCAGCGTGTTACGATTACGAGCTTGCCCCGTAATCGCTTTAAAGCTACTCTTGCTTCTCGCCTCCTTTCTCGAAACTCCTTTTCCCGGACAAAGAAGCTCAGCGTTTTTTTCGTCACAGTCGTTTCGTCGCGGCGCAAGGGTGGCGTGTAGGTGGCTCGTAAAAAGAGAGGAGCAAAAAGAGAGAGCGACGAAGAGAAAAGAGGGGGAAAAAAAGGGAGAGGCTGCACCAAACTGGCAGCATCTGCGATGTTCAATTAACGAAAGGGTTTTCGCCTTTTGCTAGGGAGAAGGCGAGTACCAAACTCGCGCTCGCCACCGAGTGTTCCTTGACAAGTTGTTTGATTTACAAGGAACTTTTATTTTTTAATCCCGTTCCAAGTGTCGACTGGTCTGCTTATTCCGTGCCACTTGTTCCGCCGTCCTTGCGCCACTTTCGCCGGCTTCAATTAGGGCAGTTTTCCAGCGCGACTAGAGTACCGGCCCCGATGAGGCTGGCTCGAGGAACGCGAGCGACTTTCGTAACGAGGGAACGGCGAATGCCCCTCGACAACTATCGCAACCAAGATTCCGTCGAGGCCATTAGCTTTTAAACGCATCGAATTATGCCGTTTAGCCGCTCGACTTCTATTTTACAGGCATCACTAAATTTGTCGAGAATTGGATGATCGCGGTTACTTATCGTATTGACCAGATACCGATCGTTTTTGCTCGCTCGAACCAACGAGGCGAGCCGAAAGGATAAAAGAGCGTGGGATCGGGATGATGAATGGTTTGGCGGATGGGCCTGAAAGGACGGATTGCATTGCACAAACTTTGAAGCTCGGTGGGTTCGCGCTTAACTCGGGATTTGGGACTCGAGGGTACTTAACCCTTGGGATGGGTTATGAAATGACTTTATGGCAGATCAGAGGCTTGCTTTAGATTGCATGAGGGGGTCCAGTACGCTGGGGTACGCATCTCGGCGTCGATGCGACTAACTTGTGCCGACGAAGAGGTGATTTTCACCCGGTGACAACGAGCAGCCGGGCTCTCGAGAATTCTGCAAATGGAATCCTGATTACGTGTAACGTCATTGGTAATCTTTTGGATCTCTGACCACCGTAGGGAACTTGATCGAATCAACAGGACATTTCAGTAAGTACGCGTCTCTACATAGAAACCTTATCTTGCCACAATATTTCTCATCATTTTTCACGGAGATTACCCATCTATACCAGAGGAGAGTGAATCGTGGTCCACTGAGGGTACTCTCGTTCACGAATGTACACTAATGGCGTAATTTCGACGAAACAATCTGCTGGAATTCGTTTTAAAGATAAATGAGATAAGAATGGTATTGCAAAAAATACTAAAGTCCACGAAGCGTCAGTCCGGTTAGGAGGTAAGGGTATACCGGTTGAGGGAGGAGGACCTCTCGCAGGAGGCTCGGTTGGGCGTGCAATGAACCAATTTCTCGCGAGAATTGGCGCGCGAGGTAGCTCCGAGGTTCGAGTAGCTCTTTGTAATTTTAGGTTGCCGTGGGGTGGCTAAAGCTGACGCAGTGGGGTAGGTGGTCGTGGTATGCCCAGTAGCCAATTCCCGGCTCTGGGCTCGACTCGGCGGGTCCATTCATCGCCGAGCACTACGTGACCGGTTTACCAATCCGGCTCCCTCTCCCTATGCCTCTCTCGCTATACCGTGCCGCGCCACGCCGAGCCGTCGACTCCGACTCCAACTCCAACTTCGACTCGAGCCAGGAGGGTTCTCCTCGCTACCTTTCCGCTCTCCTACCTGTGTCAACCTCTACGCCAGTCTCTACGTGCTTCTCTGCGCGAACCTCTACGTGTATCTGCCAAACAACCCCCCGACTGTTCATATCGACCGACTCCGATGCCCCTCGACTTCCCTCAAGGTTCCGCGCATCCCGCAGGTTCGCACTCCTCGACCGATCCAGCTTTGCTTCCCTCAACGATTTTCCGAGCTTCTCGTAAACCTGGCTCCTCTGTGCGATCCCTTCGCCCTTTTTCACTTTCCTCCGGCTGTTTGGAGTATCTGTCGCAATGTTGAGTGTCGAGGAATGGGTATAGCTGTAAGTACTTGTCGCGAGAGTAAACAGACAGGCACTTTGATCTACTCTTGCAATGTGACCCGCGGCAGTGAGATCGCCTAAAGGGTCCCTTGGACTAGCAATTTATTCCTGCAATTTCCTATCGGAAGGAGAAATAAATGACTAGCTGGCATCCCCTACATCGAGCGATTCTAGGGCTCAGTGTAGAAACGGCTGGTCCGAAGACCACAGGAGACTCGAAGGCGTTTGTGAGAACGCCACGGTACAGAGTCGCGCGTCTCGCGTCAAACTACGTTAGAGTCGAAGGTGTGCTCAAATTCGCTGGAGACGAGAGAAGACAAGACCGCCTGGCGCAGGTAGGTTGAGGCAAGAGGAAGAGCCGGAGGAGACTGCGAGGAGGGTGACTGGGTCCGCCTCGATCAGCTCGGTTTCTACACGATGATGACATGTTAATGTATGGATGCGTAGTACATAAGCGTGTCTGAAAGAGGACCAGCGGAGGAGGGCACACCGGTGCCAAGCACGAGCCAAAGGAGGGCCCCTTTCCCGCTGGATGAGTTTCTTTGGGCCCAAGAGAGAAGCGGATCCCGACCTCCCGAGTCATTGTCGCCCTGCCTTCTTCATCTGCATACAATGCCGGAGACATCCGCGGCCTGGGCCCAAAACCTCCAATCGTTCCTCGCGACCCTCTACGTCATTCTAGCGACACCCCACCAACACCCTTCCATCATCCGATGGACCTCGCCTTCCTCTTCCACGCGATGCACTCCCGTCGCGCCACCAGCCACCTTCTTCATCCTCCTCGACCTGTCATCCCACTATCGTTAATATCGCCGCCCATCGAAATTACTCGACTGACAAAAGAACCACCGGGGCCCAGAGCACGTGCTCGGTCGTCAGATTATAATTTCCTGTGGGCCAACAATCGGGCTTACGTGTCTCTCCTTCGTAGTTGTGTTCCGCAGCAGAAGGCGACGAAGCAAAGAACCCAGAGACCCCTTTGAAACAAGAAGACCGCAGCGTTGGGCCTCTAATAGTGGGAAGGACTCGTCGATTAAGAACACGAGGTCGGGATCATAACTGTTAGTCGCGCTCCCTTTTAAAGCCAATCGAGGCAACAGTTGCGGTTTATGAAATTAAATCGTCCCTGAGCCTTGCGACTGCTCCGTCGACCTCTCGTTCGACCCTTGAATTTTCATTCGCAAAATGGCAAAAAGTTTCTCGAAATCAGATCGTGTTACTGAAGTTTTGAGAGGCGGAGATTCTCAAGACTTCAAGATCGCTGTCGTTAAAACTGAGAGATCGACCGAGTCGAGAAGCTGGCGCTAAAAGAAGGTGGACGAGTCTATAATATTCGACCAAGCGCGTTTATCCGCTCATAATTGAATAATAATCCTCGTGGCGATAGTCACTAATTACTGGTAGCATAATTTAGATTCCCAGCGACCTCCTGGTCGGGGTGCGGACTGCACACGAAGCCAAGAGTTTTTCGCGATAATTAATTACGTACCACGAGGACGTTTTACTGCTGTCGTAACGTTTTAGTGCGTCACTCGAAATTAAGTAATGCAGGAGTTTTTGAGCGGACTGGAATGCCGAGAGGGGGGTGGCACGGAGAAACGTGGTTGCCCCTACGAGTGGAACTCACTCGTTCGTTAGGTGTGCCATGCCAAAGAGACGATTTATTTTTGGGGGTCCGGTAGAGCGTCGCTCATATAATATCCAGGCACGAGTACCAAGCCGCCTTTATCTCGTCTATTAACCCTCGCGAGGTAATTAAATTAAATGATCCAGGGTCCCTCGATCATCCGGCCCGTAAGAGCCTATTTATTCCGACACCCTTCGACCGAGCAGCGGATCTTCTGCTTGGAATTTCTGCACGCGCACGCTTCGTTCGCGATTCCGTGTATGCCCGTCTTCCCATGCACACGCGTTAGCACCGTTGCCACCAGTCGCGCGCTTTTTTACGAGCAGAGCAAATATCTGAGCTTTCTCCTTAACAAGACTCATCGATGGCTGTACACCGCGTCCACTGATACGATTCGTAAACAGCTTTAGGATTATGGTCGCGAGACCAAATGGTAGTAACGACGTTGTGCGCCGCGATTAATTCGACACAGTGCGTTGAAAGATGTATTTAATCCGGTTGAAACGACCCGGGTGCCCGCCTATCAATCGATTACGCCGCGCTGTCATTCTAATTGTGAGAGGAATCCCTTGGTAACAATACGGATCGCGAATGGCTATTCGAAGCTCAGGCAGTTCTCCGGTACATTTATGATGTCATACAACTTAGACATTAGCGAACCAATAAGTAAAGTGAATATTTTTTCATCCTTATGTGGCAAATCGTAAAAGTTCCTTCGTTGATTCGCTCTAACGCTACTACCTTGAATAGCTCCCATTACTCATCGAATGACTTGATACATGTGCGTCATACACTCTAAAGAACACGAGATACACTATGGGACCCATAAATCCGAGCTTAGGCGTACGAAAGAAAGTTTGCAGATTCGAATCAATTTTATCAGTTTATTGTGCCAAAGAAGTAGTATTGTCGGGAGAGTGGTGCAGCAGCTGGGTTGCTGCCGACGTTGGCGAGAATAGAAGAGGTCGGAGAGGAGGTTCGCGAGGTAAAAAAAGGGGGTTGATGCAGGCTCCTCTAGAGTAAACCGCGAGAACGAAAAGAAAAGCGAAGGACGGAAGGAAGCAAGGAAAGAAGGAAGGAAGGAAGAAAAGTAGGGGGTTGTTAGAAGGGGTGGTGGCTGGGGGTCTAGTGGAGCAGTGTGGAACTGAGCGGAGCGAAGCGCACGTGTTCGATAGAGGGTCGAGCGGAGTCGAGCGGAGTCGAGGAGCTCCCTCGGGAGCTGCGTACCATTTTGCATAAATCGCGAGACACCCCGTCGTAGCGGAACCTCGGGGAGATTGTGGAATAGCTCGAGCCCACCAGTTTCTCTCTCTCTCTCTCTCTCTCTCTCTTTCCATGATCACGGAGGGATTCGACTAGCGGTGAGCTACCAAGGCACTCGATATTTCACTTGGTTTTTTCGCGGCTCGCCGCGAACGCGTGGAAATACTCGGATGTCCTGGAATTTCGTTCTCGGCCCTGCGAAATTCCATCGGTGTAGAAGCACGCAAACCAGTGGCGATTAAGTCCTTTTGCTACCTAGTATGAACTAGGTGACACGCGATCTACCTTCTTCTTACACTTGTACTTTTCTTCGGACTTGGTAAATTGATTGCGTGGTACATACATTACGGTTGTATACGTAATACGTTAAGTACAAGAGAGTCGCACTGGCGTGTTTCATAGTTTCGTTTAACAGACATCCGTATGCATCACAAGATTGATTAATCCTGTTATAAAGGATGGCCAGGATCACCAGGAGTATTGTACATTTTGAGTAATTTCCGACAGGCAAGAATGGAATTAGGATCATTGAGAGCCGAGGAGGCAAAGTGGTGGCAGTGGGATGTCTGCGGTCTGGTTTGACAGAGAAAGAGAATGAGGACGGGTCAGGGGAGAGGATCGTAGGGTGAAATTTTACCCGCAACTCGAAATAGCCCTCTTCGCGTGACGGTAGTGGTGGTGGCTTAATTCAACAATAACCACAATATGCTCTCTCTCTCCAGTAGTAGCAGTATTGTTTTATAGCCGGCGCGATAATTCGTGGCACGCGGGGATCTAAGGTCTCGAGTTCCCCATGTGCTCTCGAGCCCACCGAAATTTCGTCGGGGGTGCGCTCACATCGACAACCTCAAATGAAACGGAACAATGGCTCAGGGTGTAGTTAATGCTTCAATGTGCTCGCATCTGAATTTTCACCGCTTCCAAATTCTTCCTGCTCGACTCCTCGGTCATAAAATTCTGTGTCTTCTCTGTGCGACAGCGAATTCCAAGAAAGTTTTAATCCGCATAGTCGCTAGTTGCCGGAGCAGCGGACATCGATCGCAAAGACACGACGAATACGAGGCAATTGTTCGGTCTTGGAGCGCGGACCTTTCGGGATGCTTCGACTCCCAAATGATGCGAAGCGGCCATTAGCGGAGACAGAGTCATTCACGAGCAATCGCGATCGAATGCCCGATAAGGCGAGTCTCTCTTGGAACCGGTAACTCGACATCCTTAGGCGCGTACTCGTACTTTGAGTAAAACGGTAAGCATCTGCGCTTGGTTGCATCACTTTCGCATCGGATTTAAGTCGAGTCTTAAACCTTGGCTTAGTGTCCACACGTCGCATCGTCTTCGCATTGGACACGCGAGAAAGTCAGGATCGCTTGAAATTTCAAGACCACTCTCCTCTGACAACCAAAGCCATCCTTCTTATCGAACCACTGGTCATTAGACTTTTCGCGATTAGAACTTGGGCCCTTCATCCGGCCAACTTGCCATAACTGTAAAGCAGTAAAAAAAAAATTAATTAGCTACGTCCGCCTTTGCCAGTAATTAACAAGTCTTCTCGACTCTTCCTACGTAACGGTGTCCCATCGCATACCTATGTGATCATAGACCCCTCCACTCGACTCTACCAACCTACCACGGCACTCCTCTTCGCTAATCGACCAAAACTCCTAGCTCTTCTCTCTCTCTCTCTCTCTTTCTGTTTTCGACCTCTCTTAAAATGTCTTTCCTCTAGAGAATCACCTGCATTTAGTCGCAGAGCGAGTAGAGGAGATTCCAACTGGAAATCGAAAAGGCAGAAACTGGAGAAAAGGAGCAGGAAAGATCGTCCGGTTTCGTCCGAAGGCGGCCGGATAACCGGCTCGTTGACTAGGGCGTCGAGGGGCTTACGCAAGCCTCATACCTATAAGTTAAGATTAACCTTGCTTAGCGGTCTCTCTCTCTATCTCCCTCTCTCCCTTTTGTGAGAGTGAAGGCAGGGGGCCGCGGCCGCAGCGGGTCCCGACTCCCGAGCCGGCTAACGAACGAGGACATTTGACGGGATTAATTTATGTCCAGTTTGGTAACCGAACGCAGCGATACGGCCAGCCATATCAGGAGAGAAGAGCTAGGACAGAAAGGGGAGTCGAGGGGGAGCGGCCGATGGATGCGTACAGGTATCATCTCGTGTACGCTTGTGTTCGAGCGGCGACATCGGTTTTAGGGAATAACGAGTTTCGCCTCCCACCTTTTCCCCTGTCTCTCCTTTTCTATATTATGCGCTGTCTTCCTCGCGTTCGCTCTCTTCTTCTGCTACTTCTCTCTCTCTCTCTCTCTCTCTCTCTCTCTCTCTATCTCTATCCGTCTCTTCTGTTCGCTCTTTTCTCGATTCTAGAGTTTCGTGTCTCCCCGGTCTCTAGTTTGCGAACCTATCTCTCGAGGGCTAACGGTGAACAGACCAAGGCGTTGCCAAACCGGACACTTTTTTACGAAGGATCCTCTCCTCCCGTGCAGCTGCCGAGGAAGTCCGAAGAACGACGTCCGATTCCTTTTCCATTGTGGCTTCAGACTCGTCCTCGAGAAACTATTATCGTTCTTGGTTCGATACGTTTTTGTGGTCAGTCTCGCGATTTCATTCGTCCCTATGAGATCTTGGAAAGAAGTTTCTTGTCGACGGATTCCATCGCAACGTCCGGTGACAAATTGAACGCTCGCACCTCTCGCGCAGTTTTATCCCCATACGTATTATTCTAGACGATTTGGAATATTGGAATAAGGAGAAGCGAATCTTCCCAAAGGAGCATTGGATTTCTCTAAGGGAGACTCAGAAAGCAGGAGGAAGAGAGAAAGATAGAGCTAGTGAACTCGGCTCCCTGCCGCCAGATAAATTAAGTGGTCGGTATAGTTTCGCGGACCATTCTACGACTTTAATCTAGAGGCTTATAATTCCGAGCGGCCTTTTCCCCTCGTAGGCTAACTGCCGGCACCTTTATTCACGAGGGCAGCCTTATCCCGAGTACTTACTGCGGGCCGAGTCCCAGTGCCTGGGGACCCGAGATCCGAGACCCGAGACCCAAGACTCGAGAACGGTACTGAAACGTTTCAGGCCTTTGCCTTGCCTCGCCTCGCCATGCTTGAAAGCTATAAGCTATAAGTGTCGCGAGGTTCCGCTCGACGCGAAAATAGGGGTTGCGCATTCCAGAACGCGGCAGCAGGGCTAAAGCCGCGAGTTTACGCGCATTCCTGGTGAGCGCGTCGCCAAGGTATCTCTACCTACGATCCCTTTTTTTTGCCGGTTCGCCTGGGCACTCGGCTCGGATATCGAGTTTTCGATATCTCGGCTCCGATTTCAGGGCCCGAACTGGGTTAGCTGTGAACAGCCGCTTGCTTTGGCGATCCTTTGCCCTTTTCGATCCATCCTCCTTCTCTTCTCTTCTTTCTTTTCTCCTTTTATTATTGCCGCTTTATCGATCGCTATTTATGCGCTGGTTCGCGACCCCTCCTTTCGCTCTTCTTCGCCTACCGTGATACCTGCACAATCCAGTGCTACTGTGACCGCTGCATTTCGGGTTTACTCCCACTTTTGCTCGAGATTTCTGTCACTAGTTCCCATTCGGAAGTTAGTACTATATCCTTCGTAGCAATACTTTTAAAGCGACAGTGTTTTCAAGCAATATTGCAAGCAATTGGCACTTTCAAGCCGCGACACTCTCCTTCTCTGTACCAATGGAATTCCTGATCGCTTTTCCAATGACCTATCTAGCGGTGGGATTATTAATAGGGTGGCATTTCTTGCGAGCCCAGACGACAAGGTATAGTCTTATCCGGACAGGTATCGCACCCATTTGTACCCGATCAATGTCGGCTTGCAGCGCTAACGGTAAAAGTTGTACCCAGCAGCCAGCTTTTCTTCGACAACCGTGTCTGTCGCTCGGACTATATTTAGACTGTTTATAAATTGTATTGATAGTATCGACTTGAGTGTAATAAAGGTTCGCTTTCGAGCACCTATTCGCACTGGTGCAATTCGATCCTGGCTGCTAAAGACTCTGCTCCACAAAGTACGCTAATAACGGGTCGCGCCAAGATCGTATCCGACAGGTTGATGCTCCTTGGCTACACGTATAATAGAATACTTATTGGCCGCACTCCTCGATCTTGTCAATGACAGGAGACAATTCATTTGTCGCAAGCCGTTTTATCACTCAATTATCGTTAAACGGTAAACGTATTGATCGCAATGTTCCTGACTTTTTAAGCATAAAACAGTGATATAAGTTGAGTGTCTCATGCTCTAAAATTCCTCACAGTCGGTAATCAAAAAACAATAATCGTAACATAAAACGCGAGGATTGGAACGTAAATTCGTGGGTAAAACACAATTCGCAATATGCGTATTACGCGTTCCCAGGCAAACTAGGCACTCTTATGCGTCCATCGACCCAGGATGAGCGGTTCCAGCAGCTCTATCATCACCGTGAAAAATCTCTTTTAAATCGTCCGTCTAATTGCGATTTGACGAGCTCGCGTTCCCCTCGCTCGAGGCCTCAAGCGGGACCAAGCGCGCGGCGCACGCGGTCGCTTACGAGGATCGAAACGAAAACCTGAGTCCTGTCGCGCATTGTTTCAAGGCCCATCAGCGCGGTGATCGATGATCCACGACCTCCACTTCGGTCGCCAAATTTCACGGTAGACCCTAATGAGGCCCACGGGAACATCGTCTCCCTCTCTCGACATACCTTACCCCACCACCTGGCCTAGTGACGAATAAAGTAAACAAGAACCAATGGTTCAGCGTGACGGTATCCTAATCGGCCGTTAATCGCCTCGTAATTTTGATTTACCGCCTGTTCACTTTTTGCCGTTCACCAGTGGAATCCTCGAAATTCGTGGAGGGCAAAGAGGAGGAGGAAAAGGAGGATGAAGAAAAAAAGGGAGCAGGCTTGAGTAAAAGACCTCGTTAAAGTCGATCGTCCGATTTATTTATCGCGCAACAGCGAAGAAGAAGAAGAAGGAGAAGAAGAAGAAGAAGAAGAAGAAGAAGAAGAAGACGGAGAAGGAGGGCTTAGCCGAGATTGGTTCGAAGCTTGCCCCGCGCAGCATCCGGTGTCTGGATCACCGGGTGATTGATAGTGATTTGGCAGATAGCGATCGGAAAGCGTAAAGAGGTGTGCACCTGACCAAACGATCGGCCTGGAGGGCGGGCGTACGTGTGTGCCGGAGAATGAAAGAGAGATAGATAGACGAGACATATAGATAGTTAGATAGGTAGAGGAAGAGCGAGAGATGGAGAAAGAACGAGAGAAAGGGGGGGAGGATATTGTCGATCGCTTAGCGAAGGAACTGTCTAGTAAGAGAGTCAAAGGCAGAGGTGGCTTCTGCCGGACGCGGAGACCCGTGGAACCTATTATCCGAGGTGGGCAGCGGCTATCGGCGAGCACCATCTCCCTGTGTGGGTGTCCGAATACCCTTAAGACCCCATAAGTCGAGTGCCACCCTGCAGAGAAAACCGCCCCCGCCGAGTGGTCCACTAGGCACCTCCTTAGACACCCTTTCAATTTCCTATATGCCCGATAATCATCTGCTCGACCGTATCTCACTGCAGGGCGGAACAGCCAGTACCTACTCCGATCTCGTTGCACCTTTGGCTTCCTTCTTTCCGACCTCCCGCTCCTTTGCCTCGCAACCCGAGCTGCTTTTCCACCCCTTGAGGGCATCGGGGACATCTTTTGCCTCGAACCGGATCGAACTCCGATCCGACTGGCTCCGATCTAGGTCACCCTTAACTGGGACAAACCTGATCCCACACGTATCCTGGGAAATATGTTGCTCGAAGGCTGTTACATCGATATTGAGTAGTTTTGATGTCCTAGACAGTCTATTGGCTGCTCATAAGCTTCTAATAACAAACCAAAGAGAGTCAAGGGGTCAGACAGGAAGCAGGAAGTGCACGAATTGAGCAAAGAATCAGGCGCGACGACATATTGTTTCCTCTGGAGGCTGTAATCTATAGCGTTTAAATTTTCTAAAGTACTCAATCACCGGTGTATTTTTATGCAAAGGCGCTCTCTCACGGGGATACCCCGGACACCTCGCTGTGGCTGGGCTGCACAATAAAGCCGTGACGTATGTATCTACCAGCGACATAAACTTCGCGTGCATATTATTAGTCGCTATTCCAGAAGACTTATGTCGGCCCCTTAGCCAAGTGTGTGTCTGAAAGAGAGAGAGAGAGAGAGAGAGGGAGAGACAAAGAGAAAAGGAAACCTACTACTACCACCAGTATGAAGTCAATACGTTCGGGACCAGAGCCCGATCAAAGCCCTCATCTCGCAGGTCCCTACTGCGTTACCTACGATTGTGTTTTCATCCCAAAGGAAATGGTGCCACCGTAAAATTTGCATCGTCCGGAAAAATCGTTAGGTTTAGCTTGCTTGAGAATCAAGCTCCTCGAGGCAGCTCCAAAGGTTCGAAGTCGTTAAGCCGAGCCAATTCGAGGGGGGCAAATCGTGGCTCCTTCAATTTGCGCAAGGTTCTCGATCGCGACAACGTAAAGCATACCGAACACGCGACATTTATGCGCGTGATCGTCGCAGCGCGTTCCTCTCTGATACTTTACGAAGGCGCCCGACGTTATTTCCGTAGGCGTCACCTCGAAGCTCCCTCCGCGGAACAGGTCGTATAATCGACGGTACGCCGGGAGGCACGAAAACGCGCCGCGTGTAAACTGTCCAATAAGTAAGGCCCCGAACACGGGGCCTCACTTGTAGCCCTCTGCTCCTTGTAGTTCGCGGCCGGTGCTTTCTCCTCACCCCGCACTCGCTCGGTTGCCTGGCTGCCTCTTCTCTGGGGCTCGGTCCGAGCCTCGTAACGTACGGCACACGTATGCTGGCCCGGGGCCAGCCGCTATAAAGAATATCCCAGAGACAAGAATAAAAGCGAGTTGACTTATTCGAGCCACCACGCGGCTAGCGTGGAGGAACGAAGAGGGTAAAATCTTCTGGCAAAGGGACGAGTCGAGGAGAAAGGGCGCGGGCGGCTCGTCGACTGCGAAGAGGCAAGAGGGAGGAGAGCCAAAAATCGAGGACCAAGGAGGACCAAGGGCCGAGGAGAAGCCACGGCTACAGAAGCGCTGCCCGAATACTGCTATATTGCTCGACCTTTGTGATCCAAGCACACGTGCCCACACACGTTGCTACGTGTACCGAACAACCACTCTCGCGGACCGACATTCCGCCAGCAGACCTGGTAGAGACATCCCCTGGTAGAGAGACGCTCCTCATTCCCGGAGATCCCTATCCTCAGAAATTCTCCTTCTCCTCGGAAGTACACATCGAATTCTGTCTGGATCGATGGAAACGAGATAGAATAGAGAGAAATCGTCATGCTACGAGAGGTTTGGGATGAGATTTTCAGGAGACGTTGAGTCCACGCTCAGAGGGCTTCTCGAGCTAATGAAAGGCGCCGTGGTACTAAGTGACGGTAATTATCGTAAAAACAGTGATTTTTCGCGGTATTCTAGCCGGCTATTTTTAGAGGCCGAGTCACGTAAAGCGGAGCCAGCGACTCCGTGTCGGGTGCGTCGAGCATTGGCTATTAGTTGGGCATTCGCGTGCACAACCTCGTAATGTATAAGCTTGCCCTCCCCCCCACACACACACATTGCTTGCGTTCTCTGTCATTGACTTCCTAGTTTCGAGAAATCGTCGTCAGGCCCGGTATGCTTTCGCGAGCGTGGCCTGCCTTCCTTTGAGTCTCTGCGTCCTAGTCCCCGTGTACCCGTTTCCAGCAGCTTTCTCCGGGCTTCCATGCTTCTATCCACGCTCCTGTCTTATTGATACCGTTAAGCGATATTACTCGCGCATAATACCTACTAACCTATGGCGCGGCTGCTTGCGCAAGATTTGTTTGGAACCCACCGCGCTCGATTTCGTTTGAAGACTGCCTTTTCATTTCCAATAAGCGTTCGTGTCCAAGAGAAATTGGTCTTTGCAGGCACCTGCGTCAAGCACTCGATGACATACGGCTGCTTCAACCAATTGGCATTAATTTGCAAAAGTCGGCTTTCAACATCGGACTATAAATTGTGCCGTTCCAACTAGCAAAATCTAAGAGTGATTTCTTTACAGTGGCAATAGGAGCAGCGTCAAATGGATGAATCAATATTTACCGAGATATTTATGGTAAAATTTAATTCATGGACAAAAGTATTGCTTATTCAGTTTTTTTAAAATCCAGGTGAATAATTTGTGAAACCACTCGGTCGACTGTTCTAATAACGCAGTGTTAAAAATAGTAATAATTCAGCATGTACTGCAGATTAAAACTGCAGAAGAATCATTATATTTTCAGGAGTAGAGACCTTGTTGCAGAAAAGTTAGCTAACTCAGCGACTGGGAGGACTTTGGAGCCAAGAGATTTTCCACTGGCGATAAAAATCTGCGTACTAGCGTGAGCGGCGTACCTGGGACCAGAGCCGAGGACGAGAAGAGAAGAGAAGCCGCGAGGAGGAAGCTAAGTTAAGAGGAAACGAGGCGAGAAGATAGCGGGTCCTTTCAGAAGCGGGAGTGTTTATCGATGTAATATTGACTCCTCGACTGCGAGCGCGAGCAAGCGCGCACGCCAGCGGCAGGAACTACGCGCGCCAGTGAAATTTGTTTAAATTTCCGGTGTTAATTTTATATAATTCTTCCGGTAAACCTTGTGCGATTGCGTCTGACCACTGTACTCTAAATACACCTGCAAATAGCGGGATGAGTCTGTGCGTTATCGCCAGTTACTCGAGTGCATGCTCGTCACTTTGTTCAGAGAATGCTCTTTTGCCCAGTCGATTCCATTAAACGCACTTCGTACCGATACACAATCGTGTTTAACTTATTTCCCCTTCAGTTCCTACCCTAGTTGTAGCTGCAACTATTAACTTTTCTCTACTTAATAAAAAGAATGGCGAAACAATGATCTTCTGCACATGTACATCAATGATGATCAACTACAATATTGGTTAGTATAGCAATTCTTAGAAGAATTTTTTATTTGTTAATTGCAGGATAATGTTGGAGCCAATATTGCAAAAGTGTCTCTATTTAACATTTAACGTCAGAGCAAAGGTAGGTAGATCCCGTAGAAAGCTAATTCCAAGCGAGATTGATAGACCCAAACCTGCTCACTGGGGCATCACGAGACCGAAAGACTTGAGTCGCAAGTCCGTTCTTGGGTGTGGAGCAACCTGCCAGAATGTCCTTTCCACTCTCGCGTTATCTGGCAGCGTTTCACGGCCCGTCACCCAGGCGAACGACGACGCCTCGTCCACAAGGTGCTCCCTAAAAATTGAGTACACCTTCGCGGGTCGCGGCACACGTATCCGCTTGAGGACTTATGAATCCCTTGAAAATCTCTCGACGTCTTTCTCAGAAGTCATCTTCCACTCTCTTCAAACTCTTAGTTTTTTCTGTTATCACATTAAGTCTCACTGGTATGCAATCCATGACTACTATATGACAAGCTGCTGAATGCACGAATATAAATAATTGTGCATTAGGTAATCTGTGTCATTGAATTTCCTTGCGAATCACTAAGTCGAAGAGAATTCGTTCAACAGTCAATGCACTTTAGCTTTAACTTTTCATTTACCTCAAAGATTCCGGATGGATGCAGCGAGAAGCGCACGGTTTATTAGGGAGCTGGTACTCTTTCAATTGATTCTCTCGATAACGTTGCAATCGAGTCGAACGGTTATGGTTTCGGCCGCGAAAAAAACACGGCCACTCCGCTAGCTACACTTCCAATAATTCCATTAGACTCCTCCCCGAAAAGCTTTCGGGCCTATTGCCTCGGCCGTTGCTGTTCCGACTGGTACGCAGTGGATTCAATTTGCCGCTCACTGAAAACAGGCCGTTTCGGGGAAAGCCAAGTTATTCTCTCGGAGGATCCCAATCGCAATTAGTTTCGCGCAACACGATCTTCCTCCCTTACTGTTCAAGTTTATTGGTCTATCGAAAAATAATAAACCCCCGTAATTTCCGTGGGTGGTACCTGCTTGGAGAAGCGTGCGATTGCAACGGGTGCAGCAGTTGCAGTAGTGCAGAGAGGTAAGTGCAATTGGAGTAGATCGACGGAGAACCGTGATCGATTCCGCTTTTAATAACGAACGACCTTTAATAATCCATGGAAAAGCGAGTGGCGCAGCTGGGCTTATTAAAGCTGTGGGTGCCGCGACGTTTCAATTAAAATTTTGACCGGCTGCATTGGATATTGCGGATCCGCGGCTGGTAGACGATTAAGTGGGCTCCGTATCTAAGCCCGCTGGACACGATAAAATGCGTAACACCCCGCTCGACAGGGAAATCTCGCGAGAGACTGCCAATGCAAGTGCATTACTCGCGCCCTTCGTTGGGTGCGATTCGGTGCTGAAGTACTTGCAACTATTTGGCTCATTATACTAACGATAAGAGAGTCGGTCATACTTTATTCAACATCAGCTTATTGTTCGTTGAGATTTTTTCTTATGTATTCTTATATTGATTCGTGTAAAGATTTTTTATTAATTTCCCGTTGTAACCGTCAGGTAAAAGCTGCTGACTCGATTACTTGTGAGCGAAACCAATCTCGAAGTGAGAGTGCTTTGAGCCGCAAAGTGTAAACACTAGCATTCCGATCGGTGAGTGAAAATGAGTAAAGTCGACTGTACAGGTCGATGCGGTGGCAGTCTTTGACATGGGACCGGAACGGGGTTCGTATCTTAGCGCAATGTAGCAAGAACAATTTACTCCGGACACCAATCTCATAAGATTCAAATCCACGACGCGACGTGTCAATCGCGCGAAACACAACAATTCAGGGACACGAACGACTTTGCGGCTCGTTCAACGTGTTAGCACGCAACGGAGAACGCACCATGGCAGTTTCGTTCGTGTTTCGAAGAATGGACACGGTTTCGTAACCCAGATCTGAATTGAGAGCTTGAATAATTTGCCTCGCGCAATTGCCCGATCCATGCCTCCTTGTTATTCGGAAAAATCGGCGACAAGATGGTAAGGCTAATTTCGCGGTGGCTTAGTACGTAGTACGTATCGTATTCTGTACAATCATGTATCTATCTATAGAGAAAAAGGTCGCACGAATAGTGTGCGAAAGGTGTGCAAAAGATGTAGTACGCCCGAGCGCTTACGACTCTCCACCGGTTGTCCGGTCGACCTTACTGCGACCCGGCACCCACGCCACACGCTCTATTCGCTTCTCGCGGACATAACGGACTACACTTGCCAAACAAGTATCTTCGTCGCTGACTCCTGTTTTTCTAGTCGATCGTGCGAGAATAGCCAGTGTGGAAAGTTTTCGAATGGCACAGTATGATGGAGAATTGTTTTCGAATCTGTAAAGAAGTACGACGCAAACGGATTCGGATGCAGCACGCGAGTAGAGACAATAATGGCAAAGGTGGCTGTGGCAACCTTTGCTCTCGAAGTAGAATTCAGGTTTCGTTGCTGTAGCACGGTGCGGTGCGGTGTGGTGCGGCGCAGCTTCAGTAAGACGTCAACTCGTGCATTCTCCTATGAAAGCGTCTCGTTTTGTCACGCTTAATGAAGTTACCAGCTCCTTGAGTAACAGTGTGTAACGGGCTTTCATATTCACCGGTCAATTCGCATTAGCATTATACGTTCACCGATCTGGTAGCCGTGCGCGCGGCTCTAGTCACCATTAATCCTTCACCTTAAGCGCGCCCATTAATCATCGCTTTATCATTTTCATATCGTTTTAATGGAATATACCGGAGGTGTACAAGTGTAGTATCTCCTCGGGTACCGAACCACTTCTCCCGCTTGCCTTAATTGCGACACATTGCCCATGGGAGTACGGATCATCTCGCGTATAAAGTCATAAGCAAAAACTGTCTTAAAAAAAGCTCGCGGACAAAAGCCTTGCCATTAATCGCGCAACGAATCTGTGGGCTAGGGACTAGCCGATTGAATTTAATCAATGCGCTCTTATGTCAACCTGTCGAGAGTACCGATCAATTTCAACGAGTTGCTGTGGAAATTAACCGGTGGTGTGTAATTCATCAGGAGAATCCGTCGATACGCGAGCTCTAATTGCCGGGTACTTAGCTCGACGAGCGCTCGCCAGTCCTAGACAGTCTTCGCAGACCGCGATCGATCAAAATTCACGGTCATCGTAGGATCGCGTGCCGGTCGACGAGCAAGACCGCACGCGAGGGTCCAAGAATCTGCGTCCGACGTGAAGCGACGCGTCTCGACGCGTCTCGAGACTCGAGCGAAAAAGCTCGGAAAGCAACGTAGCGCAGGAATGCGTCGCGCCACACCGCACGTGTGCCGCTACGAGAAACGGAGAATCGCCAAGAGAAAGGAAAAGAAAAAGGAAAAAGAAAGAAGGAGAGAAAAGAGAAAGAAAGAGGAGTTGCATACGTTTAGCGGCATACATTAGCATAGGTTTGCTCGGCACGAGCTGTTTCATAGGTGGTTAGTTGGCACGCGACCGTGAGAGGTTCGACATAACGAGTCGGGGGAGCGAGAGCTGAGCAAGAGTCGGCATGGCGCGAAGGTGCCAGCAGCCAAGGGGATTTAGAGCACGCAATGTTTTTTGCAGAGTCGTGGCAAGCCCGCGACTGTGATAGAGGTGCGTCTAGGAAAGCTTGGCCGATGATGTCGTAGGGAAAACGAGTTCAAGAGAAGAGGGGGGCGAGACGTACTGGTGGCCTTAGAGGTTTTAATGTTATGCGGGATTCCCTTGGCCCGTGAATGAGACGGAAGGAGCGAAAAGGAGGGAGGGAAAGAGAGAGGGAGAGAGAAGTCGGCGAAGGTCTGGGTCCCGAGACTCTCCTGCTCGTAGGAAGCCGTTAGCCCACTTGTTCGTCGTATACTAATGAGGATGAAAATGAGATGACTGCGTTTATTTTAATTTCATCAGGTGCAAAGGACGTCGGCCGTGCGAGGAGTACACCTGTTATGCTCGAGTGCCGCGACATCCATGGGTCGGCCTCAAAAGACGTCTATGGGTCACCCATGATGCTACTCTCAGTTTCTACGATTATAACATTTGTGCAAATGCTTAAGGCACTGTTTCTACTTTCGCTTTTCACGATTCATCGAAACTTTTTGCTTGATGTCACACGAGCTAAAAATTGATCTTTGGTAGACGAACTGCCAAGAGGCGCCTAGATTTCAAAGACTCGGCGTAGTCGCATTACGCAGCTGGCTCTGGCAGCTTGAAAGAGTAACGGACTGGGCCGTGATGTTGTGAATCTCCTCGTTTCGCAATCAATCCCTATCGGAAGAAAAGCTGTCGCCGATCATTCGGGCACGAGCCAAATCGAATCTCCTGCAGGGTGCCGAAAGGATGCACCATAGATGCAAATACGTTAGTACCGGCAAGCACGCGGTGAAAAAGAAAGGGCGGAAAAAACGTTGAAGAAGAAGCTTTTGGCAACGTTGTCTTGGCGGTTACTTCTTTGCTTAACAATGGGGGGGGGATTCTCAGTTGCGTCGCTATGATTGGTCCTGGATTGCAGGAAGCGACAGACTCACGATGGAGCTAAGCTTTTTACGTATGCACGCATCTCTTCCAAGGGTGAGGTTGTACTTTTGCACTATACAAGATAGAAAAAGAGGAAACGAAGAGGATCGAAGCAAGGGCAGGAAGAGGGTGGGGAGAATGTTTTTGAGCTGAGCAGAGCAAATCAGAGCCAAAGCTGCAGGAGGCAAGGTGGAAGGCACGGCAAGGTGTAGGGTTGAGAGTAGGCCAGGACCAAAGGACAGCGTTGCGCTAGGATAGACAGTAGAGTCGCAAGAAGGAAGAACGGAAGGAAGGACGGAAGGAAGGAAGGAAGGAAGGAAGGAAAGGGTTCGGATGCGCTCACGGTTCAGCAAAGTTCGACCTTCGAGGACCATCTATCTCAGGGGTGTGATCTCTCTGCCCCCTCTGTTTCGTCCGGGTCGTCCGGGCTCGAGCGGACGCGGGGGTCACAATGGTTTGCATACACTTTCCCATAGGGATGACACCGGCAGGATATATACCTGGACCTTTAAACGCCGGAGAGAAAAAAGGGATGCATAACGTATGGAGATCTATGCAAAATCGCGCGTACCTGAGGAAGGATATATCCGTCCGATACTACGGGGTCACCCTTTCCACGGTGTTTATTGTTCCAGATCGGCCAAAGAAGGGTTGCGCTAGCCCTTACCCTCCGCCTCTCCGCCCCTCCGCCCTTACGCCTTTACTTCCAGGCCTCTCACCCTTGAATTTTAAATTATGCAACGACCGGCCCTGCGTGCACCTAGTCCTGGGAGAAGAGGCACCAGCCATCAGCCATCAGCCATCACCGAGCTATCACCCAGACGCGGACCAGCCGCTCAGCCAGGTATATTCAAATGGGCATATTACCTGGGCTCTTCCTATTCAAACAGCCGCGCTACCTCCGAAACCCTCTCCTCCCTGATCATCGGAGATTTATAATAAAAGAGGCGCATCCTACCACCAGCGAAGACTCGAAGAAAAATTCTCACGGTGTGTCTCTTGCTTCCGCTTGCACGGCTGCTGCTTTGCCTATCAGCTTCCGAGTATAGGTTCGCGGGAGGGGGCTTGCCATCGGCAGTATTACCTCATGGAAATCTCGATGATCTTCCAAACGGTTCAATCGTTCGGCGACTCTCACGAGGAACCGTTGGAAGCGATTCGTTACTCCTCCAGATTCTAACGGATCCGATCAGCTGGCGACCACGAGAAGAGTACGCGAAAACGCGAGAGAAGAGACCGTTGGAGAAAAGTCGCGTTGTATCGAGCGGAGCACTTTCGTTTGGGAAATCGAGAGTGAGTTTCGTCGTCGAGGGAGAAGAGCAGAGATGAGTCGAGGGTTACGGTCGCGGGCCAGAACACTGCGAAGGTGGAGGAACCACGTGCCAATGTTTTCTTGGCACGATAATCAGCCCGCGTCGAGGAGCCACGGTGGGTTAAGGTCATCCCCCTCGTCGCGAATCGAGAATTAATGCAACCGATCCTGGGGATTGGCTACCCGGAGCCAGGCGTAATATGCAAATGCCACGGCTGGCTCGCGCCTCGGCCAAACGAGGAAGAGACTCGTCTCCTTCACCTTCTTCGCCTTTCTTCTTCTTCTTCTTCCCTTAATTCCTCCTGCTACCTATCGCCCTGCGAGTTGCCGTCGTCTTTCTTTCTCTTTCTTCTACCCCGCGAGAAACTCTGCTATCGCCAGTTCGCCGCAAGAAGAACCTGGCCACTTGCATAACGCTCTGTCCCGCTGCATCTCTTTAGGTAGAGACGATCCGACTTTTTCTCCTTGCGCGCTGCTTCGTCTTCCTTTCGCTTCGCCGAGTTCGCCGCGGCTCCTCCGACGGATAAATAATTCATCGAGGCAGCATGCTTTATGACGATTATGCTAATCCAGGTGAACCTGCTGGCGGCGTACGCGCCCTGCTCTCAATGGACCGACGTGGCCAGCCAAACCGCGCAGGATTGTGGGCGATCCTTTGGGGCACGCGATCGCCAGAAGAACCGACCAGTGACACGAGCCCCTGAATACTTTAGCTTTAAACCTTCCTGTGAGCTCTATTGGAACTTCCATTCGAGTATTTTCCAATGCCAGGTCCATCGAGAGAGATCCAGGAAGAATCTATTTTGGACAATGCGGGGAACCAATGGCCCACTGATCGTTATTCGAGCCTCGGCCTTCGGCCCTTTTCCCGATCCTACGTCCTTGGCACAATGACCCCGTGAAATTCCACTTAAACTCCATTAAGGTTGCATCAAGCGGCCCATTCGTAGCATCGGTATGATGACTGTTAGGAGCAAGGGGTGGAGATCTCACCTCTGGGGAAGTCAAGTTGACGCGAAGGTCCGGCACTGTGCGCCGTTAACGCGATAACAAGATCCGCGATTACGAGATACGCCGAGTAATTTACCCAGCTCTTAAGAGCTCTTGCTCAATGGGCTTTCAAGAGAACGAAGCTGGATCGAGCTGTATACGTATACCCTCGCGAGTCCCACCTGAGTCCCACTTCCTTCTGATTCACCATGCCCCCTTTGTCTCTGGCAAGTGCCATGTGGTAATATTGAGACTCTACGTAAAAAACTGTTTAAAAAGTGCTGGGTAAGGGTCTCGTGGTGCAAGTTAACAAGGCAAATACTAGACCGTCGGCGGTACTATCTGACCATAGTAGCAATGAAATCCAGAGAAGGGTATGCACTACAGTGGTAGGATATGGAGTTACCTTATAGAGGCTCGTCTTCTGGATCGCTCAATGCCTAGGTCAGAATCGGCCGGATTGAAATCGGTGCAGTAAAGTAGTAGCAGGAACGCGCAGCACTCTTACCCTTTTCCCGCATATTCCTACTCCTAGAAGACAAGGATCCGTTCGAAGAGGAGAGGGTACGCTCGTGAGGTGCGCGTGGGAGGATCATTCTCCTGAGTATATCTCCCAAGTAGAGACCCGGAAACCGCGGTTCCAAAGACGACAGCGCTCTCTTATCGGGTCCCAGCTATGCCGAGACAGTCGTTATTAGCATTGGCAGTTATCCGAGACTATCTAATAAATTGTTCGCGAAAGAGCGCGAGTGCGTGTGTGCGTTCACGGTTAGACTCTTCCGCGAGGCGTTCGCGTGGCTTCTGTGGACTTTGCAGTTTCTCGCTCCAACGAGCTCTACCTCCAAAATTTACTCTCGTCGTCGCCGTAGTCGTAGTTGCGTCTCCTAGATACACATAGTCTATACATAGGAAAGTGGAAATTGAGTTAAGGCAGAGTCAGCCTCGGTGCCGGACTCGTTGTGATCTTGCGCCATGTCCAGAATAGCTGGTAGGATTGCGAGAGTGGTTCATAAGAAAAAATGAAGCCGACGTAGTGTGGCGATAGCTTGTATGTACGTTCACCTGAAAAAGCACGACTTCCTCCAGGTGCGCGCGACCTGTTCTCCATGTCTTCTACCGAAGGTGTCTCCTTCGCGTATTATCGGCCGGTTGGTTCTGCCTTAAGAGCAGATACTCGATTCCGTGAAAGCGCGACATCCGATCATTCCTGGGTTCGAGGGCGCTCGACCCTTCGAGGGGTGGCAAGCAGGGTGCCAGTTGGATTGTACCGCGAGCACTCTCGGTCGCACCCTTCGCGACCCAACAGGTAGAGCAGGTAGCGAAGCAGCCTGATCCTCGCACAGTTGGACCTGGCGGTCTCCGATCGAGTCTCCCTTCAAGGATCTGGGTGTATTTGATATAGACTAGGCGGTGGTTGTCGGTTCTTCTGTTGGATTGGCAGGCTGAGGGAGGTAGAAAGCGAAGAGTGCGCGACTCGATCGAGGGCCACGCAGCCGTCGATACGCCTTGCGGCTCGAGTTAATGCCTTTCTTTTATTGTACGACGCAACTCGAGCCAGTCACCACCGACCTGCACACGCGGCCCCGAACCGTTTAGGGAAATTTCCTTTCCACTGTTATTCAAACGAGCTTCCAACCGAAAACGCGTCCCAGCCGCGCGCTGGCCCCGTCAACCTTTGCATATCGATCATTCGCGTCGATTGCAACTGAATGCAACGGACCTCCAACCCTTTCCTCCGAGACCAAAGGCGTTCAACGGTTTTTTTCGCCAGTCCGCGGAGTTCTTTGCCGAGGAAACAATGCGGGACGGACAGAGCAGCGTTTTACGCCTCCAGAAAGAGATCCAGGGCGGGAGAGGGAAAGAGAGAGAGAGAGAGAACTGTGAATACGGGTAACTGTGGTTTGTTACGATACGTTTCAGCGGTCCCGTGGAATTCTCTATGGCTTGCGCGATTTTCTATGCGACTATCCGTCTTCAATTCATCCCGTAGTGAAAAGGAGCTCGCGAGCGTGGCGAGCGCGAGCTTCTTTCGCTTTTTCAGGCATCCTCTATTCTGAATACATCAGCGCTGGTTGTCAGTCAATCGGCACGAGTCCCTCGGTGAAAAGGTATCCTCGCACGCAACTCATTGTCTTCCGGCAGCCTAAACTCATTAGCTTTCGGCTTCCGGCGGCGTTAAACGAGCGCTATTCATCGACGTCCGCCCGCAGCGCGGTGGCACCATCACCAGCACCATCACGACCATCGGCAACAGCCACCTCGTTGGTTTCTGTGCTTATTCAGTGCCACTACTGCTACCGTCGTCACTACTGCTATTGCTACCATGCAGTTCGAGCTTCCTTTTCTCGACTTCGTTTAGTCGCGAGTAAACAGGGGGAAAATGTTGGGCGCGGAAGAATGATAAGTCCGGTCGAATCAAACAGAGGCCAAGGGTGCTCGCTCGGATCGAAGTACGCAGACGGCTGCTCTATCTCCTCCACGAGTTCTGCCGATATAAAGAGCCCCGAGTTCAACCCACGAATCCCGAGAACCCGCTTCTCTCTGTTTGTGTTTGCCAAGTGAATTACAATAATTGAATAGACCGCTAATTCCCCCTCGGTGTTCTTACCCCCGTCTCCACTCTTCGTTTCCTTCTCCTTTGCCATCATTCTCGTCCTTCGCTCGAACAAGACTACCAAGACTTACCGGCCTCCTGCAATTCGCGCACATCGTTCTTGGCATCAATTCGCGTTTCCCTGCGTGCCTCTCGAAAAGCTTCGGAGAGAAAGTAGTCGGAGATTTTTCCTCGCGCTGCCTCAAGGGGAACCCGGGGGAGAAACCTTGGAGCGGCGGCGTTTCGACATGTAGAAACACTCGCGCGCGCCTCGGGAAAAAGAGTCGAGCGAGCGAACGAACGAGCAAACGACTCGTGGCATTTTTCCGGACAGCCGGTGCAGGCTCTCGGGGAGAGCACGAGAGCAGGACTCGGAGATTTATTTCATGAAGTCGTACCCGCGTATTCGCGATATTCAGCGGCCGCCACAGCCGCTTATAACCGGACGCACTGGCGTGGTATTAGATATACGAGGCAATTGCTCGCACGAAAAAAAAACTAGAGCAAGGAATGTCACCTGTTTGTGCAAGTATTAACATTATCCCCATTGCTCCGCGATAAAAGCCGCAAAACAGGATATTACTTAAGTGCGAGAACATTTTGTCCTGGAGAAAAATACCGCGCAGCTCAATGATGGATCGTGATTCAAGGGGTTTTCCCTTTTCTTCCGTGGGAAGAGGACTTTCGTCTTGATCGAACACCAGACTTACGACTCCAAAGTGTCGATAAATGACCGGTATCCGTATCGTCCAGTAGCCAATGGCTCCTAGAATAGAGAAAACGCAACGTGAGTATCAGTGAAAGCTCCACGGCCAGGTGACAGGAACGATCACAGAGGCAGTTGTTCCGTCGCCAACCAATGAGTACTCCGAGGATGTTCCTGCGTAGTTCCGAGAGACTCTCATGTTTTAGACAGGGACAGTCATAGAGATAGACGGAGAAAAAGAGAGTCAAGAGAGACATATTTGTAGAGCGTAGGAACACGGAGAAGCGAGGAGAGGCGAAATGGAGGCTAAAGTCGAATACATAGAGCGAAGAGGTGAGAAGGAGTAACGTAGCGCAAGAGAGGATGAGGTCGAGGCGAGACGAGCAGTCGTAAGGCAAGGTGAGGCTAGTCGAGCCGAGGTGCGGTCAGAGAGGAACGAGCAAGACGAGAGCACGAGGTGCGGCGTGGTGTGGCGTGGCGCGGCAAGGTGAGACGCGACGCGACGAAACGAGAAGCGAAGCGAGCTCTCCAACACACGATGCTCGCTCGGCACACAAAACCCGCCAGTCGCCATTACCTCAAAGCTTCGTTTCAACTTCCAAGTATTCGTTATTTGTTTGCTCCTCGCGGACAGCGAGGACCTCGACTCTAGTTTAGCGGGCTGGCTCCAGCTTAACATCGAAGAACGGTGGCCGGTAGTCCCCAAATACCAAGAATTTCCGTAGTACCTAGACGACTCGGCTGATCTCGACTCTACCAGGGTCGCAAGAAGGACGCTCTTCTTCCTCGGTAGCCGACAAGCCACCACTGGTTGACAGAGACGAGCAACCTCACCGTGCTGGAATCAAGGTCAACGTCGCTACACACGGAGCCTTTCTTGTCGTCGAGGACGCGGACGTCTCCGTTTTCGGGCCTATGCTCCAGACCCTCGGTCTTCGTCCACTAACTCGGGCCCCTACCTAAAGGGCGCTACATCTCCGCGACGATCTCGCCCACCCGACCTCTTCTACCACCGACTGTGCTCATTTCCAGCCGGATCGAGAGGGTTATACCCGAGCGGTGTACACCTACGCTTCTATGTCGAGCGGGCCTCGAGCATAGATCTAACCGACCTACGGTGAGAACTGGAACGGGGCTGGCTACTGGAACGATGGCTAGAGGCTGCGTTGAAGTCGAGATTGCGGGAGAACCGGCACGGCAGTACCGTTCGCTGGAAACTCGGTTGGAACTGGACTAGAGCCGAGTCCGGTGTTTGAGAGGAGATCGAGTTTGGCAGGATTTCGGTGGTAACGCGTGGACCGGGCCCGAAATAGTGGCAGGGAATGCTTGCGGCTAGAGGCGAGAGAGACTCGCTCGCTCTTTCGGGGTCCAGTCTTTCGAGTGTACTGGCGACTGGCGATTATAAAGAACGACGAGAAAAGGAAAGAAGAAGAGACTTCTACCGAAAGAGAGGAAGAGAAGGCGCTAGGAGAAGAGAGGAAAGTCAGAGGGAGGAAGAGAGTGAAATGGAGAAAGATGCGGGGTGAAGAGGCAGGGAAGCGCGACGTATAGGCATCGTCGTTGGTTGCGTTTAAAAAACCAGTTGTGCGAGAGGCAAGTCGACAGCGACGGCACTCGCCTGGCCAACGAGAAAACCGGCGGGAAGGTGCGCGTGGGCCGTGGCTCGTGGCCCCTTTGCCTCTTATAGGTACCACCAGGCTTTTGGGCCCTTCGTTGCATTCGGATATGCCTGCGTCTTCAAACACTCTCTTTTTTTCTTACCACTCCTAGTGGAACCAATTCACGACTCAGGAATTCTGTCGTCCGAATCAGGTGGTCCTCGGTGTAATATTCGTAATTAATTAAACGAAATTTGACTACACCACTCAGACTCTCGCGCACTGAGTATTTTATATGAATCAGTTATCGGAATCAATACACTCTGGAATCATCTTATTCACTATTGATTACTACTTGCACCCGGGCATCGTTCTATCAATTTAATGCCCGGCCAGGTGAGTCCAGTGACGTCAGGGCTGCCCAAAGATTACGAGGCGCAAGATGCAACCAAAATTATGCAAATACGATGCAAATCCCAAAGCGGCGTGACGCTAATCTGCGTCACAATATTGGAGGTAATTGGCCAAGAGTGTTGGCATGCGTTCCTTTCATTTTTACCCCTTTTGTTTCCGGGAAACCCACGAAAAACTATTCTTCCGGAGATCACTCTTCAAGAGCTAGTTTTTAGTCATCTTCTTTTAAATGCATCCGAAATCGGTTTATTTCCAAATCCGTCTCAGTGTCTGAAGTAATGCCCTTTACGTGCCACTTTTTAAGGTGGGCTTATCGATTCCGATAGGCGAGTGGGGTCTGGGGGCGGTAAGCGGTCGGTGGAAGAATGCAAGAGAGGCGGAGGAAACGGAGCACAGGCGGACCGGTTCATTCATGCGGGCTGCGCACCGCGCTTCGTGCACCACGCGCGCCGACAGAAGAATTATCTCGAGCGCTCCGTTATCTGTGCGGCCCGTATGTAAGTACGTGCGTGCGTACCGAGGCTTAAGGTAGTCACGAACCCGAAAGAGATAGTGTGTTCGCGCGCGCGCGCGCGGTACCGGGCGCAAAGGAAGCAAGAGAGACGTAGTTGTATCCATGGTTGTATCCGTGATTGTATCCAGAGTTGTAGGGCCCCACCAAGTAGGGGCGACTGGTGGTTTCGTCGTGGGGGTTGATGAATGACGGGCGGTTAGCCACGAGCACGCTAAAGTTATCTGGGTAATCTGAGGAGGCGAGGTCCCACTGTCTTACGGCGGGTTTTATTATGGTGTTTCTACTTGGCAAGGGCGAGGTCAGCGAGCGGCCATGTGTTGTGCCGCACCGTCCACTGAAAACGAGACTGGGTCAGCCCCGGTTGCATCAGAGATACGCTCCGAGCGCAAAGCCACGTCGGGAAAGAGCCAAATTGGAAAGAAAAAGACGGAGCCCTCTCCTTCCCACTCTTTACTTCTTGGACCATCGTCCTCGTTCACTTGCTCGCGCGCAATCCAAGTGCGGGTTCAAACCAGGCCCACAAACTGCCAGTTTCTACTGCGTGCTGCAACATCTCCAGTCCTTGACCCACTACTAGACTCTACGCACAGCGCTTCCAACTACATATAAATAACACCTGTTATTTCGAGGGGAGGTAACCTCGCGATTCCCTTTTCCGACGTGTACGATTCTCTATTCGTGTCGGCCAACACCCTCGCTCCAATATCACGGCCATATCCGATCACCATGCGGTGCAAGCCCCGTTGAGAGGGAAAGTGTTCTTTCGATCATCGGCGCAATCTCGAAGCAGCGCTCAGACACAAGGCAAATCTAGGGCCCGATTTAATCGGAGTGGTGACATCTACGAGTCCGCACTCCCGAAGTGCACACTTCTGCGAATACCTGGCCCGACAGATCGGTAACGTTAGAAGGGTTAGAAAAGCATGAACGAAAGATACAGCATCCCTTGGAAGTTTGTGGTTGCATCTGTCCATACCAGCATCTCTATCGGTAAGGAAAAAGGGGGTTGAGAATAGGGCCCGTAGAAGTCCCGCACTTTACCGACCGTGATTTTTTACCCTTCAGACTGTAAGAATCGCAAACCTTTTACTCCAGAGTATGCAACACGGTGAATTTCGATTTAGGGTCGAATATCTCCGTGTTTCCACGGTGAAACCAGACGCCCCCGAGGGGTATACTGTGCGTGATGCGCAAAAATTGCTCGCGAGAATAATAGGTGAAGCCGAGGATGAAACTGAAAAAGGGCAACGGGATGAGTGGTGTGGTTGCGTGCTGCCGGGGACTTATCGGAAACCCATCGGACACGGTGGAACTGGTCGCCAGACGACTTTCGGAAAGGTCAGACGGGTTTTCGCTACCCGTTAGCCCGGCGCGGCTCGGCGCGGCTTGGCGCTGCTTGGCGCGGCACGGCGCCGGGTAGAGCCAGTACGGCCTCTTCTCTCTCGCCGTGTGTGCCGGCCCTAGATTTTAAGGCGATTATAAGCCGCGTTTGACCCGCGGGCCCAACCGGTTCATTAGAGATATCTCTACTCCCACTTTGTTACCGGCTCTTCTCGTGAACGTATGTGTGAGAGAAACAGAGAGAGAGAGTGAGAAAAGAAATCCATCGACGCTACGCCACGGGCTGCGGGCCCTTCCTCGAGCGACGCGTGCCCGATCACGCGACGATACCATCCGGAATCACCGGAAAAAAGTGGATTCCCCCGACATTAGCATCGAAAATCACGATACTTCGCCACGGATAATTATGGCTTGTGCGAATTTCTTTTTGCAATGGTTACGAGGCCCGTCTTACCCGGGGATCCGGTTCCGCGTAGGCGGCCGACACCGGAGGGCGACCTATCCTAAGCGAGCTGATGTGAGTAAGACGCCAAACGAAAACGAGAGCAGTACAACTACCGTGCGTATTAGAGATAATTGGGCTGAGCGGCGCGACTCGAGAGTTACGGTAACGCCGAGCGGAATGGGCTTTAAAAGGAAGGAAGAAAGAGGTGAATCGTAACGCCACTGCTCTTACGGGCTCTTACGTCTCTCTACTTCTCTGTACTCTGACGTGCAACTATCCTACGATCGATCTCCACCGCGACATTTCGTTCGTTGGCCTTCGCGGCTCTTCGATCGAGGAGAGAGAAATAAGAGTTCCATAAGGATCCCTGCGTCGCGGACTCCGCAAGGGCACGCCAATCTTTTCATTCAGCGCACACCACACATTCTGCGCGTCACGTACCCCCGTTTGCCGTGTACGAAATTTACATGAGCGCGATCCGACTGTCCGCCGTACGCGCTTCTGGTTCCTCGGGATACTTGGGGGCTCTCTTTGAGGCTTCTTCGCGATTGCGGTCACTTTGGTTTTTGCACGCAAAACGGCCTTGCCGACGGTGACGTCAGCGAAGGCACAAGCCGGTCGAGCATCCCGAGGATTTGTTCGCGAGCTCGATGCGAACCGATACCCGGCAAAAAAAGGCGCTGCGCAACAGGCAGCGCGCTACGGAGATACGTGCGCTCACTTACAAGAAGCGTCGCCGAAAAAAAAGCGCCAAGAAGGAAGGAAAATCCCACGAGACGCAGCTCGCGTTATTACGTCAGATCCACTACCTTTTCGTCGTTTTCTCCCTCGGTTCTGGAATTCGTAACTTTTTGCTACCAGTTTGGAGTTAAAAGCAAAAAAATACAATTTTTTAACTTTTGAAGTCAGCATCCAGTGAAACAGCATTAATCATATAGTAAAAAAGGAGCCGTATCCAGAAATGCATTTACGGGTCCACTGACTTCAGACTGTTTACAATCTACACCAGTGGTAGCTAAATCAAGTTGCTCGAGCAACTCCATAAAATCATTCATCAAAGTGATTGGAATGAAAAATTTGCATGGAATCCCGCATCGACTACAGCGAAGGAAAGAAAAGAAGGAAAAGAAGAAATGAAACGGTGTACATATATGAAGATAGAAGCTACGCCATATCGTACCGCACCGTGCCGTGGCCTACCGCGGCATAAGCCAAGCCGCGTACTATGGCTTTACTATACGCTTCCCGAGCCGCCATTCACCGGACCCCTATGAATGAACGCGGTGCGCTGCGGCGCACTGTGCCGCGCCGGACGAACGCACGATGGCAACTTTATACGCTTGGCGCTCTAACGCGCGCGCCTCGGAGTTGGAAGTTGGGAGTGTTGGGACCACGGTCGCTCTGGAGAACACGGGGGAAAAGGGGGAAACAGGGGCCCCAAGTGCGCGAGCCCCCGCGGGTGAGAGAAAGATGAAAGCAAGCTCTTAAGGTGCCCGAAAGAGGGGGCGACAGAAAGAGAACGTCGACGAAAAAAGAAGACCGACAATGAGAGTGCGAGGTAGAGAGGCCGCGAGATCGGGAGAAAGCGAGAGAAAGAGAAGCAGTTACATACAATACATACATTACATACGTAGAAGTGAATTGTATGAACGCACTGAAGCGGCGAGTCTCTCAGCCCGAGCGGGTTTCACATTGTATTATTATTCAATAGCGATAGAGTAATTGATCTCGGCCGCCGTCAGGCCCCGCGGGGCCTTCTTACTGGTAGCGCTACCTAAGAATGGTGCTCGAAATCGCTGCCAGGACACACTCGTAAGCGAACGAGCAATCCGAGCAACTGGAGCGACAAAGAGGCGACTTAATGACTTCGATATGGAACGACGTTTCTCATTGTGATCTTCATTACCCGGTAGACTCCTCGAGTACCATCCAGAAGTACCTGTCAGATTAATCTCGCGAGGAGATCACTGAAGTTGGTCCAACGACTCGCTTAGCTCGGTGTGTGTATCGAGTCGTCGTGTTAAAGGTACATATCGGTAGGAATATCGTCGAGGTTAAATAAGAATTCTGCGAGTGGTTAACCAATAGGTTTTCGACCTTTAAGTCGACAACCGGCTCCTCGTCTTCCGTTCCCAAGACCCGCGAACCTGCGAACCGACCACTCGTCACGTAATCGCAACTGGCTCCTCTTGGCATGTACTCTCGGCAGTTTTCGCACGCCGTTCAGTTTCGTCGATGCGAGATGTCTATTCGAAGCGAAAACTTCGATTCGAGATACCATGTGAGCATGTATACTATTGTGTATTTGTCAGGCAGCTTCGGTGGGCCCTCCCATGCGCGATCTCGAGCTCCTCCTCCGCACCCATCCTCCATCGCTTTCGCAATTCTCTTCTTCTTCTTCTTCTCCCTCTTTTCCACAGCAACTTGCAATCTCTTAACCATAATTCTCGGCGTGCTATGTATTTGTATGCACATGTAAATGAATCGCATGTGGTTATTACGTTTGTCATCCCATCCGGGGCGCATTCGGGAGAGGAAAACACTTTAAAGAAGAAATTGCGGAATTCTGAACAATCGATACAGCATGATTTTGTTTTTTTCCCCGTGGATATCAATCCGATTGGTATGGCTGCAAATGTAACTGTTAGGTACATACAGATGTTTTTCAAGTTCTCTTTTGCAATGATCCAAGAGGCCAGGGGTTAGGGTTTCGGGGCATCAATCAAGATTCGCAGAAAGGGAGAGCCGTAATTTCAGTTATTGATATTGCAAATAATACAGGTGCGCCGGTACGAGGCAGCGGCTCGCGCTCGTGGAACGCGACCGCCCACGCGAGGGCCTGGAAAGGTGGGTCAGCTTAAGGCCGCCTTGTGGAGTACACGCGCTTCTTCGTTTGGAATCTCCTTGATCGAAACGGAAGAGTACCGGGGATTTTCCGAAATTTTTCCAGGTCACCTCGCGAGGAAAGAGACCCAACTGGATTGTTATTCCGATAGCGAGACGTGCGTAATACCGCTCTCGCACAAACACAACGGCGCCTTACGACACGGCCGTGGAAGAAGAAAAAAAGGAGGCAAGCGATCCTTCGGAAATATTCTGTTAGCCGCGTAAGCCAATGCAAATGTCTCGCTGGATCGAATTCCGTGGTAGGATATCGAGCGGTGGCCACGAGACACCGGCCCTTGTGAAGCGGACTTAACACTAGCCACGTTGCCAGCCGTCCTGGGTCCCGGGTCCCGGGGCCCGACAACAGGAATGCCGTGTGTTAAAATGCCTTCCGCGGCTCTCTGTGTTCGAATCGTGCGCACCTCCCGACTCGAAACTTGTGTGCGTGCATGCGTCCGTGCGTGCGTGACTGCCTGCCTGAATAGGATGCGTAAAACGTGCGTCTGCGCTCGCTCTCCCCGTGCCTCGGGCCCACCATCACCTGTCTTCCTTTTACCATCCCTTTCCCTTGTCCCCTTTACCCTATCCTCTGCCATGAACCCTCTAACCGGTGCTCGCGTCTTCTATCTTCTCTACTCTTCTTTTCTCTCCCCTTTTCTTCTCCTCACTTCCTTTTCTCTATCCACCCTTCCGTTTATTCTCGAGTTTCTGCGATGCTTCATCTTTCCTAAGAAACTTCCGTAAAACACGACAGAAAGTTCTCCGCGTCCACTTTGGGCCCCTGCCAGATTTTGGATCTTTCGTTTCACTTTCTCGACGTTTTCACCGTATTCTGGTACGGCGTAAAATCGCGCAGCGCGTGTACCTAGTGTGTACAGTACTTACGCGTTCGAAGTGCGGATGAAGATACTCTACCCCAACTTCCGCGTTGCGCGTATGTACAGACCATTAAATTATTCTCGAGCTGAACCGTGACACAGCGGTCGCGCTTCCTCCCCATAAACTCCTGCCATTAGTTTCTCGACGGAAGCACCGTCGATTTTGAATTCGTAGAATTCGCAGAGAATTCGCGCAGAACTGTTGGGAGCGACCCATGAATTTTGAAATTACCGTAGAGGCACTTATGCTTCTGGCGTTGCGTAGACCAAAATTACCACTCCTGTCACAGATCAAGATGCAAGAATGTTTTTCTCTCTCTCTCTCTGTTCTCGGAAGTTCGTAAAAACAGTGGCATCGAGAAACATTATTCCACTTTCTCCTGGGATGATACACTCTTTCAATCTTTCCGGACCAATAAAGTCGACGATGCGTCAATGGGTATTTTAGGGGGTAGGGTTTCACGGAAGAGAGCGGAGACATTTAATAGGATGGTAAAGCGCTAAAGAGGAAGAGCGTGAGATGACGTTACGCAGGCAGTCAGCCACGCGGTCGTTCTGAGGGGTAATTCAGAAAATACGAGCGGTAGTCTGTGGCGATGCGGTGTAGGAGCTACACCTTTGGTAGGAAGAAGCGAGTCAGGCCGTATCCACGTGGTTCGAGCAGAGGCGCGTGCTTGCGTTTACGGTTGCTGCGGTTTTGTGGTTTGTACGAGAGGCATCGTCGTTTCTCGGCCTGGTCTTGCCTACCACTCGCGCGCACGACCGGCCCCTAACACCTTTTACACCAACCAGGAAGATCCGCGTAATCGCACGCGTCCATACACCTGTGCTGGACCAAAGATCTCAGACCAGAGATCTGTTCAGTATCGTTCCAATTTATCGTATATCCGGCAGGAAAAGCTTACAAATGTAATTTTCTGGAACTATCCTCATTTTACGACTCCCATCAACTTGGGGAATTATTTCTTACGTTTTAGGGTGCATCTCTTGATGTTGTACAAACGAAGTGACTATGACGTTAACAAGGGATTTTCTACTATTAAAGTGTGCATGCATTTTTGACGACCCTCTATTCTGCTCAAAATTCGGCTTGACTCATAACACAACGGCTAAAGACATATCCTCATCAGATACTAAACGTGCGTTCCTTGAAAAGGGCACGGAAGGGAAGCCACATCGCATCGCGAGGTTCTCAAAGACAAAGAGCGAGAGGGAAAGAGTCGAGGTCCAGCAAAAGTACGAAGAAACTTCGAAGCACGATGCAGATTTTTGAGAAACGGGGACACGAGTTCGTGCCTCGCTTTTATCGTCATCCATCGTCCCTGGTTGAGTAGCCCTCGGCACGGTTAGAAGCCGACTCGTTTAATTTTCTTCTTTTTTCGGCCGCGGCCGCACGGTGCATTCTAGCCTTTCGTGCGGCGCGATGTGCGGATGGAGCCAGAGTCTAAGCGCACCTACTACTCCTTCGGGCTCTTTTGAGCGTGCTACGAGCTGCTACAAGCTGCTATGAGCTAAATGTGCCCTGCGGCCTACTAGACCCCGACAGACCCTACTTTTATCCTTGCCCAATCTCTTCACCGGATGCATTTTCATCTCCGGACAGTGCTGGAAGAACTGGCATTCGCCTCAGATAATAATTGAGGCTCGGCCGAAAGCCTCTCTTGGCTCGCTGATCATCATCATTACGATTGTGTCCCAGAACGGCGACAGGGGTACTTAAGTCACTTGAGTCACTGCATACCTCGGCACAATAATTCAGCAAATCGGCGATCCATGAACTCTTCCCTGGCGATCCGTTGCACGAGGGTAGATTTACAGTGAGACTTCTCTACGATGGGAAATCACGCGTTTTCGTCGTTGGCGGTTTCAGATGGTGGTCTTGGGTCTCGAAGGAAGAAGTGCGATGGTCGCGGTGGTTCGCGCTTCCACGGGATGTACGGCGTTCTGTGATGTGTTTCCTCACTCGTGTCCGCAGAACCAAGGCGAGACAGGAAGAGAGAGGGAGAGAGAGGCCCTCGACCTCAGAACACTGTTACGTGTCAGGTACCATAGCCGTACGCGTGAATAAGTTATGGTCGGTCTGCCATATCCACGAGGCAGCACCAGCAGCACGCGTGCATCAGCTTCGCTTCTCTGTCTCCTCTCCTTCCCGAAGAATCCCTGCGTTTCCCTATATTCGAGACGTTAACCTCCTACAGCCGTCGGCTGGGTCGCCGCCGAACCATCCTCCGATGGTATTCGCTATTTACCGTTGTTCTCTTGGCACAAACCGACTCTCCTTCGCGCTCGCACGCACCATAAAACTGTCCGGTTATGCTCGGATCGACACGAAATTGGTAGTCGCCAGTCGCCGGGCTACATCCTCGAGGAATTTCCGTTCGACTCGGCATCCTCGTCATGGAATTCCTCAGGCGGGGGTGATTGTCGAGGTAGAAGAAGTATCTCGATCGATCCTCTTGCATGCGAGGGAGATAAGAGGAAGGTGAAGAGGGTGTTCGGGGACTCCCCATCGCGAACGGTGGCACGAGTTGTTCCACTCGGACGTAAGTCACTTTGTGCTCCTGGGTTCCTCTCCCGACTCTGCATTGTCCTCCTCGGCGATCCTTTGAGCGGCCGCATTCTGCGTAGCGTCACTTTATAATATTTACAGCCCTTCGCCAAATTCCTTCCGCGGCGTTTTATCTCGGTGGCGGCAGGGTCCAGGCCCAGCTCCAGTCCCCAGCCCCAAGCTCGGGCCCCAAAGTCGGCCAGATCGCCGGAAGAAAGAAGGGTAGGGAGAAAAGGGAGTTGGGCCCGATCGATGCTGGTGCCGTTTCCGTCCCCAAGGAGGATCGCGAACCCATCGGGAGCAGTGCCGCTGGCTGGCTTTGCTCGATTTTCTCCTCTCGATGGTCCAAGAAGAAGCCCCCGCGAGCGCGCGCGGCCGCTGCGCCTCTGAAGAAGCAGGCGAGCGAATTTGGGGAGAAAGAAGAAGAAAAGGAAGAAAAAAGGCGCCTCCGCTGGTATCGGTGGCCGAGAGAAGCGCAAGAAAGCGGAGAAGGAAGAGGGCGGAGTGAGGAACGGTCGAAGAGAGAGGCGATCGTGCATGCGTGTTCTATTTGTTAGGAGGAAGAGGGTCCCTTTGAGTGAGGAGCGCGCGCGGTGTCTTCGAAGGACCCTTCGACGGGGGAGCCCCAATCGAAGGAAATAAAGCCAAAAAGCCGAAAGCTGTCGGTGATCTAGTGCTCGAGCCGCCGCTTAACTAGGGCCCGATACCTTCGGATAAGGGGGGGCAGCAGCTTGACCGTCCACTGCGGCCCTGCCACCGCACCAACCGGGTACGAACCGAGCACAAACCGCCGAGCCCATTGACGTTTCGACTTCGAGGAGCCCGCCGTCATCTATTATATCCACCAGCCGTCCTTTCCTCCTTTATCGGCTTTCTCCTACCGACTATCGCCTCGCACCATTCATCGACATTTTTTCGTCGGCTCCTCCTCGTCGGGGGTGGATGCAATGCGCTTGTTCGCGACCCAACCACTGATCTTGTTCCAAACCATCTTGGCTCGATATCATCTTTTACCAGAGATTCTTGACCTAGTTTTTTCTTTTGTGTCTTTAACACTGAACGAGATCAGTTATTAAAATTTTTCTAAATACTCAATTTTCTGATTCTGATCAGTTCTAATACTCTAACCTTGTTAAATGGTAACGGTAGCAATGTATGAGCATCTCAGATAAGGAAATGTGTAGTTGTAATGCTTCTTGTCAATAAAAAAGGAATTTGTCTTAAGTAAGCTAAACCCGTGTACGGGTTAGTGCGAAAGAGCGCAGTCTGTTAAAAGTTGGCACTTGGCAGTCAGCCGAGATTCAAAGGATCGTGTTGCAACGCTCTTCCTCAAGGTTTTTCGCGCCGCTACAGAGGCGTCCCGTAGGCGTCGCGTGTTAAACGCATTCCACCTTAGAGGTTACGCGTTGCGAAATCGCCGCGTGAGCGTTGCGTCTCGTTAGCCGCGATTCGCGCGCTCGCCTGTCCTTGTCTCAAGTTCACTTCGCTCACGATGCATCGCTGACCGCCGAGTAAAAAGTCGATTCCATTCTAAATTCTTAGCTTCTGTTGGACAAACCTTCCCAAAGTTCAAAGTTATATTCTAAGATTGTCGTCTTCGACTGAAACCTTCGAGAGTCATCATAGTGGTGTATCTTAGAAGTTGCAGTTTGGCGCAGTGGTTCATTGGCAGTTTGATAAAAGTCAAAGTTATGCGAGAGACAAAGGATAAAACGAGGTTTAGACAGTTCGAACAGCGTGTAGACGGCTTAACGCCTCTGCTCGGCGCAAGACGACGAGCCACGTCTCCACTGGAACGAGGTCGCGTCCGCTCGAGCTCAAGGGGAAAGTTCAATTTATGGCTCACTTTGGGAAGAACGACCTGTTTCTAAATTCTAGCAAGTCGCGATAATCGCTATTAACATGGACGAAAGGTCGCGTCGAATCGTTTTGGGGCCTGGGCCGTGGCCGGAGTCGGACACCGGCCCATGCATCGAATCGGCAACTTTTGACAGCGATGAACCACCTCCCATGACAGTACCGTTTCCGTAAAGTAACCCATTCATTTCTTATTCCTAATGACATCTTGTTAATCTTTCGAAAGGTCAGTATCGTCACCGTAATTGATTGCAGTGCCGAAGGAAAGAGCTGTTTTACCTTGTCAGGAGTAAATCTCTTCGATAGTCGATCCTTTCTGGATCCTCATCCTTCGCTGGTCAACATATTACCTGACCACTTTATAGATATTTCCAGCCGCCGTAAGCGTTGAATAATTGCATTTCAGAGGCGGCTGGTGTTAACTGCTGTGTTATATTCGATCCTCGAGGAACAGTGCACGTGACAGCAAGGCTCGCTTGGTCGAAGCTGCGGTTAAACAACGATTAAATTAGTAGGAGGAGTGGGGATTGCGGTTGCTAGAGAAGAGGGTTTGCGAGAAGTGGTTTCCAATCGCAGTGGGACGTTGCAATTTGTAGCGTTGAGGACGTATTACCTGGCGAAGCGCACTCCCAACTCAGGAGCGCAAAACGCCTCTGACCGCATATTAATCTCGCCGATGCGCAACAGAAGTCCTGGTGTGTATTACAGAAACGCTTCGATCCTGCGCTCAAGCACCGTGGAAACGTCCAACGAGCGTTCGAAGCCGACCAAACGACTTCTACTTATTGCGTAATTCCGCGCGGTGACGAAGGCGAGCGGGATCGGGCCTCTAGTCGTGTGTACTCGTGTACTCATACTTATACCTATCCGTATATACCTCGGATAGTGGATAGTGGATAGTAGATACTCGACTGCCCGGCTGGTGCTGCTTGGCACTTGCTTACTGCTTCCCGACCGTATATCGCGACGGGCCACATTGCGTCGCGAGAATATCTATACCTCTATAGATATGTATACATATACCTACCTATGCTTTGACTATACTCATACATATAGGGATATGCTTGGCTAATGTAATACGCATGCAGGTTCCTCTCAAGCCGCGTGTCGATCATGTATTGCGCTCTATATACCGGTCACGTTGCGTCGCTCTAGTACGTAGGTGTCCGACTTGAAAAAAAAGAGCGGCTAGCCAAGTAACTGCGTTGCTCGCCGATCCTTCTTTTCCTGTTGTCGCGTCGTTTAGATCGACTCGATGCACTGCTGCTACCCGCCGCTTCTACCCTCTTGCCTCTCCGCGAAATTTCGCTCGGAGTTAAGCCTTCTCGCTGACAAACCAGCTGCGACTCTTGGAAATTTCCCGGGTAGACTGACCGTTTCATGAGGGATCGTGTGCGTCGAATTTCTTGGACTTCTCCAAGTATAATGATGCGCGTAGCATATCCAATATAACAAAAGGTTCGATTCAACTGAGAGAATTGATTGCTATCATTAAGAAATTTGTTGCGAATGATTCCGAGGAATTGATTCTGTTGAATATTTCTCTGGTAAATAAGAGACTAGACACTCGAGGACTCTGACATGCCAAGCCTCTTAAATCCATTTATCAATTCCAGTTCTACGTCAAGTAGATGATCGCAAACAGTTTCCAGTTCTACGCGGCAATATCCGCGATCGCGAGCGACGTGATCTTGATCGAAGATCCGTATGAAGAATGGTCACGCGGACTTGACACGCGGCAAACCTGGCGTCGCGGGTGTAATCAGGTTTAGCATGCATCGCAAAAAGCGTTGATTATCGAGGCAGATTAATTAAAAACTCGCGGTATCGTGACTTTGTGCGTGTGTATTCGTGGACGGATAGTAGATGGATAGCGTGTCATTAGAGAGGCTCGTCGTTGTCTCTGGTGTGAATTAGTTAGTCTAGTGGCATGACCTCGGGGCTCCTACGAATGAGAGTAGGTAGAGGCTGGACGATCGACGCCCGATTCGCATAACGGGTCTTTTAGCTGTGGTTTCGTACGCCTTAAACTCTAATTGCTTTTCATTATTAATTATTACATTTCACGCGCTTAAGAGGATTCCAAAATTCATTCGTTTCCGATCTTCTAGAATTTGATGAAAAATAAGGCAAATTGGAAATTTATAATGAGGATGAGTCTCATAGAATCGTCCTGAATACGGCAGGAAGAATTTCGAAATTCTTTGCAGAAAGTACCGTAAAAGAGAAGAACGTAAAAGAAGAAATTCGAAGTTATTCGGCTACACTCCGCGAAACCGGTAGGCCTAGCGGGGCGACATCCTTAAAAAATGGGAGTCGGCAGTTCGATCGGCGCGGCTGGTAGATCGCGATAAATCCGAGGTAAACGGAAGCCGGTCGACGGTGGTCCCTGCTCAAGCTTTCCGGCGAAGCTGTTAAACTTGGGAGCGGCCTGCTGACAGAACAGGTCTCGCGATTAGAGCTCTCAGAGGCTTGCCCATTTCTCGCAGGCTCGAGGGGCTCTGGTTCTCCTTATCCTCGCATTCGTGGGATCGTTTAATGTCACCTTTCGTCACCCCGCTCTGTCCAGTCTCCTCTTTGCAAACGTGAATCATATAATCTTTCTTTCGCAAAAGTCAACATGCGAAGGTGGTTCTTCTAGGCTGACCACTTGTTTCACCTGACTATTTAGTTCACTATCTTGCTCGGAGATCGAGATATGCGAGGATAACGAGGACTTCTTTCTTAACTGGTACCAATCCTCCACGTGCCAATGTTTCGAGTCGTTTTTTCGTTGGTCGTGCGAATCGATCGATCGATTTAAATGAATTCGTTTCTCGGAGGAAAGGGTGCAGAAGGTATTTATGCAGGCTGTTGTGCGCGCGCGAGCTCGCTCGCGCCACAAGGCGCACGAAAGCCGCAAGGTCGGGCCGCATTAATAAAACAAACACAATGTACGGCGCAATTCTGCATACAAGTAGCCTGTCCGTCCCCGAGGCGACGGTTTCCACGTACGATCGACAGCTACTATCTCGAGACCAGTGGACACCGAGGAAGCCTGCCTGCCTACTCGCTTGTTCACTGTCTTTATCCTCTTCGGTAGCTTTTTTGTTGCATCTTTCTTGGCCTTGCGCCCAATTGCGCTTCTTTCGATGGTGAGTTTACGGGAGAGATATTATCCCGATCGACAAACGGATTCGTGAGAAACATCGAGGATTCCGAATGTTTCAATCGGTCATTCGTATCGTTATGCTCATTCCATCGAGTAACGAGGACTGTATCCTATCCTACTCCAACGGACTAGAGTAACAATGCGTTTGAAACACTTTGAGCTTCTTTGGGATTCGCATTTCGAAATCTATTCATGAATTCCAGCCACATAAGAATCCCTGATTAGAATACTGCGCTCTCTCTTTGTGAGCAAGAAGCAATCAAAATTGAAGATTGGAAGTCTTAGGGAAAAGAATGAGTAATCTGTGTGAGGATGATAGAAAGATTCGGAAAGGGGAAATTAGATTGGGTGAAGAGTGCGTGTCGGATGTACACGTGACAGTGATAAGATCGCATCTGGGATTGCGATTGGGATTGGGATCGAGATCGGAGGTTGACGGTGTGATTTCGCAGAGCGAGAGACTGCCAGTCGGAGAGATCGGCGCGGAGAGGCCAGTGGTGGCGGTGGCAGAGAACGCGTTATTATCCAATGCATTCGTAATGGACGTGCTCTCGCTCTTTACTCTCGGCAGTCGGGGACTCTAATGAATGGCTCGACCACGAGACATTCATGAGACGCGCATAGAAACGTATGAGATCTATCTGTCCCTTCCTTCCTTTCCCTCCTTCCTTCGCCGCTCTGACATTATATGTAGCACGCGATGATGAGAGTGCGTTCCAGATGATCCACTCGGCCGGTCGCGCGCGGATTACCCTCCGACTACGTCATGTCACTGCGTCCACTATCCGTGTATGTACACTGCTTTTTCACAATATGTATACCGCTCGATTCATCATCGCTATCGCGTGCCCGATCATTCATCTTTTCGAGCCGAGAGAAGTCAGTGAAAAATTGTCGGAGGTACGGCGAAGAGATAAGAGAGGCACGCTGATCGTCTGGTTTTTATGAAATTTTGCGTTGCGCATTGCGCACGATGAAAGGATAGGAGGCGAAGGAGGGATGTTGTTTTACCGGGTGATTTTCCCGAGTATCCGCGACAGCGGCGGCGATCTGGTTCTGTCGATGATGTAACACGCGACGCAGCTCGAAATGTCGTCGGCCTTCCAGGCATTCGTTCCTTCTAGTCTACGCCGGAATCCGAGGAGCGAGTCTTTCCCTTCGCTCCTTCGTCCCTGGCACGTTTCCTCATCGTCGTTTCGTAAGCCTGAATTCCGAGGTACCTTCTTCATCCTCTTCTTCTGGGCCCACCACCGATTCGCGACAGTCCGCCACGAACGATCATTCGATCGATAACTTTATCGCGAGATTTCATTGTTCCTTTCGTCACTCTAGTCAACGTCGTATAATAACAATACCAAGAGTACGATTAAAGCGGGTACAACTTGCAGTGGTGAAAGATAAATGATTGCGTTCTCTCGACTGACTGTATTTCTTCTTGCAGTATTCGATCTAACTGGTGACTTTACATGGCTTCTGTGCACGTTGCGGATTCAGTGCTTGCTACTTCTAATAATTGCAAACATTTCCATTGATTCTCTTCAAACAATATTTTAAGTACATCTGGGCATTATAGGTCACCCTAAGATGGTGAATACGCTTTTGAATACCCTATAATCTCATCTCGAAGTTTAAATCAAACTCATATAATACTGTAATTACAGTGATTACTTCGCTCGACCGCGGATCTCCTCGTTTCTTCGCGACAAGACTAGACTCGCACTTAATGACTTTAGTCTAGTAGTCTCACCTCGAAGCCTAATGCACCTCAAACAGAAGGATCTCTTAGGCATCGGTTTAAGCATCGGTTTAAGCAAAGTGCAAACCATGCGAGCGCTCGTTAAGGAGTCTCTCTTGGACATCGATGACGTCGCTCGTCGGATGAACATTGCGACACGTAGCGACAGCCTGCATCGCGCGCTGGACATCCTTGACTGCTGGTATCTGCCGCGAAAAAACTTTCAAAGCCCTGCTGCCGTTACCACTGCCGCGTGGCGTGCCAAATTGATGCGCACCTTTGCCCCGGAGAAGCGGTTTTCAACAAAGAAATCTACGATGAACCCCGTTGATCTCAAGCGGTTTGTTTCTCGCGGACGCGAGATACAGCAGCGGGCTATTTCCGCGATCGTGATCAATATTCCGGGGGATCGCGCGATCTCTGACCATTACGTAAGGCCTACGAAGATCCTTGATCCTCGAGACTCTTCTTCTTTCGCTTTGTTTCCATGATCGAGGGAAACTTGTAACTCTTACTGAATGATGCGGGGGTGTCTTTCGAAGGCGTCGCATCAGCTGCGCCAGATACTCCTTAAGGTCCGAGCTGAGCGGACCGATGACGTATTCGGATGGAAGTTGCGAAAGACAGGAGGTGTCAGGCGGCAAGAGGAGGAGAGGAGAGGAGAGGAGAGGAACTGCTGATCGCACCGGAGCTGCTGGCCATCCTTGACGGCTCTTGGCGCGCTCCAACCACGGTTAGACTCTCGTCGGTAGGAGAACACACACGCCCGACTGACTGACCGACCAACTGACTGACTAACTTGACTGGATCTTCGAGAGGCTCGTCCGGCTACCAACGGCGCGGTGTGGTGCGGCGCCAGCCACGCGTTTCAGCTCTAGGGAAAAAGCATCGGTTGCATACAGCTTCCTCGATCGAGTCTCGCAAGGAAACGTCTCTGGCTGTCGTGTTCTTAGACACCTCTTATCTGCATTAAGATTCTCGAAGGGTATACCAAAGATTTCGATCTTTCGAATGGAAACGATCCGATCCAATTGCAATAAGTTAGTACCGGCTTATTTTGACTGTGATGTGAAATTTAGGAGAGTCTGGTGGCAGTACGAGTAGATTTGACCAACCAGACTGAAGAATTTGAGAGCTGTCGAAGGCACTGGTAAATCTTGCTCCTCCGGCTGGTTGTCTATAAGCTTGTAAGACAGGCAGCAACTCACAATCTTGATTTCCAAACTGATTTATTCGGGAGAAATGGAAAACCCACTGGTCCAGATTCCTAGACACGCGTCAAAACGATGTTCACGCACGACGGAACAGCGAGAGAGCAACTTTTCGCGGTCGAACTTTACCGGCGAAGTTTCCTGCACCGGTGTGTGGCAGTCGAATTCCAGCGAGGTCGCAAAAGTTCAGGTCTCAATCCTTACTGAACCGCTATGTATGTAAACGATCTAAGTTTTCGGCCAACGAGAGCGTAAAATTAGTGGAATCTTACCGAAGGCTGTAAATCTCCAACGAAAGCCGATCTCGCTGACCCTGATTGAAGAAGCAGGACTGCGAAGACGAAGAACTAGCCGCGACGACGATATCGGCTTGCCCAATTCTCTAGGAACTAGCCGACTAACCAACCAGCCAGCATATCGCCGGCTAACTGGCCAAAATTCGAGGCGATCATTCAAGGTGATCGCTCACTGGAGCAGGATTAATTATCTTCCCCAACTGGAAAAGCACGTGCCGTGCCGAGAGGTTCCAGATCGAAGCGATAACTGCAGATACGGTAAAAGTTAAAGCAGGTGAAACGGACGCGTCGACCTTGTGCGGAGCTCATTAATTTGCCTCTGAAATTGCCAGTCTTCCTGGTGAATTGCAGGTAAGTGCCTACATCATGCATTGCGCTACCAATCCACCGAGTGTGAGGGTAAAAGTCTGATCCGTCGAGTTCTACGAACGAGGAACGTCTTCCGTGTGAGTGTAACTATACATACTGATCAATAGGCAGAGAATGGCACAGATAGCTCACAACTAATCTCTTTACCTACATTCTACCCTCTAGCTATCGTTCCCCCGTCAAGGATTCTACCGACTTCGGACCAATTAAAACTACTCATTTTCCAACTAATAGATTCTGCTACCAAAACCGGTCGAACTACTGATTTTTAGTTGGACTAATTTGTCGATTTCTAGTAGTAAAGTAGAATTGCGAATTCGAACGAGACTGTCTTGCCGAGTGGAGCGGGTTGCGTTCGAATGAGGCCTCGGTGACAAAGTGAGCGTTGGGCGCGCCCCGTTCCTCTATAGAGGCCTCTCTACGTATACTCATGTGCACACGTGTACACGCACGCACAAAATACCTTTGTGTGCCTGTCGTATGCCTGTACGCCGCTCAGCTCTCTGACACCTGCGTTCACCAGTAATTCACCTATCCTGCACGCACACTCGTCAGATTTCCGTCGACCACTCTCTTTGGTGGGCCGCATTTCGTTGCGGATTGCGCTTTCGCGCCATGACGAACACACTCTGGTGCGTGACATCCGTCATATCCTCAGACGATACTTAACACCAATTATATCTCACGTTCGAATGTAGCGAGCATATCAATTGCCAGCCGTGAGTGTTCATTTCCGGATGATCGTTATTAAGAATCTTGAAATTGATTCAACTTAAAAATCATTTCAGATTATTATAATAAGTAACGACGTCATTTCTCATGATTCTTTAGACGAGAGTGTCTAAGATAGACAATGATACTAGGATAGAACTATATATGTTCGATGATCGAGTGCGAGGGTGTAAAAATAATACTGTAGACTGAATTTTGTATAAAGATACGTTTTTACTCGCGTATTATTAGTCAGATTATCTGCATGTGAAGGAGAAGCAAGTTAAATTAAAAGAGGATGGCTGGAAGAGACCTTCCCTCGCGAGTGAACAGAATCGACTGAACGCTTGGAAAACCTGCACTCGGAGAGGGTCTTGAGCGCTAGAATAAACGACTCGCTCTCCACTGCTTACTTTCATATTATGTCAACGGTTTGGCCTTGGCATACGCAGGAAAACGTTAGGACATATCGTTACACGCGACTTGCATGCGTGCCGTGATTTTTAACCGCAGACATCCGTAAAGTCATATATTATTACTAATACCTATCTTCGGACTCCAAGGCTCACGTCTGTGGACGTAATTGGCGCGCACTCAAAAGTAATAACGCGCCAGCTCTATAATTGCAGACTAGTCAAGAGCGTTTATCGCCGATCCTGATAATGGTACATACTGGGTAACGTCCCCTGAAGTAGGTCTCATATCCACCTTTGACCCTTGTCCGATTTTTCATCCCCGCTCCTTTCGAATGGGACCACCTCTGACCTTTCCTTCCGATCTCGCCTCAATTCAGTGCTCCGCGAGTAATCAAGATCTCCGAGACATATGTTTTTTGATCGAGTCTACGATCACCTGGTGTGATTTTACTGCTGGATTGCCGAGTTTTTTCATTTCTCCCTTCGATTAATTAATACCATGCGCTATAACCATTGAGTAGCTAATACCACTGACAGAGTCACAACGATCGTATCGTACGATATTACTGCAATAGTTGAGTAACGCAATGGAGATCTATTGGTACACCGCGGGTTCTGGAGGTTTTGTCGTTGACAAGGGAAAAAGCTTGAGTGGATCGCTATTATTGGTCTGGAAACGATGCGGCGCGTGGGAGCGAGTCTTTCGATCGATCGATCGAGCTTGATCGCTGTCGAGGAGAGGCGCACTTCGAAACGCCAACTCCGTAATCGGCTCGCACATTTAAATGCAGTCTTAAGTCCTCGAGGAATTTTACGTTCTCATCGGCGACACGCTGGGACTATTTACAGCTACGGGAAGTAGTCGTCACCGGGATATGCAGATCTTATGGTAATCGAGCGCCGACGCGGACGCAACCTGCGTTCTGTTCTCCTGGAGACGAGAGAGGGAAAGAGAGAGCTCGCGAAACCAGATGAAAGGGAACTAGCTCCAGACGTCGCTCCGGGAAAGATGACCACTTCGAGAGTCCACCTCGCAGCCTTTTTGCAATATTTTTCCAGTCCCGTGCAACTCCAAGACTGATATACTATCGTACGCATTATCGTGCGTACTATCCTACCCGTCGTGTAACTATCCCGCGAAACAAGTGCCGCGTGATCCGAGTGCCGGTTGCCTTCATATTTCTAGACTTGCATAAGCAGCGTGCTCTGCGAATCGAAGAATGCCGTTCCACGCGCGCGAAACGAGATACGCTCTCACACGGAGCTCGCGACATTCCGCTCGAAACCTGGAATCAAAGTCTTTGCACCTGGACCCGCGTGATGACGTAGCTGCGTCCCGAACCACGAGTGTAAGCTTCGAGTGGATCGCGGGTTGACTGCGCGTACATACAAAGGTTCTGCGAACGATTGTTCCGCGAGTTCTCTCGGGTCTCTAGTGTCAGCGCGGCACTTTGCGCAGCTCATTACCTCACCGCTGGAGTCCTGTCCGGAATTCGTTTCCTCGCGATTCCCTTCTCCTTTCCGTGCGGTAATTCTGGGGGTTTATTCCGGTTGAAACTGGTTTATTTTGGCCGCAGGCAAGAAAACGTACCGCGAAACAAGCGGAAAGAGCAGTTCATACCGGCTTTTCCGGATTCCCTTGGGGCACCGTGGCAAAAGACGCTGGAAAGGGTCAAACAGACTGAAAGCCGCTGGTTCCTGAGTTTTCGCGATACGCGCGTTGAATTAAGCGGCTCTTATTCTCGCGGATCCTGACAGAGGTAGCCAGTGAAATCCAGGGTCATGGGTCAACTGGCTCGGTTGACGAGTTGGACAACACGATTCAGAGACTGGCTCGTTTTGCGCAGTGTCGAGTTATTGCGCGCAGGATAATGCTCGCACACCGTTAGTCTCAAAGCGCACGATTTAATTCACGGTCGCGCGCACTTGGTTCGAGGACCTAACGATGGCGATGTGACAAAGCTGTCGACGGCGATCGACTTATCGTAATCGTTCAAATCACGCACCGATGAGTTGCCGCGCCGAATATGAGTGGAGGCTATTCTAGCGTTTGGTTCGTCACAAATCGATAAGGCCTAATGGAATTCCGAAAAATCGAGCCGATAAACCAATTTCTAGTTCTCGACTCGTGGTCCCTCCAATCTGGTTCCTGAGGTCTCATTTACCTCATGCGTTCTGACATGAAGCTCTTGGAATTTTCCAATGGCCCATATGATCTGCCTTTCCTTGTCCTTGACTCGAGATAAGACTTTGCCTCGTGATAATTCACATCGATCGCAAAAAGAATAACTGCAGATTTTAGTGGCGAGTACGACACGAGTATTCATCGAAGAGTCGCAAAAGACACAGGAAGGATTCTCGTCCCGATACGACGACGTCTTCGTCACGATCGGAGAGAGCGATCGAGCCGGTGGCGCATGCTCACGGTCGCTGGTCAGGGCTTAATCGGCAGATTAATTATTTATGAGGCGTGTTTCATTCATTCATTAAAGCTCAGCTCGAAGATCATTATGACGTGATAATGTCTTAATTAAAGGCGGTTAATGAATCCCTATCGCGGGATCATTCCGCTTTATAATGCGCCAGGGGACCCTGGTGCGGTGCGGCGGCCTCTAAATGGCGAATTAACCCGTGGTTAATAAACGAAGTAACTAGCCAAAGATGCACGTGCTTCGAAGATCAGCTTCTACAGGTTGATGCGATTCTTTCACCGCAGCTGCATACTTCTCGTGCTTCACGCATTTACCTTTTGCCTCCGAGAGGTAGAGATCGCAGATCTTGCCCGCAACCTGTGCACTCTTCTCCAGCTGCTCTTGTTCAGCCTCCTGGAGGCAGATCTCGCGCTCGATGACCGCGAGGTCACTGCTATCCGATTTCGAGCGATCCACCGTACCGCTTCAGGCACACTCTACGCGTGGCATTGCTCTCCTTAATAGAGGCAGGATGATTCGCCTTATTTAAGCGCTCGCTGACTACCGTGGCTTGATACATACATACTTCGCTGAGGAGTGAGAAAGAGAGAACTAGAGAAAAATAGAGAAACAAATCGCTCGCAGCGCTCACGACTAAAATGGTATCGCAGAGCACTTCATTAATTACCCCGGCTTCTTCGCGCACCGGGAATTAGTTATTTCGACGTGCCACGGTTGTGTTTCTTCGCGGTACACTCGGTCTATACTCGCACCGATAATTAATAGTACCAGCAGCGAATGAAATCATCGTAACGCGCCGTGACTGATTGCGTTAAGGTTACCAGGTATCAAATATTGCCAGCCGATCCCGCTCTGGCACTGCAAGATTAATACTGGCTGCTCACGATTCGCGATACCGACTTAACCACGGCGCAGTGCGGCGAGGTGCGGCGGGGTGAGCCGCTCCTTCTGTCGGTTTCGTTGTACCTACTAATTACGATATCGCGTAATTAAAATAAACGACTAATGCACAATTAGCAAATTGATTTCAGCGAACTACAGAAACGATCATATCGATGTAGTACCAGTGGAAATGGAATTCCGCATAGAAGAATAATATTTCCAAGTAGGTTTACTAAGTCAATTGTAAATTCGCAAGAGCGTTGGAATTAAACGTTGGTGTAAATTCTCTTGGACGCTCTTTTAGATTCTCTTGGTAGTTCAAGTAGAGCTTGGATCCACGTGCACGTGAATCGAATTGAATAGTCGCGACGGTCAAGGCATTAAGCAAGTAGATTAAGGAAGTGGAAAAGCATTAAGGAAGTGCATTGATTAGGAAGGCAAAGACAGAAGAGACCCGAGA